>CAIGQV010000001.1:7683950-7736807 GCA_903798115.1 Danio jaintianensis
CAAACCTGCTATTCACGCTAAAGCATATCTAAGTGGGAACTCTTGAAACTTAAAATTAATGAGCAGATTTCAGAAGACCCTAATAAAATATCTGAGTTTGTAGAGGAATTTTATAAAAAGCTATACTCTGAACAAAATAATAACTTACTTGATTATATTAAAAATATTGCACAGGGTATTGACGAAACAGAGAAAGAAATCTGTGACCAAAATATATCCCTACAAGAATTACAAAAGAATATTAGTAAGTTAAAAGATAATAAATCCCCAGGAAATGATGGCCTTACAGGTGAATTTTATAAGGTTTTTAAAGATTATATTTCTGAATTTTTATTATTAGTTTTTAAGGAAGCTGTAGAGGCTGGTATACTTTCCCCATCTATGTGTCAAGGCTTAATTACACTGTTACCTAAACCCAATAAAGACTGCCTGCTTCTTGATAACTGGAGACCTATAACTTTAATTAATAATGATGCTAAATTGTTTGCTCATATTTTCGCCCAAAGGATCAAGTTATGTTTAGATAAAATTATAGATAAAGGTCAATCAGGATTTATGCAAGGACGTCACATTAGCAATAATATTAGATTAATTTTAGATTTAATCGATTATAAAGAATATATAACTGATAATAGTTATATTTTATTTATAGATATATATAAAGCCTTTGACACTGTAAAACATACATTTTTATTTGATTTATTAGAACTTTTTGGTTTTGGTCAATACTTTAAAAAGGCAATACAAACTTTATATGCTGAATGTAATAGTTCAATTAAACTTCCATGGGGAACAACTCATCGTTTTAATATTTCTCGGGGAATAAAACAAGGAGATCCAGCAGCTCCATTTCTATTTCTTTTAGTTATGCAAGCATTGGCCTTACTTTTACATAATGACTCCTTTCAAGGTATTAGTATTAGAGACAGAGAAATTAAATGTTGTCAGCTTGCTGATGATACAGCTATTTTTCTGAAAGATATTTCACAAGTTAAAAAAGTTATAGATTGCCTTAAGATATTTTCTGAAATTTCAGGGTTATCATTAAATATAAAAAAATGTACCCTATTCCCACTTAAAGACAATAACATTCCTTTTAATGAATTTGAAGGTATTCCAATCGGAGAAGAAGTAACTTACCTTGGTATTAACATTTGTAAAGACCAGTCAAATAGGATACATTCTAATATACAAACTCCTTCGATGAAAATGAAAAAGAAATTTGACATGTGGCTCATGAGGGATTTATCACTTAAAGGAAGGATTCTTTTGTCTAAAACTGAAGGTCTATCACGTTTGGTGTATGCTGCTAAAGTATTAGATGTACCAAAATCTTTTATTAAAAAGATTGATTCGATGATATTTAATTTCATATGGATAAACAAACCTCACTATTTAAATAAAAAAAACTTTGTGTAATCCATATAATCAAGGAGGTTTAAATGTGCTTGATTTTGATACTTCCAATACAATTTTTAAGTTGAACTGGATTAAACATTATATTAAACATAAAAATGAAATATGGTATATAATCCCAAATCTTATTTTTGAAAAAGTTGGTGGTATAGAATTTCTTTTAAAGTGTGATTTTGAGATTAATAAACTCCCCATTCAGTTTTCTAATTTTCATAGGCAGGCACTTTTATGTTGGATTTTTCTATACAAACACAATTTTTCTCCCCATAAACAAATAATATGGAATAATAAAACTGTCAGATATAAGAATAAATCAATTTTCTATGATAATTGGGTTAAAAAAAGATATTTTATTGGTCTCACAGTTATTAAACGATAAAGGATATTTACTGACTTATACTGAATTTTTAGAAAAGTTTAGTTTTCCAGTGCCTCCACGAGATTATAGTGTTGTAATTGATGCAATACCAGCAGGCCTGGCGAGGCTTTTGCAGGGTTATAGTGAACCAAATAAACTAACAGTTAAAAATGAGATTTTATTAGACGGTGTTAATATCAAAGATAGAAAGTGTAATAATACATTTCTTAGAAGTTTGATTCATTACCCTGCAACTTTTAGACACAAGTACTTTTGGAATAACCAATTTGAAGATATCAATTGGAAATTGATTTGGACTTATAACAATAAATATTGTGTCACTAATAAAGTCAGTGAAATCTACTTTAAAATTATACATAAAATATATCCAACCAACCAGTTTCTCAAGAGATATAAAAGTTGATCTTTCTGAATCTTGTTTTTTTTGCGGAATGGATGTTGAGACTGTTATGCATTTGTTTGTTGATTGTATGTATGTTAAATATTTCTGGTTTGAGGTTGAATGTCTATTTAATATACTGAGTGGTCATAGAGTTAATATAAAGAAAAGAGATGTCATATTTTATGTAGATAAAAAAGATATAGATAAGAATCTCCTGTTTATGTTAAATCTTTTAATATTATTAGGCAAGTTTCATATACACAAGTGTAAATGGTCGGAGAGGAAGCCTAACATCTTCCATTTCAAGGCTGATTTAAAATTTTATTTTGAAACTCTTAAAGGACTTTCAAGTCGTAAAGCAACCAGAACTGTGAATATACTCCAAAAACTGAACTCCTCTTCTCATGGTAATTGTTATGTATACCCGCTCTTGTTCTTTATTTGTTTGTTCTCTCTTTATTTCTTTATTTTCCTTATTTTGCTTACATATTTTCTGCTAAAATGTGAATATCATATTGTAAGATTTGTTATGCATTTGATTATAAAAATGTTCAGCAAACACAATAAAAATTTTTTTTTTTTTTTTTTTAAATAAAAAAAATGAATGGGAGAATACAACAAATAATTTTTTTGCAATCTTATTTGCTCAAATAATAAAAGAAAAACTCCATGATGGTGTTATTAAGACTTTCAGAAAAAAATTGTGTGAGACTGATGACGGCAGCCAGAGGAGAGAATAACATCAAACTTACTGTCCTGTCCCATAGACGCTGCATTAGAAACGCCTCGCACAAGCGGTAATTCGTTTCTTGTAATTTGAAGCAAAGATGATATAATACATTCATAAATACATATAAATGTTCATACGTTTAAAAAAAAACATCTAAATATTAAAAACTTTCAAAGATTTAAGATGCTGATGTACGTTAAACGCGTCATAACAGGCTTGTGAAAAGGGTCCAGAACTTAATTCCATGAAAATCCAAAACATGAATCCATTCTGACATGAGACTGAAAGCTTCTTAGGAATTATGACCAATATTCTATCATAGGAGTAAATTCATTGAAAAATTACTTCCATTACATAAGAGTATAGTAATGCATATATTTTTAGATAATTTAGTAGGTTAAAAAGAAAATGCTAGTTTATCTTCAATTGTAATTTTCACATTTCTTATTTTAATTTTATTTGACCAATACAAAGTAAAATACACAATTCTTCATAACAAATTAATAATAAATCTGATATAAGTACAAAAAAGAGGTGCTTCATTTTAACATTTGACACATCAAACCACACAAAACCTAATGTAGAAAGAAAGATATCAATTTACAATGACTGTACAGCAGTGTCAACAACTACAATACTCTGGAAGAACCTACCAAGGTAAATATCTGCAGGTGATTTTGTTAAAAAAAAAAAATGTTGTAGGTGTAAAAGGTAACAGTATAATGACAAAACCTTCCAAGCGAATATGCATTTAATAGACGTCTAATAGACATCTAAACATAGACAGCTTGGCTAAAACCAGGCTACATTCAGAGAAAATCTAATAGACGTCTAAGAACAGCCCAAAACTAGACTAATCATTAAAAACACAGATTAGACAGACTTGTGTATTCATTCATTCATACACATGTGTATTCATTCATTCCTGTGCATTTGATGACTAGTAATTTTGGGCTCTTCTAAAATGTCTATTAGAATTTCACTGACAGCCCAAATTTAACCTTGTTTTAAGACCTTGTTTCTTTTTTTTTCAATAATTATTTTTTAGGGGCTTTTCACCTTTATTTGGATAGGAAAGTGGAGATTACAGGCAGGAAAGAATTTGGAGCAGAGAGAGGGGGAAGGATCGGCAAAGGACCTCGAGCCGGGAATCGAACTCGGGTCGCCGTGAGCACCTCAGTGCATGTGTCGGCACACTTAACCACTAGGCTATTGGCGCCGACATTTTAAGACCTTTTTTAAAGAAAAAAATATGCTTGCTCGGAACTAAGCATCTTACTTCCTTTGGTGCTGTTTCTGCTGGGCTGCTTCAGACATCTGGCCCTGAAGGATGAGTTTACGCTGCTTATCCACATCTCCTTCCATACGAGCAAACGCATGACTTCCGACCAATCCCAGATCTGACTCTAGTGAATCGTCCTCCGGGTCATCTGCAGAAAATTGGCTCAAGATTAATATTACATGCTTATTAGCATGCATTAGTGCACTACATTAAGAGTTCTGGATATTACAAGATCAACAAATCCAACATGTCATAAAAGTTCACTGAAGCACAAATTCTTTGGCCATGATGAACATCAAGATATACTCTCACATGCTTGGAATGAACATTACCAGGATCAGCAAGCGCTACAATATGGTACAAATGTGGTTCACTCCACCAGACGTGACCTCCCACCCTCAACCAGAGCTGGGAACGCCAGTTGTGTGTGTGATGTACAGCCAGGCAAAGTGCACAAATAATCCTCATCTGTTAATCTTGTTTACATGCATATGCCAGATCTCTATTATGGGCCAACCTTCGCCATATCCAAACAGACATGAAAAGAAAGTCCAGTCTCAACAGCAAACACAACTTTTCTCATTTCCTCAGCTCAACTACATGGTCACAGGTCAGTCTGTGAAATATGTAGCCTGAGATGAAAGAAACACTAACAGGTAAATAAGAGGATGACAGCCAAACAGTCAGCTGCTAGCAAACCTAGGCTGAGACATCACTGAGACTCAATTAGATGCAGACACATCCTGCAAGATATCAGTCCAAAAAACATTACAGCGTGTTGAAGCAAAGAATAAGAATAAGAATGTGTTTTTTGTAATGCAACATAACATATGGTACTTTTATGATGGGCCTTTTTATGAACAGACAGCATCAATGGTTGCTCTGTCTAGTAAGGCTTTTAGCTGTTTGGATTTCGAGCAATTTACTATATCGTGACATTACATTTTATGAAATGCTGTTTATGTAATGATTACAAAAGGAAAATGTAAACAATTAAATACAAATATATGTATAGAATAGCAAATGAATGACAAAATAATAAAAGGTACAGTGGAAACACCATAATTTGGCCAAATTATTTGAAGCATAATGTAAATGGCATAGTAAATTAATAATAAAGTGATAAGTATCATAACGGTACCATTCAAATCCATAACTTTCATCCATAAAATACACAACACAACATAGTTTTAAGAGAAATAAGTATGAATGACACAAAATGTACTGGCAGAAAATAAAAACGAGAGGAACTGAAGAGAAAAGAAAGGGTGAATCAGGAGAAAGCAGATTAGGCAAGTGTGGTTTGAGGCATGCTTTGAAACCGCTACATTATAGACTAATCCACAAGAGCTGGCTGTATTAGTGAAGCCCAAGTCACCTGCTGTCTTTAATATTACTTTAAGAATGACAAGCAGACCTGCATCACATGATGAAAGGCCATGTACGAGGACAAGAGTTTGAAAAGATCAGCCAGATCAGTGACCGGGTGCAGCACAGCCAGTTTACGAACCTTGAAACTGTGCCCTTTAACGTCTTTCAGAAAGACTATATAAGAACAAACACCGCTGATCCTCATACAAACCTGGATCAGGATTTTAGCCAAACCCAAATTAGAACAAGTAACAATTCAATAAATCATAATAAAACAGAGAAGTAGAGTACTAACGTTCTGTACTGCACATGGTCTACTTCAGAGAGGAGTCAGAGGACCCAACACCGAACCCTGCAGGACTATATTACTAATATTTGAAGTAAAGGGCTTAACCTTTGGGTGAGAGCACTGATCTGACTGACACAATAGTATATTGTAACCGGCCAACTGAAAATCATCCTCTTTTTTTTTTTTTCATTTGATGTACACCAAATGCAGTCATTGTTGCTAGCACCACAATAGCTAGACTGAGACCTACACTGAAGTCACCCGCCTAAAACAACATTTGAGTAGTGTCATTTCTTCATTTAATACTTATTTGACATTCAACAGTCATTGTACATAGTTTTGACTGCCAATCAGATTGCATATCCAACGTAAACACTATGAAAAGTGAAATATACAGTTCTATTTGTTTCAGAAACCTAACCAGCCTGAAACTGCACGCCTGGCTCAACCAGTAATGTTGGAATTAACCCTTGTGTACTGTTCAAATTTACTACCCTTTCGTTTTGTTCGTGGCTGTTTTAGCCCCATTGACTTCCATTATAAATGACATTTTATTATTATAAAGCCATGACAGCATATAATCATGCATTCTTGATTGTTGGTGGATTTCTCTGTTGGAAAGAGGTAAAATGTGTAAATTTTACTGTTGATCATCAGTTGGCAGCATTAACCCTTTAGATAGGCCTGTGCAAAAAAGTTTTTTGGCTTTTATATGGAGTTCTATGGAGTAAAGCATCATAAATACACTTACTATGTTATGAGCTGCTTATTTAGATTTTCTCAGACGATCAAGATAAGTGTGCAGAGGTCTCTCTCTTACACACACACACACACACACACACACACACACACACACACACACACACATCAAATAGAAGACAGAAACTAAGCTTTTCTGCAGTCAACAGTAAAAATAAAAATAAAAACTTCTCAAAAGCGAAAACCAGCTACAATCAAGAATGCATGATTATATGCTGTCATGGCTTTGCAATAAAAAAACTAATTATAATGAAAGTCATTAGGGGGAAAAAAAGCCACAAACATAACGAAAGGGTAGTAAATTTGCCCAGAGTGTATTGTTAAATTTTACTCTGCATTTTCCCAAATAAGTGTCAAAATAAGATTGATCACCAAACATCATTCCATTTTTTGAAACACAGAGAAAGTTGTGACCAAATTAAGACTAAAAATAAATAAATAAAATCACTGCACAGTATATGAAAACATCCACAACAACAAACAAGTGTTAATGACCAATGGCAATGGCCAATGGCAGTTTGAAACAGTTATAATTGTCTTCAACGACACAGTGATAAAGAAAATGGACACTTATCATTTGTGTTGTGCCACTTCAGTAAATATGGAGAAGCAAAGTTGGTCAAGAGATCACATTAGTTTTTTGTTAGTAGTTTGTTCACAGTAGCTTGTTGTCATTCTCAGTCGCTCAAGCAAACATAGCGAAACTAATAAAGCTCAATAGTGAATGACCTTCACTTGGGTTGGAAATAGCTGATTTAATAGATCAGTTGGTAAAAGACCTTGGGCTGCCTTTTCATGACCTGGATTAAAGCAATGAAAAAAGGCAGGAAAGTGCAGTGTTTGTTTACATGGGACCAGACTTATGTGGCTTGTTTAACTTGGATCAACAGCTCTACTGAGACTTGATCACCTTAAAACAGCTGGCGCACAGTCCACAAGACCTAGGCTTGAAATAATGGCAAGCCAACAAATATACAAGTTTAATCTCCCACTAACAAATAAATATACACATGTGCTCGGAGTGCTGCGGCAAGCAAGCAAGCCAAACGCACACTCACTCTCATATATGCATGTGAAGATCAGTGCCTACACGCAAACACTCACGTTGGTTTTGGTGGATTATGAGGACTCTCCAACAGTGTAATGTATTTTATACTGTAAAAATATTATTATTTTATGGTCATACCCAACCTGCGGTAGGTAACATTACATTACAGAGTGTTTCTGAGCAATGGATATGCTCCAATCCCCCTTTTAAGTTCCAGTTTCACACCTACAAGTTATCTTAATAGCTGTTTACTACCACTTTTAATTTATCTGCATCACACATTTGATCTAGCTTTCAAAAACAGGGTACACTATAGTTTCTCAGCATCACAGGCACCAATATATTACCGATTCATAAGGTGTAAATCACTATGTCGCAATCTGTGATTTCCAAATGAAACAAAGTTACAGGATCATGATTATTTTGTAGTATTACAGCACATTTCTAAATGTATATTAGCACTATTTGTTGTTTCCATTTGACATCTGTGTTTGGATTTTGAAATGGCATCAGATTTATTTGGATGTCTAGTAATCTGAAAAAATAAAACAAGAATGGTCCGAACTCATTCATTTTCCTTTCTGAGAGAGGCAGAGTGCAGAATGATGTGTCCTTTCCTAATATCCTGTTGTAACTTGAATAAAAACTAATGAGTGCAGACCAGTAGTGTAATATTTATAATAACTTAGGTCTCAGCACCTTATTTAGCTGGAAGTGCTTAGTGATTTGCATTAATCTGAAAAATATACAATAGATTTAAGTTTGAGGTGAGGATAAAAATCTATTCAGCAAGAACAAAATGGAATAGTTAAAAAAAATATATTATTTTATAAAAATACAGTATTTCAATTTCAAATAAATTATGTTCTTTTGAATGTTCCATCAAAGAAACCTGAAAAGTTTTTATTGGTTTTCATCTTCCTGAAGCTCACATATTAGATCATAGTGCTAGCAACAGCAAGTTTGCGGATGTGTTTTGCAGGGAAAGCAAAAGCTGATCAAATGTGTATTTTCAATGCAATGCAAGACGCCTTGAATAACAGTGTCTGCAAAATGCATCAAATGTATGTCTAAACATTGATTAAAAAACAAAAAAACAAAAAACAGTCTCTCAAATGCCAAATCAGCATATTAGAATTCTGAATAATCACATTACACCAAAGACTGAAGTAATGGTGCCAAAACAGAAATAAATTACATTTTAAAATAGTAAAACACTTCAATTAAACTTACTGTAATAGTTTTTTTACACCAATTCTATTGCACTGTATTTTTCATAAAATAATGGGATCTGAAAGACCTAGAAAAATGTTAAATCTTAGCTCACCCTCTAGATTGACTGGCTTTTCAGCAATGCGGATCTGTCTCTCCGGGACCACCGGCTCTCCCTCAGAATTGCCAATGTCGGCAGGAAGGAGAGGCAGACTGAGCCTCTCCTCTTGCTTAGAGCGTGGGTAATACAACGACAATAACTTCCTGTACACTGGCTGGAAGATCAATTACAAACAAATTCAAGGTCAATCAATGCAGATACATACCAAACATTTGATACAAATCTATTATAGTTCCAGTTTTAAAAAATGCCTGTGTTATGCAACGGTTAAACAGAAACACATGAATCTGCATAATGCTGGAGCTCACAGTTTCACCCACAATCACAACAAATCCCACCTCTAAATAAGCAAGAATTTCATAAGAAAATGAGAGGTACATTTAGAGACTTCAAGGATGGAGTTGTGTAACAGTGAAAACGAAATGTTGCGCACCTCCTCAACATCCGAAACAGCAAACACCACCGTCTCAATGTCCTCACCATGGTTCTCCAGAAATCTGCGAACAGTCCCTTAAAAACAAACATGGGGGAAACACATTACGACGAGATTCCTCTGAATTTCATCACAGAGGGCTGATCTCACATGTGACGCATGTAAAAGAAAAAGAAAAGAAAATTAAATTACTTAATGCTATATGTGTGGCGTCCTCCACAGGATACGCTCTTTTGACTGTGCTGATCACACAGAAGCCCACAGACACCATGGCATGTTCCCTGCGGATCATATAGGGGATTCCTTATAGCAGAAATGTAGCTTACATAACCATGAGCACTCCTATTGACACACGCAGTCATTCCCAAATATTAGATGAACAACATTTATCTTTACAATCACAAAAGCAAACGCATTCAGACTGGGAATCCTAATCTTTTACATTTTGTCCCACAAGCCCACACTGTACAAAAAAAAAAAAAAGTCTTGCTGACTTAAATTATTTTTTTTGTTCAATCAAATAAAAAACACTTTACGATAAGGTTTCATTGGTTAACTAATAATAAACAGTGCAGCATTTATTACTCATGGTTCAACTTATTAACGCATTATTAAAATCCAAATTCAAGCTTGTTAACATTAGTTAACACACTATGAGTTAACATGAACTAACGTTAACAAAGATGAATAAATACTGTAATTAATGTATTATTCATTGTTTGTATATGTTAGAAAACACACTTACTTAAGCTTATATACCCTTATTGTAAAGTGTTACCAATCAAATGAACTTTTCTAGTCATCTCAACTCTCATTAATTAAACTGACTAAAAATATTTAAGTTAAACTTCGTATACCTTAAATTTGGTGGAAACCTGATGAACTTAATAAAATAAGTTAAAGTGACAAACATTTGTTTTCATAACGTTTTGTCATATTATTTTTTGACAGTGCACAAGGTTTGTGCTTCACATCATCAGACATCACCATTAACAATCATCAGGCATTGAACATGATTGTCATTTTTTCCCCTAAACTCCTTGTTGACTTGGGGAAATGCTACATCAACCAAGATAAAGTAAAATAATTGTATTAGAATATTTTTAATGTCTGATATGATTGAAAAAAACATTTCTTTCCTTATATTCCTTGTCTTGTTTCTAGTCAAAATATCTCAAAATTCTTAAATCAAGAAGCATTTTCTAGACAAGCAAAAATATTGTCTTGTTTTAAGAAATAATATGATCTTATGTCAAAACGAAAAACAAGATGATTTGGCTTACCCCATTGGCAGAAAAAAAAACTCACTTCATTTTGGCATATCATTTCTTAAAACAAGACAACATTCTTGGCTTGCATATTTGGATTAGAAACAAGACAAAAATATAATTAAGAAAAGCACTTTTGGAGTGTGAGCAGAACTAAGCATATTTACCTAGTAGGCTACAACCCATGTCAGAATATTCAGTCTGTTTTAAAACATTTGACATTTCTGTCTGCTTACTTGGCAAGCTGCAAGACGTTTCTGTAACAGCTGTACAGAGAACTTTCTGCTGCTGTCCGGTACTTGGATTTATATTTAGGTCCAACAGTGTGAATTATAAATCGTGCAGCCAAGTCGAATCCCTCTGTCATTTTTGCCTCACCAGTCCGACATCCTGGAAAAAGATGAGCACACCCTATATCATCTGAACTAAACAAACAAAATGATGACAGAAGATGTGTCGCAAAACTGTGTGACAAATACTCACTGCGTTTAAAAATATCAACTGTTTAAGATCATAGCTCGATAATAACAAGTGTCTATTTGATATCCTGTTAGCGCCCCCTACCTTTCAGCTTGAGTAGTTCATCTCTTAGTTCAGGTCCGGCGTGTCTGTGGATACTGTCTGATATGAGGTTCTTGTCCGTTAGTGTCTCGTTGCTTGTGTTGACGATTGCAGTGCAGTTTAAAAGTGCCACGTCTCCATTACTGCAATATAAGGGAAAGGCCAGCATATCACATATCATTATATTTGATATGAGAAAACTGTGAGAACAATTATAGAATAGAAAGTGTAGAATATAAAAGTACAAAAATTAAATCTAAAACCATTTTAAGTCTAAAAAAAGAAAAGAAAAAGAAAATTTAAATATTAATAAAAAATAAACTTTATTTGGAAATTAAGCTGGAAACTACAAGAAAAACTAAAGATGTAAATGTAAAAAATGCAATGTAAAAAATATCTGTATATTAGCAGTTTTCCATATTTTGTGATTCAGGTTTTAATTTTATTTTCCTCCATTTATTTATGCTTTTGAATCGCATTAAAGGACATTGATCTTTCTCCCAAGAATTTTTAACCTTGAAAAGTTAAAAAAGGTGACTTTTATTAACATTTTTGTCAAGTCATATATTTTCTGGGTTGGTGTTGTATATTACGGTGCAAAAACCTTGTAATTAACCGCCAGTACATTTTCTGCTAGATTTATTTCTCTATATATTATTTCTTATACATTATATAATTTTAAACTACTAAAATGTCAATAAAAAAGTCACTTTGTTAAACTGTAGAGTTGAATTTTCAATATCAAAAGTCGATAGAGCAGAGCTCAAGGTCCCATAATGCAATTCACAACCATAAAAAAATAGAAAACAAAAACTGAAAATTAACAGATATTTTTTTTTACAGTGTAGATCTATTGCACTGAGAACTAAATCAAATTTGTTAAATTAAATTACTAAGACTCAAATGAAAAAAAAAAATAGATCCAATGTTGTGTTAGTGTTAACTAAATATATTTGTGCCGTCATAACAAATCGAAATGTACAGTACATTTTGATTTGTTATGACGGCGCAAATATATTAAAAGATAATGTTAAAAGATAATATTAAAAGATAATGATTTTAAAAGATAATGTTCACAAAAAACAACAACAAAAACTTATCCAGTGATAGGAATGGAAGTCAGAAGAATAACAGGATATGAACAAACCCTGCAAGCATAATTCTATGTGTGCTGCTGAATTCTATTTGTGCCTGATTTTCCAGAAGGACTAGTTGTATGAACTGAACGTCATAGAGAAGTTTCATGCAATGCATTTCCCCTTTCTTTAAAAAAAGAAGAAAAAAGCAGAAACTATGAATTCAGAGAGAGGGGAAAACTATGATCCTGCTCTAACAAAGCAACATTGCACAGAAAGCACAGCTTGAAGGACCTTTTAGACATGTGACTGAGCCGTAAGGGGGATTTGTGTGCACGAGGAAATTACTAAAAGACTTGAAGATCTAGTGTAATTAACTGATGCAATGATCACAGCACACAATGCAGAGAAAATAGTTTAGGCCCAAATTATGCAATTACTGAACTATTATTCACATTATTATTTGCTATATTTATATGAATAGATTTTTATTTAAAATGATTAATTGATAAACAGAGACAGCAAAATAAAGAAGTCATTTTTAGGTCTAAGACTGGCTGAAATTATAGACAAAAATAGTTAAGCAGTTTGTGCTGCAAGGTTTGTGGATAAAAGAAAATACAAACATTTTTTAGCATGACACTTACAATAGTACAATCTTGTTGTTGATGTCTTGTCTGAAGGTGAAAGGTGAGTTTACGGAGTTGAGCTGATTGGTCAGGTTGTCGTCCTCCTCCTCCTCCTCATAGTGGTTTTCTCCATCCAGCTCGTCCTGGATTCCCTGAGGCTGGTCCCATGTGGGCAGGTTTAGGACCTCCACAAACTGGGAACGAGCTCCCAAGGGATCCATTCTGCAGCTTTACTGTCTGATTCTGAAGTGAAAAGACACAGAGGAGCATTTTCTTTACTCACAAAGAGACTAGAAGGACCTGAGGCATGCTAGCACATTAATATAAATCACACACACAAATGCCTGATTCAATTTAAACATATACGTGGAAGACTATGATAACAGACTTCTGTGAATTTCAAGCACACAAATAATGCGCAGAATTATTTGGGATCTAATATTTCTATGAGGTTATTAAAAATGTAATGTACATATTGACTTTTACGCTTGATTAAGAATTTAATTAAGGGTTGATTTTTTGATATTATTTATTTTAAAGCAACATTTCACTGAAAAATCTAAATGTGACTTTCTTTCCATTCTCCAAAGTTGTAAACAATGACGCAATAGGTTTATTAGAGAACACTACTAATATTAGTTTTATTATAAAATCTGATCTGGTTATAATATCAACTGTTTTAATTTATTGGGATTAAAAAATAAGGTATAATCCACAAAATATTGGTTGATTTTCGTCTTCAGTTAAAACACAGACGTTGTGTTGTCTAACAATTAATAGAAAGATATCTGAAACATTGCAGCTGGAAGGGCATCCGCTGCGTAAAACATATGCTGGATAAGTTGGCAGTTCATTCCGCTGTGGCGACCCCAGATTAATAAAGGGACTAAGCCGCTAAGAAAAAGAATGAATGAATATCTGAAACATGGCACCTTTTTTATATTTTATGCACAGAAAAAAACCCTCTAAATAGCAACATATTTCATATTTGTTTTTAAATTTGGGAGAAATGTCATTCATAGAAAAACCCACAAATCTTAAATCTAGAGAAAACGATAGTTGACATAGCGCACATATAAAAATTACTTTCTCCCTTTAAAATGACTGATCGATTGGCAAGAAAAATATCTTAATTTATCAATTAAAGTAATGTGGATTGCTGTGAAGCTGCTTGAATATTATTTATATATATATATCAAATTTAATCCAAAACCTTCATTTCACTTTGGCTGATGTAAGAGAGTGGTATACATCTTGAATGGCGAGCAAATAATTAGGAAATGATCACATCTCCTTTAATCTTTAAAGTTTTCTCGATAGAAATTTAATTCATAGATTAAGTATAGATTTTTTTTTAAACTTTTAATACAAACATTTTGAAATGATTATATTTAAAGAGTTTATTGTGTTATACGGTCTTTAAAAATAAAATAACAAGAAACATAAATTTACAATGTTTAAAATGTATTCTTCAGATTTTTAAGCATGTGATAAAAACTGCAATACTCCAGCAACAACTCCTCTGTCTGGTCCAGCATGATCTGCAGTGTGAGAAGTGCAGTGTTCATGAACGTAATTGACTTTGAGGCACAACAGAGAGGCACAGTATCAGTACACACAGACACACATACAGGAGTCCAGGAACAGATAAGGTATTCAACAGCAATGAGACGCAAGTGTAAAGGTCGACTGCTCAAATTAGATTTCATCATCAACAACAAAGTATGGGCTCGATCAAACATATAAACGTCCAGTCTCCATATTCATTAGCACATACTAATCATACACTGCTTTGAGGAGGGCAGAAAGTAAAGCAAAACTTCATATTAATTCTAACTATAACGCAACTAAAGCACTACCACTATCAATCACAATGTCCAGCAACCTACCAGATGATGCGGATATTCAGTCCAATCTTCTGCAAAAACAAAACCACATTAGCTCAAATCCATGCACTGAAGGCAGAGTCAGACGGAACTATCATCGTCCTGTCCTTCCGCTTTTAAACAGACCATTGTTAAAATGTGATTTTCGCTGTTTGTGGTCAACACATCGTGCTTGCCAACATTCAGCGAGTTTCCTGATCAGCTGATTCACGAGGACAAAAATCATCACTTCCGGGATTGCGGCAGGGACTGTGGCTGTGTTGTCAATCGGTGTCGAAAACGCACAGGCGTGTTCAAAAATGTGATCACAGATTTTAGTCATAAACGTTCTACTGTCATGGTTATGTTAAAGTAACACCAATAAAGTATAATGAATAAATAAATTAAATACACGTTTTATTTGCGAGAGCATATTTGGCCTCAGGGACAACAGTGTGACTTAACAGACCTAAGTAATCGACACTGTGCGCATAATTCATAGGAACACATACATAAACTACACATGCAGAGGAAATAATGAGGACGCATCAAATAATATATCAGAGTGATACACATATTCGTAAAACGATAAATTTGCCAAAAATTTTGTTTAGTGTCATCGTTGTGCTGCTCGGTAATCTAGCACTTCTGCCTTTACAGGATGTCACACATGCGACTAGAAAGCATGTCGAAGTTCTCCCCATCCACTGAAGAAATACTTTCATAAGGACTGCAAATACAATAGACTTCTAATTAACAAAAGTATGTAAATGTTTTTTTTTATTCGCAGTGCTTATTATGAACTGTATGGTACAGCATAAATCTGCAGATCCGCATTTATATGCGATTAATTGTTAAATGAGCTGCGTGAGCTCAAAGCGTGGCGTTGGAGTAAGTTACGTTATAATGGCCTTTTAAAAGAATAAATATGCACTGTATCTGGCTATTTATATGTGTTCATGACAACCATTTTTGGCACGTTAACTAAAAACGTCACAACAACAGATCTGCTGTAACTTTTAATATAGCGCTTGGCTATAATATCTATTCATATATTTATATTAACGCTAATATTAATTTGTACCATGCTATGTCCAAGCTATTTTGACAAACGTAACGTAATACACTATAGTACAATTTAATGTAACATATGATTAGTATAAGATGGATATATAGATAGACCGTTATTGTCATTGCATAGAAGAATTACATACCAACAGAACAGCAGTTTAGCAAATACCAAAAGTGCAAATAGTATACATCAAGAAGTACAGGTAAAAATACAATAGTCAACATTTGAAGCGAATCAAAAAGATCAGTGTTGTTTGTATAGTTTTAGGACAACTTTGATGAAAGATTTCGACTCACTTCATATGTTATTACTGTATAATGCAATAATATTTTCAATATTTGAAACTGAAGCATCTGCTACAGACTATGATTTTGAGAATAAATATTAAGTAATGCATGTTTAATATGCATGTCATCAGGAAAAAAAGTGTTGTATTTGCTTTAACATAAAATTCATTTATCCTACCTTCTTGTAAAAACTTTACTTTGTAATGCAACTTTATGCAGGTGAAAAATTGTGCTCAGTTTACTAAATGAAAGGAGTATTTATTTGTTATTTATGTGTATTCCAGCCTCTGGCTTGCCATGGGTTTAACTAAGCAGTACCTGCGCTATGTGGCGAGTGCTGTATTTGGAGTGATCGGCAGTCAGAAAGCCAACATCGCCTTTGTGACCCTCAGGGGTGGAGAGAAGGGTCGATATGTTGCAGTGGGGGCCTGCGAACATGTCTTCATATGGGATGTCCGCAAGGCTGAGAAGGTATTTGTTTTTAATGTTTTAGAAGATCCTTTATTGAATCACCGCATCAGTTTATATAAGTGTTGCACTGATTTTCTCATCTATTCATTCCACAGGTTCGCATACTTGAAGGTAAAAAGCATGAGGTGACGTACCTGTGTCCCTCTCCTGATGGTGTTCATATAGCTGTGGGTTATGAGGATGGAGGTGTGCGGATCTTCAGTTTGCTGAACGGTGAAAGCAACGTCTCCTTCAGTGGACACAAATCAGCTGTCTCAGTCATTAAATATGATGCCCTGGGCGCTCGACTTGTCACTGGCTCAAGAGTAAGACCTCAGTTCATATTAGAACTCATTCATTTTTGAATACAGATTTGTCTTTTTTACATGAACTAAACCTGTTGTGTTTCAGGACACAGACGTGATTGTGTGGGATGTCATCAATGAGTGTGGTCTGTACAGACTTAAAGGACACAAAGATGCCATCACACAAGTTTTGTTCTTGGAGAGTAAAAACCTGCTGATTACAAGGTAAATCAGACTTTATATTTTATATAGAAATAGAATTATTAGCTAGAAATCAGCACTTGACAAACGTTTGTCACAGATATCAGTGCACATCAATAAAATATTTAATCACAGAGTACGTGTATAAATAGAAATGCAGATTTTTTTGAATTCCATTTTTTAAACATACTTAGAGATAGTTTACTCAAAAATAAAAAATACTCATCATTTACTCACCCTCAAGTGGTTCCAAACCTTTACAAGTTTCTTTCTTATGTTGAGCACAAAAGAAAATATTTTGAATAAAGTTGAAAACATGTAACCATTGACTTCCATAGTTTAACGCCATATATAATTCAGTAACAACATATTCTTTTGAAACATACAGTTATATACTCAACTCACAAACATTTTCACCACTTGCTGCTTTATTTTCTGTTAATATTTAATGCTTAATGAATAATATAGCTAAAATGACAGATATTTAGCTGTTTGTAATGGTTTGGCACCTGCTATGAATCCATTACATGTTTTCTCAGTTCCAAGGACAGTTTTGTAAAGTGGTGGGATTTGGACACGCAGCATTGTTTCAAGACCATGGTGGGACATCGCAGTGAGGTAATTCAAATCACTGTACACTATTGAGACTGTCTTGATCTTTCAAATATATTTAACACACTAAATACTTTCAGCTGTTGTGCACAAAATTAAACATACTGAAAATGTAGTAATTGCTCTTAAGTCTTGTTTTAAAAATGTGTCTACAGCACTTTTCAGATATCAACTTTGTCTTTTCCCTATAGGTGTGGGGAATGGTGCTGTTAAACCAGGAGAACAGGTTGCTTACAGGGTCTGCTGACAGTGAGCTCAGAGCCTGGGACATTCAGGACATTGAGGAGGTAAAGAGATATTTATTGTGCTGTGTAGGTAGGATACTTTCCGGTACAGTCTTGACTGATTTTTGCTCTAATGTAGAGAATGACTATAAAGTGTCTTCATAGGGTAAAGAATTGGGGGAGCCACAGGAGAAGAAAGTCAGAACTCTTCTTGAGGACGAGGAGGAAGATGAAGAAGGTCCTGATGAAGCGCCAGATGAAGTAATATTTCTTTTTTCCATATTTCCATAAGAATAATTGATGACAGGACATTGAATTATTAGAAATATAATGCACACCTGAGGTGGTGATGCAGCCACAATGTGAAGCTTATTCTATTGTTACACCTAAAAACACTGTTCAGATGTTGTATTTCAAGATATTTGTCCGGTTTTTGTCCTCAGACAGCTCATGTGATTACCTTCCTATGCATCTCATCCAGAGACTTTTGTTTTGATTTGATTTTTGTAGGTTGTGAAGTAACTGAAATCATTCAGCGCAATCATATAGATTTGTAATGTGGTCAAAACCTGACTGGAACTACTTTAGCTGTGCCTTTATCTGGAAACGAATTGGACCAGCAAATCAGAATCAAGCATTAAACAGCGCTGTCATAAAATGAATTCAATTTTGTGTTCAGTTTACATCAGTGACTTGACACGACAGAACAGAGTTAATTTAGTCTAGAAACATTTCCTTCACATGTTTACTAAAGATCTGATGTGTGTCAACAGCGGATTCTCAGCTGTAAGAAAGCCGGGTCTATTCTGAGGGAAGCCAGAGACAGAGTTGTATCATTGGTTACAGATGCCAAAGCTAAAGTCCTAGCCTGTCATGTAAGTATGTGTTATATATTCAGCTTAGATAGCTTTTTCTTACCAAACACAATTCCACAAGGAGGGATTTAAAGGGATAGTTTACCCAAAAATGACAATTCTTACTCACCCCTCACTTGTCACAATCCTGTTTGACTTTCTTTCCTCTGTTGAGCACAAATTAAGCTATACTGAAGAATTTTGGGAAAAACAGCCATTGACTTTCATAGTATGTACTATTTTTTGTTCCTACTATGGATGTCAATGGTTTTTGATTTCCAACATTCTTCAGAATATCTTGTTTAATGCTCAGCAGAAGAAAGAAATTCAGCCAATAATGAGGAAATTTTCATTTTTGGGTAAACTTCCTTTAACGTATATCATGACACGTATTTTAAAACCTCCACAGGGCCTGGATGCTACGCTTGAAGTTTTTACTGTACTATCAGAGGAGGAGATCCAAAGAAAAATGGACAGAAAACTGAAGAAAGCCAAGAAAAAAGCCAAGTGTGTGAGACCCTTGTTTTGTAATGTGAAGTTGTTAATACCAATGATGAAAGAATGGTATCCTGATTAACTGTTATATTGTGCAGATCTCAAGAAGGAGGAGAGGAAGCTTCTGAACCTGTAGTGGAGAGGAAGTTGAGTGATGAGATCCTAAAACTGGCAAACATAAAGGCGTCATCCAAGATCAGGTCAGACAGTAATCCTGCATTCAAGTGTAGTCCTGTTATACTTATGGTTGTTAATGGAAATGTTTTTGTTTTTTTGTCGTCTACAGATCAATGGACTGCCTTTTGGTTCCTAATGGAGAGATGAAAGTTGTTCTTCTTCTACAGAACAACACAGTGGAGACGTACACCCTGAAGACTACAGAGAAGAATCCCACTGGCAATAAAACCTCTCGCCTCACACTGAGTGGTCACCGTTCAGATGTCAGGACACTGGCCTTCAGCTCAGATAACATAGCTATCCTTTCTGCCTCAGGAGACACTGTCAAAGTGTGGAACAGGTGAGCATGATGAAGCCACAATTCACATGAATCACTTATTTTATTATCTTTTTTTTTTTTTGTGCGATACCAAATATTTTCTTCTCTCAGGTCCACCTTGCAGGTTATTCGTACCATGGGATGTGAATATGCTCTCTGCTCAATATTTGTTCCTGGAGACAGACAGATTATCTTAGGAACGAAGGTATGTAACAATTCACTTTTTAAAACATCAGTCAGCGAAGTTTGAATAGAAAATAGATGACCCCTTTTTTTCTGCAAAAGCTACGAAATGACAAAAAAGCATGACATCTGATTTGTGAAGGAGACAATATTTTATAACAAGTCTACATAAAAATGCTCTAACTTTGTGGGAGGAACTGATTGAAATTAGTTTATCATTAAATATCTTTGTCCACAAATTCAACAATATTATTTTAGCACTAATTTGCCATTCTAGGATTTATTATTTTGTAATATGTCATTTTAAAATAATTTGTCATTTATTTTAAGTTTTAATAATTTGTAATTGTATTGTTTTCTTTTAAAACATTTTGTTTTCTGTTTTAGTTTTGTTTTAGAATAATTTTATTTCTGTAATTTTAGCATTAGTATTCATTATTCTGTTTATGTTCCTGTTTTAGTGGCCAAGACAATGTTTATCATTTACTTTTTTATTTTAATTTAATTCTAAAAGCATACACTTCTGTTGCTGTGATTACTTACTATGCAAACATTACATTACATTTTTCTTTACTTTTATGTAGCGTTAGGTCAGGCTAGGTTAGGTTACTTATACTCGAAGGTAGATTTGTTTTGCAGTTAAGAGTCCTCAATCATAACAGTGCCACACAAAAAACTCACATAGTGACAACAAATGGACATAAAGACATAAAACATAGCACTCTCTTCAAAAATATGTCTGTCCATTGTCCTTATTCTGTCATTTATGTGTCTTGTGTCAGAGTGGGAAGATTCAGATTTTCGACCTGGCCTCAGGAAGCCTTCTAGAGACGACTGATGCCCATGAAGGAGCTCTTTGGTCTATGTGTCTCTCTCCAGACCAGGTATATCAACCTCTCTATCCATACACGAATACTTCATAGTCTCATCCCTTTAGTCTGTGCCTTTAGTGAATTCCTGCCTCTATTCCAAAGTCTGTGTAATCTTTCATTGAGGACTGCAGATTTACGAGAATGTATTTGACTTTTGGATTTGTGTGTGTCTATACAGAGAGGGATTGTAACTGGGGGCGCTGACAAAACTGTGAAATTCTGGGACTTTGAGCTCATAAAGGATGAGGACTCTATGAAAAACAAGTGAGTTATTATCTTTGATCACAAACCTCAGCTCTCTCATCCAGGTTTCTGCATCACTCTTTTTGGCTTTAATGTATTATTTCTCTGTGTAACCCACAGGAGACTGACGGTGAAGCACACGCGCACGCTGCAGTTAGATGAGGATGTGTTGTGTGTTCGCTTCAGTCCTGACCAGAGACTGCTGGCCGTCTCTCTGCTCGATTGTACGGTCAAGATCTTTTACACAGACACGCTAAAGGTAAACCATTCAAATGTGGCCTCTCTTAGATGTTGAATGCTTTGTAATAGAAAGTATCAAATAAAAACATTTACTAAGGGATATTTTCTCCACCAATTGACCTTTTTCACATTTCCGGGTTATCATAGTTGGTTGAACTTAAAGAGCAGTGAATGGGATAGTACCACAAATAATTTGTTTTGTATTCCTATTTGCTCAAATAAAAACTAAAAACTCCACTATAGTGTTTTTATGGCTTTAAAAAATGTGTGAGGCTGATAATGGCAGCCAGAAGAAATGACAGTTAAAGGGTCCATAATACACTGACACTCTATAAACATTTATTTGGGGGATGATCTGAGAAAGCCTGATATTTTAATCTAGTAATTACATGTATCAAATGCTTCTCCAAAGCTGCATTTGATTGTACTACATGGAATGAAAGAATCTCTGATTTTGTAGAAGTGTTGCTCCTAAATATTGTTAATTCAATCTTGCCACAAATGTTCCAACCAGAGTGTTGATTGTATAATTAATTGCATATCTAACTGTGTTTTTTTATTCATGTGTTCGTCATTTGTATGCTATATGAATTTTGGACGAATGGATAGAATAACAGATGGACAGATGAATGGACAAATGGATGGACAGATATAAAGATGAATAGATGGATGGATAGGCTTTCACTAATGAAATATGGCATCATCCTGCCTACAAGTATAAAGTAACTGCTATAGAGCAGTTTTACTCCACTGGTGGGTTGCAGAAGCAAATTGATTGGGTCGTGCGGAGAATGTTTTACTGTAATTTTGAAAGAAATCTATAACCCAACTCTTGGAGAACCACCGCTTTAGGGGCCAATCACACCGAATGCGCTTTTCCATTCTCCCATTTTTTGTTGACAAGAAAAAAGTGCGGTGGGCTTTTTGTCGCTAGGCAATGACTGAATCAGCTGCACATTGTGTGCAAGCGTTGCTGTTGATATTGTTATAATAGTAATATTTATTAATATTGTGATATTCAAGATTTGTGAAGTCATACAGCTCTGGACAACTCGAATCAGCAACCACTAGTCTCTCATCCATCTTTAAAAGTCTCTGTAGTCGTCTTGACAACACAAACACTGCTACCACCTCTGCTTTCATTTGATTAGAGAATGAAAAAGATGCGACTGACATAACATGCTTTTTCCACTCAGAGTTGACTTTTTTTCAGCTGTGGGCGCACAGCACGCAACGGCAAAAATGCGAGGCGCAGCAGGTGGTTAAAACATGAGCCGTGCAGGGCGCATAAGCAGCGTGCAAATCGCTTGTGGCCATTAGAAAACCATTTAAAAGATGCGCCTCTCAACGCAAACACGTGTTCTGTGTGATCAGGGCCTTAGAGGATAGAATAATAAAAGATTTGCCCTCTCTCTCTCTTTCTCTGGGCTGTAGTTCTTCCTGTCGCTGTATGGACACAAGCTGCCTGTTCTGTGTCTGGACATTTCACATGTGAGTCGACTTACTAAAACTCCAGTTCCTGTAAGTCAATTTGACTGTTTGTGCTGAAATGTTGATTGCGGGTTCTGCAGGACAGCGCTTTAATAGCCACAGGCTCAGCTGACAGAAACGTGAAGATCTGGGGATTGGACTTTGGAGACTGTCATCGCTCCATGTTTGCTCATGACGACAGGTAATAAAAACTCTGCTGCTCGTATATAGTGACACATTGTTGGCACGTCTGTTCTCTGTCACATTACCTGTGCGGTTTTCAGTTATATTGTTAGTGAAAGTTATAATAGCGCTCGATGACAAGTGCAGTGTGTTTTCAGCGTTCGGTCAGGTGTCACCTACCTCTCTGTAATCGCTGGATGACATCAGTCCAGATGGTCATTATTTGTCATCCGCTGTTTGTCTTTTCCTCCGCAGTGTCATGTTTCTTCAGTTTGTCCCTAAAACCCATCTGTTCTTCACCGCCGGAAAGGACAGAAAGATCAAGCAGTGGGACGCTGACAAGTTTGAGCACATCCAGACATTGGAGGTGACCTTCTCTTCATACCGGACTAGGCATTTTTCCATTGCCGGAATGAATTTTCCATAGGCCGCCGAGGTGGAAGTAGCTGTTATATTTGAGGGATTAGAGTTCTAATATAAGCCCCGTCAATATGCAGCAGAGGCTGATTGCATTACGTAAACCGTGGTCTGCTTTTGCTTAGGCCTGAATCAATGTAATCGCAGACAAAGATGTATTGGAACGCTTGTATTATGACATGTGCTCTGACTTTGACTGTGTTTTTGAATGTTGACCTCTGGATGTTCCTCAGGGTCATCATCGGGAGGTCTGGTGCCTGGCCATCAGCCCCAATGGAGATCACATTGTGTCCTCGTCTCATGATAAATCCCTCAGGCTGTGGGAAAGAACGAGGGAGCCCATTATCCTGGAGGAGGAGAAGGAGATGGTGAGGGCTTTGATGTGATAATATGCAGATCTTATAGGTGTTAGAATACTGTATATCAGGAGTTTAAACTGACAAGTTTATTTGTTTGGTTTGTTTGTTCTTGCTGGATTTCACCTAAAAAAAGAGCCATTTATGCAGGTATAATAAATGATCTGAGAGAGCTTTAACTTCACACACACAATCATGAGTCTTACTTACATGAGTCTTACGCATTACAAAAAAGGGGCATAATCAGGGGACCACCTAAGATATACCTTTACATTAGTGCTAGTCGTATGAAAATCTCAGTTTTTGAACAATGGCATATAGCCAGTCTTGGCTTTTTTTCTAAAAACTTCAAACGAGAAATTATGCATGTATTTAGGATTTAATTTTGTTTATAAATTAAATGTTTCATTATTTAAAGCCAGACCCATTAATAACATTGCTGAAGTTCTTTCCATTTTAAAATGAAACATTTGATTTTCAAACATTTGTACCTGTGGTCAACTAGGTTATTAATAAGGTTTATTTGATGTTCACCATCAGTGTACCTTTAATGCTGTAAAATGATGTCATGTTTGTGTAATATTTTTCTTCTCAGGAGAGGGAAGCAGAATTTGAGGAGTCATTGGCTAAAGGTGATGAACCTGTGGTAAGTGGCTCTCTTAAATTCTAGAGCTCAGTTATATTGGTTTTATCTCTCTGCATGGTCTCAGTTTTTCTGTGTGTATCTCGCAGGTTCCTGGAGAGACTAAAGGTGAAGCAGAGCCTGCTGGGAGAAAGACCGTTGAGACCGTGAAAGCTGTGAGTCTGCAGACCTGTCCAGATAAAGAGTATATAGTAATGGAGATATACAGTAATGGAGAAATGACACCCTCTTCTGTTTCTATAGGCCGAGCGAATAATGGAGGCTATTGAGCTTTACAGAGAGGAAAGCAAAAACATGGAGGAGCACAAAGCCGCTTGTGAGGCAGCGGGGAAAAAGGTAGTTTTTCTAGAAATACAAAAGGCTAAAAGCCCATTAAGAGATGAAAAATGTATAAGAACTTTGTTAGTCTGCACAGACTTAAGAAGCTGATGAAATATGGATTTCACACATAATGATGCTGGTGCATTACTTAATTTGACTCTTGTTTTGTTTGTGCTCTTTATAGTTACTACCTCTTAAGATGAACCCCATCCTTGTGGCTTTTGGAAATATCTCAGTGAGTGTTTGTAGTATTTATTAGTACTGGGTTTGTTTGGTTGTCAGATTTGGTCAATACAGTAAATAGAGGCTTAAAATGTGCAGGATTGGCATATACTAATAATTTTTTTTTTCTTCTAATTATTTTTTAATGCTGGGCTTGTTGGTTGTCATATTTGTTTATTAGAGCTGTACAATGTACAGTATTAGCATGCATAAATGTCATTATAATTTATTAGTAATTTGGTTCATATTTGAGGTGCACAATGTAATTATTTATGTATACAACCTGCATTGAAATGTTTTTTTATAGATCCAAAATGAAAACAGAAAACCTGTTTGTTGGATTATATTGAATTTAGCTTTAATGCTTGTTTTATGTATATACTGGATTAAAGGGGTCATGAACTGAGAAACCAAAATTAACTTGATCATTTGGCTCATTTCAGGTCATAGTATTATAAAAACATCCTGTAACCACAGGATCTGGAATGTTCTACTTTATGATGTAATAGGGT
Organism: Danio jaintianensis; assembly: GCA_903798115.1. Taxonomy (NCBI): domain Eukaryota; kingdom Metazoa; phylum Chordata; class Actinopteri; order Cypriniformes; family Danionidae; genus Danio; species Danio jaintianensis. Next base: position 7,709,430 of record CAIGQV010000001.1, read on the forward strand.
GATTAAGCCCCGCCTCAACATTAATTTGATGACTGCTTCTAATTCACTGTCTTTTTAGCCCTGTTAATATGCAAAACAGTTAGCCAATAACAGCAGTGGCCATTTACTTCTGACTATAAGCCATGCCTATTTCAACAGTTTTCTGATGATGAGGGTCAAAAACTGTTTTATGATGTAAAAAATCTAGATTACATTATAAGTAGACCTCATCAAACAATACAAAATAAAAAATGAGGTAGTTCATGACCTCTTTAAAAAAATAGATACATTTGCTATTCGTTAATAAATAATAATGTTAAAAATTGTTGTGGTGCCTTTTATTTGTTGTATCAGTTCATTATTTTTAATGAAAGGCCATTTTGATCAAATATACTTATTAGTTACTGAGTATAATGTAATTTTAAGGCAACATAATGTATATATAAATTGAGTGTTGTTGGTAATAAACCACAGTAAAGAGCGGAAGTTATAATGTGATATTGGTCACCTTTATCTCCGCAGCCCTCTCGATATGTTCTGGAGGTGATGAAGAAAGTTCGGTCTAGGTGAGAGCTCTTCCTCAGCCCAGTCAAAAGCACTTCATAGCATTTACATTTCCCCATCTGTTGTGGACAGTAATGTTTGGGTCAGTCTGTGTCTCTGAGCTCTGTTTTGCTCATCTCTGTCTCTGTGTTGTGTTGATAGTGAGCTGGAGGTGTCACTGCTGGTGCTGCCCTTTCCATATGTCCCTGATCTCCTGAAGCTCTTCAATGCTTATGTAAAGGAGGGTCTGGAGGTTGAGCTGGTTTGCCGCTGCCTCTTCTTCCTGCTCAGGTGCTTATCTGGAGATGTTGCATTAAAGCTTAAATTACACTTCAGCTTTCCAATGCACAGCCTTTTAAAGTATACTCCATTTGATAGCAAGTGCTTGACACATGCATACTAGAAAGATTCATCCTTGTCCAGTGTCTGCTCTTCTATTCAAAGGTTATAAATGATAAAAATGTCTTAAGCGGAGATAGTACAGTCAAAAATAGTCAATTTTAAGCTTTTTGTTTTTTCATAAAGGGTTTTGTTTCTGTCCAATGGAAAGAAAACATCCAAAATACACTTTTAAGTGCTTCTTTTGTCAAAGTTTATCAGTATGTCTGAAGATTTCAATGACAATAGATATTTTTAAAGGCTGTTTTTTTAAACATAGGCTTATCCTTCTGCACTGCACAAAAATGCTTTTCTAACAGAGTTTTTGACTTTTTTTCTAGACCAAATATCTAAAAATACTTAAATCAAAAAGCATTTTCAAAAATATTGTCTAGTTTTTAGAAATAATATGTAAAAATGTTAAAATAAAGATTATAAAATGTAAAATTATCTATACATTTTATACATAAAGAGTTTTCCTATAAAACAAGCAAAATAATCTTATTTCAAAGTTTAAAAAAATGACTTATTTGGCAGATTATTTTGCTTATGTTAAGTAAAAACATGACAATATTTTTGCGTCTTGACTTAAGAATTTTTTTAGACATTTGGACTAGAAACGAGACAAACTCTAAGAAAAGGATTTTTGAGCTGGAAATGTATGCAAATTAGCACATATTTACTTAAATCTTTGAACATGACATTTTAGAAAATGATGTCAAAAAAGTAAACTTTTAATGTTCAACCAACATTAAACCATATCAACCAACTGAGGAAGTATGGTGATAATGATTAGTATTTTTACAGTAGTAATATTTTTAATATTTAATATATTTTCACCCTATTCACCTGCAGTGTATTGGCATAAATCTAAAGTTACTGGTATTTTCTTGTGTCCAGAGTCCACTTTGGTCAGATCACCAGTAATCAGATGCTGCTGTCAGTGATTGATGAGTTACGGGCCAACACAATCTCTAAAGTGCGAGAGATCAGGGTGAGTTTGGACTGTATTCTGTAGACACTGCGATCTCACCTCTCATACGAGAACATTGGGTAAGGCTCGTTTTCCTGTTTTCAGGATGTCCTGGGTTTCAACAGTGCTGGTCTTCAGTTCCTGCAGCGGGAGATCGAGAGCAAAGAAGATGTGATGTTCTTTGCTGATGCCACAGACCGCTTTGAAGAGAAGAGGAAAAAGAGGAGGAAACGGGAAAGAGTTATTCTCACAATCACATGAAACCAGGACAAAACTGACATGAAGCTACTGCTGTGTGCTTTTACAGTCACCAATTAGCATGAATGTATGTATTCATTGTTCTTTTGTACCCGTCAAAGTTAATAAAGGTGAATTTATCCACAAATCAACTTAATGTGACTATTGTGTTGCTTTTTATACTCCAATGTTTTGTTCCATATCAACAATAATTGATAATAAACCTTTAAAAATGGACCTGCTGTGATCTCAGAGGTTGTTGATTGACTAAGTTTTTGCAGATTTCTGCTGTTAACATTAATTCAACCTATGTTTTGAAAAAAATCATGTTTAATTGCAGAATTAGCACATAAAAACTACAAATTCCCACTCAATATCTCTAAACTTTGGAAATACTTAACATAAGTTTCTATATAAAACCAATAGCTCTAAATGAATTGTTTTATATTTCTTTGTAGTTTATCATTTGATTGTGTCATTTGCAAAGCTTATTGTTACTAGTTGTTTCCCTCATTAAAACTATTAGCGATATAATAGGGTTTTGTTCAGATATAAGGGATAGTTCACCAAAAAAATGAAAATTTACTCAATATTTACTCACTCTCAGGTGGTTCCAGACCTTTCTGAGATTCTTTTTTTCTGCTGAACACAAAAGAACATATTTTGAGGAAAGCTTGACTTCCATAGTAGATAAAATAAATACTATGAAAGTCAATGGTTACAGGTTTCCAACATTCTTCAAAATATCTTAATTTCTGTTGACAGAATTTTCAGCTTTTAGTCTTCTTTGGTTTGGTTTTGGCTTATGATGCTTTTAAAAAAATATGATTTTAAGAAAGATTTTAGATGTTTGATAAAAAAAGTTGTTATTAGACCAGTCCATCATTTTACAGTTACAAACAGAAATGTGTCATTTCAAAGTCTTTGATTACAATTTTAATACCACAACAAAAAATTAGCCTAACTAATATAAATATAATTTTCTGAAAGACAAGTGAGTCAGTTATAAAATTGATAGCACCCCCAAGAAAAAAGCTGCACAATAGAATAATTTTTTCATTCAGGTATGATAGACTCATGGAAATTGTTTCATCAAATGAATCCCTATATAGAATAATTTCCCATATTGATTATACTGATGGGGTCGGATTTCTGTCTTCAAATCTGTCCCAGCAAGGATCAACGTTTATCCTTTTTCTCATTACTTTATAAATATGATTATTTGAATCAGTATGTAATCTTTGAAATGATTTAGACTAATGATAAAGTTAAACATTAACTAATTTTGGAATGTAGTTTTCTTTGTCTGTCATAACTCTGTCATAATATTTTCAGGAGCCACCAAACCAGGTCATAGGTCATGGAGACCTCTTGAGTGGAACTGCAGGCCCTAATGACTGGAAACAACTGTTCCTATTGTTATTGCTGTCTAAAGTGATTTTGCTATTTTTATGTGTTAATTCTGTTTAAAGTGATTTCCTTTTTGTGCAAGATAGACTTTGTGTAGTATGTAAGCTGCCAGTTTGGATGTAGATTGTACCGGTTTTTAACCAATTTTGATAAGACGGCTGAGAGTACACTCAGCCTTGGGTAAGAAACAGATTGTACTTTGAGTGTGTGTGTTCTATTCCTTTGTAGATCATTTCACAGGTCTGGGGTCAGCTCTGAGGTTGTATGCCTGAGATATTGAGATATCGTTCAGAATTGTATGCACGCACACTCATGGAAATTTTCTAAGTCTATCTGTGTTTATCCAAGTAATCAGGTTTAAACACCTATACGTAAGACACAGTTAATGACGTTATGTAAGAGTATAATTGTTGTTGTTATGAGATTGTAAGCAGAGCGGCCTACAAACTTTTTGCAAGTGTTGAAGCTGGCTTCTGCTGGCTTCTTCAGTAAACTTTCTTTTTAATTGAATCTCTGACTCCAGCTCTTCATCTGACAGACTGGTCATTTTTGGGTTAAAACTATATGATTCCCCTGCAATACTGTTAAATATAAAGAGGTTAAATCGAATCTGAGACATGAGAAATGTACATGTCAGGTCTCAAGTGGCCCACATTACCCGATGTCCCACATTAACCCGATATTAATGCCCATATGTTTTCTGTTATGCTTTTTTTTTTTGAGTCATCAAGACAGATTGTCATTCTCACCGATCACTGCGAGCCTATAAAAACACAAGAGCTTTCAATAATAATAATAAAATAATTAAATTATAGTCTTTCTGTATGTCTAAGGTTGTGCTGACCCGCTTTCAGCTGAAGGGAGATCCAGATTTCACTGATCTCATAATTGGCCTCAATTTACAGTTACAAGCTTGTATGTAAGTGAGATTCATAATTCAAAACCGGGAATCTGACGCTGCTTATTTCGGCAACATTTTTCACTGCTCCTCATTCTGAGCATCAGTTCTCACCCACCTCTCACACCTCGACTGTGTGTTAACATCCTAATCATCAGTGTCTTGGAAATAATGAAACAAATCCCCAAGACACCCTTTTCAGACCTGTTCAATCTAACCGTATTAAAAAAAGCAAATGAAGTGTATATTTATAAAGCTGTAAAAAGTCCTGCAGCATTTTATGAGTCCGGTCCGAGTCTCAAAGCTATAAATGTCACACCTACCAATATTAAAAATTCCTCAGAAAAAAAGGCTGACGTTAAACGCCTGAGAACATGTTCTGTGTTAATCCATGTACTAATCAAACGCAGCCGTGTTTTTATGGAAAACCACATTATTTCAGAATTGCTACCATTGACAATGACTGTAGATTCAGTATGTGGAAATTCTTAGATAACCTTTTGACCTCCTGATTTAGAATAACAGTGGTTTCAGGCTGAACTAATTTCAAAAGCTACACAGCCAAATCCAGAATTAATTCTGTCTAATATTGTGGCCGATATTATTCGTAATAATAACAGGGTGCTCATAACGTCCGCAGCATACGGAGAGTGTGTTTGAAATGTTCCTGACATCTCCACTATTCCCCAACGCTTGAGTCATCCGGCTGATTTAAAGCATCTACTGACTGCTTTGCACCTCATAACCTATATTTTCCTCCTTTATTACTTGGACATCAGTGATTGTGTCATTCCTTAATAAAAAATAATAATTGCAACTCAAATAAAAAATAAATAAAATGAAGAAATAGCTGTTTTCTTGGTTATGAGTTTTTACATTTACATCATCAAGTAGAAGATGCGTTTATGCATTTTATGTTTATATCTGGAAGACGTATCTGCAAAACATAAGCGTACATTTTCAGACGTTAGATAGATGTTTAATACATCTAGAAAATGTGAATTTAGAATAGTCTTTAAGATGTTTCAAATTCAGTTTCAAAGTCAGATCTTTGAACACTGCAGATGTTTTCCAGACTAAATGATCTTTGAAAAGCATCTTGCAGACGTAAGTGTGCTATCAACAAAGCAATTTGGTGCACAATCCAAGCTATAAAGTACTTAATTACTATACATACTGTGGGGGAAATAAGTATTCAACACATCACCTTTTTTTTCAGAAAACATATTTCTAAATGTATTAAATACATACAAAAGTATTAAATACATTTCAGTAGTTCAGTACTTTCTCCTTGTGTCATTCCATTGTTATTACACATTACTAATTTTTCAGGGTTTTTTTGTTTTGTTTTATTTTTATGTTTGTATTGTTTCATTCATTCATTTTCTTTTTGGCTTAGTCCCTTTTTTAATCTGCGGTCGCCACAGCGGAATGAACAGCCTGTATTGTTTGGGTTTTTACCAAAATCTGGTTCAATTCCATGTCAACAGCTCCTATAGAAATATTACCAGGAAAAAACATGGCGTGTTGAATACTTATTTCCCCCACTGTACATACAAACATTATCACTAGTATTTAGTTATCACATTTAACTAAATTTAGTTATCACATGTTTTACTGTTTCAAATAATCTGTTCAGAGCAAAATTAAGGTTAACTGACTCAAAATGAACCAAGAACTGGAGATCCTCAGAGCTTGAGCGTCTGTGTGGTTAATGACAAGTTACTATATTATGACCTATTGTAATTGAAAATCATATTTATATTTCAACTGCTGAATGTAAATTTACTGTAAAATATAAGCAATTTAACCCCACTTTATGAAATGCACATTTTGTGGCTATTTGTGTAATACTATCTTTTTAACATAAATTTTGTTACCCTGTATTACCAAGGTATAGGTTTCATTTAAAACATAAATATAGCATTAAAATAATTCCAATTAATACTATGCATTTTCCCATGCAGCTGTCATTGTCGATAACGTTTTTCTTAAAATCCTAGAACATGTTTTGCCCTTTTGAAGTTTATACATTGCATGTTCAGATTTGTCTCACATGTATATATATATATTCATTTTTTACTTTTAATACAAACATCCAAAAAAGTAGACGACATGAGTTTGTATACTAACAAAGCTCTTTGATCTGTTCAAACTACAAACATTTAAATTATGTTCAATTAAACTATGACACTACATTATAAAGTTACATTTGTTTATTCATTCATTCATTTTCTTTTCGGCTTAGTCCCTTTATTAATCTGGGGTCGCCACAGCGGAATGAACCGCCAACTTATCCAGCATATGTTTTACACAGCGGATGCCCTTCCAGCTGCAACCCATTACTGGGAAACACCCATACACTCCCATTCACACACATACATTACGGCCAATTTAGCTTACCCAATTCACCTATAGCGCATGTCTTTGGACTGTGGGGGAAACTAGAGCACCCGGAGGAAACCCGCGCGAACACGGGGAGAACATGCAAACTCCTCACAGAAATGCCAACTGACCCAGACGAGGCAAAATAAGTGTTAACACAAAATAAGATAGAGAATGTAGAGTGTTGAAGAATGTAGGAAACTGGTAACCACTGACATCCATAAAGTAGAAAAAAACAAATACTATGAAGGTCAATAGCTACTGTTCCAACATTTATCAAAAAACGTTTTTCGTGTGTTCAAAGAAAAGACAGAAAGCCAAAGAGGTTTGGAACAAGTGGAGGTTGAGTAAATGATTTTCATTTTTGGGTGAACAATCCCTTACTAGTTACTTTTTTTTTTGCAAAAACTTACTTGGCCACTGGGCGGCAGCATTGCTTTTCCAAAAATGCTTTCCAACCAAGATCTCAGTGACTGTCTGTCTAAATGTTTTCTTACAAACTTCCAGATCTGAAATCTTGAAGTCAGTGTTTCATAAGCTTTGCTCACTGAGCACTTGGTATTATGAAGTTTGTGCTTCTTAGAAAGTTCTGGGTAAACAGTGTGCATTTGTAGCAATATTATATTTAATACAAAAAAAGTAAGTAATTAGAAATCTAGATAACTCTATAGATTTATCTACATCACTCTGCCACACCAGTTACCATTTCATTTTTCATTCTCTCTATCTTGCCCTCATTTTGTTCTCTCCATCATCTTCATTTTTCTACTTTCTTCTATCAGTCCCAGCTGGCGTCCATATTTCAATGTTGAAAGTCACCGCTGAATTCACTCCCACCATGAAAACGATTTCAAGCAGCACCAGATGACCTCGGGCCCAGTGTGTTTACATTTAAATTGAGATAAAACAATCAAGATCTGATTTCCGAATGTTATTTTTGTCGGACGGCCCTGTTCATTGATTCACCAGAGGTGTGGAGAGAAACAGAGGTTTTCGTTGCGTTGTGAAGCCCATTGCAAGCACAAACCCACACGCAGAGAGAGACATTTTTAAGAGCTCTCTCCAGAAATCCACACAGCTGATGTAATTAGTCATTTCAGAGTCATGCACTTCATAATACTCCCTATAAACAGACATTCAATCCTTTCCTCAACGTTCACTGTTTATCCTAGTCTTTTACAATCTGTTCTGGACCACCGTCTGTTTATCCTTCCCCAACAATAATGCTCCTATGCTGCCACACAGGAATGCTGTTCATTTGTCCAATTAAACAAGGAAAATAAATATAGATCGATTATGGACACAGTGTCGAGATTTGTTCCCAAAACACTTTTATAACAGTGCACAACTTTCAGATTTACGATGCACATGCAGCAGGGGTGATGAATGAAATATGTCCTTCTCGACATGTTCCCCCCCCCCCCAAAGGTTTGATCTACATCATTATCTAAATATATCCTGGCATAAATCTGGATTACACAAGCAAAAAATGTAGTGTTTGTCACAAAATTATGCTTTGCTAAATAATTAGATTCCTGGTTCATAATGATTTTGTGCTTTTATAAAAAAATTATACAATTAAAATTCATACTGATATATATGTCAAGTCCACTATTCAGACACTGAGGAGTAGCTGAAGTGATGAGGATGAGGATTCATAGACGCACACTTACGAAAGCAGACGTACAGACCGACACGTGGTGAATATGACCTGACTTTCTTCCCATGTTCATAACTAATATAAAATGGTTGAATGCAACAGAGGCTGTCACACCCATGTGTTATTCACCCAGTGTGCCTGCTTTAGTTTTTAACACATGTCTACTGAAAATTTATGGGCTATACATTTTTGAAGTATCACAAAAACGAGAATGGGGCTAGATGTCACGGTCTCAAAAGTCCAACTGCATAACTGTGTGTTGTTGTTGTTGTTTTTTTATTATTATTATCTTGTATTAAAATCATTACAATTTTAATATAGGAACTTTATCATTATAATTTAGAGTTTTAACAGTGTTGTAAGTGAGAGTGCCAAAAAAAGTTTGATATTTTTGTATATTTCATGTCCTTAATTTAATTTAAGATTAAGTTAAATGTTGATTTATATTTATTACCTTTTAAATACAATTGTAATAACGAATCATATGATTACAATTTGAAAATAGAATGGATAATAATTTTTGTTTTATTTTTATTAAATAATTAACTTAATTATTATAAGTAGTAGTATTTTGTATATTACCTTTCTGTTTTTGCAGTTTTATGGCATTGTTTTACCAAATAGCCAATAGCTCTCAATTAGGCTCTTGTTATAGACACTCAGTAAACACAAAAATAAGACTAAAATAAGACGAAACAACCATTAAAATAAGCTGAAATTGCAGTTTTAACCATTTTTGCAATTATTCAAATAACACAGCAAATTAATTTGACAATAATTGCAAAAAACTATGCTAGAAAGCCTTTTAAGGCTTAAATTTTAAGTATACTTCTTATATAATAGGGCAACACAGTGGCTCAGTGGTAACACTGTCGCCTCACAGCAAGAAGGTCTCTGGTTTGAGTTCCGGCTGGGCCAGTTGGCATTTCTGTGTGGAGTTTCCATGTTCTCCCCGTGTTGGCGTGGGTTTCCTCTGGGTGCACCTGTTTCCCCCACAATCCAAAGACATGCGGTATAGGTGTAGTGTATGTGTGTGAATGAGTGTGTATGGATGTTTCCCAGTACTGGGTTGCAGCTGGAAGGGCATCCGCTGTGTAAAACATATGCTGGATAAGTTGGCGGTTCATTCCGCTGTGGCGATCCCTGATGAATAAAGGGACTAAGCCGAAGGAAAATCAATGAACTTCTTATATACTTTTAAATGACTTCTTTAAAAGTACTTCTTTAAAAGGAAAATACTTCTTATATTACTTATCTACATCTTACAGCTCCTGTAACTAAATAATTCATTAAATAATGAAGAATTATTTTATAAATTATTTTTCTAATTGTACCAAGCTCTAACATATTTTATAGAGTAGAAATTAGGCAAAAACAAACAAAAGTTTAAAAGACCTTAACCATAATTATTTTCCAGCAGATTGGCTGGAACACCTGTAACAGTCATGGGGCCATTGAATATATTCTTATGGAGTGAAACATTTGAAAACCACTAAGATATTTAATGACAGTTTACATTATAATAACTTAAATTTTTGGAGCCAAGATTTGGGGTTTTTGTCTTAACAAAAATTGCTACTTAAAAAAACAACAACACCTAGCCCCGGCCTCCCCTTCAGACCACTGGCTTCAGCTGTCCAGTAACAGGTGTGGAAAAATCCAACATCCGCGATTTCAAGCAGAGGATCAGCGGGGATGATGGGATCTCCTGTCCTGCGGATCACTTTGTTTTGTCCCCTGATCTGTCTGGATTTTGTATGCCGTTTCTCTCAGTTGGAAACATATGCAATTATCTCCAATTAATGGATGTTCCTAGAGGTCACCGGGGTCTGGTATATAAACATCCCAGCGTCAAAGACAATAGACGGAGTGGCTGAGGACAACAGCTTAGAATCTTGGTGTATTTGTGAGTCTCAGCTCAGCTGGACTGTGAAAAAAAACTATGAAGTCCCTCTGGCATCAAGACTCGATATATTTCTGCAGACTCTGTGAAGAATTGAAAGTAAACCAAGTCAAAAATGAGCCGTAAAAAGCGAATTATACACAAAAAAAGTCAGTGAAAGGTTGTATTCATTAGAGACTGTATGGTTTTTCTTTTTACTGGGAACATGTGGACTCAGAGCCCCACATGTCAGAAGTGCCTACGGGGATGCGATATTCATGCCTGACATAGGTATGCTCAATCCCTTTAAGGTTTACTTCGTCTTTTAAGAAAAAAAAGGGAGTAGGACAAAATAAAAATGTCTCGAAGGCATGCAAGCTGTCATAACCATCCCTCCCCCACCGCCAGACCACCCAAACCGCAGAGCGACCCGTCAATCATCAAACATATGCCTTCATTTTTATAGACTAAGCAGTAAAACCTTCTCAAATTAGCACTAAATATCCCACATTTCTGATGGGAAGGTATACCAAGAGATATAAACACATCGGTTCGCCTAAAATGTTTCGTTTTCCTCGTATTTCATTCACCACAACCACCGAAAAAACAAGCCAAGGAGTGCTGCCTGCCACCGTCCTGTAAGGGAGCGCTCAAGGTTCCACACGGCCTCCCTTCCATCTGTCAGCGCGCCGGGATTGAGATGTAGATCTGGCTCTAATCTTTTGGCCAGTGATCACACCTCAGCCTGTCCCACATCACAGGAGCCCCTCCACCAGCATCTCCCTTCTGAGAGCCCAGAGCCCCGGGGTTTGTGTAATCCTGCACTAATAACATCTCAGCAGCTTCAGCGCCCACTAAGAGGCCCAGATCCATCCCGACACCCCCGTACAACAAAGGCAGACGTACTGACTGCTTCATATTAGCGTTTAATTAAGTTAAAAAGCTCTCGTTCCCTCTCCGTGTGCCATTCCTATGGGCTGCCATCAGCGGGACGGGCAGGACGCCGGGGCCTCCTGTAGCCCCTGGCCAAAGCTGATCTCCAACTCATGTGATTAATTCAATAAAACCATTAAGAGTGACCCCCAAACTGAAGATCTGCACAAACGGACAAACTTACGGACTGAAAGATGTCCGCTTAGCACCTTCATTCACTACAGATCTTCTCTCGAAGAGTGAGATGTAATCTTTGGACTTGTTGGTTTTAGTTTGACAAAAATGAGTAAAATCAGAAAACCTTTGTTTTTGGTGTCTCGAGTTACGTTTAATCTGGCCAATGTGCCGTGGGGCCATAAATCTATTGAAGTAATAAAATATCTTGCGCGCTTCGATTACATCACCATGCTGATTTTCTTTTTCTTTTAATTCTGTGCCGTTATTATAATGCCCCACAAAACTGAAAATAGTTTAAATCTATCATTGCACATTTTACAGTGAAGTGTCTGTATTTACTGTGGAAACAAGGATTTCATTTCAAACGCATTTCGCATTTCATTTTTACACCAGCATACAGTGTAATATTTATATAGTGAGATCCTGCTTTCCGCACTGAGGGGGAAGAGGGATTTAGTGGCCACTCTCTTATGAAGCTTCATGCTCATAAGGATGTAAGATCACACTTCGCTAAGGTCCTGTTAGGGGGAAGTGTGGCTTTGTTTCCCTTGAGTCTTTTACACGGGGCCCAAATGGAATTTGTACAGTTGTTAGTTCCGGTCCTCCATTCTGATTGGCTGAGCAGAGTTCAGAGGGTGTTGGTGTTTATTATAACAGCTCTGATTCTTTATGGTCTACTCATCACATAATTTTTTTTAACAAAATAATGGTTTCCAAAAATAGTTAAGAAGCAAAAGAGTTTTCAAAATTGATAACACAAATACGTCTATTGAGCCTCCTAATTAAATATTTTTGTATGGGTTTTTTTTCGCACAACCTCCTGTACTTGTTGAACTTTTAGATATTTTTGAAACTTAAAGCATAATTTCTCTCCCCTAATAACTTAAGTATTAGAAGCAGATGTTTTTTCATTACCCTTGGCTATCATTCATTTTAATTTTAAATATTATAAAATACTTTAAAACCTCATCGACAGTCACAGTTTAGAACTGTAGTTATGAGTGGTGCAAATTGAAAGCAGAACGCAGAGAAAATATTTAATTTTTCAGAAATATAAAGTGCCTTTTGTCCGAAAAGAAAAAATTATCTTTTTTTTTACATACTATATAACAACAAATTATAGTCTATAGTTTTAAAGACATCTAACAAATTTTAAATATATATTATAAAAGGGTAAAAATAACATTAAAAAGGTATACTGCTAAAAACATTATAAATCCAGTCCTGTGATGCTTTGTTATTTTCAGAGCCGGGTCTGAGTTATGACCTCGGACATTTTGAAGATAATATATTCTCTCCAAGCAGTCTGACCCTCTTTCTAAGAAGTGTGGACTGCTTCATTACTGTGACAGACCCTTCCTCCTGCTGTACTCCGATAGCCCCAGATCTTCTTCCCATATTTCAACATCTCAGTAAATCTAAGCAGCTTGAGTCTAGAGTAAGCACACATTAAAGGTGTCCTGTAACCCTGTTGCTTGCCCGACATTTGGGCTTCAGAATGGCACTCTAACGGCCAGACCGGTACTATACTATTCCAAAGGGGGTGTGTTACAGCGCAGGTGTTTATGTGTCATTTGTTTTAGCCGTGACTGAAAATATGCACACTGGACGACCATATATGGGCTTGTTAATTCCGCATCATCATACAAAAATGCTATTCGCCATTAAACTATTCCATGTAATTGTTAAATACTTCCATCTTTACCAAAAATGTCTAATTCAGAGTTCTGTTTTCTGAAAATGAAAGTGTAAGTTGCTGTTATGATGATGATGGTGCTATATTTGAGTTTATTCTGGCAGTCTGGTGCAGTGTTTGTGAAAGCTGTGCTCTGCTGGGGACAAGCTCAGCTCTCTTTCTGACTACAGGTCTCCCCGGACCCCTAAAACACAAGACTACCCCGTAACCCGATTCCCAACACACATGTTCAGCCTAAAGCCTGTAAAACACAAATATTAAGCACCTGATAATTTGATGGGAAGCAATGGAAAAAGTGCAGAGTTAAACTGGACACCTTTAGTCTACGGCCTAATTTATAAACTGAACCAACTTCATAGGGCCGTAAAAGTTACTGTAATGGTTTTGTGTGGATGTTTTACCATGATTTGATGTTCTTTTATTGTCAGATTTATCTTAGGGAACCACCGGCTCTAGCAAAGTTTTAAAGACTATCAATGCTTATGCTTTGATCAAATGTGTACACAAAATGTAAAAATCTGAACAAAGTGGCTCCTGACAAAATTCTGAAATTAATTTGACCTAAGCACACTCTTATATATATATTATTCAGCACATACACATTGGAGACTGAACAAACCTACAGTTTCCTAGATGTTGAGGTCACGACTTAATTCTATTTGCTTAGTACTAAAGAGTGCATCCTAAAAGTGCTGTTTTTAAATGTATTAAATGGGTTACATATATATATATATATATTAAAGCACAGTGGAAAAAAAAGACTTGAATCAAAATTATGCAAAACTTTGAGATTCCTCCCAATTACTGCTTTTAATCTGGCATCTGGTCATAATGTCCTGAAAATGTAGCAGGCAATCTCTGTTTAACTAGCAGCTTAACTTTACAGTTTTCATTGACTCTGAGCTGTTATTAAGTGACTGAAACCATCCAACAGTATAGGAACTGGTCAAAAGTACACTGTAGTAATGAAAGCAAGTTTCATTTATTTGGGTCTGATGGAAAACATTATGATCATCGTCAAACAGGGGAAAGACTAAACTCAAAGTGTGTATAGAAGTGAAGTGGAAGGTGAAAGCAAAAGTGTCATGGCAATATTTTTTACCACAAGAGTCTGATTTGGCCTCAAATTTGTATCAGAAGCTCCTTTAGGTGCATGCAATGTCTTTCTTTCTTTCTTTTTTCTTTCTAATTTCAAGTGTAGCTAGTTACTTTCAATTGTCAAATGATGTAAAAAAAAAGTATATAAAAAAAGTTGTTAAATATAGTAATAAGTGGGCAACACTGACACTGTCCAATAAAACAGGAGAAGCAAAGCTCTGGAAAAGAAGATCTGACCAATGGAACAGAAACACAGGACACAGGGAAATGGGCAAACTAAACTAGCCACAGGTGATCATAACCAATGAGTTGCCATGACAACAAATAAGGTGACTATAGAGAAACAGAGCACAATCAGTAACCAAAGCAATCAAGCACATAGATACTATAACTATGGAATCATTTAGCAGATGCTATTATCCAGAGCCATGTAGACGTTTTAAATTAAAGATTCATAATAAAGAATCTGGTCATCACAAAAAAGTTAATAATACAAGCCCTTAGGCATCTACAGATCCCTTGTGGAACATGGCAATGTAAAAACTACTGCAGACTCATTTTAGTACTACCTTTCCATTCATACTGTATGTGAATGAGGAAATGTTAGCCAATAATGATTAATTCTTACAGTTTAAGTATTGAGTCAGATCAGAGGAGGAGAACAGGAGGCTGAGGTGAGCGAGGAGGTGAGGAGAGGGCCATAAATTCAGCAGACGCTTGAGCAGGGAAGGGTGTGGATGCAAAAGAAGAAAGACCTTTAGAAATTTGCTGACAAGATTAATATGCAGTTGATGGGAAGGTTTTCACGACAGGGTGCCAACAAATAAACACAATTCAGGGATGCCAGATCCCCTGTGGTGCGGTTCCCCAGAATGAACACCGCCATTCCCAGGATTCCATGGGGCTGATCCAGTGTCAGGTGGTCCCAGCCGCTCTCGCTCGGCCTCCAGGGACAGAAAAGTGATTTCATTCTCTGACAAACCAGAATATTGAAGTGCGATAAGGTTCAGCAGGACAGCTGGAAACTAATCTCACGTCCATGCCAACCAAAAAGAGAAACACCAAAGGAACTGAGGCCAGTCATCTGATACTAGTGAGAAAAGATCTACTTTAGATATCATCAAGATCATGCCATTGGTTTATTTTCATCTTTTTTAGTCTACTCTTAAGTCACCATATTTACTGTACCAGTGGCTGTCAGAACTTAGTAAATTGCTATTTGTACTAAATAAATTACTTATTTTTTTCCATTAACATACTTAAAATATGCAGCTTATTTACAATGGCTTGAACACACCTGTTTAGTTTGTTTATTTCTGAATTTCATTTTGTTTCTGTTTTTTACTTGGTTTTATTGCTAAGATAACATGTATGTTTGGATTTATTACATGTAAATGTAAATCTGTAAAAAAATGTAAATGTAATTTTCAAAACTATATGAAACAAACCTCTGATTTAAAGAAGTAAACATCATAGACACACACGTACTGCATGTCATTATTCTAATTATTATTGTGAAATGTAAAACAGTAAATAAAAACTGTTGTGGACTGCTGATAAATGTATTTCCGAGTTTAAACTCTTTTAAGCTGGTATTAGTATGAATCAGATCACAGTGTCCTGTTTATTAGGTGGTAGGCAAAGTCTTTCTGATGAGTTGTCCAGACCAGAGATGCTAAGACTAAGATACCATGGCCAGGATCACACTTGAGCCAGCTTTACTACCAGGAGCCTCCAGCAGGCTGCCGTTCTGTCACGTTTTGGATCAGAGGTGAGCCTACTTTATGACCTGGTAGCCAGGACAAAGGCTTAACCAAGGCACTAGGCTTGAGCTCTAAATTCATTTAAAACCTCCATCAGGACAATGAAGACACACATTCATTGAACCAATAGCTTTGAACCACAGGTTTTTCTCAAACCACAAGGGGGCTTTAATCATAGTCAACATAGTCTTTTGAATAGAGGCCAGTATCGGTAATAATAAAAAAGGGATGAACAATAGCATTGTTTTTTGAAAATAAATGAATAAATCTATTAAAATAAAAAATAGCAAGAAGGTCACTAGTTCCAGTGACCGAACCCGAACTAGTGCATTTCTTTGTGGAGTTTGCATGTTCTTCGTGTGGGTTTCCTCTGGGTGCTCCGGTTTCCTCCACGGTTTAAAGACATGCGGTATAGGTAAATTGGATAAAGAAAATTGGTTGTAGTGTATGTGTGTGAATAAGACAGTGTATGAGTGTTTCCCAGTACTGGGTTGCGACTGGAAGGGCATCTGCAGCATAAAACTAATGCTACAGTAATTGGCGGTTCATTCCACTGTGGCAACCCCTGATAAATCAGGGACTATGCCAAAGAATAATGAGTGAGTAGTTCAATATGAAGATGGTTACCACCTGACAGAGTCAATATCTACTTGTACATAATAAAGTTTTGATTGTAACTTTTATTTTGCTGCCAGAATAGAATACGTCAACAAAAACTAGCTAGTACTGGACATTTTTCTATTTTTCAAGTGATTGATATCCTTAACATAACACACACAATGCATGTAAGTCTTATATATATAGTAATAATATTCATACATGTAAAAAATGAACAAATATAAAAAAATCTTAGGGTTTTTCATTACCTATGTTTGTTGAATCCATGTATAAATACAAAAAGGAAAAATAAATTTATAATAATAATAAAGTGCCCCGTGTAGTGGATTCCAGAGGATATTCGGCCATGATTCCAGATCAAATTGAGCAAATATGTTAATTCAATTGTATTTATGTACAAATTCATGAATAAACAGTTTGAAGTGAAGATTTCCTGTGCTCAAGGAGCAGGGATTAATGAACACTCCATAGGAACCCTGTCAATCAGAACACAGTTCATGCATTCTAAAGATGTGGATATCCCAAACATGTCGTAAATAAGAGACACATGCAAAATATGCAGAGCAGTGAGTCACAAGGACTGGGATTGAGAACCACTGCTTTAGTCCCATGTTGGGTGGGCATCAAAGGGTTTAAAGGTGTCATGTCATTTGAGGGACAGGAACAGCAGCAAGGAACCATGGTTAAAACATGTTCTAATGATTACTTGAATTCTAGAAGCCCAGACGTACATCTTGTACCGCGCAATTCAGATGTTTAGCCTCTGCCAGCTTGTTATTGAACCACTGTGGTGTAGTCTTACCTTTAGGAGACACGACAAGGAGAAAACGTTAATGGAGCAACACACTATAGCTCTGTTCGTTCCAGAAACATCGTGTTCACCTTCACTCATTTACAAAAGCGAAGCCATTCAAACACTCACTTAGCATAACTGTGCAAAGATTTATTTGGCAGCTTGTATCGAGACAGAACCACAGGGCTTTAAAAGCTGAAGATGCTTGCCGAGGGAAGTCGTGAGATGAAGGAGACTTGAGCATCGAGGTGCCAACAGACAAGTTATGGACAGACATGCAAGGGTTTAGAAAGGTCCAACAAGTGGAGAGCTCATCACTTTCTCCTCCTGTCTTGGCTCATGTCTCCAAGAGCACACTCAATCCCTCTATCTATATTTAACATGAGGTCTTGAGGACTGTGAGACCCTGGCCTGTCAGAGCTGTCACTATGCTCCACTGTTTTCACCAATATTTCTCACAAGTTTGCTCCATACATTCGAGAACTTTCAAGTTGCAACCATTTGCCAGTAGAAATTTGTCAACAAGTGTACAATTTTAAGAATAATTCTTCTCACAGTTTTATATATCTTTCTAATAGTAAAAATATGAAGGAAGTTGTGGGAGAAGGTTTTTTACTAACCCAGGTTCATTACGGATACGTATCCAGGTCTACATTTCTGGGGACAGCAAAATAAGATGTGTCTGCTCACAGTTTTTGCTTTTGCAAATCCACCAGAGGTCGCTGTGTATGCTTTTTGATGATCTCAAATTTCTCTCACACGCCCTCTTCTCGCATTAATCCACCAGAGGGCGCAATATATACTTCAGCCGACCAGGTAAGCTTGCTGTCGACTAAGTCCATCGGTGTAGGCGGCAAGTTACTGGGAAAACTGGTAACACTGGAAAAGCCGTCCATACGGAGGTAAGCGGTCAGCTGGTAGCACGAAAAGGAACAGAAACCGTTGGCGGCATCATACCGCCCCGTCCCGGTTCTTCCAACTAAGGAAGTCAATGTTTTGTAAGCTATTTTCTCTGAATATATGAGACTTCTGAAAAGCTTTTGATATACACTGTTATTATATAGTTCCCAAAATGGTGTTTTCACAGCAATGCCATATAAGAACTATTTGGGGTCCAAGAAAGAACCTGTCACAGAACAGTCTTTAAAAGAACCATGTTTCCAATCAGAACATGAATAATACTTTAAAAAGCAAAATAAACTTCATACACTGTAAAGGTACTCCTAAGTAATCCTGCAATAACAAAGCCTATATTTTTAGTATCACATTTCTAAGACTGCATTTCGAGGACCCCATAAATAATCAATTGAATCAATCACTGCTTGATCCCCGTTGTGTAGTAAGTACCGATCTTTCTCTTTTATGCTTGCAGTTGTGTCACTGTCACGGACATTCCCCGATATCCTCTCTACCACCTGGTTGGTCCTTGTAAATCAGTTTCTGGGGCAGCATCTCTAAGATATACGCAAAAGAATGTTAGACATATACCACAGTATACTGTAGTTAGCTACCATCTGATAATCCTTTATGGCAGAGGTTTTCAACCAGCCTTTTGAATTAGATCTTTTTTTAAAATACTCTGTATTTTACTTTGATTCAAGCTACAATGCATGCTGAAAGCCATAGATAGTTTTAGTTTCAGTGAGATGTATCCAGAATTAACTACAGAATAAAATCTGTCACCATTGTTGTGATTTATATGCTGATTCTTGATGTCTGTGTGTCTAAAGTGATTCAAATGTTTAGTTTTTAAAATTTGTGTGTGTGTCTGTTTTTTTTAAACCAGATTAAAGCACTGGTGGATCCAATGCTGTAGATTCACAGACTGGCTGTAATCAAAAATGGGAAGTTAACCACATTAAATCTTGAGAGATTTATTGTGATTCTTTGCGACTGATTTTAGAAAGCAGCTAAAGACAGCTCTGTGTTGTTAACTAATCAACTAATGTTTGTCCATGATAAGAGGGTAAGTACACAAATGGCAAAATCTGTGAATAATTAATTATATTACAACAAAGTGATAGTGAGAGCTAAAAATAATGCTTGATAATATTAATCATAACTAAGTTGCACTAGCGGCACGGTGGCACAGTGGGTAGCGCTGTCCCCTCAAAGCATGAAGGTTGCTGGTTCGAGCCCCAGGTGGGTCAGTTGGCATTTCTGTGTGGAGTTTGCATGTTCTCCTCGTGTTCACGTGGGTTTCCTCCGGGTGCTCCAGTTTCCCCCACAAGTCCAAAGACATGCGGTACAGGTGAATTGGGTAAACTAAATTGTCCGTAGTGTATGTGTGTGAATGAGAGTGTATGGGTGTTTCCCGGTGATGGGTTGCAGCTGGAAGGGCATCCGCTGCGTAAAACATATGCTGAATAAGTTGGCGGTTCATTCCGCTGTGGCAACCCCTGATTAATAAAGGGACTAAGCCGAAATGAAAATGAATGAATGAATATATTGTATAACCTATTGCATAAAACCAGTATCATAAGTTAATAGTAAATGGATATGATTATTATTTTTATTTTAGACACAATGTTGTTGGTGAAAAGTAGTTCCAAACAAAACTAGAACAGAGCAGTTGAGAATATCTGAGTTTTGTTACTGAATTTTTCTCAAATTGAACTTCTTGAAATCTACTGTAGAAACCATGCTGACTGTGAGTGTGTCTACGTTATCAACCCAAGACTTTTGGCCACTGATGACTACAAGAACTACTACTTCCATGTGCTGTACATCCATGTTTCATCTTTTACGTTTTCTTCATGAGTTTGTTGAGTTTAAAAAGTCATTAAAATCTGTTCCAATTTTAAAAGTCATGTAGCGTATTATAGACTTAAGATAAGTGCCCTTTGGAAACTTTGTTCAAACATTCTGCTGAATTCTGTGGAATTCAGGTCTTGCCATAACCTCTTGACCTTTCAGGAAAAAAATTAGCCTACACATTTCATACTAACCCAGGTCAATATATCTTTCAGCGCTGTACTGAGCGAGCCCCCATTATCACTCACAATAAAAAATTAGATCTCCTTAAATCTCTACATGGGGCTTCAAACCGAAGGCCACAAAGCTTCATTGAGTAGCAAAATTAACACTCTCCTTCACTCCTCAGGGTCTCTCCCTGACATCAGCACTCACACATATTCGCACTCATCATATGGACCCATTGTTGCATTATCACATTGTATGAAATTTAAGGGGTCAAAGCAGAAAACCATTCTCCTGAACGAGGACTTGCGCTAATACGGCACGCCACAGAGTTCAAGCACTGGACTGTCATGCTCACATTAAATCAAAATACACATTCATAAACATATGTCCGCAAGTGAATTCTAAAAGTAATGTGCATT
Organism: Danio jaintianensis; assembly: GCA_903798115.1. Taxonomy (NCBI): domain Eukaryota; kingdom Metazoa; phylum Chordata; class Actinopteri; order Cypriniformes; family Danionidae; genus Danio; species Danio jaintianensis. Next base: position 7,730,194 of record CAIGQV010000001.1, read on the forward strand.
TGGGTGGCAGGCAGAAAATAATGTTCAGAATGGGCTCCAAGGTCACTGGCCCCGTTCCCCTACCCTTGGCAGAGAGGATTGTAATAGCTGTGCTGACAGACGTGTCTGACCAGCTGGGACCGTCCTCACTAACACGTTAACCCTTTAAGACTAGATGACTTATGTTTTATACACTGGACAAAACCTCATGGGTACACTTTCAAGAGTACAGTGTTTGCCATGTCACTTATTAATGCTCTTTTTATAGTGTTTATGTTTTTTTTTATGTTATTTCATCTGTTGTCATCATTTCTACAGTCACTATTTACTGTCACTTTTACACAATTAAAATTTTCCTTGCCGATTAAATGTGTTATTTTTATATTTTGAATGAATGAATGAATCATTCAATCAATCAATCAATCAATCAATCAATCAAATCAAAAATAAACGCTGGAATTGTAAAAAAGGAAATAATACATTTGCAATATATAATTTGTGAAATGAAATGACATCTATTTAGTAGGTTCAAACACTAACATGTATCTCAAACTGAATTATAATTCTATTTGTTCAAATCAGCAACAAACAAAGATCACAAAAAAATGTTGTGGCAGGTGGATACAAACAAATAAACAGCAGAAAACAAATCCTCAAAATGTACATACGAATCAAAACATTTTCTCAATACTTCAGGAAGTTTTACTGCAAACCATCAGATCCTGTGACATAAAGCAAACAGAATGAGTTTAAATATCAGAGAAACAAACTGAGTCATGTGAGAAACGGCCTTTATTGAGGTCCCGCTTGGGTCCTGACTGAGGCGGCTGATCTGAGAACAGCTGGAGAAACACAGGTCACATGGGACTGGGCTTTCCCTCCGAACAGCTGGGAAAACAAACCACCTCAGGACCCAGTACATAACCATACACATACACGGTTCCATCATGCACAGCCTACACAGACATTAAACCTCTGCTTTAAATCAACAACATCAACCACTGGCCTTTAACCATCATCACTTTTTCCGAAGAAACTTTACTGTGCATGCACAAAGCAGCAACAGATTAAACCTGTTTAATGCACATTTACACCGACAAGAGTTTCTTGTGCTCATTCATAGACACATTAACAGCTCTCAGAGGTTTCAGGACTAAAAGAACAACAATGGCACATGCAGAGTGCACAAGAGACACTTTCACTAGGCTTTTATTTACAGTATGTGAGTTTAATATGCATCCATAATCCTTTTATTATGAATGCATAATTTTCATTACACGTAACTCTATAAACAGAGTGACGACACTAATGGAACAAATGTAGAGAAGGAAGAAGTCATTCGTGACATTTTCTTTCCTTAAGTCGAGTTCAGGACGCAGACGTCTTAAAATCCTAACTGATTATAAAATGTGGTTGAGCTTAGGCATGGGCCGGTATAAGATTCTGACGGTATGATAACCTTGGATAAAAAAAATCACGGTTTCACTGTATTGTGATTACTGCTCTAAAATATATTCTTTTTAAGTGTCTGGGTAAAAAAACTACAACTTTTTTTCCCTTTGAACACAATATATTTTATTTTGAGAAACATTTATAATATTTTGGAGCAGTAAACATGTCAGGCTAAATAATGAAAATGAATCACTGACTTCTGCTGTCTTTGTTTCAAAAAGACAGATTTCTTTACAATTTAAAACAGCATCTTTGCATATCTTTTCTGCTGGAGATACTGTTGTCCTAAAAAACAAAAAAAAAATGTAAATAAAAAAATCTTACACATACTGTAGGAATGGCATAGTAGAAAATTTTGGCGGTTTTAAAACCTTGACTTTTCCAAATCGCGGTATACCTTGAAAACGGTTATTGTCCCATGCCTAGTTGAGCTTCAGTGAGTACGTTTACATGGACACTAATAATTTGATTTTAATACGATTAAGACAATACTCTGATTAAGAGTCTACCATGTAAACAGCGATTTTTGATTAATTTATTCTGATTAAGGTCATAATCGAACTAAACAGAAATCGAATTAAGACGTGGAGTATGTCGATTTTAGTCGCATTTTTGAAGTGCAGTACATACATGTAAACACCTTAATCAAACTATTACCATTGTGTAGGATTTTCGTTGCATTTTGCGACATGATAGTCTGTACACACACGGCTGTTTGACACTATTCTCTGCACCTACTAAGTCAGAGAAGGACCACAGACACCTGCATCGCCAAATGCAGAGGTTTTTTCCCATATGGCGTGCAGTATCAAATTCCATTAAAACAACATTCTTGCAGCAGTTCCTCGCATCTAATGTCTCATTTGTCACGAGGGGCATGCATGAAATGTCCCTGAATGAAAGTGAAAGTGCCAAACTGCAGTTAAAGTCGACAAATTAAAAATGAAACACCTGAAATTACACGAAACTCCAGAGGAAACGTGGATGACGCAATGAAGTTAATCGATCTATGTGCTATAATATGTAAAACAGGATCATAAAAGGAACGTTCAAAAAGCAACTCATGTAAACACCTTAATCATATTATTGTCTTATTCAGATTAAGGCAAATAATTAGATTACTGATGTCCATGTAAACGTAGTCATTGTCTTTTTCTCTCAAACATCCACAGGGTACACGTTTTTTTTGGGACCTTGATCTTTCCAATGACTTTTAACATTGAAAAGTTTGAAAAAGTGACTTTTATTGACATTTTAATAGTTTAACGTGATATATTGTCTGGGTTGGTGTTGTATATTACAGTACAAAAACCTTGTAATAAACTGTCAGTACATTTTCTGTTATTTTACAGACTTATTTATCTATATATTATTTCTTATGCATTATATTATTTCAAACTACTAAAATGCCAATAAAAGGCAGAGTTTTTTTTATATCATTTGCATAATTTTAACATATCAAAAATCGACAGAGCAGACATCAATGCCCCATAATGCAATTCACAACCATAAATAACCACTGTACATTTTGTTGTAGACAGAACACTTTTATATTGTTTATCAATATAAACACGCACTAGACGGACGTGCATAACTGTTACATTCAAACACAGGAGTTCATGAGTAGTTAAGAATGAGTTAATGATAATGTGCCCCTCCAAGTAAAGTAATGACATAAAGAGATCATGAGTTCATGTTAGATACATCTAGTTAAAACAAAAGTGTTAATTAACACATTACACACATGTACTAACAAGTAATTAAGGTAGTTATTTTTCACACAAGAACTCATGATTAGTGCATTCCTTAACTCAACCTTAGATCATAATGATGTAACATTTAATTGACATATTAATAAATCATTATTCATGTATGTTATTGTAAAGTGTTACAGAAATATTTTTGAAGAAAATGACTGTTGCATTTTGGACAAGGGAGTTGAAATACCACTTTATTTTATCCTGGTTAAAAAGTTAATAACTGATAACTTTTGTGTTGACCAAGACTCTGCTACTATAAAAATAAAAGATAAATTATTTATAAGATAAATTAAGTTTGGCTTAAGAAAAACTCTTCTTGGGCTAAACGTACCATGAAACACTAACCAAAATTACTAAAAACTATGGAGGCTGGGTCACAGTGTGACCCACGGGATTGTGTTTTCACACATTGTTCAGGTTTTCTTTCCTCTCATGTTCTCTCAGTTCATCTTTTGATCCTCTTTAATCCATCTGTCTGCCTGTCTACACATCAGTCCGGGTGAGTTATTGCCCATGCTATTTTCTCTCAGGAGAAAACCGAGCACTAAAGGCTGATATACTTGAAAAACGAAGAACAAACTAGCGTGATGTCATTTTGACCCCTTTCAAAAGGGGTTAGGTTTTTATTTTAATGAAATAATACAGAAAGAATGCATTATATTGTTCAAATGTTTCAGCAAAGACTTTTATGTGACAAAATATAAATTTTTTTAATGAAATATTCTTATTTTGAAAGAATCCTGAAATTAATGATGTTGTATTTCAACACATTTAATGATGTATGATATTTCACAATATTCCCAACCACAGATGTTAACAGAAAGTTTTAGTTTTATCCTCAAGGTCTACTTCTAATGCCAGTAATATTGCCATGCCGAAACATTGTGACCTTTTCTCCTCAGTGATTAAGGCAAACTTGATTCCTCTTCATGACACCTTTTAATGAATAATGAGGTAACAAGATAATTTAAATGTTTTATTACAAGGGCAAGAGAGGTGAAGCGCTGGACACTCATCCATCTTTCTGCGGCAGCCTTCATTAACGTGTAACATTGTTCACAGCTTATCAGAAAGTTTATCTCACACCCAAGGATGTCTGCAGACACAGGATCCTGACAGGCTGACAAAGACAGATGAAATCAAAATGTCAGCGGGGTGTTTGTGTCCAGGGGGCGTGCAGCTAAATATAGTGAAGGTGGACTGCAAGTAGTAGGTGGTGAAGGCAAGGGTGACAATGTTCAAAAACAAGGTTCATTGTTCACACCATGAGCTTAGAGGAGATCAGAACAGACTGAGAACTAATCTCAAACAATCCACTTGAAAAAGGAAAGTTAGGAATTGTCAGCATCATGTCAATTTATAACTCAAAGTGATCTGCTGTGTAATATTACCCTTGCAATCCAAACACTAGTATCCAATCTTTGCTCTTTCCCTACCCAGATTTCATCAGCAAATTTACCCAATCCAACCCAACCCAACATTCCGTACAACTTCCTTGTCAAATCTGTATTTTCAAAATCACCTGCTAAGTGTAATCAAAGTCTTCTGGTTTCTGCATACCCGCACAGACAGTCACAGCTCTTCTGAAACACAGTGGCTTCTCATATTTGCAGGTTGTATAAAGATAATCCACTGTGAAAATGTAGCCCCGCTCCTTTATTCAAAGGTTATATGAGATTATATTATGTTAGTTCCAATCCAAGAGTGCTGATGTTTGTCTTATATTGCACGGATATATTTTTGGCAATATGCAAATTATCGATTTTTCTTTTATGCCAAAAATCTTTATAAAATCATTTAAATATCGCGTTCCATGAAGATAAATGAAGACTGTAAATATATCAAAACTTAATTTTTGATTAGTAATATACATTGCTAAAGACTTACTTTGTTAAACTTTAAATGATTTAGATTTTTTTAACCCTCATATTTTCCCAGCATTGAGGGAGGGTTGTACTGTAAGTGTTGGGTTGCGGCTGAAACTGCATCCGCTGTGTAAAACAATTACCAGAGTAATTAGTGGTTCATTCTGCTGTGGCGACTCCTCATGAAGCAGCAAATAAGCTGAAGGAAAGTAAGTGAGTGTATCTCTGCCAAATATTGTCCTATCCTAACAAATCATAAATCAATGGAGAGCTTATTTATTCAGCATAATTCTTGGGATGTAAAATGCACATTTCAAAACATGTTGTGCTCCGGGGACACATTTAACAGAACTGGGACTTTCACTGTTTATATGTTAGTTTTACTCTGCTTGTTTGTTTGTTTTATAGAGTCAGTCAGTCAGATTTATTCAGGAAAGAAACTAGTGACTGTCTGAATTCAGATCTGTATGCTAGCATATAGTTGTAATATTTGAATATTGGAGGTAGTGCTATTGCATTGCAGTGACTGCATTTATGAGTGAGACATCATTTAGTCGATCGATTCATTGAATCATTAAGCTATTTATGTACAAAACCAATGACCGTCTTCATCAGTGAGTCATTGAATCATTCAGTAGTCAAGCCCTTCAAAGCTCAGATTCATTCAAGAATGAAACTGGTAACTTGCTGAATAAGGAATCACATACTAGCGTGCTATTCTTTGTGAGTTGTATGCTATTATGTAGCTCTGTATTCAATAACTTCATGAGTTGGACACTGAAACAGGTAATTTTAAAACTGATTCATTTTGCAATAAAATTCTATTAGTGTGTTTCTCTGAGATGTGCAACAGTCAGTTTTGTTTGAAACTGTTATCTTTGGCTAAGAAAACATACAATTTTATGAATTTATTTACTGCACTGAACTGATTATAAGCATTATATAATAACAACATTGGCTTGAATCACAGCTGCTCTGATAATTCCTGACTTTTGTCTGTGATCTCGCTTAATGCACTTGGATTTCTTCCTCTTCATTTGCAGGAACATTCCAGAACCTTCAGTGGCATTCATTCACCTAAAAGCACACAGCTTTCATCAGCTTTAAATTATTTACATATTTTCAATCAGTCTCAGTATCCAAACACAGCTGAAGTGAGCCCATGTTTCAGAGGTCATAGGCCAAACCAGTTTAAACCCATTACATGGTGAAACATAAGGGACGTTTCCCTCTAATTAGGATATTTTAAAAATGGTTAAAAGTGCACACAGTACATATTAGAAAAATTGTTTAATGGTAATGTTATGGTCATTCACACAACAAAAACCCCTCAGAGACATGTTCTCTTGTCCAAGCCTTTCCAAAATCTTTTTGAAAGTCAAAACACATTTGAACCATTAGATTTGTATGACAAATATGCACTTAACCTCTTTCCCAAGTAATGTATGACATTCTATTAATGCATAATGAATAAATAGTATGTTTTGAAAACATTCTGTCTAGTCATACACGTGTGTGTGTGTGTGTGTGTGTGTGTGTGTGTGTGTGTGTGTGTGTG
>CAIGQV010000001.1:7736817-7748970 GCA_903798115.1 Danio jaintianensis
GTGTGTGTGTGTGTGTGTGTGTGTGTGTGTGTGTGTGTGTGTGTGTGTAGAATGGACATATAGGCTTCTCCTGCTGGCCAGATGTGCTGGTGAGAGACGCCTTCACCCCTGGACAGACGCGTGGTACTAAAGGCTACAGAGTGATATGAATCCTGACAGGAACCTGGCTGTCATGAACACAAAATTTTAGCCTCCTCTGCAAATGTTTGAACACATGTAGGGCATGCCACACACACAGCCTTCCATATAACTACCATACATGTTTAAATATGACTAAGGAGATCTACATATGTGTGTATAGTGGATTTTAGTATTCTAAAATGACCACACATTAAATGCATAATATAGTATGTCCATGGACGACTAGTCTTCAGAGAAAACATGGGTTTTAAGCTCTTGAAAATGATCATCACTTCTTTTTAGTCATTTTTTAAACGTCATTGTCAGTGATCTATGAGCATTTTATTGTCTTTTATAAAGTCATGCAGTGTGACAAATGACAATGACTATTTAAATAAGTCATTGGCAAAGCTACATGTCAAGGTGGCTCTGGAGCACTCAGATTTATGGCTGGTCCACCACCCCAAAAAAATTTTATATAATGAAAAGTCCTGCATATAAACACAAAGCATAAAAATAAGATCCTGGTGGATAAATGCTGATCAGTTATACTCTAACAATACTGTAGAATACTGTAAAATGCAAGAGCCATCAATAAGCGCAATCAAACCAATATAAGAGTACATCTACTGTAAAATGGTCCTTGATTGTTTTTTTTACTTATCTTATCTCCCATCTTTCACCTCCTACAATTTATATTGGTTTAAATAGTAATTTTTCAGTGATGTTGGAAAGCACTTTGTTGGACGGTTGGGACCTGGATCCCCAAGTTCAGGTGTGAAGACCTCTACTGCATAACAAATAATGTAATTAGAACAGATAAAATGCTGTTTTTTTTTTTTTTTTTTAATCATGAAATAAATGTCAAATTATAATTTCATCTATTTGAGAAAATGTCATAATAGCTAGTGTATTACACTGTTTGGTGACTATGAAAGAGCCCCATTTAAAGAGTCCTCATTTTGTTTTGGAGGTCTTCTTTAATAGGTTTGAATCCATCCAATGTAAAAATATTAAATCACAGGATTACTGCTTTTTTTCACATTATCTGAAATGGATAATTCTCTGTTCTGATTGATTAGATGGCCTAGTCTGTTGTTATTGGTCTACCACTTACAGCACTTGTTGGAAACAAAACTTTCATTATCTTATACTATATAAACCCTTCCTTGAGAACACACATACTCTTATAAGGAAAAAAACTTCTTTCTCATTTAATTTTTATGATATTTAACTGAATGTAAATGGTGATTTACATGAAGAAAAGACAAAAACAGAACAGTGTAAGGTTGACAGTGTAAGATAAAGAGACACACACACACCTTTAAAATTTCACAGGCTCTCTTCCTGTGCGGTAACTGACAGTCACATCCCCTTCCTCCAGCTTTCTAGAAACAGGACCTGATGAAGCGCTCTCTGGGACCTGGCCTCACAGAGCTCTTTAAATTGCCATTCTTGCTCAGGACCACCGCAACTCATGTAACCCAAAGCTGTGACTTTCCCCACTGCTGCCGTAACGCTGCCTATCCACCCAAGAAAAAGACAGAGACACACTGATGGCTTTAACAGAGCCCAGTGTTTTTAGTATGACATCCACTGTAATACATACAGTATCTCATTAAAAACAGAGAGTACACAGAGGAATCGTTTATTTCATGCTCCTGACCCACCTCAGTTTTAAAGTGAAATACTGCCAGTCAATTCAATCTCAAGAGGTGAAGGTGTGAAAAATCACACAAGACCATAATTGCTGGAGGTCAGACATGCGGCCTTCCTTCAGGGTTTAATAATATTCAAATGCCTTACAGGGCATCTTTGAGCTGAGTGAGTGCTGAGCGGCTCGTGTGCTTCTCTGCAAAGGCCACTGGGATATTTACAGCATTTGGACATGTGAAGGTCAAGCAGGATGATGGCTTTCACAAATGGCGATCGACTTAAGAGCCCCCCACCGAATCCCTGAGTGTTCATTGGATGCCGACAGGCCGAGACTTCATACCTGTGACTGGGGCTCAATACATCAGTGAGAAGCTCACAGTAAATCGGAGAGCTACAATGGATCCGCTGACATTTCTGCACAATAATTAAACTATCGAGAGGGCTGTGGGGGTAAGGAGGACTGGGGTGCAGACAGTTCCTTGATGTAGGAAAAATGGGGCGGAAACTCATTCTGAGAGCAGGGGACTGAAAGCCGTAAAGGGACGTCTGGGGCCCAGAAGTTGTGTCCAGTGAATATTTCAACTTGAAAAGTTTTTTCCTCCTTAATTTTCTGTCTGGCAGCCCTTTTCCTTTCATATAATTTAGAGGCTGTTCCTAAGGAGCCCTGGGCACGACTATGAATCGGCCCCCAGGTCCTGACTTTTTATATTGCTGTGCAAATACATGGAGCCGCCGCAAGAAATGCTGTTCACTGCTGAAATAGTTGTTATCATTTATGTGCAGTTAAAATAATTGACATATTTATTGCTATAATGGTGTAGTGAAATGATGCAGAATGCATGGAGAGAGTCTGTACTATAATTATGAAGTAGGTAATACATGAATAAAAGTAAAGGGACCATGGAGGATTCCATAAAGAACATTAAACACTGGACCTACCAGTAACTGGAAGTAATTTTTATAACTAGCATGGTCTAGATTGTATCAAATTAAATTTAATTAATTTTTTTTGTCACATTCAAAGAATTAAACTTTGAATGCCTGTCATCATATTTTATTAAGTCACTACTCTTTAAATCTTTTTTTTGTATAATATAGTCTATAGTTGTGTATGTGTTTGTCTGGCAAGCAGGAGAGCAAAGCTTGAAATGTGAAAATGTTGTTTATGAAAGTCTTAAAAGACATGTCTGTTACGTTTTTACTATCAGAAAACTATGTTTTTGTTAAAGTAGCAGAAAGTTGCTAGGCAACACAGGCACACATATTCAAAGGCACAGGAAAAAAGAAGGGGATGCTGAAATACATGTAGAAAATATGACCATTGTGTCCATGCAATGTACAGTAGAAATACTCAGAGCTCTTTTGTGTTTTGTAATTTTAATAAAATGACAATTTTAGAATGAAATATAAACATATTTAGGAAAAGTTGGGGTACAGGTTTTATTTTAACAAAGTATTAAATCACAAAAAATTAAATACTGTCAAAATGTCTGTAGTTCTAGTGTTAACATCTAAAGGTTCTTTAGATTGTTAATATGTTCTTTATGCTAAGAAACAAATAGCTCTTTCAAGAACTGTTCACTGAAAGTTTTTTTTAAAGAATTAAAGAAAATTCTTCTACACCACCACTCTATTCTGGAACCTTAATGTTTTGAGAGTCTGTCCTGAAATGGTTACTTGTACAGTGCTAAAACAAAATAGTTACTGTACTCACAGAAAAACTACATGAGCTTTACATGTGCAATCACACATAAAAAAAAATCACATGTGAAACACAAGTGTAACGCGTGGACCACAAGTGGAACAAACATGAAACATGATTTTGAAACACTTTCAAAACCATATTCATGTGTGTTTCACGTGTGATTTTTAATGATTGTGAAGCTTATGCAGTTTGTAATGATGAATATTCTTTACGCAATGATGAAACATGATTGTTGTATACCACCCTGCACTTGCAGCTAGTTGGTGAATCTTTCTTTTAATTTTTATTCCTTTTCATTCACGGGGAGAACATGCAAACTCCACACAGAAATGCCAACTGACCAAGCCGAGGTTCAAACCAGCGACCTTCTTGCTGTGAGGTGACAGCGCTACCCACTGCGCCACTGTGCTTCATCTATAAACTTCATCTATAAGCTTCATCTATAAACACATAACGATTAACTTTAAAAACTATACACTGCCACTAAAAATCAGAACGATACGCAAGCCATAACCAGTCATAAAGTCATAAATAGTCATTAAAACCAAATTTTTTATAAAAATGATTAATTATGTCATATTAAGTTAAAATAGAATAAAAATGATGCATTATGGCAAAGGTCACAGTATCATGTAGGGAGGCCTGTGAGCAGTAGCTCTGATCATGTCTGGGTCCATTGCTTTAATAGTGGCTAGTAATTTTTATATGCACCTGCAATAAAAATGTGATGAAATGCTGCAGTCATAGGTCTTCCTGACACGTTAGGCTCTCCTTCCAGATCTGTCCATTGAAAAAACAGGAGGAGAAGGACAGCAGGCCAATAAACACACACACACACTAAAGTGATCACCTACACACAGGAATGTACACATGTGCCAATGTTCATGCTGTGGATTTATCCTCTAAAAATATATAGATACACACACACACACACACACACACACACACACACACACACACACACACACACACACACACACACACACACACACACACACACACACACACACACACACACACGGACAGATGATTATTTTAGCATATCGGTTCCGAACTTTCCTGTGGGACTGCTGAAACAGATATCACAGGCAGCCAGAGTGTGTGAGACTGACCTGTCAGAGTCAATCTCTCAGCACTGTAGTTTTACCCAAATTCTTCATTCACATGTTGTAACTGCCACCTCGATCACTGGAGGGGATTTAAAAGTCCTGTTACATTACATTACAGTCAGTTTATCTTCCGTGTTTTATTCCTGAAGTATATACAGTATATTCTACCTATTGTCGTTCTTTAAAATTCATATTAAATTGAATAAATGAATGATTTCTCCAAAGGACCAGTAGACTTTATAAAATATTATAAAATCCAGAATAATAAAGTCTTGCAAATTAATCATCTGAAAATGTATATGTTCATTATGTTTGAGAAATATTTTATTGTTGTATCGAGATACTGCTGTATTTTAAATATGCTTTTCTATTTTTGTTCTCATTTTAATTATGAAGTTAGAAAATGTATCAATTGTTTTTGACATTTAAATCTGTGACATCGTGCACATTTTTTTTTTACTATGAAAAATGGATTTAACTGATTGATCTTATGAATTGATTCTTGCTTTTTGACTTGGACTACTTTATATAAAACAAATGATAAATATTCCCCATTACTGCATTACATAAATTAAATAAAATGGCAATTGATAAATAAGAATATTTATATACTGCAGATTGTTTTTCTATTTAGTCATTTTATGTTTAGTTTTACTGTATAGTTTTTAATTATCAAATATCAGTTTTATTCATTAGATTATGAGGTTATTACTTAGATGATGCATTGTAAAAACAAATTTTATAATATGTCAAAATACATACAGTAAACATACATGAATGTGCAGCATAACACCACTGAATACTTAAATACGCATTTCCATTGAACTAGAAATGAGAATGGTTTTCATTAAATATGGTCAAATTGATATATATTTGTTATATCATTAAAGTCACTGTAAAACATGGATTTACAAGTCATTTCATCATATGATCATAAAAACATATGTTGTCATGACTGATAACCAAAAGAATCACTAACAAGCTATTGGTCGAGCACAATAAGCCACAGATAGTCCACACGTTCACACCAGAGCACCAGAGGCCCATCTGGGCTTAACATGTAATTTCTTGAACAATGCTCCAGTGGCTATCACAACATCGCGCCCAGCCTGCTCAATATTACGGTTCTTATGACAACATATCACCCTGTGTGTCAAATATTCCAGTTCTTCTGACAGTGTAGCACCCCAGATTTTAACAGGTGCCCGATTCTCCTGCCATGACGGCATCACATCAGCACACTGTGGGCCAGTTGTCACCCGGCTGCAGATACTATGTGTATAGAGGAGCAAATGGCTGCAGAAATGTTTGTACATGTGTGCTTATGTTTATGTGCATAGACGGCTTTGGTGAGTTGGCTTTAAAGATATGTAGAAAGGAATTTCTGCTGTAAATATAATACACTGGAGAACTTACAGTTTCCTAAATTTCAAGATCACGGTTAAGACATATTTTAATTCATACAGTACTAACAGGAGTAAAAGAAGGTGTTTTTTTTAGGCTAAATACTCTAAAGCACAGTATTACAAAATTAAATGAGAAAAAGAACACTGATTAAAATTCACAGTCTGGCTGTTTCAATACAATAAAATAGTAATAAACGTAGTTGTCAGACACCACAAACATGATGTCACACTCGAAGATCTCAGTTGTCAATGTCAGACTGAACGACAATCAAGACGTGCCAAACACACACACACACACACACACACACACACACACACGCACGCACACGCACAAACACACGCATGTTTGTTTTTGTGAAAAGTGGGTACATTACATAGGTTTACATTGATTTTATACAGGACAAACCATATTTTGTATTGCCCTAACCCCACCCTACCCCTAAACGCAACCATCACAGGAAACAGTGTACAGCTTTACTCTCTGAAATGAACTCATTCTGTGGGATTTATAAGCTTTTGGAGAAATGAGGATGTCAGCTGTGTCCTCATATTTCACCTCCTATTTGTAATACCTGTGTCATACCTATGTCATTATACAGATTTGTGTCCTGACATGTCACAAAAACACGTACACACACACACACACACACACACACACACACACACACACGCACGCACGCACGCACGCACGCACGCAGGCAAGCAAGACTCATCTGGAGTTTGATGTCATCAATCCATGACAGGTTCAATAACCCATGCTCTGGACTTACAGCAAACATGAATAATTTAAAATCCAATAATATTACTTATAATATGCCCTGATAATGAAACCTGAAATAGACACTGTTTGATATTTCAATGTGGTGGTTTGAAGTTGTTGCACTGATTGCATCATCAGATTCATCAGCTCCTATTGGTTCTAGGTTTGACACTCATCATAAGAGAAGTCACACTCCAGGAAAGTGTCTTAAATCTACTGATACGATCAAAATGTCCATTAATTGGCTGTTGGTGAACATATCAAACCAACGATCAAAAACCACATATTTAGCCTTGGATTACAGGAATTTTTGAGGATTTTCAAAAATCGGTCACTGACAACCAAATCATGACTAAAATGACACATTGTGAGCCAGTGTTCTGTCGATTTGTCCTACATCCCATTTGTAAAGTATAGCACATTTTGATGATTAAATATTATTTATATATTTATAAATATTTATATATTTATAATATATAAATTTTGATGTGGAGTGGTATGATATGAAGCTGTAATAGACCCCAATCCCTAACCCAAACCTCAGATCCATTCAAATACAGTGTTGGTAGCATGGGTTGGATAAAATGTCAGGACACCAGGCTTTAGAGAACACTTTCAGATTCCTCTTAGTTATTAGTGTTAATCTGGCACCTGCTCATAATGTGCTTAACAATCTGACAAACTCAATTTAACTTGCAGCCTAAATGACTTTACAAGATGGTGATCCATTCTAAAGTGACTAAAATGTCTGTCAGTAGGTTGACCAAATGAAGACCAAAAGGATGAGCTTTTCAGCCACAACAAGAGACGCTGATCTTTCCAAATGTATGATTTCTAGAATCGTACGTCTCTACAATGTCACTAACTCGAAAAAAAGCCGGTCATCCATGAAAGACAAATGCATGTGAAGACAGGATAATGAGGAATCAAGATGGTCAATCAGTTCAACATTACAGCTGGACTTGACCATCAGTTCAATGTTGTCAATGTTTAAGTCCAGTGTCTGTAGTGACCAAACCTCTCATCAGCACAAAGAATCAAAAGCCTTGATAAGCCTTTGTTGAGGAGCATGTTGTGGGGACAGAGAACTGGTAGAATGCTCACTTAAATGATGAAAGCCTGATGGATAACATTTCTGTTTGTCATCAAACACGGGCAAAGACCTAAAAGTATGTAAAGTCAGTGAAAGGTGGAGGTCAAGTGTCGTGGTTTGAGGACGTTTTGGGCCGGGAAGGCAAACAAATAGCACCAACGAAACCAAACTGTGTTGTTGACTTGCGTTGGATCACATCTGGACCAAAAAGCTGCATGTGAACAAACCAAACAGATGAAAGCTGATTGAAACAAGAGCCATGTTCTGCAGTAGTCTGTTGTTGTTTTTTTTGCTCCACAAAGGGAAACCGAACTTCTGACAAAGCGTAAACAAAGCAGCGTTCAGTACCATTATCACAGTAATTGTCAGACACCACGGAGGGATTTGCTCATGCTATATATGTCTGATAATCTAATAATCCATATCATTTGCAAATATTTGATAAATGTAGTGAAAGTACAGCCGGCCTCTTTGTGTTACTTCTTGACTTGAATTATTTACTTGCTATGCTACGTCATACTCGCACTCTGATTTGTTTTTGAATAACCAATCAGACCACTCTCTTCAGCTGACAATATGATGCAAATACTACACACTGAGTTAGTGAGCTCCAACATTAACCCCGACGTGTTGAACACCGACGTGTTGAACACACCAAACCAACTAGCCTGACTTGGTCCCATCCCTTATAGAGCAACAGGGCAGCATGAATGCAAATATTTATCATAAGCTCCTTTGACAACATTGTCTTTCCATTGTTTCTTCCCTGTAAGCGTCACTTAATCATTCAGTCATTTTCATGCAGGACCCTTTTTGACTGCTGTAACCTTCTCTAATTTTGATCACGGTGTTTTCCAAAAAAATAAACACTTTTTTTAAGTGCTCGGTTATTTGTAAAGCACTGTTGTAGAAAATTGTCATAACCACAAATTCCTTTAATTTCTTCAAATTTTTAAAGATGATTATATTATTTTAAAAACTAAATCACATCTTTAAAATGGTCTAATTTTAATCTCCACTGTATATAACCATGTTTTAGTTCATTTGCCCCATTAACACTCATTATTTTGAGCCTGCGGCTGTGGTGTTCAGAGACTCCAAATGCTCTATAGGCCATATATTGTATATGTGTCATTCTAGTTTGTGTTTGTGTGTGTGTCAGATGTCGATTTCACTGAAACAGGAGCCATGTCCAATCTTCTGGTATTCGGTTGGTCCCCCTTTCTCTGTCTGTCTACACACCATAGCTCCCGTACTAACAATGGGGCCACTGTTACGGGACACAGCCTAACACAGGCCAGACAGCAAACATACAGCTGTGTAAAGACACGCAGTCCAGCATCAGAAAGCTAATCTCCTTCAGGAATGCTAACACTCTTCAGATGACACCAGCAAATGAGCTTTCTCTAACATGAAGACAATGAAGAATTTACACACATTAATTGGTACAGATATAATTGTAACTGCAGATTGAGTCGTTTAAAATAAAGTGGCACTGAATAAAAGAAAAACAAAACAGATTTAATCATAACCCTTGACCTACAGGACACAACAAACACTAAGAGCTGACAGAGAGAAAAAAATGAGCACACTGCTCAAACAGCTGGAAAACTCTTCAATCAATAGTGGAGAATGAACAGGTCTTGAGATGCTTTGATCCCTTTTTAATATGACATCTGCATCTTAAAACATGGCGCTCGTGGTGTGAGACACAATTCAACGGCCAAACAAATTATGTTCAAAAGGAGGTTGGATATTGGGATCCTCACTTCAGATGACAGTCAATCACATTTTCTTGTTGACCACATGATGTCACTCTGGCACAGTGAGAGTGTTTGCATTTTTGTGTCAATTCTGAAAAAATGCTGGCATTTACTTTGAAAATTGTTGATGGAAATATACAATTATGGTATTATTATATAAACTCAATGTCTAATCTTGTCAAATGATGCATTTCATTGAAGTCAGGGTTAACTGATCTGCCATGACGGGTTGAATATCCAATTTGGGTTTGGTTGGGTTATAGATATTATTTTCAAATAGGAGGTTGGAAAATCTAAAGTGTAATGTAGCATTAAAACTCACTCACTGACTTTCCTTGGTCTATTCCCTGTTTATCAGGGGTCACCACAGCGAAATTAAACTCCAACTACTATGACCATTGTTTTACAGAGTGGATGCCCTGTGTGGGCACACCCACACACTCTCCCATTCAAACACTACGGCCAATTTAGTTTAAACAATTGACCTATACCGCATGTCTTTGGATCCCATGCAGACATAGGGAGAACACGCAAACTCCAAATTTCTTTTCTGTTGTTTATAGCTGTTGTTTCGCAACAGTGTCGCAAATACATTTCTCTATCATGTCAGATGTACTGCAAGTGTTTAGAGTATGTTGAAAATAGATAAAGGCATCAGTTAACTGTTAGGAATTTATCATATTGCGGCATGTTCATTTGTATAATTTTACTATTGGTCGGTTTTTACTGCTGATTTGTTTTTGAACAAGACACAGTTTGACAGAGGCTTTTCAGAGAAACTAAAAAATAAAAGATGATCTAGTGCTGATTCTATTAAATATACTTTTTTCAAGCTTAACCTATGTTAACCTCTTTTAAAACAACCAGTAAGCAAGGCTTTTTCATCTCTCAGGGTGTGTTCCTTCTAAACCATCTAAAACCGCAAAATAAGAAACAGCTTTTAAGTAAATTGATTTTATGTAACGATTCCCTCAAAAAATGACCTTTATTTGGGATTTTCTGGACCTAGCAGTTTATAAAAGTCTGGTCTATTCAATATCTGCTACAATAATGCAACAATGTAATATTGGTTCTGGGGTTTATTTTGAGACTTATCTGTACTGTATATCATGTTTTTGCTCTAATATTTGAGGTTTGAAAACATGAAATATTTTATATATAGTTACTGTCATTATGCAAATATTCTTATTTTAAATTTAATAGACACGTTATTGGTAGTTTATCAAATAAAACACAACTGAACATTTTACTCAAAACAACTACAGATACCTTTTAATGATCTTTTTAAAACTTTGAAGTGGTCAAACTTTTCAAGAGTCGAATGTAATTAAATAATTACCATGCAATTACACATATTTCCCCCCACCTTAATTCTATAGGCAAAACATATATTGCCTTTACAAACTTATAAATGTTAAACTCTTTTTTCCTAAAAAGTGAAGAAAAAAAACAGCTTAGCAGAAACAATCTGCACTTGGTTTCACATCAGCTTCAAATACTCGTTAGCTCAGACGTTAAACCCGCCGCGGCCAGAAGTGACACCTTAGTTCAGGGTTTAATTTTGAGCAATAACGGGTGTTAGAGAAACACATGATGTAGCCAGTTGTTTTGGGGGCAGTTGGGCCGCGATCATAAAGGCAGGTTTTATTAGCTGTTGCTTGATTTGTTCCTGAAGACTGTAGAGCGAGCTGCTAAATCAATGCATACAGCTGTTCTTCCCGCTCGGCCTCTCAGCTCGCACAGCAGGTGTACGGCCCACAACGCCTGTCACACACACCCGCTCACATAACAAATAATAACGGCCTCCACACACACGGACCATCCATCACCGTTATGGCCAGGCCCGAGAGACTGGCGCGCACACACACACACCTTCAGAAAAGCGCACAAATGCACACCCTGCCGCATAGAAATTGTCAGAAATACTCACAGACACACATTCAGAGTATGTCTGTGTGTGTACAAGGACAGTATTTTTGCAAACAAACTGGTAGAGACCTGCACGAAGCCACGTGGGGACTGTTCATCATGGTTATGGCTCTGCTCCACTGCGATGGTTGAATCTGGCAGAGGAAAATGTTCCATGTACTTTGGTGAGCAAGTCATTCCTCTCGCAGCTCACTAGACTTGGCTGTGGCCCGGGACGTCTGAAAAAAGAAGAGCAAAACTAATGTTAAATACATTTATGAAGGTGGAAAAAATCCCAATGAGATTGTTGCAGTGAAAAACAATTAGTCTTCCCAGCAGCGAGACTTCACATCTGGTGTAAGTGAATGTGTGAGGGCTAAAAAAAAAAGAGAGAGAAAAGAGATAGAGAAAGAGAGCGAGAGAAAGCGAGAGATTCAGCAGGTGAAGGTGGCAGAACTGCCAGACTACAACACCTAGAGCAGCTGGAGAGGATGTGAACAAAATGAAGATGAAAGACAAAACTGAAATGGAAAGAGTTGTGGAGTGTGTGTGTAGTAGACACACACACACAGAGACACACACACACACATATACATACACATACATATATATATATATATATATATATATATA
>CAIGQV010000001.1:7749070-7761471 GCA_903798115.1 Danio jaintianensis
ATATATATATATATATATATGTGTATATATATCTCATAGTGGCATAACAATATAGCCTACAGAACTACAAAACGTAATTAAACAAGTATACACCTTTCAATACATACATATTCAATTTACACACACAAAATAATACAAATAACTAAAAATAAGTAATATTATACTATTTCATAATAAATAAATAAAAACACATAAAATCAATGCAAAAATAAATGTCCAAAATAAATCAATATTGTACAGAGTAAAATCAATATTGCCATTTTACAATATTCATATATATTTTTTCAAAGATTATAATTAATCATTAATTGTCAAAGATTGTTATACACCCTAACTATTATAATATCTCCTTTTGCCATAGTTTCAAAGATGGAGCATCCATATTGTTCCAGCATAATGCAATGCTCTTCTGGATTTTTCTTATTTCTTATTTCTATATAAATTCCATCCAAGTACAAAAGTTTTAATTTACAACACCAGTTTAAATAAATATATTCATATAATAATAATAATAATAATAATAATAATTTCATAGTGCAAGAGTAAATTAGGATTTTTGGAAATACATTTTGAACTATCCTCAAGTGTTTCTTTACACAATAATTAACAATATGCAACCGTTTAAATTAATATTATTTATACTGCCTTGCCATTTTGCATATTCTCACACTCACAGTACTTTGTATTATTTGTTTAAATTTTACTACACTCAAAACTATTTCAGTATGCTCTTACACCATGTACCATTACACGCCGTGCCTATAAAACAAAACAAAATGGGAAAGAGAGGGACTGAGAGACTGGCAGATGATGAAGGGACTTTGGTTAATCATGTTCCTTGACTGGCAGACTGGAGACATAAATCTGCATTTCTTTTGTTGAAGTCCCCTTCTGTGAGATCCTGAAGTATGAAGGAACATTATTCACAAATCAACTGAAGTCCCAGGCACTGATGATCAATAAGAAGCGGCACATATGAGTTATAGAGATTTCACTGTGTGTGCAAATATCTGCCGCATGATGCGTCTACAGGTGTCTCTTTTAGACACAACTGCAGCTTCCTCAAACAGCTGGTCAACAGTTGCCCTCTGTGGCACATAAAAGCAGCCCAGTGCAGGGCATTGTGGGTGCATTAATATGAGAGAGGCATCATCGCTTTCTGTTTCCCATAAATCAGCGCACATACAGCGCTTAAGTCAACCCAGGCCTGCCAAAACTGTATCTGTGACAGAAATATGCTTGTGGCGAGTTTCGTATTCCCTCTTCTACTTTGAATGATGATTATAAACAGTATCGCGCAGATAATGTGACCCATTCATGACTGAGACTTGCTTCTACATGAGACTAAACGGAGGAGATCAGTGTGTCACAAAAGAAAACAATCATTGTAGGTTTTGCCTTTGGCTCACAACTGGATTTGGTGCGCAAAATTCTAGAAATGCCCATTAGATTCATTTATTAAAGGTGAGGGGTGCTAAAAAGGCACTAACACTTTTCACGTCTGACGTTTAATTTCCTTTCTAAAACAATTACACCACAATCTGTCGTTGGACGCATAACTAAGAATTTGAATTAATCTCTTAAACCGCGTCGAAGTGCTAAAATTATACTGAAATCTAAGGAAAAAAGGAAACAATGGTGTAATGAATGAAACGGTTGGGAGTTTAATTAGCTGTGTGTTGGTGAATACTCGCAGTATATGAACTCTTGAGTAATGTCTATCTGAAATAAATGACTGTGTGAGCCTCATTTCATTCTCCGACAGCCGACAGGAGTACTGGACTTGCCAAACGTCATGATTTCTGCCATATTCATCATGCTGAATGTGAAAGCTGGATTCTGCAGAAGCCCAGAGTCTCATAAGTGATGTGGAGTGTTTCTGGGGCAAAGGGACCATCATCAGTAAAATGTGTTCACCAGGCTTTGTGACCATCAGTAACCGTCCCGGGTCTTGGAGCTCACATTTAGGAGATCATTAGCAGCCCGCAGTGTAGAAGAATCTACAGCCAGATCTGTCAGATCACGGCGCCGTACTATTCCACTGAGGCATTTCTCACTATACTTTTTTGTTCAGCCATTCTTTGTTCTTTTACAGGGCTTTTAAAAAAGAGAGGTGTGTGATTTTGTTGCCACTAGTGTGACTTTTTCCAAACAGTGTTGGTTTCACTAAACTTTTTCATTGTTTACACAAAAATTACCACCAGTGGTGAAGTCAGTGTTGCTGCTTGATTGTCACGGTATAGTTCCTGTCTCTCAGAAATAAAGGTATGAGAGCTGCCACTAGGTGTCTAGCCACTTAACTTGTTAAAAGGTACACATTGGTAACTAATGCGTCCATATTAGTACCTCAATTATACCTATTATATATGAAATCGATCAAATATGACAGTAAAGACACTTACTTTTTTATTGACCAAATGTTACTTGCGCACCAAATCATCATACAGTATGTGATCCTGGACTACAAAACCATTCATATGGACAAATATTTTGAAATGAATAAATATTGAATAAATAAACTTTCCATTGATGTATGATTTGTTTTGAATATGATAATAATTGTCTGAGAAAACTATTTGAAAATCTGAAATCTAAAGGCGTTCAAAAAAATCTAAATATTGAGAAAATCACCTACAAAGTTTTACAAGTTTTTAGCAATGCATATTACTTAATATATTCAAAATGTTTAGTTTTTATAGTAGTACATTTATAAAATATCTTCATGGAACATGATCTTTACTCAATATTCTAATGATGTTTGGCATTAAAAAGAAAATTTGATCATTTTGACCCATACAATGTATTTTTGGCTATTTCTACAAATATAGCAATTCAATTTAAGATTAAGTGTTGTGGTCCAGGGACACATAATAGAGTTATTTCTGTAGAATAATGTGACAGTGAAGACTATGGTGAAAATTCAGCTTTGCCATCAAAACAAAGAATTCAATTTCAAAACATATTCAAATAGAAAACGATGAGCAGAAGACTTCTTTTAAAAACAAATCTCATCAAACAAAAAGTAAAATACAGATTATATAGATTTTTTTCTAGCATTGAATACACCATTTAACACTAAGTTTTTATACATCACACGTCACCTTTCCTTTCCTTTTTTTTCTGAGAACGCATTTCCTCCTGGTAATCTTCAGCTGTATGCCATCCTTAAGTGAGTGAAGACGGATAAATGAGAGAGACTAGGCTTCACTTCACACCCGTATACGACTCTCTCCATTACCTAAAGCTGAGAGTAACATGGAGGTTACTGTCACGACCTTGAAGCTGCTTGCCTTCTCTTCCTGTATGAGATTAACGAGAGCAACAGGAGGACTAGAGAAGTGATCAAACGAGCAGTAAGTCAGCAGCACAGGGGAACCAGCAAAGTGTGAGGGGGAGGAACAGCAGAGCTGGAGAAACACTGTCAGATCAACGCCAGTTATAGACAGAACCAAAGCTAACAGGAGCAAGGACTAAATTTAATGTTCATATAGAAAAAGAAAAACAAAGATAGCCTATTTAATGTATCTGAAATGGAATGATCGGTGTATAGTTCTGACTGAGATATTAATTCAGATTTGTGGAAATGAAAATCAAAACAGGGCCCAAAATAAACTTTTTTGGCATCAACAGAGAAAACTGACATGATGCCAATCATCCAAAGACTTTGAGCACAACACATACACAAATACACTTCATTCAACATCTACACAGACATCCCCTATATACTATATAACTGCAGGTTAACTATGTTTATATATAATAACTTTAACTGTTAAAGTTATTAGTTATTAATTAATTAAAGCTATTAGTGCCTAATGAAGTCATGGTAACTAATAACCTTAACTTTTCTGATTTCGATTGTAATGCAACAATGTTCACCCTTTGTAAAACTGCTGTGAAAGAATATTTATTGTGGAAAGCGCTGTACAAATAAACTTGAATGTAACTGAATTTACAAGAAAAATTTACTGTCAATTAAGTTTAATTTAGATCATATTTCAGGGCACCAACAAAATACAGTAGGCCTACTTGGCCATGTGCATGTTTTATGTATGTGAAGTTTGATGTAAATCTTCATAGTGCCTCCTACTCACAATTCCTCTCATCATAAAAAGCAAAGTGCAAATACAGTATGATGCAATTCAAAGTTTTTTTGTGCTTTTTTAGGGGCAGCCAATGTGGAGGAAAAGCTAGAATTATGCAAATATGTTACATATCTATGTAGACTGTTTAAAGGGCCATGAAAATGGAAACAAAACCTTTGTTGCGGCACATTTATAAACGCAACGCTGACGGACCCATGTATCCAAACAATTCTTCTTCTTCCACTTTAATTAATTTTAATTACGGTTGGCAACACAATCTTAATTTAATTAATTTTAATTATGGTTGGCAACACAATCTCTCTGCTGTCTGAACACTGTAACAGGTAATAGTCTTCGAAGCTATATCATGCATATTAATGAAGTTGCACCTCATTCACAATAGAGCGCGCTGATTGGTTCGAACCAAGTCTTTCTCATGAATTAATGATGAAAACTCAAAGACGTCACTTTGTACCAGCCGGTACAGACAGCCAATCTCCACGTTGGAATTTACACAAGGATTCGCCGTGACGCAGCTTCAAAATGTCTTTTCAAACCGGAAGAATGAATTTACTCGAAATAACGAAAAAAACAAAACAATTTTCACTTTTTTGTGAAATATATGTGTCCTAATAGTGTTTTTAGCAACGTAGGACACATATATGACTGTCAACATCTAAAAAAATGTGTTTCGTGACCCTTTAAGGAAATTCAACTGGAATTCCTGATTTAAAATTTTGCTGTCATTTTACATTCAAAATGAGGTACATTACACACTGCATGAAAGTTGATTTATTGTCTGTACTCTATTTTCAAATTAATTTCCAATAACAGAGATGTATGTCTGGTCCATGCAGGATGTGGTTGTGTGGACGGACGGTCCAGGCTGGCTCTGGGGCCCCTACCTCTGGTCCATATGTCAGAAGAGGAAGCTGTCTGCCTGGGCAGAGTCTGCTGTATATCTCTTCTGCACCAAGGGAGCTGCTCCCTGCCTCTCATTTCCTCAGGGGAACATACAGTGATAAATGGAGGGAGGATACCATGCACACACAGCAGGGGTGGTGAACAGGTCAAAAAGACACACTCCTGGACAGAAATCCCACACACTTGTTCACACACATACACACACTGCATTCGATCAACAAAACCTTTATAGTTACCTACTGTGTATTTTTTCCCCAATTTATGTTTAACGGAAAGACGATTTTTTTCAACACCTTTCTAAACATAATAGTTTTAATCATAATAGTTTTAATAACTAATCTTTAATAACTGATTTCTTTTATATTTGCCATGATGACAGTACATAATATTTTACTCGATATTTTCAAGATACTAGTATTCAGCTGCGTGCATTTCAAGACTTAACTAGGTTGATTAGGTTAACTAGTCAAGTTAGGGTATTTAGGCAAGTCATTGTATAACAGTGGTTTGTTCTGTAGACAATCGAAAAAAAATATTGCTTAAGAGGGCTAATAATATTGACCTTAACATGGTTTTAAAAAAATTACTAACTGCTTTTATTCTAGCTGAAATAAAACAAATAAGATTTTCTCCAAAAGAAAAAATATTATAGGAAATACTGTGAAAAATTCCCTGCTCTGTTAAACATAATTTGGGAATATATATATATGTGTGTATGCATATATGTATATCTATTCTTTTTTTAATATATAGTATATATTTTATATTTAAAAATATATATATATTTAAAATGTTATCTTATGTTTACTGGTATTGCTATCCTTGTGGGGACATTTGCTACAAGGTACACACACTTGAAACACACACAGAGTATGCTACAGATGGACCCTGTTATCCATGGGTTTTATGTTCAGAATTGAGTACCGCTGTACACTGGCAAATGAGAATCGAAGCGTTACAGTATGGACATGGAGTGAAGGATTTCATATACAGCTTTGGGGAGCAGCGACAGGACAGAACAAGTAAAAGGGCGGGAAAAGGTGGGGGCCGGCTAGTTAAAAACACATTTTTTGATTGCTCTCATGTGTGCAGGATTATGTACTGCTCTCGTTACCCTGCGAGTGCGTTCAGTGCCGGTGTGTTTACATAGGCGGACTGAGGACGTGTGCTCAGCCGGGTTTCTGTTTACAGATGCAGTTGGACACATCCTCAACCGGCAGCCTTGAGCGTCAGTCTGGCATGCTAAAGATATTATATTCATTTATGACTAAACATCAGCAGGGTGAGTGCAGCAAGACAACCATGCAGTCAGAAACAGATGCACCGCAGGAGAGAACGAGAGATATGTTTGGGTGATCAGAGCTGCCTATAATGATCATGCTCCCTGGGCAGCTTTTCCGTCCCATACTTCCAGCGAGACATCTGGAGTTCAAACAAGGCACCCAGTTGGTGATGTTACCCAAATAGAAAAATCTTGCAGTAAACCGCTGGGAAACACAGACACGGCCCTGTAAACGGCGACCAGTCTGTGCTTGGACAACTGCCCGGTGTGTCCATGCCGAATGAAATAAATATGATTCGCTTCCTTATATAAACTACATTGATGTTGATAGAGAGGGAGCAAAGGCTGAAAAGCATATATACAGGCGTACAGTTTCAGCTCCATAAATCTGAGCTCCCCTGCAGAGAGGGATGAAACTGCCTCCTACAGGGCTGGAACGGACAGGGAGAAAGTGCCTCATATATCACATCAGCAAAAGATGCTTCCTCCAATGCAGGTTTGGAAATAAATTTCTCACTTGTACTTTCATGGAAAGACAGCAGCAGCTTGTTCACCTCAAGGAGCACAACGCACAGCTCCTGTGTCTACCAAAATCCAGTGAAATCACTAAATAATAAGGCTTATTTTTGATCAATAAATTTTCCTCTAACTTTATTTTGTCAGTCAAATCCATCTGACCCAAAATATTCATGGTTCTCTAATGGTCACATAACAGGTAGATCCACTGTCATTCAATAGCAGGGAGCTGTTAAAGGTTGCATTTTCTTTTAAAAGAGTATCTTACCGTATTTTGGTCAAAATATATTAAACCAGTAATATTGTGAATATTTGTACAATGTTTAAATGGATAGATTATGGTACTGACCTCATTCATGAGCTCACACTGAGCTCAATGTATAGTTAGGAGTCATGGATATTCAATTAGTTTTGTCTTTATATGTTTTTTATTTGTTCGTTTTTTGCTTTAGACCGTCAAAGTTATTGACTTTTTGAACTTTAAGTTTATGAAGTTTATGAATTGTCTTTACTATTCTTATCCAGAAAAAAAAGTCACCTACATCTTGGATTATCCGAGGGTGAGTAAATAAGAATATTTCATTTTTTGGATGAAATATTCATTCAGTCATTCATCCATTTTTCTTCGGCTTAGTCCCTTATTTATCAGAGGTCACCACAGTGGAGTGAAGCGCCAATTATTCCGGCATATGTTTTATGCAACGGATGCCCTTCCAGCCACAACCCAGAACTGGGAAACACCAATATCCACTCTCTCATTCACACATGCACTCATACACTACGGACAATTTTGTATACCCAATTCACTTATAGTGCATGTCTTTGGACTGTGGGGGAAACCGGAGCACCCAGAGGAAACCCACGTGAACAAGGGGAGAACATGCAAACTCCACACAGAAATGCCAACTGGTCCAGTCGGGACTCGAACCAGTGACCTTCTTGCTCTGAGGTGACAGTGCTAACCACTGAGCCACCGCACCACCTCTGGATGAAATATCTGTTTACAAAAATGTGTTTTCTACAGTAAATAGTATTAGTATTGCAAAGCAAATGTTTCAGTAAACGTTATTCCAGTCTTTAATTACTTGATTCTTCAAAAATCTAATTCAATTTTAAAATGCTGATTTGATGTTAAGAAACATGTTATAATTTATCAATGTTCCCATGATAATCTGTTATGACTATTTGATGAACAGAATCTTTTGAAAGCTTTTTTTTAGCTTTTCATTAACACAATACTATGGTTACAATTAGTTATACAATAAATCTATGGTAAATGTTGGTGATTTGTGGATTGGATCATTGTGGCACAGTGACTCTGCTTTTGTTGTCAGTGTTGTGTAGAATTTCAGTAAAGCTTCATCAGATTTTAAACTAGTTTAAATCACAGAGACATTTGTGGTTTGTATCGGGGAACTCTACACAGAACTTGAACCCTTCTCACAGGAACAATCTTAGAGAGCTTTAATGCTCTCATCAGTGCATTTGCTTTAATCTTTTCTTTTGGGCTGAGCTAAAAGTGAGCTGAGCTGATCAGTGAGCAGCACTTTTCAATTTCCTTTCAATTTCCAAGTTTGTCATTTAAAGTTGTTTGGATAGTGCATAAACTGAAATTCATACTGAATTTGAGCAAAACATTTTAGTTTAATTGAGAAAATTATATGGCAGTAGTTATCATTTTATCACCCAGCCCTACTGTGGAAAAACCTGCACAGAGCTTTTCAAAGTGTACAATACACGAGTACTGTTGTAAAATAACAGAAAAGCAAAAGCATTTTTTTTCATTATAGTTTACATAACCAACGTAGACAATTATTTCAAATAAAAGTAAAATGACAATATTCAGAACCAAAAGTTGTCAGAGCAGAGATCAAGCTCCCATATTGCAATTCAAAAATGTAAAGAAAATTATGTCAAAACTCACTCTTATATTCACACAACTGTTTACAAACAGTCATATTTTTGTAGTGGAGCATCGTCAGCCAATCACCAACACATCGCTGTGGCCAATCCCTTACTGCAAATGGACAAGATTAGGAGGCCATATTTGATAAAAGTAAATCTGCAAATCTAGCCATACGACAATTAGACTAGATGAGGAAACCAAACGCTGACTCCAATTAGCACTTAAAAAGTATCTAGGTTTATTAGGCAAGTCTCATTTCAAAGACTACGATTCACAGCATCAGACAATTATTTATTTACAGTATAAAAAGACTATATACTCGTAGTGAAGGGAAGTTGTCTTAGTCCTGATTAATTGGGTGCAAAAGAACCAAGATTTTGCGATACCTCCTCCAGGATCTGAGAGGAAGCGAGAGTAAGTCAAACAACAGAGCTACTCACGCTGTCTTTCACGAGATGAAGATTCATGGTCAGGTGTTAACGCTCCTCCAGTTTGTTTTCCTTTCTCACCACAAGTAGATTGGATGGAGAAAGAACCAGAGAGAGAGAGAGCAAGCAAAGGAAGAGGTGATGAAAGAAAGCATCTGGCCCAGGAGCTAATGTACATCAACACATTAATCCTCCATCCCAGAGTGATGAGTAGGAGCAAGAGAGAGAGAAGAGCCACAGAAGTGAGGAAAATGAGACGCGTCTAACACCAGGACCTCTTCCATCTCCAGGGAATTTGACTGACCAGTGCAAAAAGATCCATATACATCCAGAAAAAAGCTGATGATTTTGGATAATTCACAGGATGGTTCTGGTTCTGGTTGAATACAGAAATATTCCTTCAGTATTTTTGTGAGTATTCATTTGTTGTGAATGCCTATGAAACAGACAATATATTATCATCTCATAAAGTGATTATTTTTAATTTGTTTGTCTCCTAAAAGACATGATGGATTACAAAAGTCTATGGCAGCAGTAAAATGTTCTTATAAATGTGACCCTGTACCACAAAACCTTGTGTTGCACAGGTATATTTTTGGCAATAGATAAAAAAAAAAAAACATTTCATACATCAAAATAATAAATTTTAGTTATTATAGTATGAAGTAAATATCATGTTCCATTATGATTTTTTTGTACATTTCTAAAATCTACTGTAAATATATAAAAACGGGGGCACCGCGGTGGCTCAGTGGTTAGCACTGTTGCCTCACAACAAGAAGGACGCTGGTTCGAGCCCTGGCTGGACCTGTGTGGAGTTTGCATGTTCTCCCCGTGCTGAAGTGGTTCCTCCAGGTGCTCCAGTTTCCCCACAGTCCAAAGACATGTGTGAATAGGTGAATAGGTGAATGCGTGAATAGAATAGGTGAATTGGATTAACTAAATTGGCCTTAGTGTACATGTGTGAATGTCAGAGTGTACGGGTGATTTCCATTACTGGGTTGCGGCTGGAAGGGCACCCGCTGCGTAAAACATATGCTGGAATAGTTGGTGGTTCATTCCACTGTGGCGACCCCTGATAAATCAGGGACTAAGCCGAAGGAAAATGAATGAATGAATATATCAAAATGTAATTTTTGATTAGTAATATGCATTGATAAGAGCTTAATTTAGACAACGTTACAGGCAATTTTCTCTATATTTACATTTTTTAGAACCCTCAGATTCCAGATTTTCAATGTATCTCAGTCTAATATTGTCCTTTCCTAATAAAGTACACATCAAAGGAGAGCTTATTTATTCAGCTTTCATGGGATGTTATAAAAACATTGATGTTATAAAAAAATTGACACTTGTGACTGGTATTGTGGTACAGGGTCAAAAATGTCTAAATAAAGAGATTGTTAAATAGTAAAAGGTTCAAATGTAAACTGATATTTTAAATTCTGCATAATTTCAGGTTAGTGACACTGATTACATGTGTCTATTAAGTTCTACAAAAGATGCTCTTGAGTCCAATGATGCTCAAGATATTCTGTGGATCATTCCCAAACCATACAGGATTTTTTTTAATTTTCTAGAGTTCATTACTGGGTAAGACTACATTATTAGTACAAAACAAATCATTATTGTTATTATTGCACTAGCTTTTTTAATCATGATAATTAATGTCAAATAATAGAATACACGTACATAAAAACGTCATATTCTGGCTACACAGACAAAAAAATCCTGTCCATGATGTTAGTCAAGTGCAAATAAAATAGGTAATTCACTGGAACTGTCTATAAATCACAAAATTTCATATATACCATTCTAATTACAACTTTAGTTTATCCCCTTCTCCATATTCCCTGTGTGTTAAAGTGATTACAGTAAATACAACACAGAACCCAAATCAAGCTGCCCTGTGATAACAAATCAGCACAATTTTTCACACACTGAGCCCATGAAACTTAAAGCTTCCGGTAAAAAAAATAAATAAATTGCTTCAATTATCATCATCCACCTTACATTATCAAACTCAAAGCCCACCCAGATTCCCCATATACCCAACACTTTCCTAATCATGAAGTGATGCTGAACTGTTAGGCATCTCTCTGGCACTCCAGCTGACCTGACTAGGTTTTGCCTCATCTATCAACCACCCAGTTTTTTATGAGGAGAGAGATCGATAGAGCTGTACTCTATAAAATTTAGTTTAAAAGCACCCCTCCTCTTTCCTTGGCATGTTGGAGGCGCAGTGAAGCGTGTAATCGTAACACCATGTCCGAGGTTGGAGAGACTCACAGGCCAAATTGCCTGTGTCATCGCCCATGTCTACCCGTGAAATACTGGGCCTGACATCATCGGGAGGCGAGCATGATCTGGGACAGGGTGAGAAAGCATGTCAGCGTGGAGAAGGTGGCTTCCTGCAGGGAGCGGTGGATCTGCTCAGGTCGTTATATCGTATCCCCTTGACAAGCATTTAAAATTATTACCTATTCCTTTTGCCCTTTAAAAGCTGCTTCCGCTTTTTCCTGTTCTCTTCCTCCAGTGTGCCCATCACCCTTTCTTCATCCCTGTCCTGCATTCGTTTTGTGGCCATAAACTGCCTCAGTGTTGACTCCCCTCAACCCTGACTCTGGATGATTAGGAAAAACCATGGAGATCTTAACCGAGCTGAAATGTGAGCACTCTTTCAGTGTCCTCATTTACTCGCTCTCATGACATCTCAAACCTGACAAGTGGCAGAACTTGAATTAATCTTGGACTAGAAAAATGAGCACTAAATACAACAATCATGCATGCTTAAAACGTTACCATTCAAGAGCTATGTGTGATAACATTTTAAAATCTTTTTTGAAAGTAGACTCTAATTCTCACCAAAACAGCACTGATCAGACCTGCAGAAAATAGACCATCAGAAAAAAAATTTCTAATAATTACTATTATAAATTGTAAAGTGTAATTTGTTTCTGTCATGGTAAAACAAACAAACAAAAAAAATTCAGCATCATTACTTAATGTAATAATAATATAATAATATAAATTCTAAATATTAGATAAAAACTTGAATAAAACAGCTGAATATAAGATCATTTACTGAAATAAATTAAGCTCTAAAATAACTCAAATGAAAAGCAACAGATATTAAAAATGACAGAAGCACATAGAACCATTATTTAAATTAAAATAATTTATTTTAATTAAAAAAAAGCTATGTCAAGCTATTATTAAATAATATAAATAAATAAATAAATAAATATATAAATATAAAT
>CAIGQV010000001.1:7761871-7781127 GCA_903798115.1 Danio jaintianensis
TGTACTCTTGTGGTACACTACATTTTTGTACCCCTAGTTTATAGTTTTAGAGCTCATAGATCTTTATTGTGAATATATTACCCTTTTTTACAGAATGCAGAACGTTTAAAAGAAAAAACTATTTCAAACACATTGATGTTATATGTTCACTCTTTTTTTTGTTTCATTTATGATAACCCAATAAAGCATTCTTATTGGTTAATGCACCCAAAAATATTGCTGATCAAATGCAAAAGGAGAACCAATGAAATATTAAACTTACTGTATTATAATGCAGTCAGTGTTTATTCTATTTTCTGTGGGCATTTTTTGCATACTAGACTAAAGCTCCATTCATGCCATGTCACAGATAGAGTAAATTTGTTGTTTGTGTATTCAAACAAATGAGTTGTTTATGTATTCAGACTCTGAATTATGCATTTCTGTGCCAACACAAGTCATATAGCTTTATAATAAGTCAGGTATAGTGTGAAAGCACCACAAAACCCATTTTTCATGATGTAAGGTATTTTACATTACTCCTCCCAATTTAACATGTTCCTCAGATTTTGATATTATGTAGTGCGTTGTGCGAATGTCTCCTCCATAGTTCCATTTTGGCCACAATTGTATACATACCACTAAAAAGTAAAAATCTTGAACAAAGTATAGAAAGCCATACAAGTTTGGAGCAAAATGGAGGAGGGTGAATAATAGCTTTACACTAATCTTAAATTAAGCTGTCCCAAAGGATATGGTCATTTACACATATCGTGACAGCAGGAGTTTAGATGTTGTTGTTTTCAGCTGCTTACACAAGTTGTTTTGTAGACTGGCAGCAGCTGGCATTCATGCTGACGAACGACTATACTTTTCCCCTTTTAAGAGTGTGACACATGAAATATGACTGGGATCATCTGTACCTGATCCACCGGGAGATCACCAGAGGGGAAAAAAGCATAAACCGTGACCTTGAGTTCTGATGCGCATGCACTGACTGCATTAAACATATACTGTACGCACACACATATGCATACATTTGCAGTTGTAGATCTGTTTCCATCTGAAACCTGACCATTAGACTGACCCCTTTCAGCCGCTCAATAGTGGTATGGAATAAATAGACGGAGCAGGTCTATTTATAATCTCTAAATTGTGTTTATGCTAAAGTAAGATGACTAAGAAAGACTCTTCTCAGAACACTAGTTTAATTTCAGCCATGCACCTCAGAGGCCAAATCCAACTGGAGATGTGCGTCAAGTCTCATAACCCCACGGTCTCGGTTACATTTTGGACACTCTTAGGCCCTGGCATCCTCCCCTAAATCCCACCCTCATCACAATACAGAGTCCTACACATGCAGCCCTGTTTTTCTGGCTGAAGTTCAACTTCTTCAACATGCTGCAGTAAAGAATGAGAATGACATTTATAGGGTAAAATTGCACATCTATGCAACAGAGCAACATTAATCAAATGAATATGTTGATTTCTGAGAACCACAAAAGGCCACAGAAGAGAGATAAAGCACAGAACTCTCAAATGTTCCTATATTGAAAAACAAAATTCAAAACAGACACTGAAAAATTATCTCCTAGTCCATTTTTTGCTATTTTACAACTTATAATTTACTTTAATGATTTATAAATAGTTTAGGTAGTTAGATTAAGTTGATTGGCAATTAGGGTGACTTGAACTAGAAACATTAAACCACAAGAGATTACCATTACCATTCAAAGCTTGGGGTTAAAAGATTTTTAAAATTCTTTAGAAAGAATATTGATTAAAATTACATTTTAATTTATTATAAATTGTCTTTTATTAGTGTGATGACAAAAGATAATTCTCAGCAGTTATTACTCGTCTTCATTGTCACATGACACTTCAGAAATCCTTCTAATGTGTTGTTTTGATGCTCAAGAAACATTTCTTTTTTTACGATCAGAGCACATAAGGACATGAGATGTCCAAAGTAGAGTTTATCTATTATTCTACAAACAAAATAAAAGAAGGTAAGCCAAAAAAGCAAAAATATGCAAGAGCAGGGAAAAACTCAACAGCTTCTCAAAAGCAAAGACAATACATTATAAGTAACTGGAAAACATGATCTAAACAAGGAGCAAGTGAACGTAATCACTCAGTGAAACAATGAATTACGACAACAAATAAAAAACTTAGAAACCATGACTACCGAGGAAACAGAAGGAAAACACAGGAAACAATGAGATACCAAGTAAGAATCCATGAAAATAAAATTCAAAACATTAGTTGGATTCCAAACACTTTTAGTTAGTCACTCCCTAGGCGCTTCTTTTGGTAATAAGGGCATGTTTAGACCACATGTATATATAAAAAAAGGTTTTTCTTTGCATTTTAGATTTTTTTTGCAAATAGGCGACATGTTGTGAAAATGGTCCCTGTTCACACAGATGTGAAAAAAAAGCTATTTGTGCTCATGCCTATATAGGCCGATCACATACTGTAATACACAAGCACATAATGTCCCTGTTTTGTTGTTTCCAACAGAATTGTTTTCAAAAAATTGCCAAAAAGTTAGCTTTTTCAGTAGCGATCGGACGATAAATCAATGTATACTGATTCATGGATCAATTCTTAGATTTTTGGAATGCATCACGATTACCTCAGGAATCGATTCTGAGCTTAGTTAACAGCAGATGGCGTCTAGGCTAGTTTTTAGTTGTACAATCTTCGTGAGGATGAAGAAGAGCGCTTGTACTTTCTGTCATGTACTGTAAGTGGTCAAATGTACTTGCACCACGGCTTTTACTCCAGAGGGTTTAATGTCAACAGCTCATTATGAGCACTGAACATTTTCATTAAATCATTAACTTTATTAATGACTGTTTTACATTCACATGGTATGTGAAGGATTGGTAGAGTGTGGCTGTTTGTAAAGCATACAGTGCCATCAGGTGTTAAACAGATCGAATCGAGGTTCAGAATCAATTCAAGAGGGAATCAGAACATTTCAAAATAGATAGAGAATCATTTCTTGTCCCAGCCCTAATTTTCAGGCCCCCAAAGTACTAAGTATGAAAAGTTTTCACATTACATTTCACATGTCATATTAATGCTTCATTAAGCTGTTGCTAAACAAACCACCTGTTTCTACATCCCATTTCCTGTGCTTTCAAATCATTTAGAAAAATTTAACCTCAATAGTCTAACTTGGAAAGTTCTATTCAAAAAGTCTACCATCTGCAGTAGTATTTTCCCAGTATTTCACTTAATGTAATTATGTGTCACTCTCTATGGTGGATTATCATAACATTGAGATGACCAAACCATACTGTACTCCAACAAATACTTACACTTTCTGTTTTCTGTACGCAGGCTGAAATAACTTAATATCTTTGCATGATAAATAGCCTGCAATTTAAGTCCATTCCCAACGCTCTCCTAATCTGATATGTGTGACACAGAAAACCAAATCCACCAGATCGGCCTCTTCTATCTCTCTGGTTTCCTCTTGTCTCTCTTGCTGACCCAGATGTGGACAGCTGCTGTGCATTACCTGGAGGTATTAGTAAGGACTCCCTCGAGAATGTGTTTGAGCAAAAATTACATGTCGGTTTCGTGTGGTCTCAGTCCATTTTCAGCTGTAATACGATTCAAACCTCTAATCAACTGTGTCCCCATTCAGACAGGCCAGAAACTCCACTAACCTAACAAACTGCTTACATTCCCAGTGTTTGACCACATGAACTTTGTTTTTCATGCAGCTTTAGGATAATGCAGAAGTGGTAACAAGTGTGTAGGAAAATGCATAACATGGAATGTAATCATTTTTGGCACTTCCTCCCTTAACCGCATCTCCCACTGCCTACAGATGAAACAATGTATAAAAGGCGAATGATGACAAAGGTGTCACACTTCAAGCCTGCATGAAAGAATGTGTTTAGAAAGTCTGAGCACATGCAGACCACCTGGATACAGATGTCAGCCCACCTGAAAATACAGCCACTGCTCAGAGCAAAAATGGCCTCTGTATAAACAGATGTATGGAATAGTGTTGCATTTCATTAAATGCATAACATTAAAAATCGTGGTGTATTCGCATTTACCTTTGCTCGGCAGAATACTTCAGGGTAAAATTGGGAATATGCACAATGAATAATTTTGTCTGAAGGTTTTCCAGTGGTAAAGAAACTTTACATCAAAAATGTGTCGGGTTCAAGTTTGGAGGATTTTGATACATAAATTCAAAACACTGGCTAACAAAGCAAAACTGAAGGTTACAATAGAAGCGTTATTCTGTCTACTTAAAAATCTGTATTTTAGAACACGTCAATAATAAACTTAAATTAAAACACTTTGGACTTTAGATGGGGAAAAACGGTCGGTGCACTCGGTGCATGGTCTAAAAATTGCAAAACCAAACGTTGGGCAAAACGTGCATTAAACCAATCAGAACCCCATCTCTCATTCTCTTTAAGAGCGAGTTGGTCTTGCCATGGTGGATCCTCTATGTACATTGCTTACTTTGTAGGCGGAAAAACTAAACACTTCACTAGTGAGGAAACAAATCTGCCTTTCTCCATCAAAGAGACCCTCTATGAAACGAGACGAAATCCAATAAAGCTGCCTGAGGTGAAGAAGGCATGGGAGGAGGTAGCATTTTTTAACATTTTAATAAATTTTTCATATTTAATGATATCCCTGTGTGTGTAATAAGCTACCTATACATGCGTTGTCGACCCGCCTATAGGCAGATAACCACAAAAGCATTTGCTATTTAAACAATGTGGCGCAGGACATCAAAATAATACCTGTATTGGGCTGAAACTAGCAAAAACATTTGCGCCAGGTGCATGATGGGGTCCTTTATATTAAAAATAAATAAGCCACTTGTCAGGTGTCTGTTCCATGTTGTCGTCATGTGATCCCTTTGTTCTGTTTCCCGCCGTTTTCTAATGTTGATTATTTTCACCTGTGTTTAATTATCCCTCCTGTGTATATATACCCCTTTGTTTAGTTCATTCATTGTCCAGTATTGTATTGCCATGGTGTATTGACCATGTTCCAGTGTCTCCGTCTTCCTGTGTCTCCATTTACCAGTGAGTGTTTTGTTAATAAATCTACGTGTTTTTGATAACTCCTGTGTTTCGTGCCTTTGTGTGCAGAGCACACCGTGACAGAATACTGGACCAAAAAACAGTTTGCGGCGTACTTTCCCCCGTTTTTCTTTTTTAGTCTCTTTTCCCCCAGTGTTTTCTTTTCCTCTCCCTCGTGTTCCCATGGACCCCATCGACAGCCCCTTATTTCTTCCCCTCCTGCTGGAGCAGGGGGAAAGCAGCCTCGAGGACCATACAAGACGGTCGTCCGAAGATGGTCCTCGGGGCAATATCGCTGCTAATGTGGAGTGGATTCTGGCGAGGAATGGAGCAACATTCATCGTCTGTAAGGAGGAAGAGCTCGCCAGCGCCACTCCCGACCCAGTGACCAGCCAAACACCACCCACCTGCAGGGAGCGTTTGCCAGAGCCCACCGCAGACGGAGAGCCACCCGCGGTGTACGAGCCATCGCCATCTAGAGCGACAGAGCGGAGTTACACCAAGCAGGAGGAGCTCAACAGACCGTCTGACCAGGTGTGTGAGCCGGCAACATCGCCTAAAGGGGGAGTCCTGGTGGACCTCAGCGGCTCATGCAAGAGTCCCGTCCACCCCCCCTCTGCAGATGTGCAACCGCTGGACACTGGGAAGTTGCTCATCGACTTCTGGAGCGAAGTCAAGCCCCTTCCGCTGTTTCCAGACAGCAAAGACGTATCTCCGCGTCAACTGTTTCCACACAGTTTTTTAGTTCCTGAATTTCCCGATGCCCCAAGCTCCAGAGTCGTGAGTGACTTCCCACCCATCCCACCCTCTTCACCTCTACTCACACCTATGACTGCAGCCAGTCAACCAGCTCCAGCGCTGCTGCAGTCAGCCAGCCCCCCAGCTCGCCCTCAAGCTCCAGAGGTGGAGCTCGCTCTGAGGTGCTGCCTGCCAGCATCGCCCTCTGGAGGGTGTCGCCCAGCGTCAGCTCCTCCAGCCTCCGAGCTACGGACTCCACCTCAGCCCTTCGACCCTTGTGCTCCGCATTGGCTCCCTCCTCCCTCATCTCCGCCGTGGACCGTCAGTCCACCAGCTCCACCAGGCTCCCTCGTCCCTCCGGCTCCGCCTTGGTCAGTCGTCGCCCTTCCTACACCTCTGGACTCCACTCCTCTGGCTGCGCCTCGTCACTCCGTCCTGCCAGCTGCGTTGAGCTCCTCCTTCCCTCCAGCTACGCCTTGGTCCTCTGTTGCTCTGGCTCCGCAGCGGGCTTCCGGACCCCCGCCGTCGGCTCCACCCCAGCCCTCCTGGACTTCGGCGTCACCTTCACCCTACGGCTCTCCGTCTCCTCCTTGGGCTCCACTGCCATCAGCGGCGTCTCCCTCAGTCGGCCTCCTGGAGTCGGCAGCCACTCCTCCTTCCATGGTCCCTTCCTTCCTCGACTCCGCCGTGGGCCGTCCTTCTGGCTGTGTCCTGGGTCTTCCTGCTCCAGCTCCCTTCCTGGTTCCTCCCTCCTGAAACTCCTCCCTGGCCCCTCCCCTCTCACCCTCCTTTATGTTATGTTGAAGGCGCGAGGACGTGCCTTCAAAGGGGGGGGGGTAATGTCAGGTGTCTGTTCCATGTTGTCGTCATGTGATCCCTTTGTTCTGTTTCCCGCCGTTTTCTAATGTTGATTATTTTCACCTGTGTTTAATTATCCCTCCTGTGTATATATACCCCTTTGTTTAGTTCATTCATTGTCCAGTATTGTATTGCCATGGTGTATTGACCATGTTCCAGTGTCTCCGTCTTCCTGTGTCTCCATTTACCAGTGAGTGTTTTGTTAATAAATCTACGTGTTTTTGATAACTCCTGTGTTTCGTGCCTTTGTGTGCAGAGCACACCGTGACACCACTAACAGTAAAGAAATTATTTATACCTCAGGGAAATATAGTGAAGATAGTGACCTGCAACTGCCTTACTTTTTAACCTGCATTAACAATTACCTGAATATCCCAAAAATGCTTAGTATGCAGTTTGATAAGTGCAACTTATAATAATAAAACTAAAACAAAACATAACATCTCTCTCAATGTTGGTATAGTTAAAATTGTGGACCGTAACAAGTCTGTGGTTACTGTAATATCACTTTTGATATTAACGAAATACAAAAGACACCAGAATATTACAATAGTTACAATATCAGGAATGGTTGACTCTACACAAATAAGATGATAACTCCAATATTTAAATGCCAATGTCAACTTTACAGTGTGTTATCCTCAATGTTTAGCTCATATTTAGGATTAATCATCCGAAATTTGTATTAATTTGTATAACAAAATGAAGACATCAGGCAAGCAAACATCCACAAGCAAACACATTTGGATAAATACTAAATATGTTCATAATATTATAAATATTGTTTTATTTGGAGCTAATATTACATACACCAATACAATTATACCACTTTGACTAGTTTTTATTCTCTTTACAATTACAAATGCAATTTGTTCATGGTGTGACTTATAGTCAGGTTTCTAACACTGCTTACATAGTTAGCATAACTTAACACACTGTTTTAGCACATTGCTAATGCTTCTGGAATAATTTATGAAGTGACATTCAACTGTGTATGTAATAATTTCAGATTATGTTTTTAGATTAAGATATGCTTTTGTATCTATCTAACATTTTGGAATGCAATGGAATATTTACTCATCTAAAAATATACTCTTTCTGACTCAAATACGTAATCCCTGAAGTAATGGTTAGTTCCTGTGGCCCCCTACACCAGATTACGTACTGCCTAGTTCATTTTTTAGTGTGACTGATCTGTTCTTTTACTTGAAATTAGAAAATTAAATGTTTTAATTTCAATTTAAGGGTCTGAAAAAGGGCAAAAAATTGACTAGTGTCCAAGTGTTTTAGCACCTGAAGTCTTGTGAGAGTAATAAACGTCAGGAGGATATTTATAGCGTAGTATATGGAGAATGTCCAAATCCCTGCTCTGCAATAACGCACATGCATCTGCTAACCGCATCAAACCTGCCCTCGCTCTTTTTCATTTGCTCTCCTTCCTTTCCTCTGACAGCAAGGCGAGCTAATAGAAAAGTGCATACTGTAGTATCAGCCCCTACTGATCTCCCACCATATACTTTCTATTCATTTACACATTCTCTGGCAACCCAGCAGGCCCCCAGCTCGGGATAAATTTAGCTCACATTCACCTTTAAGAAGTCAAATGAAGCTTGATATCAGCTTTAGATTATTACCGATACCAAATGGGTGACAGGTCAGTGGCTATCTGGCAAGGTAAAGTCACACATACGCACATGTTTATATGGTACCCATTTAATCTTAAGTGCCAAACCATCACTTTTATAATGATTTATATCTGTGCAACCCTTTTCAGTAAAACTTTTACACTGTTGATTTTAACATTTTACACAGCTAAAGTTATTGCGCTTCTACAAAAGTAGGACACTCTTTAAAATAAGGGGGTTTTGGCAGATACAAAATATCTACAAGAACTAAGACATCTTTTGTATCTGTGCCAAAAAATCATAGGATAAATGAAACACCTAAGCTTAAGAATAAGGGTTTTGTTTATGTCTCTAACCCTAAAGGACCTAATTTATTCACAGTAAAGTTCTTTGCTTAGGGGTAAAAACCAGTTTATAATATGTTTACCATTAGCAAACATCCCACAGTGGTGAGAACAGTGTTTAGATGAATGTGTAAATATGCATTGCACCCTTTCCTCTCAATAACAATATAAAGATACAAATAATGTCAATAGTGAAAAAACAACATCTGAACATTGTAATGTGAATATGTCTGCGCAACTCAAGGCAAGTGACATTTATTTATATAGCACATTTTTACGGCAGACTGCTTTAAAGCACACACAAAAATTGTGAGTCATTTTCACTATAAACCAGTTTTTCAGTGTTTTTGTTTTTACTTGAATGGTCTTAACAGACTGAACGTTAAAATTCTATCTGAAAAATAGCATTAATAGCATTGGTTTAGGATGTAATCATTAAAATACCAATGGTAGTTCAAAGGTTTTTTCCAAAAAAGAAACTGTGGAAGGCAATTGGGGCAAAAACTCAATGCAACTATAAAAATGCAAAAGATTAGACTGTGTGAAAACAAACACTTACATTGTTTTCAGCATGTTTTCAGCAATGTTACAACATTAAAGGGTTAGTTCACTCAAAAATGAAAATTCTGTTATTCATTCAATCATTCATTTTCCTTTGGCTTAGTCCCTGATTGGAGCTGCCAAAGCGGAATGAACCGCCAACTACTCCGGCATATGTTTTACGCAGTGGATGCCCTTCCAGCTGCAACCCAATACTGGGAAAGAAAATTCTGTTATTAATTACTTAATTACTAAGTCTTTCCAATCTCCCGAAACCTTTGTTAATTTTCAGGATACAAAGTAACACTAGAACTACAGAGGCAGTCATTTTGACCTTGTTTTTAGATTTTAGTCACTATAAACTTTGTTAAAATAAAACTCAAATAACTCTAGTACCCTCACCTTTACTAAACACGTGTATATTTCATTCTAATGCTGATTTTTTAATAAAAATTACAAAGCTCAAAAGATTTCTACCTTTTTTAACCTTAATGGTCAAATTGACAGCATGCATTTCAGCCTCCAATACTTTTTCCTGTGCCTGTGTTGCCTAGCAACTTTCAGCTAACATAAACTTAACTTTACTTCAGACATGTCTTTCAAAAACAACTTTTTTTTCCCCCTCCCGCCGGACAATATAGTCTAGTAATTTGTACACAATTATAGGCTATAATACAAAAAGATCATATTTTTAGGGTAATAGCTTCATAAAATATGAAGACAGACATTCAAAGCTTAATTCTAAACCCTCAGCAGAAGCTTTGTGACAAAGAAGCTGATGTAAAGTGACAAAAATTTTATTCATTGTAGTCTTATGAACGGTTAGGATGACTGCTATGGCCATTATAGAAGTTATATATTTTTGGTAGTTCCAGTGTTAAGACATTTAGATCAAATGATATTTACATATGCACATGGCAGTATATCCTTCATGAATAAACATAATGTCTGAAGTTGGGATACATCCCAACATCAAGCAAATGTAATGCAGAAGACTTTTGACCCATATCACCTTTCATAAGTAACAAACAAGCTCCAAGCAAACTTAGCTTTGGCTTGATTTATATTTTTCAAAGTTACATCATGCCTGTTTTTTCCTTCACATTTTTCTTTGAAGTATATCTGTGCCTAAAGTTTTCATCAATAACAGTGATGCCCAAAAGTGCTACTAATAACAGAAACGTTAATGCTTTATGGGAACAGTTTACATGCATCACTATGTTATTAGAGCACAAGGACATTGGTGTGAAGGCCGCTGTTGGATGCTCAGTGTGCTGGTGGTATTTTTAACGATTCATCAGTGACCACAACTACTTTTCACAGCCAGCCTGAACCAGATACATCCCAACTTAAGAGTACTGTGACCGTCTGGCCATACCTGGGGTGTTGAGAGCATGTTTAGAGAGCATACGTAAAGAAATAAATTTAAAAAAGGCGCTTGTAAACGTGTGAAATAGTAAGAATGAGTGAATGTGAGAGAAGAGGAAACAGCAGTGTTTGAGAAAGAGGGAGAGAAAGCGTGTGTGTGTTTCTGACCGTATAAATCATTTCAGCGCAGCTGCAGCCCACTGCCAGATCTATCCCGAAGATAAGCCTTCTCAAATCTCCCTCCGACATCATCTGGCTCTTCATGCAGTTCTCAGGTTCATCTGGAAGCATGTGTTTGGATGGCTGCAACTGTAGAAGGGATTAAATATAAATAAATCCAATAAAAGTGATTTATATCATCATTAACTAATTTGCATATTACAATTCATCTATCAAGAAAATAAATCCATTAGCTATTACAAAAACATGCAGCATTTAGTGCATTTACAATGCAACAACATGCCAACTTAAATATAATATGCTATTTGGTTAGTGGTGTGCAGGATATTTCAGTGCAGTTCAGTGAGTGATGAAGCCTATAGAATGCAGGTAATATGCCCCTAAAATTCAAGTTATTGGGGTATAAATGCCCCTGTAACATGCAAGAGTGCAGTTTCACATGACCTTTGTCCTGAATAGCACAAGTATAGATGTAAAAGTGATTGTACCAGTTCAACAAACAATAAGTCAATATTGTGTCGTATTTTAGACATAGTATTCTGTTTTTTGTCAGTTTTGCCAAATTAATTTCTTCATGGTAATTTCACAACCAAATTTAATGTGATAAAATTGCACTTAATTAGATTAATAACTTGCCAAAATGTACAGTTACTTAGATTAAAAAGCATAAATAAATGCAGAATGAAAATAGCCCGAATGAAAAATATTGTCTAGTTGGCACCTTTAATGACTAAATTAACCTCCAATTTGTCCTGCTTCGCCGAAAATGGTTTATTTTGCAAAAGTACAGGGGAGAGTGTGAATTTGGAATGGCTTTATCCATATGCAAAGGGCATGTGGGTGGACAGGGTGATTTTAGCAGGGGGGATTGAGAGAGTTCAGGGAGTAAGAAGAGAAGAAAACAGCAGATGGACTTCGGATCAGTCTTGCAATGACTTGGCAGTCGGATTTCATACTTTGCTTGTATGGAGTGATTCTCTCTTTCATTCACACACACAGGTCAACTTTCCTTAATAAAATTATATTATAATATCATATCTATAATCTAAAGTTTTCACAGAGACCTGATTCTGTAATGTTTTTTAGTCACACTACAACTGTGTTTTACTATGTTTATACGTGCGGTGTAATACATCATATATCAAAGTTATTAGAAATTTACTATGCGGTTACGGGAGGGTATTTGACAAGT
The DNA here is from genome assembly GCA_903798115.1 of Danio jaintianensis. Taxonomy (NCBI): domain Eukaryota; kingdom Metazoa; phylum Chordata; class Actinopteri; order Cypriniformes; family Danionidae; genus Danio; species Danio jaintianensis. Next base: position 7,773,768 of record CAIGQV010000001.1, read on the forward strand.
GAATGTGTACAAATGTGCTATTTGCTCGTCATTAAAACAGCGACATCACAGTACATTATTATTAACAATTTGCATAGTTTGTTGCAGCTATATGGGCACTCTGTTTTTCCAATACATTTGGCCAAAATATCATTTTATAAAAAATGAAATGTTACCAGTGTGCAGCGTGCCATTGGCTATAACTAACTAAGTTCTTTCTCTCTCGGCCGCCGGTCTGCTCACAGACCTCAAAAACATAAAATATGTGCCTTTATAGACATATTAGTGTTTCTTCCTTAAAGACACTGTTGTTCTTATTTAAACAACAAGACACTAATTTACCCTTGTGAGACGTTCAGCTGCTCTGCTGTGGAACTTGTCAGTCAGTCAAGACAGGGGGCGGAGTTAAGAAATTTGACTGACAGCTTGAGCGGATCCAACAAGATTTAGTCAAGTTATTTTTAATACCTTTCATTGGCTAAATCGTAAAAGGGTCAGAGAGACAGACGTAAAGGGTGCGCGATTGCATTTATTGACAGATTTAATGAAGAACAAAAACTAAAAATAATTTAAAACCTTTTAAAAATGGCACTTCGAAGTGTAAGGACAAAGCGGGCATGTGCTCTGCAAAGGTTGAGCCAAACCTGTGCACATGGCAAACACAGACACAAACATAAAATCATGCACACACATACATGCATACAGTTATAATCATAAAAACTCTAAACAAATTGATGTTTATTAGGTCAAATTGTGTTTTATTTAATATTTTTTACATGTGACTATGGCAGACATAGTGTAAAACATATGTATGTACACATATACTCGCATGAATGATACAATGAGTGAATAAATAAATAAATAATCATTATTAAAACCTTCAGATGTGGTCAGAAATGTGTTAATGTAACACTAACCACAAATGTCTAATAAAAAACTCAAAGGACAGACAATTAAAAGTGTGAAAATCAAAAACAATATGTGCATACATGCATTATAGGTGAGTGTTTATAACTGGTAGAATCATCAGTAATCGTATTCAGGAGCTTATAGTCATAATAAAATCCTGTGTCGAGGTTTGTCAGCAACTCTGTGAGCCAGGCTGGGCTGCAGAGTGTGTTTTTTTGGAGACTGGCCTTTTGCACGGGCAATATAACACAATAAGGCTACATTAGCCGTTACTTTTCCCAGTAGAGATATACTTAATGAGCTGGAGACATCTCCAAATCCAGCGCCAACACTTGCACCTCACACCTCAGGCGACAGGGCAACAACAAGAGTGTGAGTGTTTCTGTGGTCAGACACATCATGGCTGTAAACCAGAGTAAAATACAGTGTACTGCCAACATGTTTACAGTCTCTGGGGAATGTTGAAGAATAAAGAAAGAAGGGAAGAAGAACTTAATTTAAAACGGAATTACATACATTTTGCAATAAATGTCATCAGTGTCATCGATCAATCAATCATCCATTAATTAATAAAATCAATCAATAAATAAATCAATTAATAAATACATAAGTTTTCAAAATGCTTTTCTAAATGCTGAATTAGTTTTATATTATGTTCCTGAAAAGAAAATATATTTTGCATTTGCTGGCTTGGGTAAGTTGAGTTTTAGATCATGCATGTGTGATGTGCACACCAGTATGGTTTGACATATTAGCAATGAAAATTACTGTGCCAGAAGAATAGCATTAGAATTTAACCATGTCTGGTACCTCAGTATCATATAGTCATACTTTACTAAGTTTTATGCATTAACAGTAGATGATGTAGGAAATTACAAGCTATAGTGTAGACAAAGGGAACTCTAAAAACTAAAATGCCATGTTCAAATTACTCTAGAGCCCTGATTAAACTAGTTTTATTTAAATGTGCATTTTTATCAAACTGATCACATGTGGATGACACTAAATAAATGTGTAAATGGGCTCTAAAATGTTTTACGCTTGTTCACTTGGACCAAATTTCACAAGATGTTCTTTTCCATCAGATTGCTTTCATAGGTGTAAACACTCATGTGGTCAAATGCATTTAAAGAGACATAAAAAAGCACCTACACTCTGACTGAACTGACTTCTTTATGAGATGTGCTGTGAGCACCAAAATTCAATCTTTAAAAAAAGGTTCTAAGGTATCGATACTTTGTTACATTGTAGCACACAATGTGACACATGAACATCATAATTGACATTTGCACCTCTTCATTCACAAGCTTTCCTGCTCGCTTGTAAGCTATGCAACATGGGTTCATTCATTCAACAGTACTGGTCTGAGTACTGAGCCTACTTTCAAATCAGCTCTTTTGACACCAGCTCTGAACCAGGAAAAAACGCTTCAGATTTTGACTGCCTCATTTTTGAAATAGCACTAAACACGATGTTAAACAATATTCTTGCTTGTAATCTCTGTGTATACAAATTGAGTGAGCTGCACAAACACTTTGTATTCTACATATTTGGATGCGCTGTAGGTTTGCAAAGCCATGAACATCAATAGCAAAATGACGTTTGTCATTGTTGATGATGTGTTTGTGTCAGCCACAAAAGACGCATTTGAAAATGCATGTCAATACCAGCTGGGAATTAATGTGAACGAGGCCTGTGTAATATAACTTTGATGAGCACCACTTTGTCTGCCATCTCTTTGACTCATTGCTCTTCCCTACTGAGGCGTTCCTCAAACACCATCATCATTAACACTTCCATAAGACTACAACTGCACATCTGCTCATGTCCAACATGCTAATGTTCAAGCACATGTTCAGAGATTCCACTCATCAGTAGAAAGGTTTTAAGACTTATAACAGTTTTCACTTTCCGAACACTGTTTGACTTTAGTGATTTTGTCTTCCCCACAGGTGCAGAAGGTAATTCGGCTGGTCCTGTGATGAATGACGGATGCCAGGGAGGTTTGAGCAGCCAAGAACAGAACCAGCGGCCTTCAGCCAGTTAGGAATAGTAGTGTTAACAATCAACATGAGAATAGCAACCTAACTTAGCCGTGCAGAGCATTGACGTCACTTTACTGTACAACTGCTGACACCACTGACCCAGTGCACCAGAATCCCACACTCAGGTTGTAGTTAAAGAAAGATCTTCACTTCAGGCAAGATTTTTATTCTTATTCTAAATATTCATCCAGTCATTTGTTCAAGACCTGGTGCCACAGAGAGACTCAAGCTCGACATCTAACCCACAGTCTGAGTATAGCCATAGACTAGATTTTTATAGCTATAGTACTAGAGTATACAGTAATATATACTTTACTTTTTAATTGTTATTTCCTAAATTAAATAACTAAATATTTAATGTAGAAATTAATTTTATATATATTCATTTTTATCAATGTAGAGGAAAACACACACATACGTTGGGTGTTGGTTTTCATGTTTTACTTTCTGCAATTTCAAATTTTCTGATATTTCATGCTGTATTTATTTCTGTACCAAAATATTTCCCCAAGGTCAAAAATGACCGGGATTACTACACTTTTGGGGACATTTGGTCCCTATGATGTGATGAATACCAGGTGCGCAAACAAACACATCAACAGACACACACCTAAGGATAAAAGTTCTCCTTGATGGCAAATTCCCCAAGTTGAGAGTTGAGAGAGTAATGGGCTTTAAAAGGTAAATATATAATGTCTTCAAAAATAAGTTGCAGAACACAAATTTTGTGCACCAAGAGAGAACAGAAAGTCCAAATATGCTGCTTTTTAACTGTCAGTAAATCCCAGTCTTAAAAACGTGTGTAAATGACTTAAAAATATTTCAAATTGCTTGAAGCCTAAATTGCACTTTTAATATGCCATAATTTGGGAACCAGGATGTTGTGACAGACACTGACTGACCTCATTAACTGAGAACAGACACTAACAGAGCTCTCGGTCGTCCCTCGAGTTAACACGGCCCTGGGGTGAGGACAAGCAAAAGAGTGGCAGCTGTCCATAGGGAGCTGAAGCTTTGTCATCTTCCCTGAATTAGAGACTGTGACCCTGCAGACCCTCTGCTGTAGGGACGTGACCTCCACCTGCCCCAGCCCGGACATGCAACAATAATAAAGCTGAATGACAGAAACTATCAAAACAAAGATGGCTGTAGATCTAAATATACAGTGTAAAGCTGGGATATTGAAGACTACAGCTTCATGTGTTCTTTTTTAGATGAAATAGGCGCGTGTGTTTCAGACTGCGGGCCAATATGACCTGCAGGTGCTCACAAACATCAAAGGATTTTCACTTTTGGAATTCATCTGAGCCTTCAGGGCAACTCTAATGCTCGCCAGCTTGAGGATTCAGGCACTGTGCTGTTTCTTCAAATTGATTTGAAAAGTTTAGCGTTAGCATGTTGCTAAACTAACAAGATCATTTTAAAAAATATATTACAAATATTATATAATAAAAATCATGCTCTTAATACTTTTACGCTGAATATATTAAAGTTCTAATGTGTTTGAAAAAAACATGCTCACCAATGTTCCATTCATTTGATCAGAAGTTCAGTAAATCTTTTTCAATATTAGTAAAATTAAAAAAATATGACTATTTAAATAAAGAATATATTTAACATTCTTATTAACAGTTTATCCCATATCTCATGTTTGCATTTATGTGTTTTCCTTTTATTTGCTTTCAAAACGATTGTTTTTTGATGTTAAATAAATTCACTTTAACAACGTGAATACGAAAGATTTTTTTTTTTGTAATTTAAAAAAAAAATTAAATCTATAAAATAATAGAAAAGTAATGGCAGCTCATTAACAGTGTTTAATAATGACAATAACCAGACAATATATTTTTTAAAACTACTAAAAATGTCAAGTCATTTTGTTGAACTTTTAAACATCAAAAGTTCAAGATCCCATAATGCTATTAAAAATGTGTAAATAAACCATTAAAACAGCCATTAAATCACAAACTACAGCAACATAAACAATGAATTAACAGTTTTACAGCATGCTTTTGATTAAATTAGTGGCACAAACTTTTAAACAGTAACGTTTTTCCACTTCATCGAGCTTGTCGCAATGCATTCTGGCATTACATAACCTGAAGGATACAGTGCATGAAACATAATACACACTACCTTTCTTTGTGCTTGTCAATGATGCCTTAATATGCTGCTTATAAAGGTAGCTTGCTAGTTTTTGGAACAGAGCAAGTATAAAGGAAGTAATTGCAGACCCAGAACAGCGCCATTAATGCTAACTGGAGCCAAACACATAGGTCTACACTAGCGAGGCCTTTCATTTCCAAAAAATGATTATTTGTTTCACAGATGACCGCAGATTGTGTGTGTGTGTGTGTGTGTGTGTGTGTGTGTGTGTGTGTGTGTGTGTGTGTGTGTGTGTGTGTGTGTGTGTGTGCCTATTATGTCATCCAGCCCACAGAAAAATTCATTTCCTCTTAAAAAATGAGAAAAGCAGGACGACTGGTTTGTAAAAGTGAAGAGGGCCTCACACTGACCACGCTGTGCCTCTCACCGCAAATAAGAAATAAAACTTTGGTAAGAACAAAGCCCAAAGACACAATAAAAGGTTGAATTACAACAAAAAGCTCAGAGAATCTCTCAAATTGGGAATTATAATACGATGAATAAACGTTATACCAGACATTCATATATCAAAGTTATACTATATAGCATATTTCCATCTCTCAGATGGAGAGAGGGACAGCGGTGCCAGAAAACGGACACCTCATTCAGGCTGTAAATGGCGAAAGTTCATGACCAAAATAGATGTTATATATTATGTAATAGAAACTTTCATGTTTTATTACACTAAATTGAAGGCTAAGGTTGTAAAAGCAAAAATGAATCAAATGTGAGTCAACACAGGTCTTCTTTTATAGTCTCAGCTTTAAATTGACTTGAAATAACATGAAAGAAAATGTACATATTTATATGGGTCAAAGAAGTTAAGGCATTTTCAAGTATATCCGAACTATAGAAGAGTAATACAGCTTTCATTTTCTCTGCTCGTACATCAGAATATGTTTTCAGTGTTATTTCCTGTATAGCAAAAAATAATGACATACATTTTACCATGATCTACAAAAGACACCCACTAAAATTTCATTCAGTGTAATAGTTTATCATATGTTTTGGGTTATGTTTAGACATTTAGAGTAAAAATCATTTGATGACATAATAAAAAACTGCACTTAAGGTTCACAGTGCATCTCAAAATATGAATTAACTGCCATTTGAAATCTTAAATATATAAAATATAAATTCTAGTTTTTAAATTTACATGAATGCAGACACCAAAATGGGACACCTCATATTAAATCTAATTTTTGTTTACATGATCTCCCAAAAGTCTATTTGGAAAAAAGGCCAGTGTTTTTACATATTATACCAGCAGAGGGAGTCTTGAGTTTTCTTTTTTATTAGATGACTTTTTTCTTTCCATTTAAAGGGAATACAAATATAAGCAAAGGCTAATTAAAATAAGCTCTCTCAGTTTCTATCCATATACCATGGATACAGTTTTATACGCATGAGTATTGCATATTTACACCAAGATTGGTGTAAATATGCAATACTCATAGTCATCAAAAATAGGATAAGTTTGCACAAACTATGAACATTTGGTCTGCATAAAGTTAGGCAAGTCGTATAAAAGAAACATGTTTAAATGTGTATGGATGTAAAGTACACCTGTCGCAGACAGAGCATGCAGTGAACGGTGCAGATGAGTTTGGCAAGGTCGCTTCAGATCATGCGGGGCCCCGATGGTCTCTGTGGATCTCCGGTGTGAATCCGCATGGATTGCACGAAACCTGTCAATCACGGAAAGGAAAAACATCTCAAGTTGGCCTCTACAAATCTGCAGGATAGATGAGCGTCACATTGGGCTGATGCAGTGACATTCTCACAGTGGCGTTGTAACAAGATAATGATCTTACAATATTACACTGACATTGAGAAAACATTTTGCACACTGGCACGTCATGAAGGATAAAATTCACAGCGTACCGCTATTCCTCCAACCTCTTGCTTGCAGGTGATCATCTACTTCCTTCTAGTAGATCACAGCTCTGTTATAGTCATTATCTTTTTGCACATTTAAACCAAGGAAAAGACAATTATTAATTGTTTCTTAAGCAGAGAATTAAGTAGACGCTTTTAAAAAATATTTTTGATCTCATTTAGTTTGCCACGACAAATGAAAATCACAAAGGTTTGGAATGACACAAGTTTGAGCAAATGATCAATTCTGACTGATGACTTTTTGGTTACATTTTAGACATTAACTTCACCTTATGTAACTTTGTATCTACGTTTCAGCTTCTTAATAAAGTATAAGACTAAAGTTAAAGTTATATGTAATAGAAAAAAAAAAAAATATATATATATATATATATATATATAAA
>CAIGQV010000001.1:7789865-7828962 GCA_903798115.1 Danio jaintianensis
GTTTATATTGGTTAATGTTTGATGCTTTATTGTTTTTGTGGTAATGTTGTTGTTGTTGTATTTATTATGTTTCCGTGTTGTACGTAGGAATGTGAATTGTTTCTCCCCTTTGTAATTTAAATGAGTTCATCCTTTTCTTTATAAGCCTGGCTGTTTCTTATTGTGTTAGGTCATTTTGTGTTGGCTGGTTATGTTGGCCTCATGCTGCTTTATTTTCATTTTGTTTGTTTAATTGTATTATTTTGAGGACTTATGTCCTATCTGTTGAGAAATAAATCTCAAATGGAGGATTTTTGGCTTGTGTTCTATTTCCTTTAACCCTCGGTCCCTTACATGAACCCTGATTAAGTTATTAAAAAATGCTCAAGTAATAAAAACATATGCTGTCATTACTTTTTGATTACATTTTTTATAGCTTGTATGCAAGAAATTATTTAGATCACAGATATGTTCTATATATTTGTAAATACAAATGTAATTGTGGTATTTTCTAGCAATTTATTAGTGAAAACTGTTTCTAGACATTTTTAGCATAGAAATTTCATTGTCAAATCAGGCATGTTTTTTGTTTGTCAGCGTGTTAAATTCAAATGACCAACTGAAATTTTTTTCGGACTTATGTGAAACTCCTGATCGCAATTTTTTTTTTTAATGTATCCCAACTTTGAAGAGCAACAGTAAATGTGACTGCTTCTGAGGATGCAAGAGATGTTTTCCATGGCATCTGAACAAACTGCACATCCCTGATACTACTGGAGTGGTAAACAAACATTAGCAAACCGCATGAGTGGAGAGCGCTTCCAGCCTTTGTTCCTGACACCACACACACAGTAAATGATGACCCCTGCCATCAGCTCCCACCCCTTTGTGCGGAAGCCAAAGTTCCACAATAAATCATGCAGGCGAGAGATTGATGTGCACAATGTGGAATCTTCATGTGATGTGATGATATCTTGAACACGTACATGTGGTGGCTGCCCTCTCACATGCCGAGAGAAGCTTCTGTCTCTGCTTTTAGCCCATCCGCTCACCCGGACCTTTAATGTGAAAAGCTCTTGCCGCTGTAATTTGTAGCCTGCTGAAACTGTGAGGAGATTCAGGGTAGGAAAATAGATGGTGGAATGTACCCAGAGGTTAGATAAATATTCAGTAAATAAGGTTGTGCTTGCATTTGGCAGGTTTGGTTTGATTAAAAGAAACTCTTTTTGCGACTGCTTTGTGCAGTGACACGATTAAATGAAAGCTGCTTACACTCAAAAAACATTTTTGCTGGTTGTTCAAACTACTTATGTAAAATGATCTGAATCAACACAATTCTTGAGGTTTTTTGGGACAACTTAATAGTTTTATGCTTAATCCACTTAAATTTGCAAAAACAATTAAGTTCACTTTATCGATTTGTGTTGGGACAATATAAGGGGACAGCATTTACTTAGTAGGTAGGGACTTAGTTAATTCCCAAATGAACTCTGCTGTGGTTGGCAGAAATGTGAAAGCAACAAGGACCGAAAATAAATAAAATGTAATAAAAAGTCAGTTATGATGTTGCCCATTACGGTTCAATACAGGTTTTACAATGTGTTTCATTGCAACATATCTTTCATTTGTGTGACTGAGTCAAGAGCATGTCATCTCATTTACACATTTTATAAGCTTTTCAGAATTGATAAAATACCATCACATGTATATACACATAAATACATTTAGCCCAGAACCCAGCATTGTTTGGATGTCTAGTAAGTACACCAAATACATTTTCAAAGCATTATCTATATTTCTTGTTTCGTTTTGTATCTTTAAGTAAAACTTACAGTGTGAAATCTAAGTGAACCAGAGGCATGTTGCACAAAGACCATTTGTTTGTTTTTTAACCCAGGTAAGTTCGTGTTTGAGCAAACTGAGTTTTTGGGCTTGAGAAGGAGGGTTGGTTTTGACTGGATTTTGTTGCCATGTTATCTTGCACTACACGGCTTACCTTATTTGCTTTTATTCTGTTTTAGTGATTGCAAACCCATACTGGATCAATCAGCTCTGAGAAAGTGACAAAAAAATCTACACATGATGCAATAAAGCCACTCTCAGTCCCCATGCATCTTTTTTGCTCCAAGTTAGAGCCTTTTACACTAAAAGTATTTTTCAGTCATTATTATTATTATATATATTCAAATAGTTTTGAACTGTCAATTAGCATTGTAATAGTTTTTTATATTTACATTGGCCTATGAATTAGCTTTAATATGTAAAGCTTATAAAGTTCAAGCTGTTTATGAACCTACATTATAAAAAACTGTTTTGCAGATTTGCACTGATATATTTTCTTTAAGTTGCCTTCTTACATTATTATGTATTCAAATTGTCAATTAAAAATTTGTAATAAATATATTTAAATAAGCCTGTAAATTAGCTTTAATATGCAAAGCTTATGAAGTTCTTTGAGCTTTTTATGAACCCACATTATTAAAAACAGTTTTTGCATTGATATAATATTTTCTTTAAGTTGCCTTCTTAAACTTTTGCTGCATCAGCAGTGTTTATTTCTGCTACAAGCCTAATGCAGTCATACATGGTTTTTATAAACATTAATGTGACTTTTTAAAAAATTTCCACAATGTAGTATTTCTAAATGGACCAAAATTTGTCACGTGCAGGTACAGTAAACTCTCACATAAACGTCTTTTTCTAGCCTTACCCACAAATTATGCTGCAGAGGCATCAGCAAAAAACACAGTTTTTACACACAATGTACATAAAAACAAAGCATGGATCACTAGTTCTTTGTGTCTTATTGGCATTTATTTATATGCCTTAGTCTGCATATATACAGTACACACAAGTTCAAATGTTTGAATTTGTATGCTTTTTAAAATTTTGGAATGTATCGCTATACACATCAGAGTTTAATTTTCTTGAAGACTTTTTTTTTTTTTTTCACATGTCAAATGTGTAAATTTAGGTGGGCTTAGAGAATTACAATTACATAAGATCCATCAGATATACAGTATATGCTAATGCAGTGCTCAAGAAACATAATTGAAAATAGCTAAAGTATTAATTCCTTTTAAAAAAATCTATTCAAAAATATTATTGAAAGACTGCCACATTGCTGATCTCATACAAATATTGATAGAAAAAGTCCTACACGCTAATTTCTGTCCATCACTTCAGGTTGATGATGGTGACCTGAGCTCATCTCCCTCATCACTCAACACCGAGACTGAAGCACAGTAAATACCAGCCCCAAACTCATCTCCACTCAGACCTCAGACAGAGACTGTCCACATGCAGCACTAAATCCCTAACCAGATGTCACAGTCTACATCTTACTAGGTATCTGCATATCGAATGGCCGGCCAGAACTGTGTGTGCTAGGAACAGCAGAAAGGTCATATTAGAACAGCTGAGGACAGAACTTACATTTCTCAGCTTGAAGCCTTAGAATAATGTAAGCCGATTGTTTGTTCATTCAATTGCCGAACGAGAAAAGAAGTTTCTCTTCATTGGTTAATAAACATTTCCAGACAAATTTGGTATTCAGTGGTGTAAAATGTATTAATTAAACATTGTCATCAGAATGGTGCTGTCTGAAATAAATGTAACGACCTGGTGACACGTGTGGTGTAAACTATCAGAAATGTGGCACCAGGACAGAGGGAAACATATCCGCTGATATTAGATTACATTAGCCTGCTCTCAAACATGGGCAATGGTCACGTCACGCCATGGCCTTCTTTCTCCAGTGGAGTTTTAATTATGCTTTTTGGATTTAATTTCGCTCCGCTTTACTTTATGGAACACTGAAACTCTGCATACCCGTAATGTTATCTCTACAGTCTATGCATTACTAAAGTGATTAAAGAAAACTGCATGCCAGAATGATCACAATGACTATTTTGATACTTCGGTACGATACTTTTTCTTTCAGTTTTAGCCTTATGTCCACAATGAGATTGCATTTTTGTAAAGCAAAATATATATTTTTTGAAAACGTTCTCTGAAGTGGATAAATTTGAAAATGCTAATTTCACTTTGTAGTGCTGACTTAAAATGGCTATTTATGAAAACAATGAGCCATTTTCAGTCATGTGATGCAGTTGTGGATCAGCGCAACCTTACGACAATTCGTAACTTTTTGATTTAGCTTTTTTGATAGATTTTCCTCATTTGTATGAATTTGTACAATCTCATTCATACTTTGTAGTATGATTTGCTCATATCCCAATGATGGTGTTTAGGGCTGGGGTTTATGGGCACAGCTCTTTTTAAAAATTGTACATTTGTGATTGAATAAAAATTGTATGAATTACACAAATTATTTTCGTTCAATCTTATTTAAAATGAGCTGAATAAACAGAGTTCTTAAGTTTTTAGGTTTAATCAATTTAAATTAGCAAAAACAATTAAGTTAACTTAATCGATTTGTGCTGGAACAAACTAAAGGAATTTTGTGAAACCAGCATTTTTTACAACTTTTCTAACAATACATAAAATAGTTACTTTTTTCATGAGATTGGCTTTCTGTACTTAAGCCTGATAGTTTTCAGATTTGTTGTTATAATAAATTTTGTAGGATTTACTGATTGTCCTTCTTTAAAGGAATACATTTTGCCATATCTGTTGTAGCATGTTTTTAATTTTTACTTTACAACTTTACTGTACTACTTTATACTCGTGTCACAGAGTAGCAACAACTCCACCTTATTGTCCATCCGTTTAAAAAAAACCAAAAAACTTTTGCGAAGTAGGAAAGCAGAGAAAAGTAAATAAATGACTAATGGAAATCGAAGTGTCTTGCATTTTTCTTTACACATTTTAATATTAACAAGCAACTTGTGTACTTTTGGAAATGTTACCACAGACAGAGAATGTTTTTAGACACAAATAAATTTTTTAAATATATCCAAATCAGTGTAGGTGTAATCTTAGTTCATATAGCTTCGCCGCAGGGCCCTGTGCATCATACATCAGATGAAAATATAGCGATTTGTCAAGCTAAACATAATGAGTAGCACCTGCTTCTCAGTACAATGCTGTACACAACCCCACTCACACACTGCAAGTAGCCGCATACGCAGCGAGGGTCAGTCGCATTCTCTTGTGACAGAGAACACAGGTGGCGGTTCACTCAAGCCCAGCTATGATAATCCCCACATCCCATGCCAGTTTGTTCCAACATCAGCTGGCGAGTTTGAAGACCTTGCATTGTAATTACCACAATTTACCTTTGACTTACACGCTGCGTTCATTCTGAACATTTTCAATTGAATGTGCTCTTGGATTGGACCGTTGAAGCTGGGCTAGGGGAACGGTTTAAGCAGAAGGAACTGGTTTTAGAAATGATATGTGAATCCTGCTTAGACAGAAGAAGGTGGTTTGTCTCATTAAGAAGTCTCCTGTTCCTCCGCCACCCTGCGGTGTTGAAACGGAGGTGTTAAAATGAGGTCTTGATTTATTAAGTACTAATTGTTGGTGTGAATGTCTCTGCTCTAGTCTGGTGCAGGTTACTGACAGTCTCCACTGAGTGTGAGCTTTTAGCGGCTGGCAGATTCATGGGATGAAGCCCTGCTGAGGAAAGAATATTTTTGAAAAGTTGCAAAGTTGTTGTCACCACTCGAAAATCGCCCCTCGCGTCCTAGGGGGGTATTGTTTATTTTTTTCACCTCCAACAGGCTGATGATTGATGAGACGGAAAAGAACAGAGTGAGTGTAAAAGAGAGAGAGAGAGAGAGAGAGAGAGAGAGAGAGAGAGAGAAACGCAGGGGACTAAAATAAGACAGTCATGGGTTTTGGACTGCTCACAGGTCAGTAGCGAAGATGTGTTTGCAGGCCATCACATAGGCCACATGACAGGCCGTTGCTGGAGGACCAAAAAAGAGAGGCCCGCAGCTCTATTTCTGGAGCAGAAATTCAGCCATGGACACGCACTGTCAGCTCATGATGGATCAGGGAGTGGAGGCCTGCGATGGGTGGCCAGCAGGGTTATATTATTGCAGCACTGGGGTTTTAGGGACAACATTTCACCAAGCATGCACAGGCCCCATTCAGGGGCCCGACTGAGATCCTGATCATTAGATATCTGTGCTTTTATAGCTTTACTGAAAGAGTGCGATCGTGTCAGCAACCTGTGTAAAATTTGCTTTATCAGATGTTACAAAACGTTTTCAAGACAGGAAAAACAATTACTTTACAAATGTGTGTTTTAGACTTCTTGATCAATCTAGCAAGCTAAACGTTATTTTAAAAGTTTATTAATAAAATTTATACATTTGATATTTTATTGGGATTGGAAAGTTGGGTGTACATATTTGTTCTAAGCAAATTAAAGGTTATCAAACATTTATATACCAAAAATTACTGTCAGGCATATTGAGAACAAGAATAGATTATAAGATATTTTAAAAGATTAAAATATTTCAGATCAAGGTGCAGCAAAGTATTTGTCATTTTAAATCTTTATACTTTGCCACTATATCCTTCAAATTGGTAGGTTTTACCCATTTGTCAGCAATAAATTTTTTAATAATTAAAAGTAATAATTTAGTATGATAAAAAAAAAATTTTCATACATTTTCAGAAATTAAGATCAGAATGAGTATGTTGTTTTAAATTTACAGATACATACAGTCAGGCCTGAAATTATTCATATCCCAGGGGTATGAATAATTTTGGGCTTGACTGTATTTCTGTAAAATTAAGACAAACTACTCATTTGTTGCTAATCTGTTACACTGAATGGTGACAAAACAATACTTCACAGATATTTTGCCTTTTTTTATTTTTTTATTTTATTTGGACACCAAAACACAAGCGTTAATGTAAGGTGTGTGTGTCTGTGTGTACCTTGTATCCCTTACATTGTGGGGACCAAATGTCCCCACAAGTATAGGAATACCAATAAATTTTGACCTCATGGTGTATAGAATATACAGTCTGTACAGTATAAAAATCATTATGTCTATGTGAAGTCTCCATAAAGATAGATATAAGTGTGTGTGTGCGCGTGTGCGTGTATGCGTATGTGTGTGTGTGTGTGCGTGTTTAAAGTGTTAAAAGTTTAGATTATTTATTAGTAGACATCAAAATTTGAGAACCTACTATTTCAAAATTTAAAGGTCACCTTTATGCCTGTATGAAGTTATCCTAACAGGAGTAAAAACAAATAGATGAATTATGTATATTTCGAAAGCACAGTATCAAAAAAACTAAATGAGGTATTTGAAAAAACACTGATCAAAATTCGAAAATACATTCAGATTCCTTGATTTATTGGTGTTAATCTGGAACCTGCTCCTTAATTACCTGACAAACCCTAGCAACTTTACTGTTTTCACTGACTCTGAAGTTGGTGAGCCGTGATTCTCTCCAACAGCAGGTTGACCAGATAAAGACCAAAGTGATGACCACAGCAAGAGAAGCTGGTCTTTCTAAATCTGTGATTTCTAGTATTTTGCATCTTTACAAATGTCACTAACCCTCAGTGACAAGTCCCTCAAAACAGCTGATCATCCACGAAGGACAAATGCAGAAAAGGACAGGACATGTCAATGTGTTTACCCACAGAGAAGCTATATGTTTTCACAGATCAAAGCATGGCTTCCTCTTACAATCTCTCATTTAATACTGATTCTAAAGGCTGTGAGTGTGTCCGGGCCTCCTCCAGCACATCTGCCACAGCGGGTCGACTGTGTTCTCCAGGACTGAGCCAGGTTTGGAACAGCAGTGATGACCCCTGGAGTGAAAGTCTGCAGATCCCGTTACGACTCCCCCCCCTTCAGCCGTCCGGCCATATGATTTATTTATCTGCTCAGAATTTACAGCTTGTGAAATAGTCTCAGTTAACAGCACAGAGCGGGATGTGCCGCAAAGCGGTGCCGCGAGGCAGGTGAAACAATAGAGGCCACTTCACGGGAGGTGCAAGACCGACCTGTGTGTACCAGCGTTTACAGCTGGCGTACACGTTCCTCATGTCTGACGCACCTCACTCAAGGAGGAGAGTATAAATCCAGGCAGTAAGGAGGAGGGGACGTGTCACATAACTGGTTGTCGTTTTTTTAAGACGTGAGGAAACCTCACTCGGCTTGATTTCTTTTTTGAAATACAGCAATACCATGAAAGCTTGTACAAATATTTATAGATATGAGCACACTGGGGTCTGCTAGTACCTCTGACCCCTACAACACTTCGGCTCAGGCCAAAACAGAGATTTTTAAGTTATGTATATTTAAATCTGGATATTTGTCATGACAACTCTTGGAGAGATTTAGCTTAGTAATGATTTAGTATAGTAATTAATATGTATATGCCAATGTTTATGTGTTTTATGTGTCTTGGTGGCATAGATCTGCTACACTGCTGCTGCTTTGATTATTGGCACAGAGTACAGAGACTTGCTACACCCAGTATATTCACAAAAATGCTGTCTCAGAATAAAACACACTGCTGCAAAAATAACATACATAAAGCCCCAATGGCATATCTAAACACAGGTGAATCTGGGGTGGATGAAGCTGGGGTGCACTGCAGATTGCGAAAATGACACTGAGGTATTTAAATGCTGAGGAGAAAGCTCATTGGCTGCTGAGGCGATGGCAAACAATCACCTGTGCTGTGCAGTTTGGAATCTGACTGAATAGGACTTATCAGCCTGCATGTCATTAGAACCTAATAAAGTTCTCATGCTATTCTTCAGCGCTGATAATTTTACCAACAAAATATCTCACCACTTACTGAATTGCCAATCTGTGGATAATTCATATGATTTCATACAAAAATATTCATTTATAAATTCATACAAATAAACCTTAACCACATAGGTAAGAATTGGCTATTAATTTCAATGTATGTTATAACTACCAAAAACTATATAGATTAGTATAGATTAATATTCATGTTCGATTTGCCAAAAATTTATGTAGGTTGAACACACATAAATGTCTGATTGTGACCGAACATTTGCAGGGAGTTTGACTGACAGGTAATCTGACTTATTATAGTCACCTAAATAATGTGCATTGCAATCCCCCATTTTGGCCAACAAACATTACATACAGTATTATTATTATAATACAGTTAGCAGATTACCATTGGTGGGCTCAAACTTTTCTGAAAAGGTGCTTGCAGAGATGCTGGAGAACTCAAAGATCATAAAGATCTGTTTCAGAAAGTTGCTCACAAAAAAAAAAAAAGATAGATGATTGTGCACTCAGTTTTCATTATCTCTCAAAAGCACAAGTTTTTTTTGTTATTATTGTCAGCTTGACGGATGAGCAAATCAATTGATTGTGTTATTTTACTTATTATATTAATTCTGCTACAGTTAAGATTAAAGCTAAATCTAGATATTCATAACTAAATAATAACTTGTTATTTTTCATATGTATCCCCTTTAAGCATATTCGCTACATGATTATTTCATAAATGGTGAATGGATTTTATTTTATTTATTTATTTTTGATGGGTCAGCAAGTGCATAGTAGAACCATATAACAAACCACTGTCCTCTGACTCAGTGTTGTTGTGAACTAGGCTCATGAGGTGAGTGTTTGTGCTGCTGGTTGTGGTCTGGACACTGTGTGGGCCAAAGGTCATAAAGACTTTTGCCTCATAAATGTCTGCTCTGTGTCTGCAGGTCATGATCTCAGTGTGGCGGGGGGAACGTCTGACTCTATGCATATATTTTAATGTAGTGGCTTCCACTGTTAAATATTAGTCTTTCTGCGCTGTTTGGCTGAAGAATGATGCTGGTGGAGAACTGAATAGCTGTCGGGGGATCTGGGGGTGTAGCGTTTAAAATCACAATGTTCACCGTGTTACATACACCCCTGATCTGCTGCCATAAAAAAGATTCAACTGATGTGAAACAGGGACTTCAATCTACGGCTATTTTGCTCAGTTGTCAGTGTTTGTAACTTTAACATTTGTATTTGTATTATTATGTAATTTTTTTTATTGTATTTACAAGATATTTTTTAATAAATATCTAATAATAACAACATATAATGTTCAATAATGGATTAAGTCCTAGTAACATTATACAACTTAATTTAACTTATTTTCTTACTAGACAGTGCCATTTTGTCACACTACAAATGTTATTTTTTAACAAATGTTAAAAATGTTTATTTTAGATACAAGAAATGACTTGTTACATCAATATTAAAAGATATAATTCAGTAAGACAACTGTAAAAAAATGTGAAAAAAATTGTTGCTCTTCATAATATTATTAATATAATAACAACAAAAATAAACAATATAAACCAATTTTTTTGTAAATATTGCTTTACATAATAATGATAATAATA
Organism: Danio jaintianensis; assembly: GCA_903798115.1. NCBI lineage: Eukaryota > Metazoa > Chordata > Actinopteri > Cypriniformes > Danionidae > Danio > Danio jaintianensis. The sequence continues at coordinate 7,800,166 of CAIGQV010000001.1, forward strand.
ATAAAATTAAAGCAATATTTACAAGAATTAAAATTACACTGATTACATCACGGATTACTATCATTATAACATGGATTTTTATCAAATATGACATACAATTTTTGATTAATGTTAACTATAACAAGTTAATAAACAATTATAATAATTTGTATAATAATTTGTAATAGTATATTATTATTTTTTTACATTGTTTTTATCAATAAATTGTATAGAACTCACTAATGCAACTACAAATGATACAAATAATAATAAATTATCATTTTAAAATAAATGACATAATATCATAATTTGTAACATGTATTTAGTAAAAATGTATTTACAACAACTTAAAATTATGTCCTGACACAATTAAATAACAAATTTTATGTCAACCTTTTTTTTGTTTAATTAATAGACACAATTAATAATAAAATGCTTACAAAAAAGGTGCAAACTGACCTTTCTGATATAAACAAGAAGTAAACAAACAAAAGCCCGCCCCAAATGTCAACCCAAAGTGGGCGAGAGTTGTGGGGGTTTGAGGGGGTTACAGACTAAAGAGAAACCAAGAGTGGAAATGTCATAAATCAGCTGGATTTTAGAATCTGATGACAAACCTAATTCCTGTCTGAAAAGCGCCGAGCCATCCCCTCCTGACTGTCATCGAAGCCGGCCTATAAACATCGCAGCTGTCAGCTAAACTCGCCAGGCCCGCGAAGGACATGCCATTGTACCTCTCGCATGCTCTCTGCTTGGGCCAATTCGGGAATGGAGGTCCTGGTGGATTCCAGTTTACATTTTGTCACATTCGACCCTACAAAACTCCACCCCGACAAACCTGATCTATCGCTTCACCATCACCATCTGCTGAAGGGCATTACTTCTTTAAAATCACTTCATCCTCCTATTGCTTCTAAAACAGGTTGTGAAAACTTAATATGGAAACACGGGTGATGGTTGGATGCTGAGAGGAGGAAAGTGGGGGGGGGGGGGGGGGAACATGCGGTGCTAAATGTTACCACTGCGAAAGGTGAGTAGAGGAGCTTAAGTGGCCATTTTCCACTCAACAAATGTGCCCTGCTGCTGCCAAACACACACACAACACTGATCGCGGTAATGAGATATAGATACATGTTCTGTTAGAACAGATACACATCAAGAATATCTCTGAAAACTTTACAGTTCTTGCTAAACATTAGTTCACCCAAAAATTTTAATTAGCTGTTAATACTTTTCCCTAGGGCAATTCAAGATGTAGATTTTAATAGTTTTAAACATAACAAAAGTTAATTTGATAACTTACTTATTATATATTTTAATAAGCACAGATTGTAAGGAAAGTAAGGAATAACTGACAAGGAGACGTTGAATTATTGGAATTTAATGCCCACCCGAGCTGGTAATTCGGCCACAACGTAAAGTGGGTGTGTATTATTTTCTAATAATTCAACAGACGAGAGTCAATTGTTCTGCTTACACTATGATTACTGTACCTCACAAGCACATTGTTCAGATGTTGTATTTCAAGATATTTGTCATGTTTTTATTCTCAAACTGCTCCTTTGTATAGGACAAGTTTTTTACACATCTCAACCAAAGCCTATTATTTTGTTTTGATTATTTAACTGTTGTAGGCTGTGAAATCTATTTAATACTTAGGTAATATGGAACTGTCATGTGGTCAACTTGAGCTGTGCATTTAACTGAAAATAATTGAACCAGTGTTCGTATTGATCTTTTTTTGGGAGGAGGAGGAGAGTGTGGAGTTATTTTGGTTGGTAGGTGTCAAATCAATGTACATGAAATTACAACTATATCACAAATGCATGCAACAACAAACTAAATAACTCACCATAATAGACAGAGATTTTTTCCCACTCATGCTGTAGTAGCTGAACCTTAAAGTCACCATGAAATTAAAATATGCTCCTCTTATTTTTATATTATTCATATAGTGCTTGTTATATATAATGTATCTGTGCACTTCACTATTTTGTAAAAAAATTATTTGCCCTTATAATCTTTCATCAAATACCATGACCTTCCCTGCCCTCTCGAAACTACTTTTCTTCACTTCTGATCACATGGAATGCCTTTCGAGAGGGACTGGTGTCAAGTCTGCAATGTGCACAGGAACGGATATTAGTTCTTAAAGGGGAACTCACAATAAAGTGGGATCTTGTATAGAGTAATTTTGTGTTCTTGTGAACTGGTAGCAAACTGGTAGTTTTTACAATATGTAAAATAAGCCTTTGGTGTCTCTAGAATGTGTCTGAAATTTAAGCTTAAAATACCCATCAGATCATTTATTAAACCATTTTGAAAATGTACATTTTGGATTTGGAAAATTTTTGCTGTTTTGCGCCTTTAAATGCAAATGAGCTGGTCACCCCCTGCACCACCAAAACACATCAGAAGTAATGTTGTTTCTAATCATTGATTTATCCAAAAATCTAATACATAATGTAGAGTTTTTGGATAGCATTTATTATATGGAAAGGTTTTTTCCCTAATAAATGAACAATGACATTTAGAAAACAAAATGCAATTTAAAGGGTTCAAATGAATGATTTAATTTTTTTGGTAGTTATCTTCAGGACTGATGATAGTAAAGAAATCTATGTCAGTGACAGGGGGAAGGGGTGTAGAGGTAAATAGGCTGTATGGCACTTTTGTCACTTGACTTTTTTTTCTTCAAACTGACAAATTGACACAGGGTTAATTCAACATTAATAAAAAAAATATCAATTTAATTCAGGCAACAGGCCCAGCAACATTTCCTCCTTAATTTTGATGCGTCACACTCAATATAGATGCCAAAACATTGAGCAAGCACAGCCTTGGAAAAAAAAATAACAATCAAAAAAGCCCCCACTGTCAATATATCCATACAATCAAAAGAAATGAGAATCCAACAGAGCCATTTTGTTTCTGTGGACAGACTCTACAGAGAAACTCTGTTTCCTCTCATGCAGAGGGAGTCTAGAGACCCGGCTAATTGCAGCTTCCTTCAACTTAAAGTGGGACATAAATGCTACGAAGAATTATGGCTTGGAATAAATTTGTAACAAACTCCAAAATGGGGGCTTCCACCTCATCAGCTCTTTGGCCTCTGTATTGGACGCGACACGTCATAAATAAGCAGGCGAATGTCACAGACGCTGCTTCCTGCCTAATTAAATCAACGTGTGCTGTGTGATGCTGTGAATGCCTGCTGTTGTGTGTGTACCATATGTACGACAAATGCACACACATCTTGCCACAACACATGCACAAAGGTCACACACACACACAAACTTCCTGCCTGCATCTTTCTCAATCACACCCTGACAAACATACAAGAATAAACCAGTTCCTGATCTCTTAATAAGCAACTATACTTCAGCCCATTTCTCATCGCAAGACAAGCCTTGACATTTCATACAGGACAAAAGAGGATTAAAAGCAGCAGCCAGTGCTACTTTGGGCACTTAATAAAATGTAATAATGTATGTAATAAAATAAAAATCAAACATTATCAGAACAATAGAAAACCTGAATATGTGATTTATTTGTATTCATATCAAGGATGTTGATTTAACACACTAATAAGTCTTAAATAGTCCAGACCTGTGCAAGTTTTATTACATTTCATTCAGATGATTAGTGAGGAACTTGATACATGGAAACTCACTGTGTGATGATACCTACAGAATGCAGTTTTATAGCCTTAAAATTCAAGAAATTGCATCAAAAATGCCTCAACTGGGTTTTTGTTCCATTTTTGTAAAAATTAAATAGTTAAGTAAGATCATACAAGATTTCAATATCACATAAGGGCTGTTTTAAAAGGTGCAGTATGTGAGTTTGACACACGCAAGTGCAAGTTGCCAGATTGACAACATCAACAGAAGTGTGCCTAACTATCGAGCCTAAAGGCTGATTTAAGGCTGATTTAAGTCGTGTTCTAAATAAAAGCAGCGGCACATGATAGAAGGAATATTTTCCATATAGTTTTTGTCCTAACCAACACCTGAAATTTATATTTTAGAAACGGCTTCTATTTCTTGCAGCTGATCAACAGGATAAACTGACAATGTTTACCTCAGGTACACCTCATGTGTTTTATTCAGTGTTAAATGTTAATCATGTGAGTTTATTAACATTTAACGTAACATAGCTCGCATTTTCAAAGCAGAATAACTGACTTTAGCACTGTTTTTCAGATGAACAAGAATGTTCACATAGCATGTTTCTTAAATATCTGCAAACATATTATGGTATTTTTATGCTTTAGAAGAGTCAAAAACTCACATACAGCACCTTGAATCATGAACAGCATGAGTGTAAATGTTATACTGAGTTTAAATAACACTTCAGTAAATTTTGCCTACAAAAATATAACCTTTAAAGTCATCTAGACCTATTGCACGACTCAACATTCAGCAATGTTTCCTTTTTGAATGAATATGGTTAAGCAGTGATTCAATGATCCATTCAAAATAAAGAGTGTTTACTTAACCAGCCATTTGAATGAAACAACTGAATAAATTATTTTCAATAAATATTTAGCAACACCTCCTGGGAGTTTAAGTTTGTATTTAGAGCAGTAATTCGTTAAACAAAATATCTTCATATACATTTAAATACAAAAATATATATATTTTTTCTTTTTCTAGCAGAACAGAAAATATTTTAAACTGTTTTATGCTGCAATAAATGCTCTGTAAATCTAAATATATTTTTTTTCAGTCAAATTGTATTTGCAATAAATCAGATTATTTGCGACATTGTGTAATTTACTAGATTAAAATGTTTAATCAAATGACAGTCCTTATTCACACAGTATACATTCACTCAGTGAGGTACACGTATAATCCTCAATCTCATATCTTATACAATCCTGTTAAAATATTCAACTCTGTCAAGAAGGCTATCACTAGACCCGATAAATTTCCCCAAACACTAAGCTCAAAAGCTTTAAACACACACTAACACCAGGCTCAGAAGATATCAGTCAACACCTAATACTCTTGTCTAAGCTCAATGTTAATTGTATCCATCGTCACCTGTGCTGATCGAGATGTCCCGCCAACACAAAGCTGGTTTTGCCGAGGCTGGACAGACCAGCACTAGGACAAATGGCTGCCATTGTTCTCATTCTCTGCCACAGCAACTCCATTGTCATTTTTGGGAAGGTGATTGCTGTAATAGCCTTGTAATTGGCTTTAAATGGATTAGGACTGAAGCACAGCAGTGAAAACCTGGACAGCATGCAGCGACACACCACATAGGCAGAGCTGGACACAAACAGTCTCTACAGGAAAACTCAATTTAGTGGCGGTTCAGATGGTTTGTAAAGGAAACGGTGGAAAATTTCCATTAATCCTTTATTTGTGGGGTAAAACGTAGTGTGACTAGTACCACATAAAGAGTGCCATACTATTTTAATTGCATTTAATACAAGAATAAATCCATTTACCACTACCGCATACATTTGCACAACACTGTAAAGAGGTCTGCGGTGGACCAGCCTGATCTTATTAGCAAACGTATTCATTTATATTGTTTTAACTCAATTTTGTGTAATATACAGCAACAAAAATACAATATAAACAAATCAAAAGGATCGAGAATTATGCATTTAAAAAAAAAAATCTCAATAATTTCTTTGTTAAAAAGCCCTGCTTTTTAGCACTTTTTGCTTGCCCCCACTGATTGATGAATTTTTATGTTGTTCCTTTTTTTTGCACAAATTATTACACTTTACTGTTAAAAAAGTTAATGCAAACAGATTTTTGCATAAAATAAACACACATAAAATATTTAAAATTAATATACTTTTTGGGGGGTCCAAATGCTGCAAGTCATTTGGTTGATTTGCCAATAAACATCCACAAACTGGTCAGATTATTGTAAGTTGTTATTGTTATAATTAGTAGTTATTATATAAATTCTAATATAATATAATATTATTTGTATATGCATGCCTTTAATGAACTTGAGCTAACATACTGTATGCTAATGTAATAAATAGTCACATTTTAATTAAAGGTTGTAGAAAAATACGTTACAACAAATCTATTGGCCATTTAAATCTTCTTTAAATTCAGGGTTGTGTATACAGCATTCTCAACAGAACTTCAGAAAAATTTTTTTTAACATGAATAAGTAGTAATAGATGATTAAAAGTGAGTGTTCGTCTTAGTGGAAGAGAGAAGTCCCGTCAATTAAAAGACCGTCTCTCACTGGGGCTCTCCTTACTGCAGTAAATTTAACTTGGCATTCCTTTGTATGGAGCAGGTGTTTGGGATTACTGAGCAAACCCTGTGTCTGAAGAAGGCTTGGGAGGAGGGAGTGTGGTCACAGAGATGGAAAAAAGGTCCAGGGTGCAGTTGTTCTGGGACATATGAACTTAAACTTCATGCCATTCCTATATTAAGATTTGTTTCTCTCTCACACTTCATTCGGAATTAATCAGTCTTGCTAGAGATGCATATTAGTGGACGTACAGTTGTTTCTGTGTAACTTAAGGTTTTGTGACAGCAGCTTCCAAACTGAAATTGTAAATTGAAAATATACAGAATGGACACATGTATTTCTGGAAAAAAAAGCAGCCTTTAGCAATAGCCTTAATACTAGCCTTTGGCAATAGCCAAAAATACATGTATTGAAAATTTGTATGGATCAAAATTATAATTTTTTTCATTAGAATAAAATCATTAGAATATCAAGCAAAGATCGTGTTCCGTGAAAATATTTTGTAAATGTCCTACAGTAAATATATCAAAATTTAATTTGTACAGCTTTAAATGTGATTTTCTCAATATTTAGATTTTTTTGAACCTTTAGATTCCAGATTTTCAATTAGATGCAACTCAGCCAAATGTTGTCCAATTCAAACAAATCATACATACATGGAAAGTTTATTTATTCAGTGATGAATAATTCTTAATTGAAAAAAAATGCATTTTGTGGTCCAGGGTCACATATGCCAAACATTTTTTACACTCACAGTGGGTGACTTTAAGCCAAGAAAAAAAGGAATATTTATCAAAACCACAATAGAAACACTTTGTTTTGGATTTACATGTCAGCTGGCATACATTAAAAGTCACATAGGGTAGGGTGATGTTGACCAATAAGGCATCATATCATACTTATGATAGTCTAATGTGAAACATCGCAATGAATGACGACATTGGGGCTTCAGGGGACAGTGAAAGTAAATACATGTTTATAGCTAAACAATGTACAAGCTGCACTTGACTGGACAAAATGCTTGGGAGAGACTGGCACTAGTATGGCAAAGTTATTAAGTCTTTGTTGCTTCTGTGTGGTAGATAAATAACAATTAATTTGCTTTTATTTATTTTATTATATATATATATATATATTTTTTTTTAAATATAGGCCTATATACATTTTGTGGGAGTCCTGTGGATAATTTTGCACTGTGCATCATCTATCGGCACAACCCTAAGTCACAAGATCTATCTATAAATATATGGTTATGCGTTTATTTGTAAAAAAAAACAACAACAAAAAAAACACTTTCATGTACATAATGTACACCTAGGCAGTTGTTCTCACAGAATAAAGCCTGCCAAGCTTTTCAGCAGCACAACATGAAAATTTTGTAATAATAAAAAGTAATTAAATGGAAAGGTAACAGAAACAAAAATGGCTGAATGCAGCCTATACACTAACTTACTTATTCAGTCTCAAGATGGTGCCAAACAGACATAAATATTCATATAAATGTATTTACTAACAGATTCAAAGCATCCAGATGAGTCTGTGTTATTAGTTTCAGCAGTTGCTATCTGAAAAACATACCTTGGCATATTGTGATTGACCAATCAGAATCAAGTATTCCAGAGAAATGTGTAATAATGCTTGGATAACATTATTACAAAGTCTAGTGCGTAAATCAATAAACATCCATCATCATGATTTTTAGAATGATTTATCACAAATATATATCATTTTTTTAGCAACAGTTAGAAAATAATTGCAAAAGTTTTGCACAAATCTGTAGTGGAAACCAGGTTACAGAGAATGAAAAGTGAACCAGGACTAAAATACACACATTATTTATTGTCTAGGTCTGGACCAAAACCACCAAGAGAACAGACATTAATTGACTATAAAAGTGGCTCTCAATTCAAACCTTATTCAGAACAGAAAATATCCCTAATCGCGCATTTACAACAGACCTTCCCCTTCACTCTTTCACCACCTGCTTTCCGTGCCAACAGAACAAGAGTGTAACATAAGGATGCTAAGCTAGCCATAACGTTTATTGTTTCCTTTAAAAGCCTCTGAGACTGTGAAACAAAAGCCGTGCACTAATTCCCAGCCATCCTCCTGCTCACTGCTGTGGCGAACAAAGTGTTAAAGGGTTAAACTCAAACTATCCTAAGCTACAAAAGGCACACGAGTTGCCAAGCATATAAGGGAACACACACAAAGAGGTATTTTTATGTAGCAATCACGCAGCCTGCATTTTACTGACTTACAAGAGCTTTACCTTGCAATCAAGAAGTCATCCTGCAAGACCATTATGTACAAAAACACCCCATGTTTAAGCACTAAAAGGGTGTGTTGATGCTAAATATGATAGACAAGGCAAAGCAATCTGCCACAGAGTTTTCAACAGGACCGCTACGATGGATTAGTAGTGTGACAATAACATTTCGCAAACATGATCGAACGCCATTTTTACCCAAGTAATGGCGATTAACGTGGAGCTCTCTGGAAAGGCCAGACTGAAATTTCCATGAAAGCGATGGCCCAGGTGAGGGGTGGAGAAGAATGCAGCGGCTGTTCGTCAAACCTGCATTCAGACACGCACCCAACACATATCTGCATTCCTCGACACATAGATTGATGAGCAGCTAGCATAGATGGTGAGGCACCGGCATGGCCTCGTCTGGCCCAAACTCTACAAACACAATCTTAAGCCAGTCATCATAGTAACATTTTATGTGACAAGCATTATAAAGGTGATTTATTGTACGCATGTGTGTTGGCAGAATATTTCCCAGAATATTTAACAGGGGAGGGGGGGTTCTGGATTAGCTCTGCATTTTCAAGCCATCTGAATGATGGCTGTTCGCGCTGTCCATCTATTGACCGTTAAACAAACTTCCTGTGAAAATAATGAGCGAAACGAATCAAACTGCAGAATGTGGGCGCAGAGGCCTAGTCAAGGACTGAGGAGGTGCACTGGTTTATAGAGAGGAGGAAAAGCGTGCCTAAAGCTGCGTGGTGTTTTTACAGGCCTATATTATTTATGGCTTGGGGATTTACTCAATCGTCGCTGCACTGATCATACAACCGAAACATTTTCTACAGGTCAATACTTTACACTATAAATACTTTAGCCTCGTTAGATCATTTCGCAAAGGCGAGGTATTGTCAATTATAATTTTAGTCAACATGGCTTCAACATATTGCTCCACTAATTCGATCATTCCGAATAAGAACAACTGACATTTGCTAGCTACGCTGGCTATAAAGCTTTCCTCTTTAGGTATACTGTGTCTGTGACCAAAACTGTTTGATTTGGGGTTTATTTTATTGAGAAAACAACTCTGAACCCAATGACTTTTAAGTGTAGGGACCAAATTCATAATGCGACAGTGTTCAAAATTTATTTTCTTCTTTTATATTTGACAAATGAAAATATAAGGATGTCATTTAATAGTTGTGTGATTTCAAGAGAGTTGTTTTCAGGAGTATTACATATCTACACTTCAAAGTTTTTAACCTTACAGAACAAATGTTTAAATTAATTTCCCACTGGTACTGCTCATGGTAACACTTGTTGGACTTGCATTGATCATGTGAAGTCTTGAAACTGTCATGTTCACCAGCGATCAAGGACTTCAGAGATCGCTGGTGAACTACAATTCATCATGAACTACAAATCATCACAAACTACAATTCCCATCATTCCGCCACACACACCCGGTTTCCACTTCCACTCATCACACACACAGCTGCATCCGATCACTACTCATTGTTTGGACTATTTATACACCCTGCACCCGTCTAGTCTTTGCTCAGTTGTTTGTTATTCTCAGTCGGTGTACTTTTGAATGGTATTGTTTGGTCTTGTTGTTTTTGCTTAGTTTATGTCACAGTTCCTGATCATAGTTTGTTGTTTTGTTTATTGTTATTTTGTTACTTTGTGTTCCTGGATGTCCTGTTTTTGCACCAGATCTTACCATTAAATGCACATGGATCCTACCTCTTGACCCGTCTGCAATACCTCCCAGTAACGTGACAGAAACGTACTAAAATTAAGAATAACTAAGGTTACTTTAAAAACTCTGCTCAGTTTCCTACCTCTATACTTCTCTGGTTTTCTCAGTCACCTGACAAAACTTGCTATTAACAGGTTTCGGTAGAAGACTATGCAGACTGGATGATCAGATACCAGACAAAGTGAAGTTTATTCATAAACTAATTTCGAGAGGAGCACGTGCTTATGATTGATAACAGCTGGTCTACATTAGCTAATGCACGTTCCACCAATCAGATGATTCCTAAACCGCTATAAATAACCAGAGTATTTTACCTTAGCCATCTTCGTCTTGAAGAACGCTACCGCTACAAACGCTCCAGCTCCAAAAAAGCTTCTACAGCATCGCACCATTTAGCCTGTCGATATGGAAAAAACCAACCAAACAACAACTTCAGCCAGAGCAGCGCTCTCCCCGAGACTTCAGCTGCGGCTCAGCGCCATCCAGCCCCGGCAGGACGACAATTGAGCCAGAGGTCCCGCAAGACACCGGCCAACCCACAAGCTTTTCTACCATTTAACCATAACGCTGTCAACATAATCTCCTTCTCCATACACTTCAAACACCCTCACCCAACGCATACGCCGTGTTTTCAACTCAGATCTCCAGCAAGATCACCGTTCACGAACTCCGCCAAACTCTCAAGACTGACGATCCAAGCCACTGCAATGAAGCTGAACTCTTACCGCTCTCCTAGCGGTCCACCCGCGGTAACGTACATAGCATGCTTTAAGGGGAAGCCTCCCAAAAAATAACTACTCTCCAACAAAGACTAAACATTTTATAAACCTTTTGAAAGACGAGACTCGCGTAACTAGAATTATTTCAACAAAGAAACTCACCTCTCAAGTCTCCCGCCTGTCCACAGATCCATAACATTCTAACAGCTTGAAGTAATTTGACTGCAAGGGTCCAAGCAATCCAATCCGTAAAACATTAGTCCACAGCATATTCATACGTTGATAACATCCATGGAATGCACTGCTATCATCCAAACTAGTTGCTGGAGTGTGTTCAGTAGAATAGCATCTTCAGACATAAACACTAGCGATATTTGGTCAACAAAATGGCTGCAGACCTTTTGCACTTTTGATTGACAGCTCTTTGAGCCAATAGCTGAAAGAAGTGTCACCATCCAAGGGAGCTCCCAAAACTTGAGATGGTCCCGCCCTCTCTTCACATGAATGGACCCAGTTGCAAAAGACCTTGTGAATGAATTGGGCCAGATATGCTCGTAATTTTAATCATGTTAAGATTCCAAACTTAATGTTATTTAATCATGGACTAAAGTAAAGCCCATAACAAACATTCCATTCACAGTTTCTAATAAGTGGTGACATAGTTTTTGTTTTTAAAGTTCAGGGTTTGCTGTTGGCAGTTGACTTATTTCTAAAAAGTAATATGCCATAGTGACTCTACGCCCATACTCAAGTGTCATATGCAAGTTTATAATGGCAAGTCGGTTGGATGTGAAAACGGCAAAGAAACAAACTTCCCGCTTGACTGCTGCGAATAAGAGGACACTTTTGACAAATGGAGTAATGTTTTATCCACTGACTCTGTGTTAGATGCATTTGCATAATAATATAAAAAACTTAAACTTAAACTCCACTCCACTATCACTCCACCTACTCCGTCTTCAAGAGGTACTTCCAGGACCACCAGCCAAGCCACACCCTATATCCTCAGCTCTCCATCCATCTGCCATCCTGTGGGGGGACGAATGCCCACCTCTACCATCCTTGCACACCATGCATTAACAAAAGGCGCTTCCATTCACAGTTGCCCATGCCCTTATTAAGAAGCCTTGCATGGATATCAGCTAAAAACAATTCATTGTCTGCCACACATGTACTATGTTTGTAAATTTTTATTTCTGATTCTCTCGTTTCTCATTTCAGAGACCATGGCACCCGGCTCCAGAAGCTGACCCTCATCCAACCTATTACACTCCACATCCATTCTAAATGCATTTCCACTCTACGCAAAGGATACATTTCCACTCACACAGCCCACACCCTCGATGCCATGTTCACATTAGCCTTTTTTGTATTTTGAGATGTTCTGATCTAACATCAAATTTCAATCCCATAATCCAATCCCCCCCACCTCCCCCCCCTCCCCCCCCCCCCGCCCCCCCCCCCCAGTAGTAGCTCCCAGAACCCTCCAGTCATATCTCACAGCATGGAACGCATTTAAACACCTCCACACACTATTTCATACATCTTTTCCCGATTTCTCCCTCCTTACCATCACCTCATTCATATCTCACCTACATTTTTTTCAAAAATATACAAGCCAGCACCATTAGGAGCTACTTGAGCGGGATCCATTTTTTCCATAAACTAATTCATGGATCCCCTTCAGATGCCATTTCTAATTCACAAACTACACTCCTCATCAAAGGCATTCAGAAATCCCACCCCACCCCCCCAGATTCCAGACTACCTATTACACTTAACATCCTCTCCAAATGCATACACACACTACGCAAAGGGTATCAGACCACCCACACAGCTCGCACCCTAGACGCAATGTTCACCCTGGCCTTTTTCGGCTTCCTCAGATGTTCAGAAATCACAACCACATCCAAATTTAACCCCCTCATACACCCCACCATCTCCGACCTAACTGTACAGGATAAAGAAACCATTTCTTTCTTCACCAAGCAGAGCAAAACAGACCAAACACGCAACGGCCATTTCATTTACATTTTTGACCTCCCCTCCCCCACACACCCCTTTCAAACCCTATCAGCTTTCCTACAACTTAGGAAGTCACAAGACCCCAACCCTTCCTCCCCACTTTTTACTGACGACGCTAACCATCCAATAACCCGTTTTTAGTTCCAAAAACACCTAAAAGAAATACTGCGTATATCCGACTTCCCCCCGAATCATTCTCCAGCCATTCCTTCAGAATTGGAGCAGCCACTACAGCAGCACACAACAGGCTCCCCCAGCACCAGATATAGGCCCTCGGCCGCTGGTCCTCAGATGCCTTCAAAACCTACATTCGACTCAATCAACATCATCTCAGGGAAGCCCAGCTGTCTCTCACCAGACGACATCCACCATCCAGGGCACAAGGGCACGAGCACGACTCTGCCATTTCCCTTTCTCTTCCCTCTTCTTCTTCTTCTTAGCGCGAGCTATACTCCGCTCCCCCCCTACTCACTCCCACTCACCTCAGCTCTATCTCCCATGGAGTCTTAGAGCTTGACTCCCCCGGAGTCACGCCAAGCCCCTTTCCCCGGCCACCCCCTCACGGTCACACTTCCAGCAAGAGCCTCCCTGCCCCCTCCCTTTCCCCTCTCTTGCAAGACCCCTACCCCCCTCTGGGCTCCATTCCCCCGGAATGCCCTCGAGCCCCTTCCCCCTCGAGGCTCCACTCTCCGGAGGCCCCACCTCTACACAAGTCGGCCACCGCCCCCCCCAGGCCATTAGCAATCCTGCACTTCTTTGCTCCTTCCTGCGTTAGATCCTCCGCATCTCCTTTCTCTCCTTCCAGCGTCGAGTTTCTCCGCATCTCTTTCCCTTCCTTCCAGCGTTGAATGCTTCCGCTCTTTCCTCCATCCCCTTCCAGCTCCCCCCAACCCCCCAACCTCTAACTCCCTACCCCCTTTCCAGCGTCGATTTATTCCGCTACTTTTCTTTCCTTCAGCGTTGAGTTATTCCGCTACTCTCCTTTTTTCCTAGCGTTGAGTTCTTCCGCTACTCTTTTCTTTCTTCCGCATAAGCCAACACTCCCCAAGCTCTGACTCCCCCAGAGTCTCCCCGAGCTAGGACTCCCCCGGAGTCCCGCCCAGCCCACCTCCCACAGGAGTCTCCACCGCCCACTCCCTGTCCCAGACTCCTGTAGGAGTCCAAGTGATGGCTCTAACTCCCACGGAGTCGCCCCAGAGCTCTGACTCCCCTGGAGTCAATCACACAGCCCCACCCGCCCAGGCCTTTATATCCTTCTTCTTTACTTTTTCTAGCGTCGAGCTCCTGTCCTATATTTCCTAGCGTCGAGTTCCTCCGCATCTCCTTCCCTTCCTTCTAGCGCCTCTTGCTTCCCTCCACCCCCCCCACCCCCCTTCTTCCCACCTCTAACTCCCATCCCCCTTCTATCGTCGATTTACTCCGCTACTTTTCTTTTTTCAGCGTCGATTCATTACGCTACCTTCCTCTTCCTAGCGTCGAATTCATTCCGCTACTCTTTCTTTCTTCGCATAAGCCCTCACTCCTCAAACTCGGACTCCCACGGAGTCTCCCCGAGTTTAACTCCCTTCGGAGTTACGCCCCCCCCCCCTGCCCCACTTCACCCCCTCTCCTGCAGGAGCACTCACCACCCAAAACCTACCCCGACTCCCGCAGGAGCCCCCCCACAGAGTCTGACTCCCACGGAGTCAACCACAGCCCCTCCCAAGCCTATACTCAGACTCTCCAAGAGCCTGTTCCCAACTCGCTCCCGCAGGAGCCTCTCTTCTCTCCATCAATTTTATACCCAGCAGCCGGGTATAGCATTGATCTTGCCTTTTGGGGGGTTCTTCAATACGTGGCTGCTGTCCCGAGCTAAAGGCATTTTGGGGAGTTCTCGAGACCTACCTGAACTCAAACTCCCCTCTCGCCCTGCAACGGGAGGGAGCCCGAGGATCTTATGAGCTCAGGGCTCTCTCCCGGGACAGCATGCCAAACACGCTTTATAATCAATCATCAGCTAAGGGCGAACTCTTGAAGTGAAGTTTATTCATAAACTAATTTCGAGAGGAGCACGTGCTTATGATTGATAACAGCTGGTCCACATTAGCTAATGCACGTTCCACCAATCAGATGATTCCTAAACCGCTATAAATAACCAGAGTATTTTACCTTAGCCATCTTCGTCTTGAAGTATCCCCCCTTCCACCCCTACTCCTCCCCTTTCCTCGAAAGGGCATTACGGAGGCCCAGTGGCTA
Organism: Danio jaintianensis; assembly: GCA_903798115.1. Taxonomy (NCBI): domain Eukaryota; kingdom Metazoa; phylum Chordata; class Actinopteri; order Cypriniformes; family Danionidae; genus Danio; species Danio jaintianensis. The sequence goes on from CAIGQV010000001.1 coordinate 7,815,377, forward strand.
GCACTGTTGCCTCACAGCAAGAATGTCACTTGCCCAAGCCCTTACCTTGCTAAGTTGACATTTCTGTGCGGAGTTTGCATGTCCTCCCCGTGTCTGCGTGGGTTTTCCCCGGGCTCTCCGGTTTCCTCCCACAGACTAAAAACACGTAACATAAGTAAATTGACCAACCAAATTGACACCATAGACGAGCGACTAATTCAGCTATTCTCTTCATAATTATATTCGAAATCCACCAAGTAGGGGAGTTCTCGAGACCTACCTGAACTCAAACTCCCCTCTCGCCCTGCAACGGGAGGGAGCCCCGGGCTCGAGGATCTTATGAGCTCAGGGCTCTCTCCCGGGACAGCATGCCAAACACGCTTTATAATCAATCATCAGCTAAGGGCGAATTCTTGAAATGTAGATCTTCCAACAGGTTCCTCAATCTTATAAATTAGACATAGAGACTTGATTTACCAACTCTGGCAACAATTACAGCTATTAAATTTACATTATCCAATCTGTCTGTACTTACTGCCTATTGGAGTGAAACGGAGCTTCTCTACCGAGAACAAATGTAGAACAGGACTTGATTTTGTCGATCAGGAATTGATTGGATGTTTGCCTTTTTTGCTATCGGTCGATTTCTTGTGAGTGACAGGAAATTGTTCCACCCTCAAGCCAATAAACACTTTAACAAAGAGATGCTGTTGGAAGAGTAAGGGGAAATTATTTTTGATTAAAGATTATGAGGGCACACTAATTAAAAGAAACAGTAAAAATACATTCAGCTATATTCCATAAAAAAAATTATGTTTGATTTCATAGTGGTTTAGGTAAATATCCAGTTAGTCAAGTCCAGAAGAAGCAAAGTAGTGCAGCAGCACACCTGTTTTTCTACATCAGGGTGCTGCCCCTGAAAAATACTTCCTGTCTTTCTCTTTATCTCTTAATCTGTGCACCATTACCCCATTAAAAGACCCCTTTTCCAGAGCAGGTTCTTCAAGTGATGTGTTTTGACAGCGTTTGAGTTTTCTGCCCCTCTCTCTGAACTTGACGTCTGGTTTTGGGGATGCCTGATTCAGTGTCTGCTTCAGCTACTTTTGGGATCTGTGGGACCAGGCCCGGCCGGACTTCTCTCATTAGAGAAGGAAGTGCCTCAGTGGGGCGTCTCTGTACTCCACAGGTTCTGAACCACAGGAAAAAGGGGCCTGGCCCTGGACTCAGCTGTTTCCATCTGGACTTATCGTTTCATCAGAACAACTTGCTTTGAGAAGGTGTTGGTATCTCAAACATCTCTTTTGCTCCCTCGTGAGAAAAAGGTTCAAACACTTTCTTCTGACCTCAACATCTTTTTTTAACTGAAGAAACTGTTTTGAAAGGCTTTACTTGGGCCCACCTTATTTTTCTACACAGAAATAAATTGCTTTCTGAGAATGTGCAAAACTGGGAAGATTGGGAATAAATAAAAAGAAGAGTATCAAAGTGTAGTTAAATGATTCAAAACAATGAATGGCTTCAAAATGGTTTATAATTAAGGCAATATATTAAAATAATATGGTAAGGCAAACCAGTTTGCAATAGAGCAGCATAAGGAGATGTTTTGTACAGCTAAAATAACTGGAAGCAAATGTCACCAGAAACCAGACATTTAATTTACAAATGGCGCAGTTTGTTTTTGAACAAGACAACATATCCACAAGTTTTCCTATGCCCCATGAATCTTTGTATGTTAAATGGAAATAAAAATTAAAAAAATTATAAAATTAAATAAATGTATTATGTGTTTTAATAGCTCAAATGAGGTACCATTTACTCACCTCACAATTAAAACACTGAATACTAAAAACTGACTAAATGTAGAAATTACTTTCTGCAGTCCATGAAAAAACACTAAAACTTGAGTCTTTCCAGAGGAATATTGCAGATTTGTTGTTGTACAGGACGCAAGGAGGTGAAACACTATAAAGTGAATACAAGAGAGCTTTTGCCACATATATGATATCCTAGTGGTACTAATTATTTTCCTGACATAAAAATAAAGCTCAAAGGAAATCATACCTCTCATTCAGTTTACATCACAGATATGGATTATTGGTACAACATACTTATTTAAAACTATTTCTTTCAGTTCTTTTAAACGGAAGTTTTTCAAAACAAAAGAGCAACCCATAATTTTACATACAGCAGACAAGGTAGATATAGTAACGGGTAACTTTGACACTTTGAAGACTCCAAACTAACAAAAACTTGACGGTGAATACAGAAGCTGGCCTTATTTATGCATGTGAGCATGTCACAAGTTGTGACCGAATGAATGTGCGAATATAAAACCAACTTTACCTCATTAAACCACGGGGCAACAAAGAAACACTTATCAAACTTATTTGACCTTTAAATGTGCACAGTTGCATAAAACATCTACAGGTATAGCCATGTTAACTCTAATTTCTTACCTAAATAAACGTGTGACTGCGTTAACTCAAGCTCCGCCAAAGTCAGTGTCAGAAGTACTGCACCCGCATTTAGGCCTGTATGTTGAACAATTTCATTGGTTTGTGAATATGACTATCATACATTAATTATTCATACTGCGGTGCAAGGATTCGCTGGAGATCCTAAAGGGGCGTGGGTAAGACTGACGTTTTAAATATGGAAAATTATTTCTGATTGGGTCAATTTTATTCCAATAACATGTTTTAAATTAGTTTGCAAATACGACTGACGGAATCAGGAGTACCATTAGTAAACGACTGAAAATCTACAAGCAAAAAAGGGAGAAAGAGTTGTTAAGAGTATTTCTTTTCAAGACTGTCAAAAAGACAGATAACAAATAGTTAATTGTTCATTTTTTAGCCATACTTGTGTATAGTTTCTATAATACATAGTAAACAAAAAAATGCCATGTGTTTAAATAAGATGATGTAATCTGGCACACTGTTATATTACAGGCCTATAATGTGGTTCACGGAGAATCTTCACTTATTTACTCAAACAACAAGATTAGTGCTTGTTGAATCATGTGGAAAAGAAACACAAGAGGGCAATAGTTTACCAGAAATATAATTTTACAAGGCCATACTTCAAACCAGCTGTCCAGATTGTCAGAAGAAACACTTCCGATTTTCCAATTAAACATCTTTTTTTAATCACCCTTTCGGAAATAGAGTAGTGTAAGCATAGATTAGGTTTTGTTCAGGCTGATGGGATGGCATTGTTTTTCTGAAAGGTCAAATATATTGTCAAAATCTCTCTTTTTTTCAACAAACGTATGCTACTTTTCTTTACTACCACTATACCTGTCCATTCTACTTCGTTGTCTCCTTTTCTCAGGGTGATGTGAAACTTTTGCAGAGCATTGTTTTAAAGTACTAGACAAATAAATGCGCATAATTATTGGAAATAATGTCCAGACAGATGGGGATGTGCCAAATTATGAAATCATGCACTCTTTGATTGAATATCCAGTCATTACTAGAGCTGCACTTGGAAAACAGGTGTTTTTAATACAGAGGGATGTCTCCACGGTCTTCTACACCGTTTACTTTCTGATGACGATTCAGATATGATATTTCATGGCTGGACCGAGCACATGATGGGAAGTGATCTGAGAAAGAAGAAAAATAAAAGAAGAACAGAGAGAAAAAGAAAAAAACTTTACTCACTTCTGAAGACATCCATGTAATGGATGCTGATTGTGCTTTTAAATCAATGAAGCCTGTGCTTGGATAATGAGGACCAAAGCCCAGACATGAGAGAAGTGATCATAAATACATACTGTAAAAGTATTAAGAGCAGACATATTAAAACCAGAAATGTAGAAATTACCCCCATCCAGTGTCTAACAGATTGCTCTCTTCCATTCCCTCTTGCCCTCATTCGCTCTCTTTAAACAGGTGGCATTTATATGCATCACCACAGTGAAAAGACGAATTTGATCCACATGGTTTTCTCTTTCTTCTTTATATCAAAGTGAACAGCAGGATCAATCCTTTTGTTTTTATACATTTATTTTTACACATATTGACTTTCAAATAATCATTTTCGGGCTCTCTTTATCTCAAGCCCATGATTATAACAGAGGGGAAAATAACAGGGCATGAGATATATTTGCATTTCATTAGTAAAAAAAAAAAAAAATGTTTCCCCCTTTTTTTCTAAACAGATTTCAGATTATGAGGATGAGGACTTTATTTAGATTTTCCTCCTTAATTTCTGTGTAAAATTATGTGTGTAGACATTTTTTAATTGATTAATCTATTCAAATATTCCTAAATATTCTCTCCGTAAGTCCAGATTTTGCCATGATCAAATAAATCATTTAAGATCCACTGCATGATATAACACCAAAACCACAACCAAAATCAACAAAACATGCCCTTTTTTCTTATTTTTTTTCTTTCAAAAAAACATACAGAGAACTTATAATGTTTATTTAATGAGCTTTATGTGCTTGGCACTTGTATTTACAGCCTAAAACAACATTTGTTCATTCCTTCCACACTGATTTAATTCAACATCATACACTGGCCATATAATTGCTTAGCATTTAAATATATTCATTTACAAACACTCCAAAGCATATACCTTAATTACCTTGTCTTCCTATGGTTTTTATCCACACAACAATTTAAAACCTATGTGCTTTGCGTGCATTTACTATTGCTTATATGTTTATGTTTCACTCGGGATATGGTTAAGCCATTTCCAAACCAATAGGCAATTTAGTAACAGATTGTCAGAAACATACAGAAACCCTGTTATTACTTCGCTGTCCTGAGGCTCTGAAAGAGTCAGTCAGTCTCCAACATTGCATCACAAACTTTATGACAAGCATTGTATATTATCAACAAAACACGTCTGACAACACTTATTCACTCACAGTTTTGAGGATATGTTTTGTTCAAGCTGATGTCTTTCGTACATGTGGGACATTTACGGCTGTCATTATTGCACCAAATATGAATCCTCAACAGAATCCATCTTCTAAAACTCATTTTATTTCAGTTCTGTTTTGCACACCGTTGAGGTCGGCAGGTCAGCAACAACAACAGTCAAGTTGGATGGGTCATTTTTATCGTGTGTATCCATTTGCTTTGAAGCCATTTCATTTGAGAGATGAACATTTTAACTCCATTTTAGTCTGATGAAGCAGTGAGATGATAAAAAGTCCACACTGAACGTCGCCAATGCATCAGACATTTTGAATAATAAAACTCTGAACACCCAGAAACGGTGAGCATAAAAACTGCAGCAGCTGTTCGTGTTTGGTATTTTGATCTGTTTTTGGTTTATTTTGCTTTTTCAATTGCTTCAAACCATGTGCATCGACATCTGCGAAGAAGAGCCATACTGGCGGCCATCACAGCTGCCGGCTCCCTGTTGGCTGCCAGTGGGGTTGCCTATCATATGCATACTGTCCATGCCACCGTTAGACAGGTACTGGCGTTCAGCAAAAGCTCCGGCGGAGGATGAAGAGCACAGTAAGCCACCCTGAGGCTTCTCCGGGCTGGCAGCCAGGCGTGGTGAGGCTGGGAAGTTGTATCCATACAGGTTATAGGGATTGTGAAGGGAAAAGGCGTTATAAGTGCTCTGCTGCACGTGATGATGGCTCCCAGAGAACATATGAGCAGAGGATGGGGAAGAGCCGGATGAAGCCGATGACCCAGAGGCAGAGCTGGCCCCTGCCTGCATGACGTACTGCAGTTGGGATGCAGGAAAAGAGGCCAGCTGACTTCCATACGCATCCATCTTGCCCCCGCCGCTACCACCGCCACTGTTAGCGGCCAATGAGGCATGAGCTCCTCCCTGCATTCCAGCCGCGATGAGAGAGGAAGTCCTCTGAGGCAAGAAGGATTCGGAGGCCTGGGCAGAGGCTACAGCACCTCCTGTGGTCTGGAGGCGGCCGTAGGATCCATCGGCCAATCCTCCGTAGCCCTGCAGGGCGGCCATGTTGCTTCTGGCACATGCGGGGTACTCAGACAAGCCCAGGTTACACAGCTGGCTCTCCCTGCAGCCCACGTTGAAGGTGTTGGGTGCCAGATGGAAGGTAGGAGGGGAGCAGGAAGGAGAGAGGAGGTGTGTCGCGCCAGAGGGGGATGGAGTACCAGTGCTGGAGGTAGTGGGAGAGGTGCCAGTGCTCCCTCCTGAAAAACAGAGTCAGCAAACATTCAGAAACATCCAAACCCCAAAGACACAGTGCGGAGACGTATGTTCCTACGCATAAAGACTAGAGGAGAAGAGACAGAGCCAGCTCTGAAAACACATGTACTGTCCAACAATCACATTGAGAGCGTATCTCTTATTTCATCCCATGGACCGCGAGCAGTCACTGTGGCTCCTTAGGGAGAGCATTTCATCTGGTTACAAGAGAGGCTTGTTCAAACCTGGCAACAAGTGCCACGTATTAACCCATAACAGAGCGCTCATCTCAGTCATATTCTATGCAACTAAATTATTGTTCTTTAAAAGTTGATAAAGGGGCAATGCACCCAAAAAATGAAAATCCTCTCATTATTTACACCCTCACATCAATCTAAACACTCTTAAAAGGGTTCCAAAAGGTTTTTTTTATGCATTGATCCTATAGAAAAACAAGTTGGGGTTCCAAAACTTTAATTCCACCCCGTGGGTTCCAAAGAATCTTGGTATGATTATCATTTTAATAATATTTAGAAACATTTGACCTTTTTCAAAAGGAAGGTTTCTATTGGTGTAAAACATTCTTGAGTGAACAATCAATGTCAATAAAGATCCTCTCCTTTCAAGAGAGATCCTGTATGGTTTAATAGAACAGATTTTCTAATAGTAATAAGGCACTTAATTATATTTTTAAAAATAATACAAAATAGAAAACAAATATTTTAATTGCAATAACAATAATTCCAAATATTACTGTATTTTTCTTGATGAGTGTAAGGGGCTTCTTTAAAAAAAGGCCACTTTGCAGATCTGCAGTGTCAGAATGATTGATTGGATGAGCACAGCATGCAGCCTGTTCAAATAACTGCTTGTCTCACTCATGCACATCAGTTGGGCTTATATCTTCTAGACTGAACCATTCAGTTTGTCCTCAGTAGAACCTTCTCAAACCATATGTATAAGAACAAAACATTCTTATATTCACTCCGATGAACAGTTTCCATTATAATTTCACTCAAATTGTGCATGAAAGTTTCTGTGACTACAAATTGCACAAGTATTTAATGATGCAAAGGCTCAGTTTATGATTGGTTGATTGGCTTAACAACTGGCCTTTATATTCAAATGCAGATGTTTTTCAAACTACATACAATTGGCATCAAAATGTGGGGTTAAAGTTCACCAAAAAAAACAACAACATTCATTTTCTTTTTGGCTTTGTCCCTTTATTAATCAGGGGCCGCACCACAGCGGAATGAACTGCCAACGTATCCAGCACGGATGCCCTTCCAGCCGCAACCCATCACTGGGAAACACCCATACATTCTCATTCACACACATACATACACTACAGACAATTTTAGCTTACCCAATTCAACTATAGTGCATATCTTTGGACTGTGGGGGAAACCGGAGACCCACGCGAACATGGGGAGAACATGCAAACTCCACACAGGAATGCCAACTGGCCCAGCCGAGGCTCAAACCAGCAACCTTCTTGCTGTGAGGCGACAGCGCTACCCACTGCGCCGCAAAACAACAACTACAAACTATTAAATGATTTAAAGTGATTTAATGATTTTAAATTACTTAAATTGTTTATGTTTTTTTGCACTGACTGTTTATTTAAAAAGACCTCAATGTATCGGCAGGAAAAACAGGTATTCTTTTTTTTGCCTGTATTTGTTTAGTTTTTTTGACTCCCTAAATGTCAGCCATTGACTTGCACTTTAAGAATCACTAGAGCCCTGGTTTCAGCTTAATCTTTTTAATGGTCTACTAAAGAAAAAAGTAACCTACATCTTTCTGACAAGCCTGAGGGTCAGCAAATTAATAACAAATTTTCATTTTTGGCTAAACTATCCCTTTAACCGCTGTGTAAGATGCTGCCTAACCTGGGGTAAAAAGGTTGGCTTTAGAGACAATAACCAGAGGATAAGCTTAGTGTAAAAAGCTAATTACATGTCTTGTCAGCAACAACTATTTCACAAACACTGTGACAAATGTTCAATGCAAATGTGGCTTGAATTTTGATAATATGCATGTCTGGTCAACAGAGGCCTTTCTCTCTCAGTATTACAGACAGCATTTGGGCATATGTTCATAGAAAGGGAAAAAAACAAATCACTGGCACATACGCGCAGTGAATAAGTCAAACACATGGAACTGAGTGATAGCGGTGGGATATCTACCACATATTCCTTTATTAATGAGAAATTGGCCAGCACTCAGTTTGTTGTTTTGAAAATGTAGTCTGATCTACGGCTCGGAATGGGATAGGAACTATAATATTCAGAACTCTCTTGGCTGAGGCTCGGGCCAGCACCATATGCGTTCGATAATACAACTGAGCTGAGTTCTGGTTCTGTTCTGCTGGCGAAGAGAAAGGAGAGCTCGCGGTGATGTCATGTTTTTCCCCTGTTGTCAGGCTTTGGTGAGAGAGGCTTCGGCGGTGCTTGGAGAACAACTAATGCAAGAGGGAGGGCGATTAGTTTGGGGCTGCTGGGGTGTGATGGTGGCGGAGGGGAGGGGGACGCGACATTTTGTCAGCCGTGCGAGAACTTTAATTAACATTTAATCTGTTTCGAGAACTTTGTGATGACAAACAGATGTCTACTCAGACAAAATACTGTGCTCACATTACTCTGACCTTACGACGAGGGGAAAAAAATAGTAAGATCAACATTTGATCATCTGGGCCATAATGCTAGCTTAGAGTAAGAGACATCGATCAGACACTTGCGAGAGCCAAATTTATAGGAAGACGTTTACTTTTGAATGATTAAATTTGACATCGTTTATTTGCTCTCATGACGTTTCAAGCTTCAAAATGATCATAAAATCAATATGAGCGCATTACTCCGAGTCTTCTGAAGGCATATGAGAGCTTTTTGTGAGAAACAGACTTAAATGTATGAGTCGATTTTAAGGACACAATCATTAATGAATGAATCATTTAATTTAAACTAAAATTAACAGTAAAAAAGATTATCAAATCCCTTGTAATAATATGTGTTCTTTCGTTTAAATAAAAAAATTGTGTTAAATATAATTTGCATCTTCTGCTACTTAAACTATAGTATGGTTTTTAAATTAGACCGTGAACTGCCCTTTTAAATCTGTAATAAGTTTGCATTTCAAGATTCAAAATGAAAGCTTTGTAATTATATTCTAAGTCTGTCTTTTGAAGTCAGACAAAAATTTATGTTGTTATTACCTCATTATCATTACTGGATCAGTGAATTAATGAGAATCAAATCATTTTATTTACTGAAATAATCATTCATTGCAGACCAGATTAATCAGTTAAAAAAGAACAGACTCAAGAAAAATAAATAGTTTATTTACAATTACTTTTATGATATATTATATATAAAGACATTTTATAATGAATATTCCACAACATTTAAATGATTTTTTTTTATGTTGTCTATTTTTTAAAAACATATGGCTTTACATTTCAGAGTCAGATTTAAAAGACTGACGAAGCGAAATAACATTTGATCTTTCAAACAGGCACATCGACAACCTCACTCTTGGACACAAAAACCCAAGATCTTCCAACCCGTCCCACCCATCGTACAGCTCATTCACAACAATTCATTCAACATTCGTACAGCAAACCCACCAACATAAAAAATTATTTATGAAGCAACAGTTCGCAATCTGAAGCCACTGTTATTCAAGTAGGCATGTTAAAAACATCTACAAATTTGCATACCTTGCTGCTTCTGCATGTTGGTGAAGTCCTCGAATGTCAGCGTCCTCACCGGAGGTCTCCAAAAAGCATACGTCTCCATTATCGCCTCCAGCCCAGTCCTGCATGGGGGACAGTGGCAAAAAAAGTCGAAAGAAGAGATGTGAGATGGCAAAGGGAAACAGGTGAGACAGTCCGATTATGCACATGAGACAGCGGCGAAAAAGGGAGAAAAGTCAGAGGGGGAGTTGGAGGAAACTGGAGCCCGTAAAAAGGAGCAAGTTTTTACTGTGCACATAAATCTGGCTGATGTTTCATCTGTGCTGTGTACAAGGCTCCCCTTCCTGTGTGATTTACTCCTCTCTGCAGCGTTGCCTAAACCGGCCCTCGCCGTGCAGCTTAAGCGGCTGTAATTCTCTCCTCTTTTCTGCTTGTTAGTGAACCACTCTAATGACTCCAGCACTGGCTCAGACTGAATCCAAATACTGCTCACCAAAGGAAAGATGTAATGTATCATAAATAAGAGTGATTGTGATGTACATTAAAATGTTGATTTGTGGCTTGGTTAAGCACAACTGATCCCATTAATTATGGCAAGCCATTTTAATATTCAATATATAATATGTACTAGATTGTAAAGTAGAAGAAAATGTAGGTGTTCCATGAATTGTGAATTTCATCATGGAATGTTGATCTCTGCTCTGTGGACTTTTGATGTTGAAAATTCAACTCTACAGTTTAACAAAGTGACTTTTATTGTCATTTTAGTCGTTTGAAATAATATAATGTATAAGAAGTAATATATAGAGAAGTAAGTCTGTAAAATAACAGAAAATGTACTGGCAGTTTATTACAAGGTTTTTGTACCGTAATGTACAACACCAACCCAGACAATATATCACTTTAAACTATAAAAAATGTTAATAAAAGTCACTTTTCTCAATGTTAAAAGTTGTTGGAAGAAAGATCAAGGTCAAAAGCATAAATAAATGAGGTAAAAGAAAAAAAGAAAAACATGAATCACAAAATACGGAAAACTGTTAATTTACGAATATTTTTTACAGTGTACTAATGTTTATTTATTAGATACTCATTCCTCATTCTTTAGATACTGGTACCTATTAAATAGACACCCACACTTAGTCATTAGATACATCTACTTATTCGTTTGATTCTAATACCTATTAAATATTAACTAGTTCTTATAATTAATGACTAGGCCATTAGTATAAAAATGCATTATATCTCAGGTGTGCATTATTCTATTAATTCAATGAATCAAAGTCAATTATTCTGCGCACAGTTACTAGACACTGTTCAGATGTTAAATTTAAGAGATTTGTCAGGTTTTTGTCCTCAAAGAGCTCCTGTGTGCCGGACTAGTTTCTAACATCACGTACTAACTACATGCTATACACAACGCTACAACATGCAATAAAAGGTATTGTTTCCATGTTAAAAGGAGATTCTGTCCTAACCATCCGTGACAGCAACATGCAAAGTATTTATTTCTGCAACGTGCAACTGAACAACATTGACCTGATTACATGCTTTATTCAGTGTTAAATGTTACATTTATAGCCATATTGAAAGAAAGAACAGATAGTTTACCTCAAATTAAGAAAATTAAATAGCTAGCAAACATAGTTTAAACAAAAATGTTAGAACTGTGAACTCAATACACATTTACATTGATCAATATTTATGAGGTTTAATACTTATTAATTAGATAATAAACCTATCCATGTCAATGGGAGTGCTGTTCTGCACTTCTGAATAACTCTATTTCATTTTTGCTGTCATGTCACGTCTGGTGCAGTGAAACAAATTGCTTGTCACTGGAATCTTGTCACGACGCATATTGTTGGGACACGGTGTTACACATCCCATACAGATCCTTCTGTTTTGTTTTTATTTTTGACTGTTGTAGCATGGGACGTAACTGAAATCATTCAGTGTAGTGATATAGAACCTGCCTGGAACTACGTTAGCCGTTCACACCTTAGAATGTTCATCAACCAATCAGAATCAAGCATTCACAAGTCACCCTGCTTACTACTAATGTTTATAATGTCTAGTAATATCTAGTTTATAATAGTTTCCGCAAAGTCAAAGTCAGGGTAACAACAAGTTTTAGTTATAATATGTAGTAGTTATTCTAACTTTGATATAATGTACTACTTTCTGATTAGCAATGATTCCAATAGAAACTACTTTCTTTATAAAAATTAATAGTAAGCAATCCAATAATAATACTTATTTATTAGATACTGGTAAGCATTAGTTACTGTACCAATTTAAAAGATACTAGTAATTCATTAGTAGTAATTATTTGTCTATGTAATCTAATTAGCTTTTTTACTCATTTTATATGACTAGTCTAAAAGGCCACAGTGGAGTTCAATGCCAAATTTCACTAAAATAAATTACTAGTAAAATTTGAATTTGAATTATGTAATGAATAACTTCTTGTACATAAAATTATGTAATCGTCGCAAATGGAATGCATACCAATCAAAACGGAAACGTGATATTTCAATGACAACAGAAAAAGGTGAAATTTGTCGCTATTAACAACATCATTACCACTCACTGTTGACTAAAAACGTACTAGTGTCTAATCATGAGGTGTTTTGATTTTAATAAGTACTAGTATCTAATGAATAAGTATTACAATCTAATGAATAGATAGTGTTTATTTTAAAAAGTATTAGTATCTATTAAATAAATACTAGTACATTTTTAAATATATTACTAAAGAATAAGCACTAATACCTAAAGAATAACCAGTAATACCAGCTAATGAATAAGTACTAGCACTTAATGGAAAGATCCATGGAAGAGCATGAAAATAGAAACTTTAAAGATTTAAAGATTAAATGTTAAAACAGCCTGCCATACAAAGATCATCAAATCTAACAAGCATTACAACTTAATCTGTGGTTTGCAATCCGAGATGAGACGGATCCAGTGCATTAGTATTTGAACAATTTTATTGAAGAAAAAAAATGTATTCTTTTGTTAGCATTGTAAGGATATATGTGAGAGCTAGAATTTTTTCTATATATATATATACATCTTACTCCTGAATAATCTTTTCATCTCTATCTTTCTACGCTAGTTCATAAATCAGGCGGTCTATTGTTTGAAAAATGAAAAAAGATGTCTCAAATATCTGTGGCGATAATACTCTCCAGATGGAAGTGTGCTTTCATGTGCTGAGGGTCTGTCTCAGAGTTTTTCACAGTATATGACCATTTCTGACTTGCATCTTACAGAGACGGAGAAGTGAAATGCAGGCAAATACAGAGATTGAAGGAAGGGAGAAAGAAAAGGAAAGAGGGGTCTTTTTTTCTTTCCGCTGCTCTCAATCAGATCGTTTTATCACAGATCGAGAAGGTTTTCTTGGCAGCCGAATGAACGAGGGAGTGATTTTAATGTAGCGGGACGTGGGATTAGGAGGGATCTCCTGGGGTTCATATCCATATGAAAGGCCACTGGAGAGATTTGTGTGTATTTGCGCACACAGCATGGACAATACGGAGTGAGGATAAAATTTCCTGAAATCTACCTGTTTCTCCCTGAGTCCCGGAATCCTTTGGCAAATGGGTTGCGGTCGATCTTTAGACGGGTAATCTGTTACAAGAGAACAAGTCCAAAACAGCCTTGTTTAATAATATTCAGATACTTTTAACATGTCAGATTAGCAATAAACAGAACAAAAGTCTTTTTTTTCCTTTTAAAACTCATCCATGATATGGTTTTATTG
>CAIGQV010000001.1:7829362-7924439 GCA_903798115.1 Danio jaintianensis
GTGTGTGTGTGTGTGTGTGTGTGTGTGTGTGTGTGTGTGTGTGTCTCCTGGGTCCAGAACAACCGAGGAGGTCAGAGAAGAGAGAAGAGAGGCCTTCACCAAACAGCTTGATGACAGTAAATTTAATATTCCTGCTTGCCCCTTCCTATCCAATCCAATTGGCCAGTGTTGCCCGAGGCCAGACAACAGCAGATCCATGAAGTGTTCAAAGCCACACATTGTGGAGACTCAGAGCACCGTCTTTGGAATTTGCAGGTGATATTACTGGAAGGGCAATATTTTGAGTTGCCAAGAGTTACTATAATTATATGTACAGTTGCAGACAAAATGTTTAGCCCTCTTGTGAAATTTAAATAATTTTTCAAATACCATTAAAAAAAAGATTTTTGATGCTTGTTTGAACTACTTATTAAAATAAGCCAAATCGACACAATTCTTGAGTTTTTTTGGGACAGCTTTCAATTGAAGTATGTTCAATCCACTTAAATTTGTGAAAACAATTAAGTTAGTTTAATCGATTTGTGTTGGGACAGCATGAAGGAATTGTGTGGAATTTAGTATATTTAAGGTGTATTTCCCAAGTTATATTTAAAAGCAGGAAATTTTTCACAGTATTTCCTATAATATTTTTCTTATTTCTTTTACTTTGGCAGGAATAAAACCAATTATTTAAAAGTAAAATGAGAACTGCTATGGTCAATTTTATTAGCACACTCAAGAATTTCTTTTTTTCCGATTGGCTACAGAACAAACCACTGTGGCTCAAAGACTTGCCTAATTAACCTAATTAACCTAGTTAAGCCTTTAAATTGTACTTTAAGCTAAACACTATCTTGCAAAATAACTAGAAAAATATCTGTACTGTCATAGTAGCAAGACCAAAGAAATTAGTTATTAGAAGGGGGTAACACTTTCTATGAAGGTCGTGCTTATAATGAATTATAACTCATAACTTATAACATTTTATACATGTATTTACACTGTACAAAATACTGGGTTCCACACAGTTCCTTCATGTTGTCCCAACACAAATCGATGATGCCTTTAAGTTAACTTATTAGTTTTTACAAATTTAAGTGGATTGAACATAAAACAATTAAACTGTTGCAAGAATTGTGATGTTTTAACTCATTTAGTTTAAATGTTCAAGTAGTTTAAAAAAACAGCAAAAGTATAACAATGTTTTAACATTGCAAACTGCATCTTTATAAATAAATAAAATCTTGACTATTAATTATAAATCCCTGTATAATGTGATATGAACATGTATATTGAAAATGAAATGCATCAGTAATAAGTAATAATAACACTATTATAAATGTAGCTATAACGTTATTACAATAAGGTTTGCTGTGTTTTCATGAATACATTTAGAGAATTGTTATGATTGATTATAAATAATTATAAACAAAGTTATAATTCATTATAAGCAAGCATGAGCTTCATAGAAAGTGTTACCAAATTAAGTTTTTAAAACTATTGTTAAAAAACCTATCTAAAACAATATTCACAGGATGCTAATAAAGAAAGAAACTGTAAATACTATATTTATGAGTTATTATATTTAATATTTCTGCATTAAATTAAATTTGCTAAATCATTTTATATATCTACTTTAATGCTTCAAATTATTTTGGGAGAAAAATATTTAAATATGAGTTTAATAATGTTTTATCCTCAATTCAGTGCATGAGACATACTTAATGTAAAAACCAATTAATGATACGCGCTAAAAACAT
Organism: Danio jaintianensis; assembly: GCA_903798115.1. Lineage (NCBI taxonomy): Eukaryota > Metazoa > Chordata > Actinopteri > Cypriniformes > Danionidae > Danio > Danio jaintianensis. Next base: position 7,831,102 of record CAIGQV010000001.1, read on the forward strand.
CTTGCTGCCTTCATTTTTAAGTTAAATCAAATTAACTTTTCTAGTCATCTCAACTTATATCAATCAAACTGACTAAAAATACCAAGATAAACTTTGCATAACTTAAATATAGCTGAAACCAGAATAACTTATTAAAATCAGTTAAAGTAACATAAAAACATTTGTAGTCATGACTTTTTATCATATCATTTTTTACAGTGCACTTATAGGACCTGTACGTAAAAAAATATGTAGTGATCATTCCAAATGTTATTAAATTTTAAATAGTTAAAAATACCTTGTTGTCAAACAGGTAAAACCAAGTGGTTTGAAGAATAAAGTCAAAGTAGAAGAATTTAATAAGAGTGGCAATTAATTAGTATTTTGGGGCTGCACTGTGATATATAAAGAGTCTTTTTTAAGTATGCCTGATAAAATATACATGTATATAAACTAGGGTGTCTTCTGTACATCATGGTAACATTTTTACATTTAAATATAGAAGAAAAGTTCTCAGTACTACTGAAAAATCAATCTTAAATCCAGAGAAACTCAGAATTTTCAAGCATCTCTTAATATTTTCCATAACTGTACATATTCAAAGGTTTTAGAATAATAAGATTTGTACATTTTTATCTTCTGTTCAGCAAGACTATTTTCTGTTTTAATTTTTACAATGCTAATAATTCCTGTGATTTAAAGTCGATTTAAATATGCTGATTTCCTGCTCAAGAAATACTCTGCATTTTTATTATTGCTGTAAAATGTTCTTTAGGATTCTTAGATTAATAAAAAGTTCGAAAGCACAGCATTTATTAAAGCAACATTAAAGACTTTTATTAGTAATAATAACAATAAATGCTGTTCTTTTGATATATTGCTATGGAAGTGCGAAATAACCGTAAGGATCATATATTTCATGGCGGCGAGGTCCCACACAGGACGTTCCAGGGTTAACTTCAATTCTGGCCCTTTCTCGCCCTCCAGGCGAACAAAAAATAAAAAGTCTCTTTTTACGAGGTTATGGTATAAGAAAAGTCCCCTCTCCTCTTCCTGAAAAAACACCAGCCTGCTGCAGTTGTAACACCCATATGTTATTACATTTGTCAGAACAGTGGAGTGATAGCATCAGTGACTCGAGTCAAAACAGCCCCATATGCAGACGAGATGCCAACAGAGAGCAGTGAAGTTCACAGACGTGGCCTGAGGCAAACTACTTCACCCACATCAACCCTGCATCTAAAACACTGATACACTGCAGCACTGGGTCAAGAAAACGCAGCCTGTCATCTGCAATTATTCTCGACTTCCTCTCTGACTTTACTGCACCATTACACTGGTCATGAGCAAATGTATTCGCCGGATAAACAACATCAATTTAAAGTGGAGAGTCATAATGACCAAAAAAACTGTCATTGCTTTACTACAAAAATAAAGGTAATAAAAAAGTATTTGACATACTCTTGCTGTACAAACGTAAAATCAGGATTTTCAACCCACACATACACAATACACGATGTTGACACACTAAAAATTCTATATTTGAAAACACAAAAGGTTATTTCAGCTTTAAGGACGCAAATAAAATAAAACTGAAGTCTATGATAGCAAACAAATAAATGAATAAAACAATTGGGTTTTTTTCTCTAAAAATTGTGAAATGACATTTTTTAAAACAACACCAATTCTATTAACATTAAATTAGCTATTAATCTGAATTATTCAAGTTATTTTATCATATTCTAATTCATATTTTCATAATTCATAAATTTATATTTTTTACTCTTCTAATTTATGACTCTTGTTCATTTATCTGCATTACCCAGACAAATATTGATGTTGTAAAGTTTAACCAAGTAACTTTTAATTATTTCAATGTTCAAAAATTTAAAATAGCTCATTATTACTACAACCTAACCTACAACCTTTATCAGTACTAAATTTATTACTCATTCATTCATTTTCCTTCAGCTTAGTCCCTTTATTCATTAAATCCATAGATTTATTATATATTTATTTTATTTCTTACACAAGAAATTATTTTAAATATATATCAGTTTGTTAAAGCGCAGTTATATTTTCAACAACAAAGGCTGTCAGAGCAAAATTAAGAAAATACTTGTGAATCACAAGCTGTTATGTAACAGATCTTTTTTACAATGTCTCAACACTGAGTAAAACTAAAACAATCACCTCTTTAAGTGCTTGTCCACCCAGAGATATAGTGATATTCATATCTGCCAACTTTATAAGTTAGAGAAATATATTAATATATATCGACCGGACAACAAAAGCTCCTCAAAATTAACTAACACTGTTTAAATCGGATTCTCTGGGCCATAAAATGTAAAGAGGGTCCATTCAGTCTTAAAAAAAAACATGAGGTCTATAAGCCTTTAAAACCATACTGAGTAAATTAAGCCCATTTTTCTTGTGGCTCCCATTATTCTGGATAGAGCTGGACGTATCACCCCATTCCTCAAGTCACTGTCACAGCCACGATACATAACCAAGACAAGTTAACAAAGCGTGCTGCGGATGAGAGTGTCATCAGACAGTCTGATAATAAAATCATCCTTCAGCACAACGCCAAACACCAGAGCCGGGCACAAGACACACTCCAACAGAAACACACAAATGAAAAAGAACTATATGTTGGTTGGGGAGGGGTATATTTTCACACAATAACATGGGCTTACATTCCAGTTGTATTCAGCTCTTGTTGAGCACAGACACATGGGGAACATCACAGTCAAGTACATTAAAATCATTCTTTGTCCAGTTTTGCCAGTTCTTCAGAGAATGCACTGAAAAATGGTTTTCTTGCTTAAGAGGATATACAGATGTCTTCAGGGGAGACGAGGTTTGCTATCCATCAACTAGCATACGTTAAGAAAACAGTGATGGTGGATAGTCAGGTGTATCCATTGTCTCTTTGTTCGAATACAAATATTTAATGTTTTTCCATGGTTTTCCATGTTTTGTGGTGGCTTTTTTTTATATGAGAAACCAAATACAGAAAGAGTTCAGAAAGAGTTTAGGGTTGCAGGGTTTATTTGATCAAATGTTCATTCATTCATTCATTTTCCTTCGGCTTAGTCCCTTATTTAATCAGAGTCGCCACAGCGGAATGAACCGCCAACTTATCCAGCATATGTTTTACACAGCAGATGCCCTTCCAGCTACAACCCAGTACTGGGAAACATCCATACACACTCATTCACACACATACACTAGGGCCAATTTAGTTTATTCAATTCACCTATAGCGCATGTCTTTAGACTGTGGGGGAAACCGGACCACCTGGAGGAAACCCACGCCAATAAGGGGTGAACATGCAAACTCCACACAGAAATGCCAACTGGCCCAGCCGGGACTCGAACCAGCGATCTTCTTGCTGTGAGGCAACAGTGCTAACCACTAAGCCACCGTGTCACCTTGATCAAATGTTGTGAAATGTTATTAGAATTGAAAAATAACAGTTACAATTTCTTAATTTTAATATCCTTTCAAACTAAATATTCATATGATGAATAATTTTTTACCCATCGTTACTGCCATCTTCAGTGCACATAATCAGATAACAGTTGATTTTTATTGATTACTGTATATGATCACATATTATGACTTACAACTGTGAAATACTAATTATGGATTCTGAAAATCTGAACAATACATTTAAATCCCGGAAAGACTTTGTTGTGAAATGTCCTTTTTTAATGTTTACATTTGTCTTTGTTTAGTTTTTTGGCCGAATCCCTTTGGCCAAACTTCACCTTTTACTTTACCTGAAATTATATGATATGAATGAATTATATGAATGAATTTTCATGGCTTTCTAGTGGTCATACAACATTCAGATAAGCAATTACAACAAACAAGTATTTTATTAAATTTTTTTAATGATTTAGCGCTGGGCAAAAATGAATCGTGATTAATCGCATCCAAAATAAAAGTTTGTTTTGACATAATATATGCATGTGAATTATATATATTTATTATGTATATGTGATACACACACATACATAGAAACAAAACTATACAAAACTATTTTTTTACATAGATATTTACACATTTATAATTTGTATCATATAAATATATATTTTATATCTAAATATAAATAATATTTTCTCAAATATATCCATGCATGTATTTATATATACATAATAAATATGCGCAGTACACACACATATATTATGTCAAAACAAACATAATATTTATTTTGAATGCGATTAATCGCAATTCATTTTTGCCCGGCACTACAAATAATAAATTATTTTAAAATGTAATCTTTTATCTTTTCATCAGCTCACAAACACATTTTTTGATTAAACTGGAACAAAGTAATCAAATGTATGTATTAAGTTAGGTCAAAAGTTATCAAAAAGACATGACTATGTTGAATATCCATCATTTTAAATTGATACATTGTTATAAATTATTTATTTGTATCATTCTTCCCGTTTAGAGACTTTAATTACTAAGCCTGATGGAATAAGGAGTTTATGTTTGTTAAGAGGTGTTTTTAGCCCCTGAACAGGACAGAAAAATCCATACAGAGCAATATCTATCCAACCCAATGTTTTGAGGATTTTTTGTTTAATTATTATTATCAGTAGTAGTAGTAGTAATATTAATATGTAATGTTATACTTTTTGTATAATATGTAATATTATACATTTGTTCAATATCATGTCGTTTATGAATACATAATTAAAAAAATTCTGAATGAACCCAAACATTTAATAACATTGATATTACATTAATAGCAATTAAATGTAAACTCACATGGCCTTGATCATCCAGCTCATTGTTGGTAAGTTTGAGTTTATCAAAGCTGACCACTTGTCTCATCCAGGTGTCTCCTGATGCCAGTGAATCTGGGTGAATGTAAACTCTGGGCGGCACTGGTGAATCCGCATTTCCCGCCACCATCCACTTCGAGCTGTGATACACATACCTGCAAAAACAATAAGCATATAATATCAATGATTATTCTCTGTTCCAGCAGGCCACGGGTCAAAGTTTATAATACCAAAAAATTACAACATATCCTTTTGAACTCATCAGAATATACCACAAAGTATCTATACATCAACATAGTAGAAAGAAAGCATTAGAAAGACTGTTTTTGGGCACTTCTGGTGTATTGTTTGCAGGGCATTTCCTCAGCTGACAGCTTAAGGCACAGCTGGATGCCTTTAGTTCTGGCCATGCGCACAGTTGAAAGTGCTTAACTGCAACGCCTCTGCCAAAGTCATCACCCGACTCTCAAACATGGACACAACTCTCATTTGGCCCCTTTTGTTATTGCTTGGCAGCGTTAAACATCCTCTGTGTCTGTCTTATTCTCTCCCAGATCACCCGACCACTGCGGACATGAACACACGTGCGTGCCACGCACACTCATAGGCATTAATCTGCTGGATCTAAAGTTATATATCTGCACTAAAACACATGCGCTTTAACACAAACACTCGCGCTCTGTCTGTCCCTCGCACACATACGCATACAGTACCAGGCGTTTTTGCAATTTCCTGTTTGGAGTCCTGTTTAGGGTTATGCTCCATGTAGCAGGGAAAGTGTTAAAGAAAAGGGAAACCTAAGACCAAAAAGGACTGGAAATTTGATTAGGCCTCTTTCATCTTTCATAAATCTGCCATCTGGCTCTAGCACAATCAATAAAGATCCAACTTTATGTGACACCTTTTTGGACTGATGGCGGAGCGACTGCCCATTAGAGTCCAGCAATATTTAACACATGCAGAACATTGTACACATGCAGATGTGTTTACATAGATTTGGATGACAGGTAAGATGGCATTTTTTTCTTCCATGTAAAAAGTCATTTGTTGACTTTACTTTACCAAAAAAAAAATTGAGTAAACCAAATCAGTGAAATACTATCTGTGAAATACTAATTATGGATTCTGACAATCTAAACAATTATTTTAAAACCTGGAAGACTTCGGTTGTGAAAAAAATGTTTATTAATGTTTATGTTTGTTAATATAGACCTTATTGTTTGCCTGAACCATTTTGACCTACTTTTACTTTACCCTTGAAATTATAAGCTAATATTTCAATAATTTAATAAAGCATTTAAGCTCTCTAACGGTCATACGACATTAAGGTAAACAATTACTGTACATCAGTCTTTTATTCAGAAGGTTTTTTTTATTTTACATTGTTAAAACTGAATCAATTATTTATTATCAGCACACAAATGGCTTTTTTAGATCATTATGGCACAAAATAATCAAATCTATGTCATAAGTTAGGTCAAAAGTAATCAAAAAGACATGAATTCATAATAATGATGAATATGGCTAATTTTGAATTAATATATTGCTGTTATTCTACACTACTGCTTTTAAAATGATTAGTTGACTAAAAATTATTAACTATGTGCAAGATTATAAAAGTCAGCTTAACAATTCAAAGTTACAAAGGGTTTACACAGCTTTTTTTTTAAGTATTAACTCATTGTTTTTACAGTGTAGTATAGTTCAGATATGCTTGTGCTTTCTTATACATGACAGCAAATAGGCCAAGTCATATATTGGGTTTCTTTTACTGACAGAGTAAGTGATACCCTGAAGTGTGGACTAGAGCATGTGCTCTGCACCATGTGCGTTTATTGTGTGTATTAGAGTGCATATATAAAATAAGAGAGAGGACTGGCATGCCTGAAGTAGACAGCTGGACAAAGAAAAAAAAGAGAGGCAAACAGGCCAGCATCTAAATGGAGAAACAAAAACGGCAGCCAGCGCATGCAGGATATTTGTGAATAAATTAGCTGGCGAGGGTCTGCAACAGATCCCAAAATCTGGGCCGCTTTGCATTTTCCTATTTCTTCTCTCAAATATAAGCCATACCGAATGCCCACATTAAAGAGTAGAGTAATTCAAGTAACACGTAAAGAAAGATTTAACAAGTCTAGTACAAACTCTGTGTCCCTTGAAAAGGGCAGCGGGCCTAAGTAAAGTGAGTAAATTCCAATAAAGGCTGCGTTTCCAGATCCGAGCCCTCGAGACACACGAGGCATTCCAGTGACAGCTCTTTGCTCCGTTTGCAAAGCCTTGTGGTAAATTTCCCAGCCAGGAAGAAAATCCTATTTAATTTTACAAGATCTTCTGGCTTCTAAAATCCTCCATGATATTTAGGGGTTCTAAATGGCTCTCTTCAAGGCCAGTGCTCGAGCGGCTGTGGTTTCGTTTTCAGTAAATGCATACATTAATCTAAGCGTAATTGACCTGGAAGATTATTGTGCTGTCACAAACACTGATTCATTAACATAATAACACCCACAATGTTGTGTATTGTTTTTTTGTTTTTGTTTAAAGCACTCACTATCTTTAAAACAGAGAATATATGCATTAATTGCAGCAGACTTGGAACAACTTTAAAAACAGATCTGATGCACTCGTGTATGACTAATGAAAATTATATCCTTATTCATGGCCTCTTATTCCCCAAAACAGAGTTCAAATTTCAGCCGTTTCCAGTTCTCCTATCGTACATCAGCATGTGGAACTAAAGCATAAACACGGCTCAAATACTTTCACAGAATACAAACAAAAATCAGATGCGTTTACTTATTTATAGTGATTGTAGGAAGAAACAAGGAGAGCTAACCTATGCTGATCATTATGTCTTTATTATTTACTATTAAATAAAACCAACATAATTTGGGATACATGACTTGCAATGAAACGGACAAGTGCACTGCAGCAAGCTGTACATGCAGGCTTTAGTAGCATTTAACGCTTGTCTGTAAGCGTGTGTGATGGAAGGTTGTCATGGTGAGAGCGAAATCACAGGGACACATTACACCAGCTTCAGTGCTGATACGGCAACTCTGTCAGGGTTACAGTCACCGTTGCTTATTCGTGTAAATCTCCCAGCTCATTTCAAGAGGGATCACTTTTCCAGTATGTATACAAACGCCCAGTCAAATTGCTTCACACTCCCTGGAGCTGTGTTTACCTGTATCTCTTGTTATCCACTGGTACAATGTCCATGGCAATGTAATACTGCTGATGTGGATCCAATCCCACTATTTTTACCCTCATAGCAGGGAACATTCTCCTAAAACAGAGTAAAAATTATATAAAATTAAACACTGTCAACAACAAAACGCATTCTTAAAAATAAAGGCTCTTTATTGGAATCGATATTTTGCAGAATGTAAATTCCTCATGAAAGGAAGTTTTACACTCTTAAATATAAACGTTCTTCATTGCCATTGGTGGTTCCCTAAAGAACCTTTACCATCCAAAGAAACTTACATTCCACAAGAGGTTCTTTACAGTGAAAAAAATATTCCTTGGATTGTTTTGTTTTTCACACTAGGAAACTAATTTAAGAATTGTTCACTGAAATATTCTTTAAAGAATTCATATTTTGTTCTTTGGAGTCACTGGGAAAACTCTATTTTAAAACCTTTTTTTTTAAGTGAAAATTGAGACATTTGATAAGATGATTTTGCAGAGTATAAGGAAGAGAGAAATTAGATTGAAAATGTTAAATGTAAACACAATAACCAATTAATTAAATTAAATAAGGAAAGTGTGTGCCACATGTTTGCAGTGATTCATGTAAAAAAAAAATACAACTGTCAGACACCAACAAAATCAAAAATAAGAATAATAAAACCATTTAATCATTCTTGTCTTTATTTGGTGACCATTTGCAAATAATAACAGGATTTATTTTGTTAAATTAAAAAGAACAGAATAGCAGACTAATCAAATAATTCAGAAATGTCTATAAAAAAGTTCAAATGAACTAAACTGAACAAAGAGCTAGATGTTTAAAGAGCTAGCCACGTCTAAAAAGACATTTTGGGCTAATTCCTCATTTTACACTTCAAAAGCAACTTCTTTGTCTTTTCATTTAGACATCATAAATCTCTTTGTTCATAATGAGAGAAAGTGTCTGGTCGCTCACCCGCACCCCCTACACCTCGAAATTTATAGGGTTATTATTAGAAGGACATAAAATACACGCCGCTATTCATGAATCTTGCATTAAAAAAGCTATTATTTCAGGCTCAATTTCTGACTGAATATGCAAACCATCAGTCTGTATAACACGTTATATATTTTGAAACAAGTTACGTTGTTTGATAAAGGGTTCTGACACAAACAAAATTGTTTACTGTTCCAATGAAAAATTGCTAAAGGCGTGATTTATTACACAAGTGCGAAGAATCAGAAGAAAGGGTCTATTGATGATGAAAACATCATGTGGTGTAGGCCTAAGAAATGTATTTAAAGTTATTGAGAAAAGTCTGAGAAAAAAAGTCTTCAGAATGATCGTTTTAGAATTTACATCGACTTTATTTTAAATTCCTTTTGCGTTTGTCAGGCTTAGTCTATTAACTATTCGTTAGTTGTTGTTTCCAAAACACAGTTTAAAATAAAGTAAACTATTTTACGCAGTTATGTAAAAAACGAATTGTTTATTTCTACATATTTGTAGGGTAATTTAAACCGCAACATGGACTTCTATTAATAATCACTACTTTACAACCATCCAGTGCAATCAGGAAGTATTCCTAAGTACAGGTTTACCCTGTGTTTTAAGACAAGGAATTACACCTATAAACGGAGACATGTTTTCATGTTGGTTTGATCGTAAAGTGTAAAAATGGCACGGAAATACCTGGCAATCCCGTCGAGAAAGAAAGGGGCGAAAGGTCTTACTGTGAACTGTGCAGGTTAAGTTATATGCTCGGTTTGGGCTGTAATTGACGCCCAAAAGAGCAAGAAAACGAAAAACATATTTCAAATGCATTAATTAGAAACAGTTGTTGTTGTGCTGTTTCGCCCACCGTTATAGGGTTGAGTAAGTAGTGAAATAGCCCTACCGTAGCTCGCCATATATTGGTTGTGGTTTGTGATTAGGTACTTCTGCCCATATGTAACACATTAGCGCCCCCAAAACACTGTTTTCATGTTTTCAGTCCCCGCGTGCAGCCACCTCCTTTTGCCAAACAATACCTTGAGATGTTTTTTTGCGCGTGCGTGTGTTCAGCAAAAATGAAAGCTGTCCGTATGGGGTCTATGACAAATGCTCAAAATATCTTGTTTTCTATTTGTTTTAAATAAATAACCTAAATAAAATGAACAGATTTTAAATGTACTATGTTTTGTTATTGTTGTTATTTATTTTATTTTTTTGCTTGTTGTATAGGCTAAACCTTTTACCTCATTCTCAGCAAAAATTAAATATATATGACGCTTTACATCATGTTAAAATAAGGGAAAATATGACTTTCTTAGCACATTTATTACACATGAGAGTACATCGTTTCAATCAATATTTAAAAAAACATATTCAATGTAAAAAAACACAAATCAATACGTTTGTGTTAATGTAAAATGAAGAATACTAAAATAATAATAATTATTATTATTGTATTATTATTAATATTATTGTTGTTATTATTATTATTGCAATAATTAGCCCACCTTTACAGGGGTCCTCTTTAAGGTTTTTTTTCACTCATTAAAAAAACTAGCTTATGAAAAGTATAAGCTAATATGCAACATTTTCTGAATTTGCATTAAAAACATTAGGTTTAGAATCATCTTAAGTAGGTCTAGTTCAGTTTATACGATGTTTGAATGTAGTAGTTTAATAAAATTAGTAAATACGTCAGAGAAGAGAGATTTTATTAACAAAAAATAAAGGAATTCTATATTTGGCCCAAGCATATTTTATGTTGCCAATTGGTCCAATTTTACAATTATACTCTATAAAGTTATTTATTTAGTATATTTTCAGTTTTACCTTCCAGCTTTTGTGATGATCATTTCTGTGCCGATGTCGTGGAAGCGTTTCCACAGGTCAGCGCACTGCAGCTCCACCTGGATGTCCTCCATAGAGGCTGAGGGTGAAGAGTCGCAGGTGGCGGAGGTCAGGTCCGCCGGGGAGCCGAACGAGCAGGACGTCCTCTCCGCCAGACCCTCTCCGTCAGAGCCCGGGCTGGCCTCCGAATCTACAACGAATAAATAAAATTATTGTAAACGCCAGCAGCAGGACAAAGGCCTCTGGAGGCCAGTTGACAATACTGAACGGTAGAACCAGATCACCTGCAGCCGTAAAAAAACGACTTGGATTCGTTCATGATGGACTATTAAATAAAATACAGCACCGATTAGGTGGGTTTCATATTGTTTTCTGAAAATAGCATAGCCTCCTTTTTGTTTAATTATTTTGGTATGCGCGCGGGGTTAACCCTACTAGGCTATAGCCTATCTAGGCATAAACTGCACTTAATAGGTCACAAAACGAATGTCTGGCAGTTGGTAAAAAAAATAAAAAATTGGCTTTATTTTTGAAGGAAATTGCATTTTGGAGTGGTTTTTTTCCAAAAAATGTATTATTCTGATTGGAAGGAAACTAATTTCATTTTATTTATACCTTGAACTTTAAACAGTTAAAATAAAAATAAAACAATTCTAATAACAAAAACTAGCCTACTTAATCTGAAATCTTAAACTTGTTTTACAGGGATTAAAGCAAAGGAAAAAAATTAGGTATTTTAAGCCTTGGCACTGTTATAGCCTATACTTGGCAAAATAAGTAGGCCTATGTTAAAACAAACCACAAGAAATCAATATAGGTTTTTAAAATATTCAGGTGATTTCAACCAAAGGCTATTCAAATAAGCTGGATTGTTGGCTGTACATGTCATGCAAATTAGACTGTGTAACCGTAAGCTTGAAAAAGACTGGCCATGCAGCAGCCTAAGCCAAACCACCAGCACCCTCTGAAGCCGTGGGCAAGAGCTTTTAGGAGCTCCAGAGCCCGAGTCAGACTTTATCAACCTCGTGAGAGATTCAATCAGCGAAATTATAATAATGAACCCCGTCGCTTCTTTCATGCAATCTCTCAGGCATGTCCTCAACTCTATCCAAAGCCATCAATGTGCTGTCGTTTCAGAGATGCTGTCAGAGAGCCATTCCACAAGACTAATAGCTCTGCCAGAATTACTTACAACATAACACGACATACTGTTGCCTACCAGCGTCAACTGAACACTACAAACGATATCCTCAAAATAAGACAACAAGAGATATCATAGCATAACTTACATTGGACACGATAACTCTCTAAACCCGTAAACTTTTAGGTAACTTCGATTAATGACGTGTTCGTTCATTTATGATCAGAATAGGCAATAAAGTGGTATAAACCTCTGTCTCCGATTTGACGCAATGAAGCCAATAGAAAACTTAGTAGGCGATTTAATAGGTGATTGCATAACTGCCAGCACTTACATATTTTTTCTGTTGCTGAAACATACTGCAACACAGCATCTTCACGTGAACACATTTGCCTTCATGCACAGTGTTTGACTTCGTTGTCAATTACCTAATTTTTTGGGGGGGATAGAGGCGAACTAAGCATGAAATTGCAGAGTAACCCAATCCAGCAGGCCCAGAACCACCTGTTTCCGCTGGACTTCACTCAGTCTCATGTAAGAGGGAGGTAATAAAAATACAGATTAAGACTCCTTTTAAATGTACACATCTGTAATCTTTTTATTTTGATTTTGTCGCTCTGGGAATTATGCAAGAGAATGAGCAAAAATACTACGGCTTGAATGACATCGAAGGAAAATCATATGGAAAAACAAAAAATTTTAAATTAGTCCAAAATTAACAAAAAACTAACCTAACACAACGCAAACCTAATTGGAAAATTAATTATTCAAGAATTTAAACATTAATATTTGAGAAGGAAAAAAATACATAATGCATTTCAGTGGTCCAATTGTAATTTCAGTAAACAGAATTTTTTATTACCTCCCTCTTCAGTTGGTACGCACAAAATTCTGTCCGTTTCAATATGGACATTTAGTAGCCTAGTAGTAGTTCCATTCGTTTACATAATTTGGTTAATTACAAGTGTATCATGTTATGGAAAGCACAATGCGCAAAAGAATATGTTAAATTCATAGGCTACATTAAACTTAAAATACAATGTGAAAATATGTAATGGATATCTTAAATTATAGATATCAAAATCAAGTCTGATAGTCATTACATTTTTAAAGGGACAAAAAAAAATATGATCTAACAAACATAGCCTATTTAAAACGTTCAAGACGGAAACTGCAATGATTTTAGTGTTGAAAATTGTTTAATTTACAAGTGATTTCTAATTTAAAATAAAGATTAAAAGTCTGATTTAAAGTCTGTTGTTGATTCGCGGCTGAAATGTCCCAAGTTTATTTTTTATGCAATATTAAATAGTAAAAAATAGTTTTTCTCTTTAATTTATTCAAGATAGCATCTTCCTTAAACTCTAGTAATTACTGTTGTTATAAAACGAAGTAGAAAAGTTCTCATTCATGTTTACTGAAATGACTCAAACACAGACTCAAGTCACCCCCTGCATGTTTAGGACACCAGCCTTGAACATGAGAAAGTCATCTGTATAGCCTACGCGCGTGGGACAAGATAATAGCGCGATCGAGTAATTGAAATAATTTTCCACAAAAACAGAACAACTGTTAACCTTTTTAATTAGCTTATAATCCCGCATTGTGTCACAGCTAAACTAAAATTTCTATCGGTCGAGCAACAACAATTCTATCCCATTCTATTGATGAGCTTGAGTATCTTGAGCGTGGGTATTGAGCAGTTAAATTAAAGACTTCAAGAGGTTTAAATAGGCCTATATGAAAAAAATAGCGAGATCTGAATCAAAACGGATTTGCCATTCAGCTTGCAGCCTAAGTGTTGTTGGGTGTTGTTGTTAAATTAGCTAGGCTATTTATAAACAAAAAAAGTTTGGAATTGTCTTTCTTTTACGGTAATTGAGTAACACTGCTGGTTTAGTATGAAAACAATGTTGACACAGGTAGGCCTATTTGACCTGTTGGCCCCCACCGCGTTTTAACATCCATAAAATGTTACAAAAGCCTCTTGACAGTTTTGTTAAAAAGTAAAAAATATCATTAACAATTCTACTCAGTGTACTCACCTGTCGCGCTTTTCGTCGTTTTCTGATAATGCAGCTCTTTTGTTACAGTATTGCCCAACTATAATCATCTATCTGTGCTCACTATTATTTTTAAAATGAGGTGAAGTCACATTTAAAAACCGCCCTCAATAGTGGACTATATCATAATATGTACAGAATGATCAGTCAGCAGCCTGTTGTGCAGAACTTAATGGTCTGCCTAATGGCAAATGCTTCTGAAGCGAGACTAATGAAGTGATGACTAACGTTGCAACAGTTGAACTACAGCGATGAAACCAAGAAACACATACGCGCGCACACACAGTAATGTGCGTGAGCGCCTGCTCGCGTACATTTACAAGTGCACTTATCTGTTGAGATCTGGATGCATGCAAAAACTGATATCTACAGGGAATATAGTTTCCAACTCAACTTTCATGTTTCCAATTAATTTGTATACTATAATTTTCTGTTTACCTGATGACACATAAATCGAATTGTTAGGCCATCTTAGCTAGATTGGTGTATTATACTCGGTATTTAGCCTAACGCACCAAATATTAAATTCACTTGCATGTGCATCTCTTAGTCTGAAATAAAGCACAGTCTTTTTCTTTCTAAAAACAAATAAACAAAAAGCTACAAATGTTCTAAGCTATTCTAGAGGCTGCTCAATTTTGAAATAATGGAAGACTGTTACCTATAACTGAGAAATGAAATGTCTAGTATGTTTTTCTATTAGTTGTTTTTGGTAGGTTGGTTTATGAAATTCAATGTTTGGGCTAACTAGGCCTGCGACTATGAAATAGCCTGTTTTATGCAGTGCAAACGTTTGTAAATGCGGTCTAAAAGTTTGAACTGAGTGTATAACAATTCAGTTTGCCATGTCATCACGCACTAACCAGGGTCGATATCCAGACAATTAACAGGATCCTCTCCGTCTCCCAATTGTCCGTTGCTCGCGAGGCTCTCCATAGACAGCTCCAGCTCCTTTTCTTCCCAGCCACGGAGCTTCCGCTTCTTGTTTGTCCCGATCAGGGCTTCAACCGAGAAGGCGTGCGCTCGTGAACTCAGCGCAGCAGCGGACCGTCTTCTGTCACTCATCTCTCCCACTGCAAATCCAACGGAGGGCAAATAGAAACTCCGTCCGGGCTTCAGCGCAAGAATGCCGCACGCGCAAAATGTTTATAACGGGTGGATTTAGGTCTCCGGTGACGACGGTAATCCAAGCCCAAGTCTAATTTATGCCTTGTAAAGGCTTAAAAATAAAAGAACCCATTCTCGACGTAGGGACTACGGCTCAATACCTTGTCCGAGAAGACAGTTTGCTAATATATCTCGATGTTTTGCGTCTCCTTCCAACTTCTCTGCGTCTCTTTTTCTGTCGTTGAGTCCTCTCTGATTGATATTCACTTCTGGAAAACTTTTTTTCGAAGCGTTAAGGGCAACCCTTTTGCTGTTTGTCAAACCCAACGCGACCAATGGGAAGCGCGGGAAGAGAAAGAGCCAAAATATGATGTCCAATGGAAGAGGAGGAAAATAAGCATGGTGGAGGAACTCTGAGCTGGAATTTGGAGATGGCCATCTTACATGGGAATTAACCTCATTCGATTTAACAAGCAGATAAAGAGTTACCTTTCCTTAAAACGTTTGTTTTTGTTAAATTCACCAATTAAAAAAAATAATAGCCTAATCCTTTTTAAAACCAAAATCCGTGACAAATAGCTAAATTTACCAATATTTATTTCTACAGTTTTTGCCATTAGCACGGGTGGGTCATCGTAAAATGTATCTGACCTTTAAACATGTTCAGTTGTTTATGATTAAGAAATACGCATGCACATTCTTTCCTAAATGTCTAAACTTACTTACATTTTTCTCCATGGCTGATGTACGTTATTAATAGTTCATTTATTGCTCAAAATCAATAGGCCTATTAAATTTTATAAACATTTTTTATGTTATGTTATGTTTAGACTTTTTAAGTTGGCCACTGATACCCATTAAACTGTCTTTATTAATAGCCTAATTCTCTCCATAATCAAGCCTATCACCACTGCATATGTAACACCACTTTCATTGGTTAAACACTAATTATATTTCTATGTAATCTAGATTTTTGAAAAAAGTCTGTAAATACGTTGATTTATTTTACATAAGTAAAACTACTGTTATATTGTAAATCGTATAAAAGTGTCAAGGCCAGTTATCACGAGTCTTGCTGGCTCCCGGAATCGAGGTTGCTCTAAATTGGAAACATGAATGATTTGGTTTATCTTTGCAGTGCAATAGCGACATAGGGAAAATGACACCTTAACGAGACTTGAAATAGTTCAAACGGTTAAATCAGGGGTGTTTCGTTCTTTTTTCATCAGTGTTCATTTTTTCATTAAAGAATACATGCATCAGTGTTCAGCTTATAATCTTTAGTGCAGCAAAATAACGAACAGGCTATTGTATTGCCGACAGGTAGGCCTAGCCAATATAAAATAAAAAGACAAATTAATGAGCCAATGAGCTGGAATAACAAAAATCACATAAAAATTGTAATAAAATCTAAATCACAGAAAATCACATTAAAAAAAAAAACACTTCAAACGAGTCTAATGAATAATCACTTAAAATAGAATTTGTAATTTATAGGCTACATGAAGAACAGAAGAAATAGGTCCAGGAAAAAACCTTTACGCACTTTAAGAAATGCTGGGTTATTTAAACCCAAATTGGGTAAAATATGGGCTAACTTCTACTATATGTGGGGTAATAAAATGTTTAAAAGTCCATAGTAGCTTCCTTTTATTATTAGCGTTACGTAATTACGCAGACACATTTCTATTACGTGTATCAGCCTTACTGACACATTTACATTTATTTTCGAATTTATTCGAAATAAGCAGACATTTATAGGCTATAATTAGCTAATTTGTTTGATTAGCCTAATTTAATTTAGTTTAACCCAAGTTTGACTACGATTTTATTTTCGAATCGTAACTTTTTGCCTGTTTTTATTTTATCAATAAAACATTTTTATAAGTATAATTTTTATAATTAAAAAATATATTATTTAAAATGCATATTATACACATTATATTTAAAATGCATAATATACGATATTTTTGTGCGCTTTTTACCCCAATAGCCTACAAATCAAATAGTTTCTTAATTATTTTAACGAATGTTTAATTGGCGTCTCAATTACGGTTTTAATTATAATTAACTAAAAGTGTGGGTTTATGTTAATAGTTTACGCGTAGTCCTGTTTTAAATGTCACGGCAAAAATGAAATAAGCATTAGGCTATTATTATTAGGCTATAGGAATGGAATCAGCATCGGCTTTGAAAAGTGTAAGAAAAGACTGCTGGTCTAATGTAGCCTACATATCTCATTTTGTATTTGGCATTATTTTCAATGGATTAAAGCTTTTCAAAATTTTGCTGTTTTCGTTTTAAAGAAATTGTTAAATGTCAAGTTTGACAGCAGATTTCAATTGTCATTTAATGCATGATATATTTATTTATGGTTGTTATTGCCAAAATTAAAGAACAAGTGTGACCCTTGCTCTTCAAAAAAAAAAAAAAAGCTCAAAGGACTCTCGGCATTGACATCACATGAGCCATTACTCATTTAACTCAACACACAATTGACCGCGCATCGCTTTATCAGAGCACTGTATTCGATTAGCACACTGTCCGTGGATTATTATAAAACACCTACTAAACGTCGCACAGGTTTTGTTGTCATTTTGCTCCTGCAATTCAAGTAAGCATGTTTGCACTTTGAGTATTTCTTTCAATTGTGCCGCGCATATGGACTCTATACCAGCTTTACAACACTGGCACAAATCTCTGCAGCTAAAAATAGCGCATTTAAACAGGGCAAAAAATGAATGACACTTCAAAGCAAAGAGTAACTTGAATATAGCCTACTGTCAAATAATAAGCGACTGTTCCTCGCAATTCCGTCAGTCTACATAATAAAGAAAGAGAGAAAAAAAAATCTCTCAAAACAAACTAATCATTTAGTTTGAATGATCATTAATTGCCGGGAACGAATAAACTCCCCACCTAAATCTTCCAATATCCTTGACCTCAGAACACAGCTTGGAGAATAATGCATGTTTGTGCAGTAGATGACGCTGGAAAATTGTTCAATTGCAATTTAAAAGAATCAGAGTAAATACGCGTAGAGTTAATGATGTTTTCTCTTTTTGTGATTTACGATGGGTTCTTTCAGGATTATTTCTTCGCAAAGGAGGTAGTCATTTTAAGGAAACGTTATTTTTGACTAAAATGAAGTATATGAAAGACCATTTGAAATACTGTCCAATTTAAAATGACAAGCATAACTTATAAAGAATGCTCATGTATATAGAGCACAACTCCATTCTTGGGTTATGAATGTAGTGTCTGCATCTTTTTTCTTTCTGGTTGCATTAATTCTTTTAAATATATACAGGAGCATATTAAATCCTTTTTTCCTACTTTTTTAAGGGATTTTTTATTAGGCTACTGCCTTCTTTATTGCGTTTAAATATAGATACATCATACTACATGACAAATTAATTGCTTAATAAATAAATGATTTGTAAAAGGTTTCAGGGATAATTGGATATAAAATCTGCAACAGTATGAGGTTAACCTTACCCTATTGAGGGCCCGTTCGCTTCACTCCAAGGACAATAAATAAACGATAAAGTTGCAGCTTCGAAATTTAAAAGAACAGCAAAGTCCACATCACAACTCTAATGATAGAGGCACAGAGGAAATGGTTGGAATCAGTTTTAGAACGATAAAAACATTGACAGCCAATCAGAATCCAACCTGCTGTAAAGAGCTCGAGCATTTAAAGAAGCAGATGACAGAATCGCTGAACGTGCATATATAACAAACAACAACATCGTGAGTTTGGTATTAATGCTAGCTATATCTAGTTATGTGTTGCTCTTGAAGTGAACATGCCTTCAGACTGTAAATTCTGGTAAAAAAATTAAACCTTTCTAACAGATATTTACAGCCTTAAAGGAACAGTTCAGACCCCCCCCCCCCCCATAGCAAGAAAAACAAATGAAAGTCAATGGAAGTTTTCCAACATTTTTCAAAATATCTTCTTCTCAAGAAACTCAAACAGGTTTGTGACAAGTGGAGGATGAGTAAACTAATGAAAACATTTTAAAACATATTCTGTTTTGCCTATTGGTTAGTCTTGATATCTCCTCAAAGATTCAATTTTATAGCAAAAGAGAATCAGTGCAATAAAACTCAAACATTATCCTCACACAAGTACAAAATGTCATTTTACTCCAGTCACACATGTACCACATGTATGAGGTGTCTACTATATCATCCAAGCAGAATTTGGCAAGAGTTTTCCTCTACTTCTGGACTGGCAGTAAGTTTCTCCTGCTCAGCATGTGTGAGTTGAGGCATGCATGAGACCGAAAATTATTTTCAATGCACCTTATTCATATACCAATAAATAAAAAGAAGGTTATTTATTTTGGTTCAAATAAATAGAAAAAGTACCAAAAAAAAGTGCAAATAATGGAGCGTTTGAACAGGCTGTGATGACAGCGTTGTAATTTACTTACCAGTAAACTAAACGGCTCTTAGAAAGACAAAGACATGTTTGTGTTGCATCTCACAGTTTATGAATCTTTAAAAACAAACGGCCTTAATAGAAGCCCACCAGTTTTCTCACTTCCGTCATCACAGGAGCTGCGAGGCTACGAGCCTTCTCTGCTCCTTGGGCTAAGAGACTCTTAAGGTGGCCCCGGTCAGCCCTTAGTCTTTGGATTTCCAGCCGAATGGGTTGCAGTTTCTGTATAATAGCCTCGGCCACCACATTCTTGTATTGTCCAGTGTCCATACCTTCAGCCAGCCTGAGCACTCCTTCCACGGTCTGTCCTGACACAGCTGTATGCATGGAGACCAGGTTTGATACACCTGGCCGAGTATCGGGCTCATAGGTCACTTCAGAATTGAAGTCAGTCACGGCTCTGCGGATCTTCAGTGCAATGTCATCAGGCATATCGGTCAGGAAGACTGTAGAAAACCTCTGGGGGTCTGATTTGGACATCTTTGAGGACGGATCCCGGAGAGATTTCACCTTGCGGGTGCCACCTGAGAGTTAACAGGCAGAAAAGTATTTAAGTTAAATATTTAGAATATTTCCTTGTGTTTGTTATTCAGTTTTGTTCTAAATTTTAGGTCAGTAATAATACACCGTATATAGTCAACGTTTGAAGTGGATCAAAAAAGTTTTTCAAAATTGTCCCAATTCAAGAATTGGTGTCTTTCAACAGTTTTAGGAACACTTTGATGAAAGGTTTTGATCCACTTCAAATGTTGACTACTGTATTTTACAAAAGGACACATTAAATTGATCCAAAGTGACAGAAAATAAATTTATAATGTTTAAAAAAAATGATTTACTTTCAATTAAATATTGCTTTTTTGAACTTTAGTATCCAAAATATAATAATAATAATAATAATAATAATAAATCCCAACAATTTTTAGCACTGATATTTGTAACATTATGGAATAACAAATAATATTACAAAGATCTGTGAAGGGTCACGGAGACTTATAATTGATCAAATTAATCTAACATCAGAAATAAATAACGTTTTAAAATAAATAACATTATTAAATTGTAATAATATTTACATAGTAAACAATAAATATTATATTAATTGTATGTTTGATAAAAAAAATGCAGCAAACAATTTATATTACATTATATTATTAATTTCAGTAAACTACCAATACACATAACCAACAAGTCAAACACCAATTAGACTGAAATTACACATCTTAGGAAAGCAACTGGGTTGTGTAAATATTATTTCTTTGTGAGATCACAACACAGATGGTCCATAATGTTTGGATCTATGATTTGGTTTCAGGGCAACAGATATTGTTTGGCTTCTTTAGCTTTGGCTCTAGGATGCAGACGCAGTCTTCATTCACATGTAAGAAGAGCGAAGTGATACAGTCCTTTGTGAAGTCATATATAGGGAAACTCCCCAGATCCATTATCACCCCATCACTCAGATAGAGGAGGAAGAGAACATTCCTTTAATCAAAGCGCCATTGCACACATGACTGGTTTCATATTGTGCTTTTATGACGGCGATAATTATAGAGAATGAAAGACCGACAGTCCAACATGCCAGCCATGTGTGCGTACACTTATTGTGCAAAGGGTATGTCGTTTTGCGCGTGTATAAATACAGTGAGCTCAAGAAGACAACCGAGAGCACACAATCATTTGTGTGTTTGCTCAGTGACAGAGTAATTTGTCTTACTCTTCAGGATTTGAACCTAGGTGAATCTTTATGAGATAAACAGTGATTAAAACAGGAAGTTAAAGACAACGTACATTTTGGTTTTAAGCGTATACAGTTGAAGTCAAAATTATAAGCCCTCTTTTTAAATTTTGATTCTTTTTAAAATATATTCAAAGCGATGTTGAACAGAGCAAGACATTTTCACAATATTTCCTATTATTTTAAATATAGATTTTTTTCTTCTGGAGAAAGTCTTTTTTTTTTTTTTTTTTTTTTTAGTTTAAGAAATGTATATTTACAGAACAAACCACTGTTATCCAATAACTTGCCAAATTATCCTAACTTGTTTAGTTAAAATAATAACCTAAAGCCTAAATCGCACTTTAAACTGAATACTAGTATCTTGTAAAATAACTAGTAAAATATTATGCACTCACTGTCACCATGGGAAAGACAAAAGTAATTAGGTATTAAAACTATTGTTTAATAATGTGTTGAAAAAATATTCTCTCCTTTAAACAACACATGGGAAATACTACAAGCTTAAAGAGATTTTATTAGAATTTTTGTAATGTTTAGCGTACAGACAACTAAAAACATACACAGAGATCATTGAAAATGACTAAAAATGCTGTATTATTCATGCCACACAAATAGGTGGTAATATCATTTTGTAAATGATCCCAAAATGATGGGACAAAAATAGACCACTATGGTAATTTTGTGTGACATAAAATTTTTTAAAAATCTTGTTTTTTAGCAAACATACATGCATGAGAAAATGCACAGATGATGAACCAGGCTCAATCTAGTGTGCATATGTCAAGTGGCAGTGTTTGAGAATTCTATCCAACTTTCAAAGGCTGTATGTTCATTCGTGTGCATACCTAACAAAATGAAATATACTTTGTGTTCTAATGTCATGAGTAGGTTTCTAACAGTAGATGAATTCCTGTTGCGATTAATCCCTCAACTTTTAATACTGTGATACTGTGAACCATGATTTTACCCTAAGCTGCAAAAAGATTACTTTAACAGGTATAATAACAAAAATTACTTAGTTATTGCTTTATTATATAAAATATAAAAAAATGTTTTAACCAAATAAAATAGCAAAAGGACTATAAAGAACAATAGGTAATGCTTAACAATAAAGTATTATTAGTAAATGTTAGCTAATGTATTAAAATCCATTAAAATTGTGGGTTCCACACAAGTCATTCATGTTGTCCCAACACAAATCAATTAAGTTAATGTAACAAATTTAAGAGGATTGAACATAAAACAATTAAGCCCCCTCAATTAAACATATATCCAGAATTGTGTTGTTTCAGCTCATTTTGTACAAGTAGTTTGAACAAGCTGCAAAAAATAATTTTTTGAGTGGAGCATTAACATGACCCAAGATTAACAGTGTTAACATCCAACAGCCCTATAAATAGTGACAGAATTTTCAGTTAATAATTCAGCATTTAGTAGGCCAGGTAAAATTGAAAATGTTAATGTTAGAAGTTTTAACCCAACCAATTAAGTCTTCAAGCTTTTGGCGTGATTATGAACACCACTGCAAATACAATGTGAATATTCTTAAAATGCACTTTTTAAACGATAAATAATTGTTTATGGTATTTTGAAGTGCCCACTATGTCAGAATAGTGCATGTTCATTATTATGATATATTGAATTATTGAATATTGGCTTATGTCTAGTCATGAGGTAAAAAACGAGAACTTCCAAACATACTGAGCAGGGCACGAGGCTCGGGGAAGAACTCTCCGTACTGGTTGTTAAAGATACGGGCCAAGTCCTGGGCGAGCTCCAAGTGCTGGATCTGGTCCTCCCCTACTGGCACATGTGTGGATCTGCACAACAATAACATCAGTCTCTCTCTCAAACAAACATGGGAATAGAACAAAACACATCAAGAGCCTAGCCGGGTCGTACTTGTACAGCAGAATATCTGCAGCCTGTAACACCGGATACGTATAAAGTCCCACACTGCCTTCATTCTTCTGCTTGCTTTTCATCTGCGAGAAAAAGAAACTGAGGATTTACCACTGGTAAGCGCAGAGGGGAAAGTCTGAAATAAATCTAAAGCACCTTTCATTACATTTGGCTGCGAATGTCTGTTTGTTTTCTTATTACAATGAGCTCTAACATCATGCGGTGTCTCAGTGTCTCTGAATGAAGTAGTTTTGCCACATTAACGCACACAGGCAGCATCCAAAGGCTGCTTTCCGCCACGTTTCACATGCACTCAGCTGTTGAGTAAACAGCTAGGTGTTTTCCCTGCAGCGGTGGGAGGCTTCTGGCCGAGCACTCCGTCGGCAGCAATATAAAAGTGTTGTCCTCTCTGGGTGAATCACAGTCATTATCAAGCCCTGTCTCTCCCTGCCAGGTCCTCCTACACCCCCTGACCGGCACAGGGAAAAGCCTGTCGCTGTGCCACATAGACAACTAACAAAGGAGCAATGCCTGAGCATTTAAGTTGGCATGTTACCATCTCCTAATATCACATTTATTTATTTTTTATTTGACTTAATCAGGAGCAGATTAAAAACTCTTCTTCTGTTGTTGCACACTGTAAAAAGAACTATGGTCACACTTTATTTTAAAGTACAACTCTTGATATTAATAAACCATTAACTATGACTCAAACTTCTAATTTGCTGCTTATTATTGGTTATTAATATAGTAGTTGGGTTTAGGTATTAGGTAGAATTAGGAATGTAGAATAAGATCATGCAGAATATGTGGATTATAAATACTAATAAACAGCCAAAAGGTTAATAACAGGCAGGTAATAAGCCACTAGTTAATAGTGAGAATTGGTCCCTATACTAAAGTGTTACCAGAAATGTTGTAATTACCTTCCACTGAGGCAGGTGCCGTAAACGAGGCATGCTGGTCAGACAGCCCAGAATCCACGAGAGCTCGGCATGTTCTGAGACCTGCACAGATCAAACGGAGGATTCCTTTTCTTAATTTTGTTGAGAAAAACATTGTAAGTTGCTCATCTTCTACAGCTAAAATACTCATCTTCTACAGCTCTGGAAAAACAAAGAGACCACTTTAAAGTTATTACTGTTTCCTTGGTGAAAATAAATGTATATATACAAATTGTACATATATGTACATTTTTCCCAATATTTGAGGTCTGAAAACATGGAATATTTTAGACTGACCATAGTAATTTTCTGCAAATAATTGCTCTAAATCATAGTGTAATTTGAAATTTTAATGTCATTTTTTTTTAGACATGTTATCAGTAGTTGAACATTTTACTCTAAACACATAACTATTAAATGGAAAATGTAGAAGATATCAGATAATATGTGCTTTCTTTTAATTGTCCAGCTGTATGAACTGCAAGTTTTTCATTTCTGCATTAATCGTTTATTTTCATACTTTATTTTGAAAAATCAATCAAACGTAATAAACAAATAAAATCAATCAATGAATACATCCACATTTGCAGAAACAAAATACAAGGGAACAAATAATACTAAAACTAATTTGACAAGAAAATACTATTTCATTTTTTTTTTTCCATTAAATGTTTAGTGATACAGCATTTCTGAATTAATCTCTCTGAATTTAAAAAGCAATTTCTAAAAGAGTTTTCCATACATTACTAGTTTTTAAAGTTTCTTTATTAATCCAATATTAAAACAAATATTACAGAACTTGGGACACTAGCTTTTCGCTCTTTTTTTATTTTATTTTTATTTTTTTGAGGACACTTCAGTAACACTGGACCCAATGCCATCAAATGAATCCATTATTTTTGAAACACACAATGACAGTTCATTACACACATTCTAGGCATCTTCGTAGCGCCCCTCTGTGGCAGTGAAAAGAACAAGATGTTTCCCACCTACCAACAGTATGAAGGCGTCATTGCCTCAATACTTTAATCACAAGTACCCAAACTACTCCATCTCTCCTTACAAAATAATGTGATAGAGCTCATTCAACTGCTATAGTGAAATCTGTAGAGTTCCCAAAAGAGATCGATCCACACACACACACACGATTCAAAAGAAAAACACTCTCAAAATCGTTCTGCTTCAGAGAATTAAACTTTATGGGTGCTGGCGACACGGCCGCCATCTCTCATGCTCACAAAAGGATTCTGAGGCATCTGACGTAAACCCTGAGAGGAATGAACATAAAATGTGATTTTATGGCACAGTGCTGAAAGACATATTTATTACAGCTAGCTAATCTACATGTGAGGGTGAGACAGCGGATACGAAGATGACGGCAAAATTGGGTTCACAGCTTAAAATTCTCATATAATGTTGGTGGAAGATATAATATGTCAGATTTGTGGAAATATCCGCGACCAAGAAAGATTGAGTGAAACAATAGAGTACCAAATATAAACGGATTATTCCTCAGACACACAAGAGGAAGGTTCTCGGTTTTTAAATGTTAAAGAGATAGTTCACCCAAAAACGAAAATTTACTCTCTATTTACACTCAACTGGTTTCAAACCTTTATGATTTTCTTTATTCTGTAGAGCACAAAAGAAGATATTTTGAAGAAAGCTGGAAACAGTTTGGAACAAGTAAAGGGTGAGTAAGTGATGAGTTTTCAGTTTTGGGTGAACTATTCCTTTAAAAAGTAAAAAAAAGTTCTAGTGCAATATATCCCAAATGTACATACAGCTCTAAACACAAAGCTCTATACTTAAGATCCGATTGATTTTAGCTTGTCACCATTTTTTCAGTGAAGTCAAGTGTTTTCCTTGGGCCAGGGTATTATTTTCACATGTGGAACAGTCTTGAGCTCGTATGTTCGATGGGAGGTCTTCAGCCTTGCCAAGATATGTGGCATGAAGCTAAAATGGAATAAAATCAGGGGGAGTGGGAGTGCGTATGCTCGTGTGTTTTCACATGCTTGTTGCAAAGTTCCAGCAAAAAAAAAAAAAACACACAAAAAACCCGGCCGACACACTTTCACTCTGCTGCACAACACACACAAACACACACAGTTGAAAGCATATCAGGTGGCTGAGAGGAAGAACATGTCCACACTTATTATAGCTACCCTTCAAAAGTTGCTCAGTTCCAGAGAAAACGTGCCGGACAGCTAGCAAGTTGCAGTGTACAGTCAAATCTATTATTATCCTCCTTTTTTCTGCTTTATGTGGTCACTTTGAAGTGAACCGTGAAAACGAACCTTTGTGTTTTCCCCCCATCTCGAGAATTTGAAGAGATAGGAACCGGTTGGGTAAAATAAGCATTTAAAACTCACCTCCTTTAAATAAATATCTGGGAATAGAAAATATGTTTTAGCTGACTGCCAGTAGTTGAGGCCAATAAAACGGCCGGACGCCTTCATAGAACGAGGCTTCTGTAGTTATTTGAAAGGTGCCTCTGACATTTTTTGACATTGTTTAGGCAGCAGGGTAGAACAAAGATCTGTTCGCTTCAAAAATATATCACTAGAAGCAGATTTACATGGTAGTACGAGATCAACCAGAAATTAAATTTCTGCAATCATTTACCTTCATTTTGTCCAAAACCCGCATTACGTTGGAAAGAAAATTGAGAAATGTCACTGTAGCACAGCATATAATGGGACACATTTTTCAAGCTTTTGACAAAGCACATATCTACATACACGGTTAATGAAGACATATCTTTACTGTGCATTTTAATTGCTTCATATGGGTTTGCGAGAACCCAGGAGTATTATGTGCACTACTGCCATATCATATATCCTATAATAACCCAAGACTACACTCTAAAAATGCTGGGTTGTTGGTATTCAACATTGAGTAAAATATGGACAAACCCAACCACTGGGTTAAAAATTTGTCAAAAATTTGATTGTCCACATTTGACCCAATGTTGGGGGACAAAAACCAAGCATTTTTAGAAAGTAGCTGCCCGATAAAGCTAAGCAGGGTTGGGCCTGGTCAGTACCTGGATGGGGAACATCCTGGAAAAACTAGGTTGCTGTTGGAAGAGGGAATTAGGGTGTGCTCGCTCAGTGGGTCCTAAATTAAGGCCCCAGTAAAGGGACAGGGACAGTATATTGCAAAAAGCACATCCTTCAGATGAGACATTAAACCATTTGGAATATAACAAGTAAAAGATTACTGAATTGTTTACTTGGAACCAAGTCTTTAATGTAGGACTCACTTGAGACTGCTGGAAAAGTATGGAGCGTGTCGGGTCGATTCCACAGGCCAATAAGCTGGCAGCCATGTCCAAGATATTGTCCCGTAGCACCCGAGGGTCCTGAGGCTGGGTGATGGAATGAAGGTCTACGATGCTGTACATGACTGTGCTATACTCATCCTGAAGAGCCACCCAGCTTTCTAGAGCTCCCAGATAGTTCCCCAAGTGAGGAACACCTGTGGGCTGGATCCCTGAGAAAACCAGCCCCATAGAGCGGCTCTGTAGAGAGGTTTGGGAAAAAAATCTGTTAAGAAGAAAGACAAACAGTAATACGAGAATCAAAGCAGTGCATAAAAATTAAGGCAAAAAAAGGTTGGTGGAGAGCATAAAGGAAGAAAGGGGACGCCCTACACAGTTTTATGAATGTTATCAAACCGATAAATCCAAAGCACGTCTCACACTAACAGAGCACCCTACTGGGTGAGAGAGTGCTAGAGCGGAACTGCTCCACAGCCAATGAAAACACTCCACAGTTCATAGCCAGCCAATAGTAGATTTTAAGAGCAATACAGTCATGGAATAACATTCACAGTAGTTGTCCTACCCAAACCAGCAATAGAAGAAAGCAGTGAAATATTGTAAACCAGTAAGTAAATTAAAGACTGGGTATAATAAAATAAAATAAAATAAAAGACTCGTTATTATTATGCTTGGACTAAGTATCCTTAGTCTTCAAGAAAAATAGACAATGTTGTCTACTGAACTCAGAACAAATACTGTTAATAACAGAAAAGATGGGCTGACAGTGGTTGGTGGCAGTAAACAGGGTTGAGAAGAGGGTAACAGTGGGTCGCATATATATCCAATTAGCTGTTTTAGAAGCTCAAAACTTTAATATCCCAGACATTCCAACCTGGCTAAAGTAGTTTGCAGCAGGGTCCCACTGGAGATCTGTTCCATAAGTGGAAGGGAGGAGAAGTCATATGAAGATGAGTGTTGGGTTCGCCTCCATTTCTGCGACATTACAGTACAGTCTCATTCACGGGCATGAGGGAGCACTATGAACCCCAAAGCTTCCGGGAGACTTGGGATGTCTGGTATACAATCTAGAAATTCAAAACTTTCAAGCTTCAAATCTTAAAATTCAACATTTCTAAGCGGGCAATCTTCCGATCTTCAAAAATCAAACTGTGCAAACTTTCAACCTTCCAAATGTCTAATTCAAAACTTCCAAACTTTCAATCTTTGCATTCAAAACATCCCAAGTTCCTATCTTCAAAATCTAAATTTAGAACCTTCCAATCTCCAAATTCAAATAATCAAACCTTCCAATCTTTATAATTCAAAATTACCTCTCCAAATACTCCAATACAAAACATCCAAAGATTATAATCCTAAAAAAATCTAAATTTACAATATTAAAAATGCAGAATCCAATACTTCCAGTTGTCCAAACTTCAAAAACAAAAATTCAAATTTTAAATTTAAAAAACTGACTCATCCAAAACAAGGAAAGCACACTTGCATGAAAACATCTAGTAACACCTGCATCATGTGTATGACGTAACTTACTACAGGGCCCATTTACAATCCAAGATCTATGGCTGATCTGAAATCAGTTTGGCTTGAGGAAAGCTTTTGGCCAAGGGAACGCAATCACAGATCCAGAGTCATTAGCTAGTTAGCCTATATGAGGAGAAAGCTATTTATGCCATTACTGGGTGAGTAATTGCAGTGCAGTGGCCTGAATGCACAGGGCCTCTCTGAGGTGTCAGAAGTGATTTGGGGCAGAACGGAGCCTGGTTCATGCGTGTTCTCACCTTGCGCTGTTCTCCTCTTCCCCTCCGGCCGATCATTAACCATTCAGACATGGTAATGGTGTCATTTGAGACAATCACACATAAGCTGAAACAACACTAGTCCCAACTACCGAAGGAATAATCAGTCTATCGTACCTCCTATCTACCGACAAGAAAAAATGTCGAAAAAATGTTTTTTATATATCAATTTTTCTGGCAACTTACGTGATGAGGGCATTTTATTCAAGAGGTACATTACATAGTGACCTGAAAATGCCCATTTTCAGTGTCATTTCTCATTATTTATCAAGGTTGTAGCTATGGTTTTCAAATTGATAGGGACATTTTAAAATCTAGCCACTCAATATAGAAATTCATACTTATGTACTTTGTTTTAATGTTTTAATAAATCAACCTTTATCAGAATGAGGTATTGAGTCTGTTGATGCCATAAATAAAAATGCAACATTATTTCCCCAATTTATTTGTTTAGCCAAAAATCAAATGAAAGAATCATATTTAATACAGCGTAAAAGACATGAATCATTTAATGAACTTATGGAGCTTGATTTCCTGAAATAATCTTAACTGTACAAGCCATGAAGCTTTGAACTGCAATTGTATTTGAAATGTATATGCATTAAAAATCAATCAAACTTTTCTCTTACAAATAAAATCATGCCACACAATACTCTTCCTTTCTCATATGCATTCATATTACTCAGATTCACTGGACTGGCTCTCTCTCCTCAGTTTTCCTAACAGCACGAAGCCTACTTGATGACACCTGGCAAGAGAAGTAAATTCTCTCCTATTTTTTTAAACTGACAAATGCAGTTGTACCACAATTCAGCAAAGAAGCAAAAAATTCCTCCAGATCTGTGTGTGTGTGTGTGTGTGTGTGTGTGTGTGTGTGTGTGTGTGTGTGTGTGTGTGTGTGTGTGTGTGTGTGTGTGTGTGTGTGCGTGCATGTGTGTGTGTGCACGTAAGCTGCAAGGGTTACATAGTACATCTACGAGCCCTGTTCTTACACTCTCTTTGTTGGAGTGTCTGTGCATTCTAATAGGTCCAGGTCGAGAAACTTGCAGTTAATGGAGATCCAAAGTTTTTGAGTCATTTAATCTTGGTAAAGAAAGTTCTGCAAGTAACAAAAAAATGAATCAAATACACTCAAAAGCAAAAAAATCTATTCTAAATGGTGATGCAACCTCCACTTTACCACTTCAGGTGAATTTAATCTTTTTGTATCAAAAAGCAGAAAGTACTGCAGAACAGTGATGGAGAGTGATGGAAAAACAGAAGCGGTATAAAAATCACACAGCCATTACACAGAATAAGATTTAAATCATGCAACAGATTAAGATTACCGATGTGAAAACAAAAGTCACATATCTTGGAATAATATTGAAGGATTTTATGTTTAGACAGGACCTGTTTTGAGAAATTATGTTTTAAAGGGACATAACTTTGTTTTTAAATAAAAACAGAAAAAAAATGTTTGTCCACTCATTTATATGAAGGTTATATTTAGCAAAGCCTAAAAATAATTTTTTTAAAAATTGTTTTCAAAGGACCATGTTTGTAAATTCAATACAAATCTTGTCTCTGCGTAAACTGCAAATTTGAGAAAATGGGGATGTCCTGGCATGCATTTTACTTGTTTAGAACATGATAACCGTACAGGACTGTAGCTGTGTATGTTCACCAAGTGATGTCTACATATACTGGACTGGCACAAATAATATTTTTGTCATCTCTATAGGGATTATTTTGACAAGTCAGAGAAAAAAAAAAGATAAATGCAAATGATAACATGAAAACATTTTTTTTAATCTCTTGTTGATGTCTCTGCATCCACTCAAATTCCAATTTTGCGACTCAGATACAAATCTATATTCAAAATAAATAAAAAATCTGAAACTTTCAGTGTTTGGTTTCAGGGACAGTTACTGTTTTTTTAATTAGGCACATCACTGGGTCTCCACATGATGTCTGATTTAAAAAAAACTGGGTTCTGGATTTACAGAATAATTAACACCTGGTCAGTCCCATGTTTCCAAGACTTAAACGGATAGATCAGCCAAAAAACTAAAATTTCCACACCATTTATTCTCCCTCATGTGGTTTAAAATGTTCTTTTTATGATGAACACAAATGAAGAATACTGGTTGCTGGCACCAATCCACTTCTATTATAGGAAAAAAAACTATGGTAGTCAATGCGTGCCAGCTACCAGCATTTCTCAAAATATCTTCATTTGTCTTTAACAGAAAAAAAACAACTCAAATATGTTTCGAACAAGTGAAGGGTGAGTTAATGATGACAGAATTTTCACTTTTTGGTTGAACTAGCCCTTTAATAACGCTCACTGATTTGAGTTCTTCAACGACATAAGAGATCAAACTCAAACTCTAGATTCTGGAGAAATCTGGAGAAAAATCTGACATCCCAGCAGAAACGGCCATCTTTGCATGCCAATCCCAGCACCGCCTTTCACCACCTTTTATGGTTCTGCAGGAAAGCATCAGCAGCTCAGTAAATGTGGAGAAGCTCTCCACAGGAGCTGCTATCAGAGAGGGAGTGTGAGGCCGGTTCTGAACAGCACCTCTGACCCTCCCGCCCCAGTCCATTTGTCCCCCACTAAGCTTCAGACACACAGAACCCACTGTTATGGTGTCTATCAGCATTGCCTCACTCACCCTATTAAAACAGACATCACGCTGAACAGCAGAAACACATGCCTTAATCCTGCCACTCTCCGCTGGGCTACCAACAAAGCCCCGCTTTGGTGAAGTACACAGCAAAAAATCATTTTTACGCACCTTCCCTGCTGAAGACAGAAGGGAATGTGTACTTTTGCCGTACCGAAACATACCCAGCTTGAAGCGAAGTGCGAACGACAAAAAAATAAAACAGGAACCAAAGCCAGTTCGAGGGGAAAACATATTAAGAGAAAGCATGAGAGACAAAGCCAAAAAAAGGGGAAGAATGAGCAGGAGACGACCAAGAGAAGAGGTATGTTGTGGGGAGGAGGGTGGCGTACAGGAGGTGGCAGGGGGGCAGGAGACGGAGCGTTTGATTAAATCTGCGGTTGACGTTTCGGACAGGTGAGATTGATGAGGTTCCTCTACGCTTCACACTGTGCAGAGAGCGCAGGGAGAGGAACAGAAACACGCAGTGTGGAGAGCCAGGGCTGGGGGCCCTCTCGCACCGTGGGGTCCCCGGCCTGATTAATGGGGCTGGAGTCCCTTCAAAAACAGCGCTCCCAGCAGAAAGGGCCGCACCACGCTCCAAAAATAACTAGGACGGGACAGTGCAGCCCGCAGCTCAGAGGCCAAACCGTGAACCGTTTAGGACCAATCGGTTTTGTTTCACTACAATCCTCCCTCTGCTGATCGCATTACACATTAAAAGATAGGTTACGCTTAGTCTGACATGAAATAGAATTATTTGCAAGCTACGCAGAAAAAGCTGCCGAAATCTCAAACCAAAACCCAGCGCCTGGCACAGAGGATGATAAATGTCTTGCATGGGTTATATTGCAATATTTGGACACTGTATAAACTGCACTAAGCAAATAAAGGACAAAGCCACTTCGGGCTTTTTTCCCTTCTGAGCCTCAACAGGAAAAAGGCAAAGGCGCTAGCCTACTAATGACAAATTAAACACATAAAAGTCACAACGAAGCAGAAATAACCTGCAAACACCTCATAAATTTATCAATGTGCAATTATGGTAACACTCAGGAACTCCTGCACCAGTCTTTTTTCTTGTTCCCTCTAATTTCCTCCAGTACTGAGTGTTAGTTTGAGCTCAACCCAGAAGCTTGATACCAGATAGTGGGTGCAATTCAATTAACTACGTCAGATTTTCTGTAACTAAGTCTACAGGGGGCAAAGCGCCAGCACTGCTCTACAGCCAAAATACGCTTAATTCTGAAAAAAAATTATGAGCACACAAGAGGCCTGGAGGAGTTATTCAGCATATATTGTGGTTATCCTTCAGAATGATGAAGCGAATTACACTGCAGAGTGTGAAATGAAGTGCTTAGCTGACATGTAAAAACAAATCATCTAATTAATAAATATAATCAGGGCCGGCTCAAGCGCACCTCCTTTCCTATGGTTTCCTCTCCGGGCAGCCATGGGAGTAGATTTAATGGTTTTAGCTGACATGAGAGTTAGAGCATTTAGACCTGGAGGAGAATTAAGAGCCGTTTCCTTTTTGTGCAACACAAGGCTGAGATGACTGATATCAGCCATTAAGACCACAGGCGATTAAGGGCCGGATAGGGAGCGTCATGTTTTATAACGCAGCTTGGAGCGAGGGCCCACTGCATCCTGCATACTCATGCTGCAACGTATGGAAGGATAATCAGTGAACTTTCAGGATGTGATTGGAAAAAACGTTAAAAAACTGACATGAGTTTAATTGTCTAAATAACTGCATAAAGCACTTACACAACAGGAGTGTTTCATCAGCTCCAGAAGCAGAGCAACAGTTTTCAGCACAGAGTGAAAAGTTAATTTGCATTTGTTATTGGAACCTTGCTGACACTGGTGGTAAGAAAATCTGAAAAACTAATCCCTGTATACTGACTTACATCTAAAGTGCTTCTTTTATTTGCTTTCCAAGCAGATTGAGACACTATTTGGCACATTTAACAAATATTGTTTATTTATAGGCACAGATTTCATTATGTCAAATTTCCCTCTCATTACACTTGGACTGAAAAAAATCTATGCTCATCTCTAGCTATTCGCATCATAACTTCTCATAACCGTTCTTTTGCCAAGAATACGCTCCATGTTTTGACGCACATCACACCTAGCAGCTTTGTGAACGTCCACATTAGCACACAGTGCCCGACATTTGGAGAAAATTAAAACAAATGAAAACCAACACCTCATTTCAAATGTTGTTGCTGGTAATAGAGGACTGCTGGGATGGTTTTGACGTCTTTCTGTAACCTCACCCCCTCAGTCACACCACTCTGCACTTCAGCGTCCCAAACGACACACTGCCTGTAGTTAACAAAACAGAGACTGCCTGCCAGTGGTGGACGCACATTCCTACACGGCAAGTGTGCAGAAGCCATCAAATAAAACCTGGTTGTCAATCAAGGTAGCGGGGGCTTCGTATGCTCTGTAAAACCCTCATGTTATAATTTACTGTGCTTAAGTCAAGTTAAGGTTACATAAGCATAGGGAATTGCATTGTTAATTAACAGTTCCTTAATATACTCCGGTTTGCTTTAAGGGCTGGGATTTCCACATGGAGAAAAAGACTTTGTGTAATTTTAGGGTGTTTGTAATAGCTAGACATGGCTAATTGAGCAAGAATGAGAACGTGAGATTTGGAAAGAGGGCCCAGAGAGTCCAAATATAAAAGTTGTGGAAGAAGAAAGTAATCATTCATGGACACATTCTATGTCAACTATATTCCACAAAGTGCATAAATAAATTGAAAATAGCTACAAATGAGGCAATCCTAGATGTGTTTTAATCGTACGAAAATAATTTATAATGTCACATAATGTTTTGGAAATAATCAACATTATATTCGCCACAACACTTATGCCAAACCATAGCAAAAGCTGCCTGTAAGAAATGCCCAAATACATTTGATCTGATATTTTGTTTAGTGAAGTGAAGTGAAGTGTAGTGTGGCCAAGTATGGTGTCCATACTTGGAATTTGTGCTCTGCATTTAACCCATCCAAGTGCACACACACAGTTAGTGAACACACACATACCATGAACACACACCCGGAGCAGTGGGCAGCCATGCTGCGGCGCCCGGGGAGCAGTTGGGGGGAACGGTGCCTTGCTCAAGGGACTCACCTCAGTCGTGGTATTGAGGGTGGTGGAGAGTGCTGGTCATTCACTCCCCCCACCCCCAATTCCCGCTGGTACCGAGTATCGAACCAGCAACCTTCGGATCACGAGTCCAACACTCTAACCACCAGGCCATTTAGCTTCATTTAGCTGCAGTCATAACTTAAAATCTCCAGCACAGTGCAACAGAGAGAAATCTGCATTTTGAGTGCATCTAAAAACGTATCCTTTTATTCAAATACCAATGCTCATTATCTAAGTAAATAATAAATGAAGTTTACATATAACCTTTTAGCATAACAGTGTTTCCCAGCAATGTATCTGGTACTGAGGTAAAGTTCGTTTTATATTCGCACATTTGGACTTTCTCCTTAATACCATAATTAAAAAAAAAATAGCGGACTTATGTTAGCAGCCAATGGCTATCAAAATACAACATTGTTCACAGTCAAATAATGTTGTTGTTTTGAAGTCATGCTTACAGGTCATTTAAGACGGAATATTCAAAGTACCATGGTAAACAATATAGGAAGCATGTCATAAGTTGTCACTAAACGGATGTGCGAATATAAAACCAACTTTACCTCAATGTATCTGATGAGGAGAATCTGACATCTGATAGAACTTTTTACAAACAAATTGTAAAATTTAGATAATCTTGATGGTGTTACAGTTGATGCACAAATGACAGAACTTTAATTTTAAATATTTTAATTATTTTAAATAATTTTTTATGTGAAAACGAAAAAAAAAAACTATGCTCAACAAAAGCTTATATTTTAAAGTAGCTGTTTTCTATCTGAATATAGTTTAAAATATAATTTATTCCTATTAAGTAAGGCTGATTAGTATTTTAGTATCAATACCTCAGCCTTCAGTGTCACGAATACTCAGAAATCATTCTAAAACTTCTAACTAAAAACCATGTAAAACACATCACTGCATGTCACAAGTAATCATGACAAATTAAACGTTACTGCCACTAATTTCAAACTATTACAGACATTGAAAAGCTTCAGCAAACTGTCTCTCACCGCAAACAAGAAGAAGCAACTGCATTTTCCTCAAAACGCAGTTAATTGCAATACTTTAACATTTATAATAAAACATAGGCTAGACTTGTCGGATAGTTTCAATGCACTGCTCAAGGTTTGCACTGAAGGTGAACGCCAGAGATCCTCCGTAAAACTGTCAAACATCAACAATGCAAACAGAGAAGTTATTCTTACCGCCGATGCCGTCGCTTTTCCAGCTTTAAACACTCTTCTGTGGGAATTACTCTTGTGAATAAAGCGAAAGACAGATTTCACGTTACACCTCATGGACAGCGCCATCTTGAACTTCTCATAAACACACACGTACGGTATCCAAAAAGGGACATTCCTGAGAAATGCTCACAGACAGGGCGGTCACTGCCTATAAAATTCCCACCTCTACCAAGATATTATTTACAACTGCAAAATCTCATAAAATTTGATTTAATGGATTTAATAAAATAACGTTTTTTGAAGAGAGTTTTTATTCAATGAATGTAAACGGTAGCTGTGAAGTTTATCACAGAGATAGCCTATTATGACGTTATCCCTTTAAGTCTTACATTAAAACTTCCTCCATCACATTATATACACATTTATTTTTATTATAGGCACACACTGAACATACTTGTCATGTCCATCCTAAAACTTATCCATGGTTTGATTACCAATAAAACCAAAGGTAATTGTAGTTAAGTATACATATATTTTAACAGTTAAAACATTTATTTCCCTTTATTTCTAGAATATATTTTAAATATATGTTAAATCTATTTTTGCAACTGCATTGAAAAAATATATTTTCGCAAAATTGTTGCAAACAATTTATTTGGGCTGAATTTAAACAAACAAATTAAATTTAGTAATTCATTCATTCATTACCTTCATTAATCTGGGGTTGCGACAGCGGAATGAACCGCCAACTTATCCAGCATATGTTTTACGCAGCAGATGCCTTTGCAGCTGCAACCCATCACTGGGAAACACCCATACACTCCCATTCAAACACATACTCTACAGACAATTTAGCTTACCCAATTCACCTAGTGCATGTATTTGGACTGTGGGGGAAACCGGAGCACCCGGAGGAAACCCATGCCAACACGGGGAGAACATGGAAACTCCACACAGAAATGCCAACTGACCCAGCCGAGGCTCGAACCAGCGACCTTCTTGCTGTGAGGCGACAGCGCTACCCACTGTGCCGCTGCGCTGCCTTAATTTAGTAATGTTCAACTTAATTTAATTATTTAAATTCAGCCCATAGAAATTGTTTACAAACACTTACCTTAAAAAAAATTGTGAATCCATTTTGAATTTCATTTTATGGTAAAGAAAATACATTTATAACAGAATGGGTGGAAATCTAAAACGCAATACATATTTTTTTTAAAAGATGAATTTTAAAGAGTTGCTCTTTAAAATAGTAAATAGTTTAGAGTATCAGAAATATCTCTTTTGTGTAACTGTACAAATCATAAACAGCTATATTTTTTTTCTGTTACAGTGGCATTCAAGAAGAGGTTTCCAAGTATGTCCAGATACAATTTTTTCTTACATGTTCCTAGTTTTAGAGGTTTTAGATATTTCACATGTGATATTTAAAAAAAACATCCATGGGGTATGAATAATTTCGGGCACTACTACAGATTTACCATAATAACAATATTGGTAATTCTGATAAGGGTACACGTACCTCACCTACTGCAGACACAGCAAGTATCACAGTCTAACTCTAACTCTAGCACTTCATTTTATGTAATTATCGACCCCCTGGTTTGTCTAACAGATGTTTAAAAAAGGTACAAACAGTTCTCTGTTTGCAGCGTTTCAGACTTCGGCATCTCCTTCAAGAACATCTGCTGCTGATTAATCTCACCTTTGCATCTGGTTGTATTCACACACATATTCTATATTCAGGACTGTCTCCTGCGGCAGTGT
Organism: Danio jaintianensis; assembly: GCA_903798115.1. NCBI lineage: Eukaryota > Metazoa > Chordata > Actinopteri > Cypriniformes > Danionidae > Danio > Danio jaintianensis. The sequence continues at coordinate 7,869,101 of CAIGQV010000001.1, forward strand.
GCGCTGTAACACATAGACCGTGATCAAGCAGAATGTCTACACCAAAACCTCACTTTGTGTTTGCATCATACTGTATGATTCTCCTTCTCTCTGTTGGCTGTTACTGCCTTTGGCATCTATTTCCTGGCCACCCAGTTTTAATGCCTTGTTCTGCACCTCTGTGGAGAGGAATTTCTCATGATATAATGATGATATTTCTCTCTGTGCCTCTAGAAAAGGTGGTTTTACTGCAACGTGTCGTTACAGTCCCACTTCATTTCTTCATTTAATGTGCTGCAGCAAAATAAAAAGTTTGTGGCGCTCATAGAAAAACCACTTACACGTACAGTTGACATTTTGTGCTTGTGATTGAGGACGTGTGGCAGAAAGAGAAGAATGGAGAGACAGAGGGAGAAGGAGAGAGAGGCAGAGACAGAACTGGCAGCACCCCACTGAGATAGACTTTAGGAAAATAATATGCGGCTAATCTCTGCGTTTGAGCATGTGTGTGGTCCATGAATAACATCTTCAACTTTACTGAGGTTCCTTTGTTTTACAAAAAATATATTGGTTTGTTTATTTTGAGCAAAGGACAGTGCAAATAAATGTAAATTCAATAGAGTCTGCCAAAAAAACCAAACTCAATTTTCATGTATTTTTTGGTTTATTCATAGTCATATTGATGCATTCATTATATATATATAATTCAAAAGTGAAGAACTGGCTGCTTACAACTCATAAATTGCAATCCAAAGAACTTCAACGCAATCCGAGATATTCAGTGTTCTCCACACTTGTCCAGAAAGTTCATATACTGAAGTTGTGATGTGACTGAAGTTGCGACAGATCTTTCTTTCACATTGTGAAGGAAAGCGGATTATCTTAAAATAATAATATTATGTAGGACAAGGATTTAATATCCGTCATTTACTGATTGAATGGAGGCAGATCTGAATGGGAGTAATGCCATTGAAATTACTGGAAGTGGAAAACGAGAAGTTAAAATGTCAGAGGATTTCACTGAGAAGAAGAGCATGAGAAGAGAAGAAGAGCATGAGGTTTTTGTACAGCCATATTTGTTTGAACCAGAGTCATCCTCATCGTCAGCATTGTCATATGCATCACAAGTCAGGGTTCAGAGGTCAGACAAGAAGCTGCTGAGAATGTGCATTAGGTAGCAAGTCAATGATTTAAAAAATATGAGTATTTTTTGTTACAAAAACACATCAATATGCATCATAAGACATGTTCATATGGGTTAGTTTTGTGATGGATTTATTCGCATTTGGAAGCTTCAAAAAACTACCCAATATCATTACATAGCATGGAATAGCCAGAATAAAATTGAAAACAACTCAGACTCTGTTTGTCTAAAAGAAGAAAGTCATATATGCCGTGGATGGCTTGAGGGTGAGTAAATTATGGGGTTTATTTTCATTTTTGAATAAACTAATGCTTTAATGAGATACATTTCTCAGATGCATTAAAAACAGATGAAACTTTTTGATCAATACACCATCTGACATCTCATTTAAATCTTCAATTCTTAATGGTATCAGCTGTCAAAAGTCTTTGTGTTCAAACTATATGGATGCTGAAAATCTGCCTGTCTTCTTTCATCACCCTCCCAAATCACTAATTGTTCATCTCCTCACCACGGTTCTATCTCAGCAAAACCAGCCTCAGAAAATCTGTTCTGAAGCGCCTGGCCAAGTCTGAAGTAATAGAACCAGGGCCTATTGACCGCCCCTGATGTGCTGTGGAGAGAATGGGCAGGGTGGCTGAAACCAACAGCCCACCTGTGATAATATATGGAGGCAGGGGGCCGCGGCCCACCACGGGGCAAGGCTAGGAGGGCACGGGTCTGGGGAACACAGGGACCTCAGCCTGCATCAACAGCTCCCTGACACACCAGCATCCTGACACTGACAGACAGGCCTTCCCCTCTGACACTGCGGCCCACGGGATGCCTGCCACCCAAGACGATGGATGGATGGATGAATTGATGAGAAGATGGATAGTTAGATGGATGGCTTGGCTAGTTAAATGAACAGTTCCATTTAATTGAAGAGCGCTTTTGGGAATTTCATGTATTTTAATTATTTTTCCCTCTCCTGCTTTGGACTGTGAAAGAAAATAAACAGCTGGTGAGAAGTATTTTGTGTAAAGCAATGTTTGAGAGTCTAGTTTCCATTACATCTATGCCATCTGAATAGCCTGCAGGCACAGCAGTCCAGCCAGGATATAATGGATTTATCTCCATATTTTGGCTTTATTCGCTTAGACTGCGAGCACAGGACACCAGACGTCCAGCTTAGATTTAATCTGTTGAGGCCAAGATGAGACCAAAACTTTAAAGGGATGAGACCAAGACTAGACCAAGATATTAAAAGGGTTGAGACCAAGACGAGATGAAGACTTGAGACCAAGACCTTAAAGGGTTAAGCCTAAGACCAAGAGTTTAAGAGTTTAAAATGTTAGTTCACCCAAAAATGAAAATTAACCCATGAATTACTCATCCTCAAGGCATTCTAGTTGTATATGACTTTCTTTCTGACTAATCCAATTGGAGTATGTTAAAAATATATATGTTTCATCTTTCAAGCTTTAGTATGACAGTGAGCAGGTGCTAAATTTCTTCAGTGAAAACTAATACAGTAAATAGTAAAACACTGATGGAGCCATGTGAGGCTTCTGTAGTGAATTGACGCATTTTGTAATAAAAATAACCATATTTTTCTGTCACTTTCTCTAACTGTAGTGCATTCCCGAGAGAATACAAAACAGTGATTGTGAATTAGAAGTACAACAGCAAAGTAAAACCACCTGATTAAGTTAAGTTTAGAAAAATGTTCCAATTCTATATCCAAGAAAGGGTGAGAAAGAGTCAAGCCCAAGGCCAACTCCTCAAATTCACCTGAAAGACCCATTTACTTCCTGAGAAATGATTTATATTTAATTAGCAATTTAACATAATAAACAAAAAAATAAACAGCTGGAGAGAAGTATTTTGTGTAAAGCAATACTTGAGAATCTGGCTACAATGGATTTATCTCCACACTTTTGCTGAGACCTAAGGCTTCCCAGTGAGCACAAGCCACCGGACGTCCCACTCAGCTGTGGGGAACATGTGCTGTGGTCCTGCTGCCTGTCAGAGGCGAATGCGTGACTGTTTTCGGAGCAGCCGGCCGTGTGTGTCTGTGTGGTGCTGAGGTGGAGGGGGTCGTCCCTCAGGAGGGATGTGTTTCAGCACCTTGTCTCCTTCTCTGTTGTAGCGCTGACAGAACAGGAGGGAAGGAGTGACGGGGGTGGAGAAAGGGTCTCTGCTCCCTCTCTCCCATCTGCTGTCTTCACTCTCCCGCTATCATACAGTAGAGCACGAGTGAGGGCAAAGATCACGTTTAAGGCCATGAGCTCAGAGAAGCAGAACTGCATGTAATTCAGAGGCCAACAGAGACTTGCATACAAAACTGAAATTATTCAACTACTATAAAAGGTTTGGGGTTCACCTTTTTGTGAAAGAAGTATTTTTTGCTTAAAAAAATTGTAATATTGTGAAACATTAATGTTGTATCCGTGTTCAAGACCACGCAAACTGACACCAAAAAACAAAAAGACCAAGACCTTGAGGGGTTGAGAACAAGACTTTAAAGGGATAGTTTACCCAAAAATAAATATATATACTCTCACTCCACTTGTTGCTGAATGAGTTTCTTCAACACAAAAAAATATATATACTGAAGAATGTTGGAAAGCAGCAAAAATTGGCTTCCATAGTTCCTACTATGGATGTCAATGGCTTCTGGTTTCCAACATTCTTCAGAATACCTAGCTTTGAGTTCATCAGAAGAAGGTAACTTTTTCATAAAAGTTTAGATCCACTTGAATTTTAGTACATTTTGTGGAAATTGTTATTTTTTTGGGTGAACAATCGAAGTCTACATTTTATTTATATTTTATCGTGTTTTTACAATGTAAATTGTGTAGCTTAACAAATAAAAAGAAAACAGAATAAAAAACTATAATAATATTTTAGATTGTGGAAACATTCTAGCATATCAGGCAGGCAGGCCGGCCGGCAGGAGAGTTGTGGTAGAGTGCTGGTGTAGTTCTAGTTAAATTAAAATTCAGTTCAGCACCAGTAGCCTAGTGGTTGATTGCATCAACACATAAACTCAGGTACTCATAGCGACCTGAGTTCAATTCCGGGGCAGTCGTGGCCTGGTGGTTAGAGTTTTGGACTCGTGATCCGAAGGTTGCTGGTTCGATACTCGGTACCAGCGGGAATTGGGGGTGGGGGGAGTGAATGACCAGCACTCTCCACCACCCTCAATACCACGACTGAGGTGAGTCCCTTGAGCAAGGCACCGTTCCCCCCAACTGCTCCCCGGGCGCCGCAGCATGGCTGCCCACTGCTCCGGGTGTGTGTTCACGGTATGTGTGTGTTCACTAACTGTGTGTGTGCACTTGGATGGGTTAAATGCAGAGCACAAATTCCAAGTATGGGACACCATACTTGGCCACACTACACTTCACTTCACTTCACTTCACTTCACACTTCCCATTTCTGCTACCCCACACATTCCTGTCATCGACAGGAATCCATTAATGATAAAAAAAAAAAAACTAAAACATTTTTAAAAATAAAACTAGATTCAGTTCAATTTAATACAAACACCACTGTGGAGGGTTTGTCCACTAAAGAGGAGCTCCAATAGGCCTAACCAAGCAAGAGACAACAATGGCAAGGAACCAAAACTCCACCAATTGACAGAAGTGAAGAACAAGCCTTGGGAAAAAACAGGCTCAGCGGGGCAACCAGTTCTCTCCTGGCCAAACAAAAAGGGCTAGGGCTGCACTTTAAGATGTTGGAGGGTCTGAGAACCATGCATGAGCATCCGTTGTGGAGAGGGTGCAGGTCCAAGTAGGTCACTAGGCAGGTATTCAGACTAACCAACAGGATCAATGCAGTGATTTGTCTGTCACTGGGGTCTTTTCAGGAATTGTGCTCTTGACCCATTGATGATAATGACAACCATATGCTCTGGATAAGGGTTGGATCCAATATTATGTGAAACTTGGGATAAGTCAAAGGGGATAATACCAAGAAAACACCAGGACCTCAAGGTTTTGAGAACAAGACAAGACCGAGACTTTAATGGGTTGAGATCAATAAAAGACCAAGCTCAAGGTAGGGCAAGACCAGTCAAGACCAGATCAGAACTCCTAAAACTCATCTGAAAGACACACACTGAACTCACGAGAAATCTCTTCTAATTAGTAATAACTAATAACTGCAATCACAATAAGAAGAAACTATTTAGTGCTGTTATAACAATATTAAAACACAAACATCTTTGCACTATATTGTGTTGATTCAAAATGCACAACAGAGCAAAAACTTGTTTTTCAAAAAGTGGGTTTGCTGCTTGGTATTTTTATGGAAACTAATACATGTTCAGGATTATTTAATGAACAGAGGATTAGAACATTATAAATGTCTTCACTATGACTTGACCAATTTAATGCATCCTTGGCGGGAGAGAAAGATTCTGAGACTCTAAGAAATCTTACTGACACCCTTGTAGTGTGCATGAACATTTTAATTTGTGGTTATTAAAAGCACATTCATATACTGAAAACTTGACCATTAACTTACAGTAAAACAACAAATCTGAAGATATGGCTATCATGAAATTTGCAAAGAAAGACAATTACATGCTTTTGATTAGATGTCACAAGCAATAAATTCACATGCGGCATTTATGTCTTTTTATTCAATTTTTTTTTCAGCATTTCTTTTAGGTTTGATCATTGCATGTTAATTATTAGGAAAAATGATTTCCAGATTTCTGAATCCATAATGATGTCAATCGGAGTACTTACGGTGGAAAAATGAGACTTTTCCTAATTTGACCACAAAAATTTTTTATAAGTGGATGGACACTATCATCATGGCCTCAAATTTATGGAGAAAAAAACCCAATAGATTTTAAATGGACCTCAGCATCACTACAGTATGTACACAGTATGCACTACAGTATCTCTCTTTCTCTCTCTCTCTCTCTCTCTCCTTTTCTTTCTAACCTGGGTTTACTAGTGTCTGCACTTATTTTTGACTCCAATTCTGGATAGGCCAGAAAGATTTGGTTTATTTTGGCCATACATCCAGTTCTTAGGTGATTAAATCATTTATTGGTTCAGGCATCATTACATTAGGCGTTGCTAATAGCTCCATCACACTTCACGCTTACCACACTGTTGACTGATAGACGACCAGCACACAATTAAATGTCAACATCCTGGCTTTCCTGCTTTTGTGAGGAATCCAATCATAGCTTCATGTAGTTACAAAACTAAAAGTCATGAACAAGTCAAATGTAATATAACACTCACAATCTTGCAGTAGACTGATCATTAAAACAATGACACAAAATCAACTAAATGTTTACCCAGGTAAGTATCTAACACTGCAAAATCATACATGCTGCCCAGTTTTTAGTTTGTTTCCTTGTTTTGGTAACACTTTATTTTAGGTCACACTTCACGGTACTAACAAACCATTAACTATAACACTACTAGATTAATAAACTACTAATTAGCTGTTTATTAATAGTTAGTAAGGTAGAAGTTGGTTTTAGGTTTTGTGATTAGGGATGCAGAATAAGATCATACTTTATAACTACAAAGGAACAGTTAATATCTTAATAATATCCAGGTAATCAGCACAGACATAATAGCATGAATTATGACAAACTAAAGTGTTACCTTTGTTTTGGTTTTTTTTTTTTTATGATGATCCTCAAACGCCACACAATGCTCTAACAACATGTGGTACTGTGCATGTGTTGAACTCAATCATCTGTGTTGATCCATGGTTGAGTATACTTTGAAAGCTTTACATAACATGCATACTTTGAAAGATGACATAACATTAGAAAAGCCTTCTGTCTGTGCCGGCAAGATGTCTTTGCTCAATTTCATTACTACTTGCACTGACTCATTCACAAAATCAAAGATCCAATCAGAGCAATCTCTCTGCCCAAACACCTCCAGTGGGTATTCAACTTTCTAAAACCCAAAGTATCTTCAGCTATCTGTGCCACAACAGGCCTCCTCATGATGTGATATTTGTCAGTAGCAGAACCGTCCCTGGGCCATATGCTGCATTCCAGACATAGTCGGAGGTGGGAATTTCAGCAGTGAAATGTCACACTTCCGACCTAAATGCATTCCAGTCAATTGTGGCATTTTCGGATTTCATTAGAAAGTAGGACAACTTCTGATTCCTAGTTGTCTGGAACACAGTATTAGAACAGTCTGATAGGGATTAACTTAACATGACAAAAACTAGTCCAACCGATGCTCATCAACAGCCGGGTGAGAACATTGTTAGATGAGGATTAGGGTATGGTGCCTCTTTCTGTGGTTGTGTTAATTTGTCAGCTTCCAAGTAGAATTACAAGTTGTCATATGTGATTTAGTTGCTGCTCAGTCACATGATTTAAATGTCTACATTCCATCTCCATTGTCACAAACTTATAACATACTATAAAAACACAGTTCCAATTACAGTGTCCTCCAACCTCCAGTTGTTGTTTTTGTTTAATGTAGCACTTCATGTTGCTGTCAGCCATCTTACAACATTTAAGGGTTCCTAGTCACGGTGAAGAAAAATAGGGGAAAGTAGTTCTTGAGGAAGGGGGTCTGGTGGCTAGTTCCCATAGTTATTGTAACTACCTGGTGCGAAAGCCCCTAATGTTTCTATGAAGAACCTTTAAAAACCATGGAAACTTTCTGTTGCACAAAAGGATCTTGTAGTGTAAAAAGTTATTTCTAGACTATTAAAATAAGAAACACTAAAAAAAATTATTCTTTAAAAAATTTCCAGGAAAGGTTTTTTCATGAACAAATAACTGTTGTTGGCGGCACGGTGGCTCAGTGGTTAGCACTGTCTCCTCAGAGCAAGAAGGTCACTGGTTTGAGTCCCGGCTGGGTCAGTTGGCATTTTCTGTGTGGAGTTTGCATGTTCTCCCCGTGTTGGTGTGGGTTTCCTCCGTGTGCCCTGGTTTCCCCCACAGTCCAAAAAACATGCACTACAAGTGAATTAGGTAAACAAAATTGGAGTAGTGTATGAGTGTGTGTGTGTGTGTGTGTGTGTGAATGTGAGTGTATGGGTGTTTGCCAGTTCTGCCAGGTTGCGGCTGGAAGGGCATCCAATAGTTGGCGGTTCATTCTGCTGTGGCAACCCCTGATAAATAAGGAACTAAGCTGAAGGAAAATGAATGAATGAAATAACGGTTCTTCTGTAAGCATCATTGAAAGTGTCATTGTAATAATCAGATTGTATGTTGGTGGACCATCAAATTAAGCATTACCACATTCTTAGAAAAGACTGAGAAAAAACATGAGGAAAAAGTACAAATGTGAAATTTCTTAAGATGACAAAAATGTACATTTAAAAGAGGAGCTACAGCTGTCATTATTGCTACATTATTGTTGCTGATGTGCGGTAAGAGAAAAAAAGAGAAAAGAAAAACATACGAAGGAAAGGAGAGAGCGTAACATTTAAACAGGACTCTGATTATATCCAGATCGTCTGGTTTCACCACCGTGCATCATAGCAAATGTGCCTCCTCTTCTGCTTTCACACACACACATTGTTTCATGCTGTACATTATCAAGCATGCATGAATGCATGTGTGTGTGTGTGTGTATGTATGTGTGCCCCTTTTAGGCCTTTCTGCTGTCAGCACACTGCTCATCAGAGTATGTAAAGGGTATCACTTTACAGTGAAGTCACAGGCCTGGAACCTCCTCCCTCTGGCTGCAGCAAACCCTGTAATTTCTGTTTGCAACTTATTTCAGTGTAATCTCTTTACATTCTTGACAGGAACACAAAGCTGCTGTTTTTAAGGCTGGGTTGGGGGAGGTATGGGTGTGCGGCTCGATATCTAATAGAAGAAGGTCTCAGTTTAAGAAGGATATTCAGAATACAAATGCAAAATCAAAGAAACACACAGTATAGCTGCTGTCCACCTTATGCTCTCCTAAAATTCAGAAAAAACACTAAACTGTCATAATTTCAACAGGAAACAGCATGAATGCAGGCAACACCAAAGCACTGAGCATAAAATAGAAGCGCCAACATTCTTTGAGTTCACAACTCTTCACTTTCAAGAAAATTAGCTGGTTCTTTGACGCACAAAGGCGACGGAAAAAGCTTCTTTGAGCACTTGCATGTAATTAGAAAGATAATTAAAATGTACAATACGTGCCTCTGAGGAAAAGCAGGATCTGTCGGCTAGTTTATGGGCTGTTGGTTTACAGCTGTTTTCCTGAATAATTAAGCGGAGAAAAAGCCATACCCAACACAGCTGGATTCTTTTTCTCATAACCTAAAGACGCCTGCCCAAAGATTAACACTAATTTAATAGAAACCATAAACATCTCAGATGGACCAGTGACTAGTCATTTGATGGGCAGTGACAGACATAGAAGCAGCAATCATATTCTAGTGGTTTCTATTTAGGGTTCATTTTTAGGTTTGATGATAAATATATGTTTGTGAGAAATACTAGAGCTGTACCAGTTACTTGAAATATTTATCTGATTGAATATGGAAAAAAACATTGCACAGTAACATAAAACATGAAAAAATTTCATAAAATACATAGGTCAACAGGGCGACATGGTGGCTCAGAGGTTGGCACTGTCGCCTCACAGCAAGAAGGTCGCTGGTTCGAGTCAGTTGGCATTTCTGTGTGGAGTTTGCATGTTCTCCCTGTGTTTGCATGGGTTTCCTCCGGGTGCTCCAGTCTCCCCAACAGTCCAAAGACATGCAGTATAGGTGAATTGTAAATTGGCCATAGTGTATGAGTGTGCATGTAAGAGTGTATGGATGTTTCCCAGTACTGGGTTGCAGCTGGAAGGGCATTCGCTGTGTAAAACATATGCTGAAAAAGTTGGCGGTTCATTCCGCTGTGGCGACCCCTGATGAATAAAGGGACTAAGCAGAAGGAAAATGAATGAATGAACATAGGTCAACAATGAGATGTCCCATTTCGGTGTCTGCATCAAACTAGATTTAGAAAGCAAATTAAAAGAGTCTCATTTAATGTTAAAATAATTTTCTGAAAATAAAATATGGGTAAAATAACGTCTCATCATCATTTAGCATAAAATGTGCATTTATGTAAAAATTGAACAACATTATTATGACCTGGTCTGGGAAAACTATTAAAGTATATAAGCGAAATAAGTAAATAAGCGATCATATTGAATTTTATTATATTCCAAATCAATGATTTAAACCTTCAAAGGACAATTATTAGTATTTTGGAGCTGCACCCTGACCTTAAATTAGAGTCTTTTAATATGTCTTTAAATGATCTTATAAATGTATTATAATTATAATGAAATGTATTATAAATACACCTTACAGTAGTTTTGGTAGACTAATGAATAGTATTTTAGTGGATGGCTCTAAAGCATAGTTAAAATTATGATCTTTGACCCATTCTATAAATATGGATAAACTGACCCATTGTATAACTTTTACTACAAATTTTACATCCTAAAGCATTAAACTGAATTTACATTTCCAAACAACTATTTCATATTACCCACACGTTTTTACAACCAGCTTTTAATTTTGTTTTAGGATCATGCCGGCTTGTGCCCAGAATCAGCTGGTTAAGACCATTAACTGAAAATACGAGGCCAACATTTCTGTACCAGTCTGAATGTTGCTTTTCCACATTAATGAAATCACTATGTGCATTCGGCTTCTAATCATTTTTGAGTGCATGTCGAAATGTGCCTGATTTTTTTTTTTATAAAGTGTAAATAAATACAAAGTGAAATAAGAGGTATCAGCTACTGTGGAGTCAGCAACAAATTATAAAGTGTCAAAATTGTCAGTTTGACAAGTGCTACTATTAGAATGCATGCTGTGTAACAATAGAGAAGCAGGGCCAGATTTATGCACAGACATTATGGGCAAATCCAGAAGGGCAATAAGGAGAAGTAATCATTTAAATTTTTTCGTTGTTTATGTTAACACACTGCAAGAAAATATAAAACATAAATTAACTAAACACTGTAAAAAATGATATGACACAAAGTCAACAAATGTTTTTATGTTACTTTAACTTATTAAGTTGAGGTGATTAGAAAATTTCATTTAATTCAACTAAACAATTTAAGGCAGTTTATTACAGTAAATATGAATTCTTTTTTATTATATTTTTTAGTATGTATGTTACCAAAAATAATATTTTAATGCATTATTCTACATCCAGTTCACATTTTAAGGCTAATATGCAAAAAACCTGTCATCCATACATGAAGTGTCCAAAGCTGACAATGGAACAGCATAACAGAGGAGGGTAAAATATTGATTTAGCTTATGTCACAATAAAGTCTGATGCTGTAGACAATGTACATTAAAAATGACAAAGGAAAAAAGGTGCTTTGGAGCATTCAGTTCAGTTCAGTTCTGAGAGACTAATCTTTATATGAGATCAGTGTGTTGAGAAAACCAGTCATAGTTCCTTCGGAAAATGTGAAGTATTTAAAGGACAAAAACATTTTAAAGCAAATATTTAAAAGTTAAACCAAATACATGTGGCTTATCATTTGATTTGAACGGCCATCCTAATTGCCAGATAGTTTTTTTAACACTGCCCAATTTATTAAGATTTATTAAACATGGCACAGTGTACACTTTATGCATTTAATACAATTGTGAAATAATGACATTTTATTACATCAGAACTGTATTTATTTTAAAATAATAATAAATTAATAATTGGAATGAATATGAAGTGAAACATAAGTGATTTTATATTGACAAAATAATATTTATATGTTTTAATTCGTTTGTGAAAATAAAATGTAAAATAAAATATTGTAAAAATGTAATGATGTACTAATTCTGGGACATAGGGCCTATACTTATTTTTAAAAATTCAAAGAATAATTGATCACTTATATTTTTTTTATTAAACCTTAATTAATGACCCGATGGGAAAGGTTGTAATAATAGCACAGTAGGCTATACATCTTCGTTTGACACATTTTGATCATTTAATGTTTAATGAAAACAAGAACAGAACATTTGAAATAAGAAATAGCTAGAAATATTGTAGTTAAATATACTGGAAAAGAGTTACTATGAAAAAATAAAACTATTATAAAACTTTAGTTGTTATTATAAACAATCAAATGCACACTGACCGAATCAACTTCGAACATCCATGTATGACAAAGTTGCAAAGGTCGGTTGTCTGTTCAGAAACAAACACGCCTAAAATGAAACAAAATAACTTATTAGCCTCTTTATTTTTGAGCAAAGAAAAACAACACATTCCGATTATATATTTTAAAAATAGCGAGAGACCCAATAATACATATCATATCAACATTAATACATACAATTTGCGTTTAAAATTCTGAAACATCCACACACCGTTTGGTAAACACGTCTTTCCCTTCGTCGTGGGTCAGTTGAGTGATCATAGGTCACCCTCTAGTGGAGAGACCGCACAATCAGTCACAGCAAACAGATGACCAATTAGCATCTAACTGTAAGTTAATTAACCGTGCGAGCACTGATAATGCCGGGGAATATAATGAAGCACATCTAGACTGCGCAGCACGGGTGAATGAGGCGGCTAATGCAAATAATAGACATGATTAGCCTATAATGTGCGCCGAATGAGGGGATCGGATATCATAGACAATGCGAAGACAGCAGGAGAAAGGTGCATTAATGGGGCTCTTATGGCAAGCCGTTTTTACATTTATTTTTCTATAAAACGTAGTAGCCTTGTACTAGCTGTTCTCTCATGCTACCGGTAGACCTAGGAGCCTGTTTTACTGATTTAGAGAAAGCCATAATCCAATCGTGAACATTAGCATGCTTTGTCTGTCACATTCGCTGATTTAGTACAACCAGAGGCAAATCTACATATTAGATGAAATCAACTGAAACATATTGAATTAACCCTCCTGCATGTGGACCATTAAAAAAAACTATGTTGAAAACAAGATAAACTAGTTTATAATTGATCATAGACAGGGTTGGGCAAAAATACATTAAATGTATTTTAAAATAAAATACCAAATACCTTAATTTTAAATATATCAAAATAAACTACAAAATACAGCAGCCACTAAATGTATCAAAATAAAATACTGTATTTTGAAAATTCTACAAAATACTTTTACAAGGGAGCATGACATTTCTTCACAAACCTTCTATCAATAGGCCTGGGTCAATCCCTTCACCATTTAAGTGATTTAGTGAAGTAAACAATGATTGATAACAACTGCTTTTCTCTGAGCAAGTCAGCTTCTCTGCACCTCATTCACCTCTACTGTACATGAGGAGGTATTCATAAAAATGTAACTTGTGTTTCTCTTTAATTTTAGTATAGATTTTGTACAAATTTCATACAGAAAGTACTGTCTCGAAGATGATCTCTTTAATCACTGTGAAACCATTTAATGCAGATAATGAGTTGGAATATAGTACTATATAGTACTATATTTGCAATTGTACTCTTCAATACACAATATAAAACACGATATCTAAAAAAAAAACGTAGCTATTTGTTTTTGCTGCCGTAAAACCTGAGTTGGGAGTTTTTAACCAGTCTGTAGATTGGAGTTTTATTACATATTTTTGTCTCATACTGATTAACTATGTCAAAGTTTGTAATTAAGAGCACCTGCAGATCAGCTACTGGCATTTGAAACAGCCAATGACGTTCTGTAGGTATCTCCACTGTAGGACTTTATGTTGTTTGTCTTATTTTGACTTGCTCAAGAATCTATCGAAACCCTGCTATTTGTCTGTTACTTTCTTTATATGTGATATAATCTCCATCCATACTGCAAGCATTGATCAACTTCCTCAATATTAATCAATTTTCTAGTGTGATCTCAAGCCTTGGCAAATAACTGAGAAAGCACCACATTTTTATGACGTCATCATGTAGACTTCTTACAAAGTATTTTACAGTATTTTAAAAATACAAAAATACAAGGCACTAAAGTATTTCGATACAAAATATTAAGCCATTTTCATTAACCCTATCAAATACAAATTCCAAAATACTATTTTGTAATTAAAATAGGTATTTGAAATACATGTATCATAAATACTGCCCATCCCTGATCATAGACATCTCTCACAGTATTTCTTATTGTATGTCCTTTCTTGACCAGTAATTCAGAACAGTTTGTTATACAGCACTTCTCTTCATTTTCAGAGCTGCTGCTGTCTTCAAGTCAGATTGAGTCAAATAAAGAAAAAAAGCATTCAGCCATTAAAAATTGACATTCCCATTTTTGAGCAGTGGAGGGGCAGTTTAGTAAGTAATTGACAAGCTCTCAATGGTTCAGCATGGACTTAAAAAGGTCTGTTATGATATGTGTAGGCCTAGTCAGAATGGCCACAAAAGAGTTCAATTAAAATTGGTAAGGGTATCTAGTAAATAAGTACAAGTGTCTAATGATACATTTTAATATCTAACATAGGCACTGGAATCTAAAAATAAGTAGCCTTCTACCTAAAGAATATCTATTATTAGGCTTTAGAAAAATATACGCAAAATAGTCACAACTGGAAAGCTTAGGTACAAGTCAATGGCAAAAATGTGAAATTTGTTACTATCAAAAAATTGTTAGTCCTACATGATTCCTGCAGGATCCCTATCTATGAACACAAGTATCATTGTGACAACCGAAAGAGGAGAGTAAACGTCACCTCATGAACACATCAGCAGGTCAAAAGAGTCCACAGTGAGATGGAGATGGAGCTCTACAACTTTTATTTTCTCCTTAGCAATGAAGGGGTTCTACTGGGTTCAACTGTACCTTTAGTGTCAGTGGAAAAAGCAGCAAACAAACAATCAGTGAATTGTGCACAGTTGTCTGCTTTTTAAGAAATTGGAGCATTTTATTTGACCTCCCTCGCCATAGTGCTACCACATAGTGCATATGACAGGGTTCATACGGTCATGGAAAACCTGGAAAAGTCATGGAATTTTGACATGGCATTTTCCAGGCCTGGAAAAGTTTTGGAAAATCAGAAAAACCCACAAAGTTTCGGAAAAGTCATGGAAAACAGATATATGTATACTTGAATATAGGTTAGTTGTCTTTACTATTTTTCTGTCCTTGGCCAATCACATACTCTCACATTATTAGTGCGGTGTAAGCATTATCTAAATCAATTTTACATAGATATAAATATAAGCTGAAGCTAAATAGATTGTTGCGTGTTTTACGACATGCTGTAATCAATTTTAACATGTATTGTTTTTTACCACGCATATGTAGACATTGCATGAAACATTAGGTCATGAAAATTCACTTGAAAGTCTTGGTAAAATCATGGAAAAGTCATGGAATTTTAGTAGTAAAAATGTGTATGAACCCTGATATGAGATAAATGACGCCAGTACGTCAGTTAATAACCAGTTACGATCTATTACTAAACTGATACCGAATCGTCTACATCTGCATAACGTTGCACAAAAGAAACAATTCATTTTGACACTTCTAGCTGCAAAATCTTAATATTCTGCCTTCAATAGCTTGCAGCCTTGCTGTGTTTCCACTTGAACAAATACATTGTTGACTCATGTGTTACTCAACATGTACCGAGTAAAATTTTACTGAAAATTGTCCAGTAATGCATTGCAGCAGGAGTCCAGTAGGATGTAATGAAATGCGTCATCAAACTACACTTGTTTATTGTTAATGTGCAACTTCTAGTGGTGAAAATTATATACTGTGCCTTTAATGGAAAAGATATTATCTAAAAATAATTTTTACAAGATGCATGAAAATAGATAGTGGTATGGTTAATTTATTAAATGTTCAAACGGCTTGCCAAGGCACTTACATCTGTGCATGTGCATCCTAATGAAAACGATCTTCATTCCTGAGCAATCAGAACCCGCGAGGCAGAAAACAGGCCGTGCATTGCCTAAAGTTGCCAGCGCTGTCGTGGAAACCGAATACTCAGCATGTAAATAATGTGATCTATCAATGCCATCTGGAAAAGATTGGGCCTGGGTGCCGTAACTGCTTCTCTACAGATATGAGAGAGGGGATCCATTACCATATTTATTTGTACTGCTAAACTTAGGCCATGAATGGGATTATGTAGTGGCGGATTGAGGGTATTGCCTAAACAAACACATCCACTAAAGCAGGATTTGGAGTATAACCTGAACAATAATGGATTTACAAGACAAGAGAGTTTTCCCCTCCTTTTTTACAGGCTCTCGATTTTTCAAAAATGAAATCCAGACGTTTTGGGGGACCATGAGAGCACAGTGAGGGGGTGGGATGTGGCCAAGGTATTTATCATATTTGAAAAATCTAGTTTTCTGGGGGAGGGAGACAGAGAGTAATGGGACAGGATGACATGCTACTCCATCAAACTCACAGTCTCGGACAGAGAAGCTTCTTGTGGCACAAACATGAGGTCCCTCCATCTCTGTAAAAATTGTGTCATCTCGAGCACATTTCCCGATGGACAAATGCAAGACCGTTCATTTGCTCATCCAGTTGTGATATCCTGATGAAGCAGGCAGGTGTGTGTGTTGTTGAGAGTAAGGACTGGTGAAAAGTTCTGGCCAACGGACTGACAGCAGCCTTGAGAGTGAGTTTACAGTGAGCTCTCTTTATCTACTGCTAGGACTGCTTTTCCCATTTAGATTCCCTCCTGAAATCCTCGTCTCCCTCCAGTGTCTCGAAATAACAGATTCTCCATGCCTTGACCTCTGTTTTTATCTAGTTCTGTGCCCTCTCTGTGCAGATAAACTTAATGTACTCATTATGAAGTCAACAGCTCACACAACAGTGCTCACACTACAGAGACAAAGTCAAACGCTTTCAAACTTTAACTAAAACTTTTTGCTCTCTAAAATGAGCCTGAAACATATATTTAGTACTTGTAGTCATTCCTTTTATCTGTTTATTTATTTATTTTTATTTTACCCTTAGATATCTTTAAAAACAGGGCGTCACGGTGGCGCAGTGGGTAGCACGTTCGCCTCACAGCAAGAAGGTCGCTGGTTCGAGCCTCGGCTGGGGCGTTTCTGTGTGGAGTTTGCATGTTCTCCCCGTGTTCGCGTGGGTTTCCTCCGGGTGCTCCGGTTTCCCCCACAGTCCAAAAACGTGGTATAGGTGAATTGGGTAGGCTAAATTGTCCGTAGTATATGTGTGTGAATGAGTTTGTTTCCCAGTGATGGGTTGCAGCTGGAAGGGCATCCGCTGCGTAAAACATATGTTGGATAAGTTGGCGGTTCATTCCGCTGTGGCGACCCCAGATTAATAAAGGGACTAAGCCGAAAAGAAAATGAATGAATGAATGAATCTTTAAAAACTAAAAGTGAGAAACCTTTTTTGTGTTTTGACCATTCATTTACATATTTTGGGGACCCGAAAGTGCAAATCTTTTTTAAAAAGTTCATAAAAAAGAGGAAAGTTGTCGTCTCTGTGTAAAAATGCATTTTGTGAAAACAGAGACATCATAAAGATACATGTAATGTTTAGCCTATATACAAAAACGGCCAAGTAGGATTACAGAAAAATCAATGATGTATAATTTAATAATGATTAAAGATAATGACTAATATATGACATACAGTACCAATAGTGCTCTCGAATGTACAGGGCTTGGACAATGAAACTGAAACAGGGATAATCAATGTGCCGTTCGTTAAAGGATTTTAAATGCACTTTGCTGTGTGTTGGGTGGTCTCTTTGCCTCGATGTTGTGCATATAAAATCCTTTGAATCCAGGCAATCCGTTGATTGTCCCCTACATATTTTATATACTATATATTTTTTATAAAAACAAAGCTAAACTTGCACATATATGAACATGGGGCGACGCGGTGGCGCAGTGGGTAGCACATTCGCCTCACAGCAAGAAGGTCGCTGGTTCGAGCCTCGGCTGGGTCAGTTGGCATTTCTGTGTGGAGTTTGCATGTTCTCCCCGTGTTCGCGTGGGTTTCCTCCGGGTGCTCCGGTTTCCCCCACAAGTCCAAAGACATGCCGTATAGGTGAATTGGGTAAGCTAAAATTGTCCGTAGTGTATGTGTGTGAATGAGTGTGTATGAATGTTTCCCAGTGATGGGTTGCAGCTGGAAGGGCATCCGCTGCATAAAACATATGCTGGATAAGTTGGCGGTTCATCCCGCTGTGGCGACCCCAGATTAATAAAGGGACTAAGCCGAAAAGAAAATGAATGAATGAATATATGAACATGCATTTTACTGGCATATATGTGTCATATATATTTTGGGGAGTTCATATCATATACCTATAGGTATTGTCAATATATTGTAAGTTAAATATATGTATTTTGCAGCCTGAATTCCATAAAAGTTGAGACGTTTTTTTAAATGCAATAATATCAATATTATGCTACAATTTGCAGATTGGGGCTGCACGATGGCTAGCACGTTCGCCTCAAAGCAAGAAGGTCGCTGGTTCGAGCCTCGGCTGGGTCAGTTGGCATTTCTGTGTGGAGTTTGCATGTTCTCCCCGTGTTTGCGTGGGTTTCCTCCGGGTGCTCCGGTTTCCCCCACAGTCCAAAGACATGCAGTATAAGTGAATTGGGTAAGCTAAATTGTCCGTAGTGTATGTGTGTGAATGAGTGTGTATGGATGTTTCCCAGTCATGGGTTGCAGCTGGAAGGGCATCCGCTGCGTAAAACATATGCTGGATAAGTTGGCGGTGCATTCCGCTGTGGCGACCCCAGATTAATAAAGGGACTAAGCCGAAAAGAAAATGAATGAATGAATGAATTTGCAGATTGACAGCTGCGCATTAACATGTCTCTGTAGTAACGCCTATAATCATATCAACAAGACAGGACATGCGCATTCTGCGCAAAGCAACCGGGATTAAAAAATTTGTTCAGCTCCCTGTGATCATCTATCATCATCAAATGTGCGCAAGAATGAGTTTTACAAGTTTAAAACGGTTTTAAATTAGTGCATGTTTGTAATGATTTACAGCGATTACTTCAGCTTTACTTATCACCACAGCCGGATGTCAGTACAATTATAAAAGAAGATGATTCAATCCCGGTTTGTGGACATTAAAACAGGTTTATTTTGTACATTGACATAACAGATATCCATACAGCAGTGGATATTAACGTGTATCCTGTCACATTTGCTGTGCAAAAACAGTGCAAAGTTAAACGCGCACGCTGTATGTGTGTGTGTGTCTGTGTGTAAGCGTGAACTTTGTAAGGACATTGTGTGTGACTCATCAGCTTGAATTAACTCCACAACAAATACATCAAATAATCATTGGAAAAGTTCTTACTGTAGTATTTCACACAAGATCTGCTTCCTTCATGTCTGTCTGTTTATCTGAGGCAGCCGAGGCGGAGACGGAGGCCCACTGACAGGCACGTGGGAACGGTGGGCGGGGAGTACCAGTATTAAAGGCACAAAACAGCTACTTAGTGCTCAAAGCAGAAAATCCAAACATTCTGAAATGGATAACAAAAAATCTGATGGGTGTTTTGAGCTGAAACTTTACAGACACATTCTGGAGACACAAAAGACTTATCTTAAATCTTAAAAAAGGGGTAAAATAGGTGCCCTTTAATTTCATTGAAAAAAGTACAAAGAAAAGAATTACAGTGAGCAAATTAATTGTATTCTAATTATAAACAAAGTTTGATTTTGATGCCTGCAACACACTCCAGAAAAAGTTGGGACAGAGGCAAATTAAAATAAAATAAAAATATCCAAAGAATATCCAAAGGACTATCCATAGAACATCCAAATGAAACCGTTTTGAAGCAGTCCACACAATAATGAGGTGAATTGGGGATTCACGGGGACTTGGTTGGGTGCAAAATGAGCATCTGTTTTTACTAGTAAAGCAGGATCATGGCTCATTATTTTGTGCCAAAAGTCATGTGAGAGTTGTCAAATAAGTCAGATGTATCAATGCAAAATCACAACCAATTTATGTCCTTCACCAACTACCATATTTAATATTGTGGAAACTTTGAGGAAATGCAGTAAAATCTCAATCTGTGTAACCCTTAGCTGAATCTGCTTCACCTTTGAGCCTCGGATGACACAGAATGAAAAACTGTCATGATGTGTTGTTTATTAAAGCCACATGAGCTAAGAAAATCTTCAGATTAAAACATTGCAACTGAAAACAGTCTGCTGCTGCATCAAGAAATGCCACTTGAATGTTTGATGATGGTGAAAGCTGTACATCAGTTGTGTGCAGTAGTGATGCTGCTGGTTCTCCAGGCCAGAGCTGATCTTAAATCATCAAGCACACAGTGGAGATCCAGAATTCCGTCATGGTTTAAGGGAAAATCAAATAGCATGGGTGTGAGAAATGTGTGCACAAGTATCATTGATATGGAGGCATATATTGGCAAAATACAGAGCTATATACTGTCATCAGGATAACATATTTCATGGTAAGTCTATGGTTAGACTAAGTCTGATTCTGTGTGCTACAGCAGCTTAGTTTTGTAGACACATAATGGAGGTGCAGTACAGATCTGTCTCTTATTAAAAATGTATGGAATCATGAAAAGCAGAAACAGATAATGATGACCACTGATCATTAAGCATCTGAAGTTTTTTAGTAAGGGAGACTGGGCAAAACAAAAGTGGTTATAAAACTTCACTTTTGTGAAGTCAACTGTATAACACTGTATAAAAAGGAAAGTTGATGTGTTACGTGTTAAACTTTTATTTGTTAACTTTTGTGTGTTGCAGCCATCAAAATTAAAATTTGTTTATTTTCCAGAATACAATTACTTTGCTTGCTGAAAACACTTGATTTTTTATTTGTTTGATAATTAAATAAAAGTTTAAGAAAAACAGCAAATTGCAAACATATTTGGAAAAATAATACAAAAAGCCTCTGAACTTAATGCCAGTAATTACAACAGTATATCCTTATTATAGCATGCTTATCTCCACAGACTTCTGTCCAGTAAGTGCCTATACATATATCAGAGCCTATTAGGGCCAGGTGAAGGGAGAACCACAGAGAGGGTCCGGAGATCCCGCAGACATGCTGACACAGAACAGAGATTGCTTGGAGGAGATAAGAAAATGATGGATGGTAGCAGACAGGATACAAACACCTGCTCCTGTTCAGCTAGTGTGTCAATCATTAAAACAAACACCTTTCTTTGAGGGCACTTTCATTTAGTATTTCATCACATCACCCTGTTTCATGTCATTCCTTTGTATCTCCCTCTTATAAGTTCCCTCTTTCTTTTTCCCCTCATCTGGTATTG
Source organism: Danio jaintianensis (assembly GCA_903798115.1). NCBI lineage: Eukaryota > Metazoa > Chordata > Actinopteri > Cypriniformes > Danionidae > Danio > Danio jaintianensis. Next base: position 7,890,411 of record CAIGQV010000001.1, read on the forward strand.
ATATTTCTTTCTATGTCCTCAACTTACCTATCAGATGTGAGCAGTGTGGATTGCAGAGGTTTTTTTTCTAAAATCTGTGTCTGGAACAAGGATGGAGCAATTACAAAAATTAGTATTTTTGTTTGGATAATATTTCATTTGGAAATCTGTACTTTAATTCAAGAACATGACTTCATCTGATAATGGAAGAGTATGCAGAAGAGCAGTAATTTCTGAATGGAGTGGGAAAGCACCACTAATTAGGGCCTCTTTCAGGCCAAGAGGAAGTGGGGCTGCCAGGTCTTCTTTCCCCTGCGATTCTTCACCCTGAGGAGGCTGGGGCCGCCTGGAGCTGGGCCTCCTCCCCTGGAGCTCTCAGAGTCAAATCAAATCACTTTTATTGTCACATCAGCAGCAGCACGTGTGCTATGATGAGTGAAAGGCTTAGGTGCTGGCTCCAGACAGTACAAAATACAGATAGTGCAAATACAAAGACAGTGCAAAATGCAGACAGTGCAAAATACAGACAGTGCAAAAATGAGAGATGCCAAATCTAATCTCTTTGAATCCTCTTCATCGCTTTTGATGGGGTTTTTTGTAGCCTATGGGGTTGAGAATATGGGGTTGTCATGCAGCTGTTTATTCTGTCATATGTTCATTTTACAGCTCTTCTTGAGTCCTTAACTGATTTAAAAAATACCATCACATGTATCCATGTACAGTGGGGGAAATAAGCATTGAACACGTCACCAATTTTCTCAGAAAACATATTTCTAAAGGTGCTGTTGACTTGAAATATTATGGAACTACAGGGTTAAATGTCTTATTTTGTTTTATTGGTCTAGACTAAACAAACTAAGATATTCAAACTACATGTGGGAACAATCCTGAGAGTCAAAATTCTGTGTATAAGCAAAACAACCTTAAAGGGATAGTTCACCCCAAAATGAAAATTCGTTCCAAACCAGTTTGTTTTTGTTTTTGTTTGTTTTTTCTGCTGAACAAAAATGTTTGAAACCTGTAACCATTGACTTCCATGGTATTTGTTTTTTATACTATTGGTGTCAATTGCTACAGTGATTATTAAATATTACTAATAAATTTGTTATTAGTAAAATATTTTTATGTTTAACAGGAGAAAGAAACTCAGATTGGTTTAAAACAAGTCAAGGGGGAGTAAATGATGATGACAGAATTGTAATTTGTGGGTGAGCTATCCCTTTAACATCCATCTTTTAACAATGCATTGGGATCGTAAGAAGTCACACACAGGACAATTTTCAGATTCTGCAGATTAAAGGTTACAATGCTGTAAATGTTTATTTTCTTAGACAGACAAATCCTTTCTCAATAATATTTCATCCAGAAGCCATTTTGTTTTGTCATATGTTTTTGTTGTTGTTGTTATGTTATAACTTTTGTAAGTCCACCCGAAATGCATGTAAACTTTTTCCACACATAAACACAAAAATTGTGGGAAATTATCAGTGAATTATGTCCATTATTTTGTCATTTGGTTTGGTTATAAGCTCAGAAATTGCACTCGGTATCCTGTCCTTCTGCTTAACTTGAATCATATAGTATGGAAATATGTACTGATTGCGTTCAATGTGCCTTTTATTGTCTTGCAAAAAAGTTGTAATTCGATCACAGAGCCTGCACACATGCTGGACACGCTGCTGTCCATCTACTTCACAGCACCTTTCTGCTCTCCTCAATCTGCCACACAGATGTGAAGCTGAGCCTCAGTTGCTGCTTTCATTTTTTATTTATTTACAGACCCTAAAACAGATAAAAGCCGCAGTTTGCTTTTATTGTCCAGAGTGATGGGTTTGCAAGGTTTGCCATAAAGCACTCAGTTGGACATTGAGGATGAGACATGAGGAGCAGATGAAGTTATCACCTCAGAGGCCCGCTGATCTTTCCAAACATGTCTTGTGAGAATGGACTTGGAAAAGCAGAGCCGAATGAAAACAGGCTTTGTTTATTGGGCATCTCTGTGTTCATAATTTTTTTGAACTATCATATTTGCTCACCTTCAGTTTATCCAAGACATAGAGTAGGTCCCTTTTTTTAATTTAAAACATGAGATTTCTTTGCTGAGTCAGTGGATATTCTTTGAGAGTAAATACACATGGGAAAACAAAATTTATACCTACAAAACATTGAAGTCTGAAGCAAAGTGATTGGTCTGTGCATTTTATATTAAAAGTAAGACTATGTTTATGTGTGCAATCAAAAAGAACATTGACTTTCACATATTCCCAACATTTTATGCACGTGATACAATCCATGCTGTGTATTAAATTACACCGTTTCTACAGAGTGCATTCAAATTGTGTAATGTATAGCTAGTCATGGATTATCCTTTTAATACCGAGGTCGTTTGTCAGTTCTGACATGCTGAGACTGTTTGCATGTTTTAATGCCTACACCTAACCCTGCCCCTGCAGTGATGTCACTAGCTTTATTGAGTGCATGTGTCTGAGACTGCATTGGTGCATTCCAAATTTGTTTTTGGTGTGTAAATTCATCTCTGCTACTATTTCCACTTGAATGGCTAATTCTGTTTGAATCTCTCATTCTTTGAAAACTTATCAGATAAATATTATGCAGGTTTCATTATAAGCTCTTGAAGTTTCCCTGTTTCTCTTCTGACAGCAGTGTTGGGTGTAATGATTTACAAAGTAACGAGTTACTGTAACATGATTACTTTCTCGCTTAAAAGTAAGGTAAGGAATTACTGTTCACTTTTTGAATAATGCAGTTACAACATTTCAGAGCAGCAGATGAATATTTTGCAGAATAATTCCATTTTTCAAATTAAGGAGGTTACATTTGTCAAGATGATTGCAGGTGTTTATGAAACAATGACACCTTTTTTGTTGTTGTTGTTGTTATTCAGATTACTCAATGAAATTATGGTATTTATGAAGGGGTTGCCACAGTGGAATGAACCGCCAACTTATTCAGCATATGTTTTACGCAGCGGATGTACTTCCAGCCACAACCCAACACTGGGAAACACCCATACACTCTTGCATTCACACACATACACTACGGCCAATTTAGCTTATTCAATTCACCGCATGTCTTTGGACTGTGGGGGAAACTGGAGCACCCGGAGGAAACCCACGCGAACATGGGGAGAACATGCAAACTCCACACAGAAATGCCAACTGACCCAGTCGAGGCTCAAACCAGCAACCTTCTTGCTGTGAGGCGATCGTGCTACCCACTGTGCCACCGTGGCACCCCTGTTCATGTTTCATGAATCATAAGAATCTTATGTTTGTTACTAAAATGCTTAACTATTAACATTTTTAATAAAGTTTAAAGGCCATGTTTGACCCAAATATAAACAATTAAAAGACTTTTATTTCTTTGTCTATGTATTACATTGAGATTTATATATTTTTTTATTAGTAGTGAGTGAAGTAATTCAACTATAGAGTAAATAAATTACTTTTCAGACATAATAATTTGGGGCGGCTCGGTGGCGTAGTGGGTAGCGCTGTCGCCTCACAGCAAGAAGGTCGCTGGTTCGAGCCTCGGCTGGGTCAGTTTGCATGTTCTCCACGTGTTCACGTGGGTTTCCTCCGGGTTCTCCGGTTTCCGCAAATCCAAAGACATGCTCTATAGGTGAATTGGGTACGCTAAAATTGTCCGTAGTGTATGTGTGTGAATGAGAGTGTATGGGTTCCCAGTGATGGGTTGCAGCTGGAAGGGCATCTGCTGCGTAAAACATATGCTGGATAAGTTGGAGGTTCATTCCGCTGTGGCGACCCCTGATTAATAAAGGGACTAAACCGAAAAGAAAATGAGTGAATGAATGACATAGTAGTTAGAAAAGTAATTTAAATACAATTTTAAATATGTAATTGGTTATTAGTAAATCAATATTTCTTTGAGGTAATTTACCGAGCACTGTCTGACAGGGAAAATACTAGTAATCTTGAGGTAAAAACACCAGACTCGATACCAGATTTCCAACAACTCTGTCAGACCAGTGAGTCAGCTGATTTTTTTACGTACCATGTACACCTCTTATTACCTCATATTACCCAATCGCTTTGTCGCGTTTTAACTGGAAAGCCTGGACACTAGAGAGATATTCAGACACTGGGTGGGAGCAAAGGAGAGCTTCCAGGAACATGAGTATAAGTGGTAGAGAAGAGCAGAGCAGAGTTTTTCTATCAAAGATCTTTTCCTTCCTCTCATAAATACCACATCGATGAATAATAGCCCTCCCTCTGAATCTAGCTCACAGATCTGGACAACATATGAAATCTCCTCGCCCTTCACTCATCAAGCAGCTCATCTGGTGTGTAGCGGTCACTGTGTGTTTACAGCAGATGCAGGAGCCGTATCCATCTGTAGGTGATCTCGCAAACACACACACTACACATACAGACAGGAACAATGTGTATGTGTGAAATGATTCACACAGCTTTGAAATCACTGAAAGGTGCACTTAAAGGGACAGGGAGACACAATGCAATTTAGACATAAAGTTACTTTTTGAAGGGTTGTAGTAGTCTGATAAAAAGTTGCACTTATGATGTCTGCAGGGATCATTTTGAGTTATGAGTAATGATATGAGGAAAACTATAGGTATGAAAAATAGGGTATAGGTTTCTATAAATAAAGTCGCACTTACTAGAAAAAGTGTGAGAAAGTGCGAGATGATTATATGATTATATGAGTTGTACCTATGAGATAAAATATGAGAAATGATGTGATATAAAGTCAAAACACTGAAAAATAGCATTGTAAGAATTATTTATAATATAATATAATTATTTATATTGTTGCAATTATGAAAAAAATAATGCTGCAGTTGTCAGAAAATGTTGCACATATAAAATCAAGTAAGAGAAAACAATTAAAACGTCAAAATTAGTTGCAATTCTAGAAATTAATGGTGCAGTTATCAGAAATGATAATCAGTAACGTGAGATCAAATATGACAAATTGTTAGACAAAAATGTAACATTTATGAGAAATAAGGTTATGAGAAAACTTACTTAGGAAAAATAATGCTGCAAATTATCAGATATTGTCACAATTTTGACAAAGTATGACAAACTGAGCTATAAAGTAAATATGACTAATTTATCAGAAATGTGTCATAACAGTGTAATAAAGCATTAATTCTAAAAAAAAAAATAATGCTGCAGTTGTCAGAAAGTGTTCATTCATTCATAGTCCCTTTAATCATCAGGGGTCACCACAGCGGAATGAACCGCCAACTTATCCAGCATATGTTTTACACAGCGGATGCCCTTCCAGCTGCAACCCAGTACTGGGAAACATCCATACACACTCATTCACACACATACACTACGGCCAATTTAGCTTATTCAATTCACCTATAGCGCATGTCTTTGGACTGTGGGGGAAACTGGAGTACCCGGACAAAACCCACGCCAACACGGGGAGCAAATTTCACACAGAAATGCCAATTAACCCAGCCGGGACTCGAACCAGCGACCTTCTTGCTGTAAGGTGACAGTGCTAACCACTGAGCCACCGTGTTGCCCTCAGAAAGTGTTGCACATATGAAATAATGTCAAGTCAAAAAAAAAAATCCAAAATAGTTAAAATTATAAGAAAGTTGTGATTATGAAATATAATGCTGAAATTATGAGAAATCATTTGAGTCATATGAGTTAAAACATGAGAAAATGTGTTATAAAGTCTAAATTATAAGAAACAAAGTTATGTTAAAACCTATGAAAAATAATGTCACAAATGATCAGAAATTGTCACAATTATGTCAAAGTATGAGAAATTTATAAGAAAGTTATAATTATGAAATAATAATGCTGCGATTGTCACAAAGGGTTTATTATATTTGGGTGAAGCATTCATTTAATGTAACACTGAAACAGCAAATGTTCATTAAAGGAATAGTTCATACAAAAAAAAAAATCCTGTTAATTTACTCACTTTCAGCTCATCCAACATGAATTTTTTACTTCAGTAGAACATTAAAGATTTTTGGCTGAATCTGTGGAACTTGGTGATTTGTATAATTACACTTTTTAGATTAAAAATAAACATGCAAACAAGTACAAATCAATAGCCATGGCTCCTGGCAACACACTGATGTCTTGTGAGCGAAACGATTGGTCTGTGTGGGAAACAGAACATTATTTACTAAATTATTAGCTTACAGCCTGAGAGTTCTTGCTGCACTCTTGTAATAATGCCTGTAAGGGTGATTTATAGCAGTTGCCACATCTTGGACAATCACAGGAGAACCGTTTTGGAAGAAAAGTGCATCCTCACTCTCGTCACCTCATGTTTAAGACCAGACCATACATCATCAAGCAAACAGAAGCTCATGCTCACTACACTTGTGCGTACGTCGAGATTCGTTTTCCCAGGCTGTAAATTAAAGCTAATAATATAGAAAATAATGTCAAATTTCTTGTACATACCAATAATTTGCTCAGTGTTGCTTCAGGAGCCACAGGGATTCAATTGGACTTGTTTGTATGTGTTACATTTTTTATCTCAAAACCATTTGACTTGCATTATATGAAGGACCCCAGATTCAGCTAAAATTCTTCTCTAACGCTCTACAGAAGAGTAAATGAGCTCAAGTAAATTTTCATCTTTGCATGAACTAGCCCTTTAAGAGTAAAGTTCAGGTTTGTGCACAGATCTCCAAACCTGAGAGTTTGTCCAGACAGAAGCTGAGGTCTGTCTGCCACATTCATTACCCAGGAGGAAAATCTTCTCCGCCGGACGTCCCGACCATAAACAGCTCATCAGAGGATAAAGTGCTTTGTAGAGCAGTGTGTGTCTTTGTGCTTTAGTGTTCATGTCTCTGTCAGATGCAGGAGAGCGGTTGTGGGATGTTGGCGAATAAGCTGAGCTTCGAAACTGAAAAATAAGAGTACAGATCATAAGAAAGCTGACATTTTCAGACTTTTAGGAGCTCTGAAGGAACCGGTTTATTCCATACAAGCATGCATTAATGCAGCTGTGTTGTTGCAGTTTGTGTTGTATTCGACTTCGCATTCATTCCTAATAATCTTGAATTGTGTCACATTTTGATGTGCGATGTAAGGATGAGATCTCTTTAAGGCTGTCATTTTGTAAACGTGGATAAATGAAAGCATGGTGGAGATTTGTTATCTGGTCTGGTTGCAGTAATAAGTGCCACGTTTACTGCTGAATCTTCATTGGCTTAGCAGAGCGCTAGTGAGCTAAAAGCATATTTGCTAGCTTTCTCTCTCATTGGATGCCTTAAGAGATGTGTATAAAAACGTCATTTCCCTCATCCACGTGGCACGCTCTTCTTCCTCTTCTCCTTTTTTCTTTCTTTGTCAAAAAGTCTCATAAATCAAGAGTGGCAGTAAACTTTTGCTCATTTTTAGCATCAATAGTTTTGTTTTTTTGTGTATGTATGGTAAATATGGTACATGATTTTTAGATGTTTTAGCATACTAGTTTTGCAGTTCTGAAAATTTGTTAGCTCCATATTGTTCACAAAATATTAAAGTAGCTAACAACATTAAAAATACATTTACATGGCAACATCTTTTGGAATATCTAAAAAAATACATGTTAATTATATTAAATATTAATTTAAAACTTAAATCTAATATTTATACATTTATATAAATTTCCATCTCAAGTAAATTAATCATGGTTTCAGAAGTTTTAGATATTTTTAACAGTGAACTAGATTTTTATTTTAGACTTGTTGTTAGCAAACTAATTGAGATTAATCAGTTTGAGAAAAGTAATAAATTCAAACTTTTTTAATTACAATTTTTCTTTTTTTGTTCCATTTTTGCTATTTTTGTTTTTGTTTTTTGACATGTCTATGCATAGTTGTGTTTTTATTTTATATTTTTATTTTATTTATGTATATTTTTCTTGTAATTTAGTTCCATTTTTCCTTTTTGTTTTTTTTTAACTTTTTTAAGTTTAGTTATTCTATAAAGGTAAACGTAATAGAAATGATAAATGTTACCTCAAATTGTTTTATATAAAACATTGGTAACACAGATTAGCAATACAGTTCCATTTCCATAAGTTATCATTAGTTAACATGAAAAATGTTAGTATATTACTTACACGTAACTTGGAAAGCAACTGTTTTAAACCCACTTCCACGGTGCTGGTGTAAACTTGACTAAAGTCCTTCTGGATGCCTGGCTCCTGCTCAGGGCAACTCACACACACACACAAATGCAAAACTGGTGTCTTCCATCAGGTTTGCTCCTTTCAGTCCTGCCAAGGCCTTTGTTTTCCATTTGTCATATGATATTGCTGATTTTTGGTGGATTTCATGCTTTGTTTAATAAAACAAAACTTTTGTAAAGCTAATGTGGCGCCACTTTTCATTCAAGCAAGTATGCTTTTGTCTCTGTCACCCATAGTCTGTTTTCGTAACATCGCTGCCTAGCAGTCTGGTGTGTGAAGCTGAACGGACAATCGTCTTTTAGCATCAAAGCTAATGGGGTGATTGACATTTCTGGGTGGCACAAGCTTTTTTATGTCAGTTTGAGCAATGGTTCGGACATGCAGATGCTCACATAAACACTACTTGAGGTTTAATCGTATTTAACATTCCGCCGAGTCCACAGACCCAATAAAAAACATGCTTTACTCATCTGTTTTGCTGTAGTTGTGAGTAATTTGGTTATCGTGTGCTTTGGCCAACACTCCAGTGCATTGCAGTGGTCACTTTCTGATGGACAGCTTTACGTCTCTCTGTGAAGTTTTTTTTCCCCTTTTCTTCCTCTAAAATGAACACATGCACATGCAAACATCTGCTCTGTATCATTAAAAATAAAACCCAATGAAAACATTCATATGCCTCCGCTCTGCAGTGCATTTATATGGACTTCTAGAGGCTCTGGAGTGATTGGGGTCCTGAAAAAATGGCCTTTCTCTCTCTTTTTTGTACAGCTGTAACAAATTGAATGTCTGACTCTCATCAGCAGCTTTTCCTGTGATGAATTAATGTCACACAGCATCCCTGCATGAGCACGGTGAACATAAAGAAACGTAGCTTTCGTGACTTGGCGCTGATGCTCTCTGTACAGAGCAAAAACAACCGACTAGCAACCAAACAAACATATATCATGTGGAATTGCATGATATATGATCTGTATCTTTATTGAGCAGTTTATAGAATGAGAAGTGAAAATATATGATTTACAAGGGCATGATTGACTTGAGTAGTTAATTGCAATTGTCACAAATTGTGATGATGCATTATTTCAGTTATTAAATCATTACATTTCAACCACATCATACTGTACCTGATCAGCAATTTCTCATTAATGAGATATTAATGTGGCAGTATTAAATTATAAGAAAATAAAATGTGAAAGTTACCAGTATTTATCCCATTGGGGGGGGGGTGATTTCAATTAAATTGCCTTGAATTTATAGCTCATTATTATGCAAAAACATTCCACATTTTTGTACATTTTTATACATTCATAAACATTTTTTAAAAAGTACTTATTCAAACAAAAGAAACACATTTTATTTGCAGAGAACAGTGGTCATGTCTCAATTTTTCAAAAGACTTCTAAATCATACAGAATGAGTTTTTTTTTTTTTTTAGAAAGTAAAAGGTTTGGTTTAGGGGTAGGGTTGGGAATGTCCCTATACAAATTCACAAAAACAATGTGTATGTATGTGTATGTATTACAATAGAACCAGAGATTTATGTACATGTATGACACTACACTTTCAAGTTTATTACCCACATCTCTCTCAAAAAAAAAAAACTAATAATATTTTTAAAAGGCCTGTTTCTTACTGTTTCCTTACATAACCAATCCTGCCAACTGGGGTGGAGCTTGTTCATGGACACTCTGTTTCTGAGTGGAGGTGGGAACTAATTTGCATATTCATGCTTCTGTGTTTATTAAATGAGGCAAGGTTCTACTGGTCAATGGCAGTATGCAACAGTCTAATACTTATGAATAAAATATTCACTGTTATACAAGCCAGTAGTTACCCATCTTCATCTGAACACAGTGCTGCTCTCATGTGTTTCGTATCATTACTGTATCCAAATTCAGCCATTACATCATGTATAGTGCATTATTTGAGTAAACAGCCTTTTCTAAAACCATAGTGGACATTTCGAAGTGTATTCAATCCGTCCAATATTGCAGTTTAATAATATTGTAAAATACTTCATGTCTATATCTCATGATATAAGATTTTTTACTACTCCAACTGTTATGGATTGGAACCCAACACTAGTTAAATGACCCTGAGAATCCTTTCCAGATTACTCAGAACAGCAGCTAAATCTAAACGAGAAAGCTCAATTTTTCCATTCGCCTTTCCTTACTGTACTGTGTGTGTGTGTGTGTGTGTGCGTGCGTGCGTGCGTGCGTGCGTGCGTGCGCATTTTACTAAGGAGAAGAAATTATTGAAACAAATATGCTTGGTTTTGCTTAGTTCTACATAATCAAGGTGGATGAACTCGTACTTTTTGGATGGATGATATTTAACTGGACCATATAATGAGACACATTTACTTTAAATGAAACTGAAGCTTATGGGGGAGGTTTGGGGTTCTCTTTAATAACTTTGGATACAGTTTGTTACAATATTACATGGGTATGTGCAATTAGATGGTGAGTTTAGATGTGAAGATTCCTCTCTAATGTCTATTGTGACTGTAAGTTTTCATGTTTACTCTCATTGCAACAGTACAGCATCCTGATTTATAGCATTTCGTATAAATGCTGAATCAGTGTGTTCAGTGCAAACCCTTCGACAGCAGGTTGTTCATATGAGGGGCAAAGGGATGACCCGTTCAGCCCTTTCAGAAGTTGGTCTTTGAAAATCTATCATTAACTCATTCAAATCCCCCTAAAAGGGCTGTTTGTCCACAAAAGACAAATGCACAAGAGGGCAGGATAATGCTGAGAATCTCAATGGGCAATCAGTTCAACACTGCAGCTGAAATTGACCATCAGTTCAGCTCTGAGCAGTGTAAGGATCTGTATCTCGCATCAAAAGGCTAGACTGATCTTGGAGCATATTGTGTGGACAGAACACTACTCTAAAGTTCACTGTAATTTATTTGTGTCCAATGGGAAATATTAGATCTGTTGTCAAAATGGGCAAAGACTGAAGTCTGTGAAATGTGGTGGTGTAGTGTGGTTATGTTTTCTGCTGTAGAACTTGGTCCTCTTTATCACTTTATTACTTTTGTGTGTGTGTGCATTGCAGGTATTCAGTAACAAAGGTATTATCAGTTTATTACCTTACCAGTTTTGTTTATCAGAAGCTCATTCTGTAACATTCAGTTATATTATGTTAACAGTTATGTTATAGTGATGTACTCAAGTCATTCAAAGAAATAGCCTATGTACTTCCTGCTTATTTGTGACTGCTGTAATGTTCAGAAATTTTAGTTATCTGCTAAATAAAGTGCTGTACTACTAGAATGGTAAAACGTTTATTTTTTTAAAAGCGTAATTGAAGTAGTTGGGAGTAGTTTCCATTGTGAGTGCATTCCATTGTGACATTTAATACATGAAATGTAACTAGGATGTAACAGAACACAACAAATGTTATACTACATGCAGAGTAATCACATATTAAACCATCAAAGTATCATTTTTGTTGAAATAGTTTTTTCCATTGATTTACATGACTGTAATCCATTTATCTTCAAAATAATATGGAATAAGCAGTGTTGGTGTAAATCATCAATGTAAATTGTGCTGAGCATGCACTTTCCCCCCCTGAGTCTCACACAAAAACATCTATTATATATCCATCAGTCAATCTGAACTCCAGATTTATGAGCCGTCTCAAGTCTACAAAGAAAGAGATGGAAATATCCAGAGAAACAGCGACATTAGTGTGACAGAGGATGACATTGACAAATTAAGAGAAATAGGAGGGGTTTTATTAGCAAGTTTGGTCCCACATCCTCTGAATTCTCAGACAGTGAAGTGACAGAGCCGAAAGATCCCAGACGCCAGTTAGCACATGAACACTGTGTTATTAAAAAAAAGTCTGGAAGTCAAATCAATTCTCAAACAGCAATTACGCTATTCCTAGATGCTCAATTCACAGATCAAAAGAAAGTTTATAGAAACAAAGTCGTCAGTGTAATTTTTTGCAGGTGATAATACCTATATTTTAAATTGCATTGTGGTTCAAAGTTAAAGGAAACAAAGTCATTGAGATGGTCTTTTAATGTATTATGAAACAGCCTCTTAAATGAGAGACAAAAGATGTTAATCTGCACTTGACTTGGTGATTGTGGTTTTCTATCGCTGTGAATCACATGAGTGTTGTCCCTCCCTTATGCCAATAAACGCATCAACAGAGAAGAGATGTCATTTCAAGTGGGAGGCTAAATCATGTTTATACTGTAATAAAATAGGATTAATTAACAGTTTCTTGGCGACGCGGTGGCGCAGTGGGTAGCACGTTCGCCTCACAGCAAGAAGGTCGCTGGTTCGAGCCTCGGCTGGGTCAGTTGGCATTTCTGTGTGGAGTTTGCATGTTCTCCCCGTGTTCGCGTGGGTTTCCTCCGGGTGCTCCGGTTTCCCCCACAAGTCCAAAGACATGTGGTATAGGTGAATTGGGTAGGCTAAAATTGTCCGTAGTGTATGTGTGTGAATGAGTGTGTATGAATGTTTCCCAGAGATGGGTTGCAGCTGGAAGGGCATCCGCTGCGTAAAACATATGCTGGATAAGTTGGCGGTTCATCCCGCTGTGGCGACCCCAGATTAATAAAGGGACTAAGCCGAAAAGAAAATGAATGAATGAATAACAGTTTCTTTTGTTTTATTTATTTATTTATTATTTTGAATTGCATTATAGGACCTTGATCTCTGCTCCAACAATTTTGATGTTGAAAATTGAACTCTACAGTTTAACAAAGAAACTTTTAGTGGCATATTTATTAGTTTGAAACAATATATATAGAGAGAAATATAAATTTAAATTACTGAAAAGAAATCTGCAATTCATTACTATTTTCTTGTACCATTATTTAGATGACCAACTCAAAAATGTCAGTAAAAGTCACTGTTAAATGTCTGAACAACGTTTTTGTTAGTGCAGAGTTCAAGCTTGTATAATCCAAAAGACTAAAATATGAATCATAAGCTACATTTTACAAAAGCACCTGACCATTTGACCTTTCCCTCTCTCTCATACATCCACAAACACAGTCATACATTCAATAATGTGGTCAAGATCCATGTGTGATGAACTCAAAGTGTGTTTGACAGACAGAGGGTGGTGTTTTTGATCTCCAGGCTGTATTTGTGATGGGGCAGTGGGCGCTGTTTTGGTTCACAAAGATGTGTTACGAAAGCAGGGCGAGAGAGACCTAGAGAGAGATGGAAAAGCGAGATTGAGCGAAAGCGAGTGCTGAGGTAAAGACAAAAGCTTGTGACCAGGGCAGGAAAACTCTCTGCTCAATCTAACACATATGTTTGTGGGCGAACGGTGTTTTAGCCCAAGGGCACAGACAGCAGAAGCAGCAGCAGCAGCAGCATGTGAAAAAGCTTTTCCACCCAGACCTCACTTCACATTTAAGAGCGAGGGAGGGAAAAAATGGGGAAGGGGTTCAACTGAGATGACTGAGAGGTTGTGTCGTTTGAACAGAGTTGAGAAACTGAGAAGAAAAGGAGATGTAAAGATATGATCGACATCAGAGCCATCTGTGGATTAACACAATTAACACCTCCGTAAAAAAAAAGCAGGTGCGTTTGCTACCCCAAGAACACCTTCAAAGGGGTCAAGCTGCTCTCCAAACTCTCACAACATCCCCAAGTAAAAACACGCACACACCCACTGAACTTTACATTAAGTAGGTGGAATAAAGAGGTAATGAAATATAGAAGGAGAATCAGATTTAGCTTTAGCACAAGCATGGCGTGAATGGCGATAACTGGAGTTTTGTTTCATTCTCGGTGAGTTCAGACACTGATACTTTCCTCTAACATGGGGGTTTCAACCTCTACAGTCCTTCAGGGAGCACTTGCATAAAAAGCTAGGTTTTGTTGGTAAAAGACTTTCACTCTTATTGGAGTCGATGGTTTCATGAAGAGTTTTTAATATACTTAGAACCTTTTCATTACACAAAAGGTTCTTTGTTGGCATGTATGGTTCCATTTAGGACTTTAAGGTTTCACACTTTTTAAACATAAATGTTTTTATTGGCATTGAGGGTTCCACAAACAACCTTTAACATCTATGGAACCTTTACGGTCCACAAAAGGTTCTTTATAGTGGAAACAAGTTCTTCAGATCTTCAGACAAAAATACAATTTACTTTGAATGACACTGCAGAAATGTATACATATTAGTTAATAATAGGTCAAAACATAAAATAGTTGCATTTTCCTTTGGGATTGGGTTTTAAATTACTGCAATTTGTCATCAGATCCAACAGTATAGCATATTTTTGAAGACTAGATTCTACAAAATACTGCAAAATTGTACCAAAGAAACACAGAACACACACAGCAACAGTGATGACATGCCAGTGACCCTCACTCTAAGCACACAATTGAAACAAAAAGTTTTTTCTGGCCCCCTTTTCACTCCTGTACAATGTGAAGTCCAGGCTAGTGCTGACTGTAGAGCTTAGTGGCTGCGTGTGAATGAGCCGCTGTTGTACAGTCCTACCTGAACACATGTGGCAGGAAAACACAGACCTCGGGAGCAAATCAAGAGATTCAGTGACAAGGTAAGACATACAGCAACAACACGCTCACACACGCACACACACACACACACACACACACACACACACACACACGCACACACACAGGAATGTGTCCAAAAGTTAAAAGGTTCATAATATGTAAACATGAGATAGTACACTTCTGATACTAATATGTAGGAAGGTGTGCCTTTTAGCTTGTGTATCGTATGGTGCGGTGGAGCAGTGGGTAGCGCTTTCGCCTCACAGCTAGAAGGTCACTGGTTCGAGCCTCGGCTGGATTAGTTGGCATTTCTGTGTGGAGTTTGCATGTTCTCCCCGTGTTGGCGTGGGTTTCCTCCAGGTGCTCCGGTTTCCCCCACAAGTCCAAAGATATGTTGTACAGGTGAATTGGGTAAGCTAAATTGTCCGTAGTGTATGTGTGTGAATGAGAGTGTATGGGTGTTTCCCAGTGATGGGTTGCAGCTGGAAGGGCATCTGCTGTGTAAAACATGTGCTGATTGACCCCTATATATGACCCCTGATTAATAAAGGGACTAAGCCGAAAAGAAAATGAATGAATGAATGGATCCTACGGTACCCACTGACTCCAGGTTAGGTTCCGGAAGAAAAAGCTCTATTGATTTTCTACATAGGGATTTTTAAAGGTAACTGATAAACACAGAACCTTACTGAGCTCTGATGTATAATTAAGGCAATTGTTTTGTGCAACTGCTCAACTTATTCTCTAATAAACCATGTTTTATTTGAAATTTTTAGAGATAAACTACATTACCCATAATGCAGCACAGAAAGTTCCATCAATCAGAGAGTTGAAGTGACAAATCGCATCAAAATCAAAACAGACCTTTAGCCCCGCCCACTCCCACGATGTAATCAATGGTTGGTCTCACTATGCTCTCAAAATATGTTTGTATATGTATGCATATTTTTACTTATTTTTTCTTTATGTACAACCAACATATTTAAATGATTTTGAAATCCATAGTTTTATATTTCTCCGTGTTTTGTTTGCTTGTTCATTTAATTTAAATGTTTATTTAATATGTGTAATTCACACCAAATTTAAAACTAAACTCAACGTTTGTAATGTTCACTTCGTGGAAAACTATTAGTAAAATTATTTGTTATTATTACTTCCAGAACCAATGCTGCTGAAAAGTGGGCACCTTATAAATGTCCTTAAATGAAATCTATAAAGAGAAAAAGACAATATCCTACAACTAGTAAGCTTTTTGATATAGTTTTAGATATGCACTCTTCCAAAAACCTATATTTGGTAAATATGCCTAATATGAGAGCTCATAAAAAGCCATGGGACTGACCCTCTAAACACTGCGCGTGGGATTAAAAATCATAATCAGTAGATACATTTTAGACAACTTTTTTGTACATTACATCTTACGTCAGACATTTCTTGGACATCCTAATTTATAAGGTGCTAATTTTGTTGACCATCGGTTATTTGGAAAGACTTGGTAGGTGCTACTGAATTATTTATTGTAAACAACGGTTGTGTGTGTCTAGGATGTTACCTCATTATACTGTATGTTCAAAATGTTCCTTAAAATTGACTTTACCAAAGACTGTAAAAAGGTCTTTACTTGCTTACTTTCGCCACCTAGTGGTCTTTTTTTTTTCAGTTTTTTAGAAGCCATTTGTCTAACATATACTACACAAATTATTACATAAACAACAACAAAATACTGTACTAAAGAAATAAGTGAGCTAATGTTGTGAAATGCTTTTTTGTAGACTGTGTGCATTTTACACATGCAGAGATGGAGCGCCATAAAAGAATGAACTTATTGGGCTCTAGTAGGTAAGTGACTAGCAGTTTGCTAATTCAAGAACATAAGAGATGTTATTGAGCACATCTGCCGGAAACACCTAATCAACATGCTGATGCCACAATCAAAGGCTAGTTTATGTGTGAACTAACTGTGGTAGATGGTTACAGAGTTAAAGAGTCAAAATAGGTCAGAGAAGCATGTAGTGTGTGACTGTAGCCAAATGCAGTTTGGTTGAAAAGAGATTTTGCTGCTTTATTAACTGATTTTCCTTTTATAATGTGAAATTATTTCTACTAATGAGAGTCTGTCTTGTGTACGATTTAATGAATTGATACAGAACAATTGCATTAGGTCAGGACATTTTTTCCAACAGCATTTTAATAACATATTGTTCATTATTAGTTTAGTAAATACATAAGAAAGTGTCAGTCTGCATCTGTTATTATATAATGGGAACTGTTTTGTTGACTCAAGGGTTTGTTATCTTTAGGCTCTTGTTAAATGGTTATTGTCAGTAACACTTGTGGTGTAAAATGTAACACTCACAGAGTTGATATTAAGCACACTTAATGTTTTTCTTATATTTATAACTGGCTGATAAACTTGGTAGTATTGAGCTTTCAACTTTTTAGCAGAGAAATAAAAGATTATTGTCTTTTTTCCTTCACTTTCTTTGAGTAAATATTTTCATTTTTACTTGAAATTTGTGAGGGATTAATACATTTCTGTTCTAAATATAATTTACCAAATTTGGAAAGAATTATGTTTTGCTCATCAAGGCTAAATTTATTTTAATAAAACATTAAAAATATATGTTGTATATGTTAAAGTACACTTTTTATTGCTACAATATTTTATATTATTGTCTTGAAACAGTTGTGCTGATTACAGATTTTGTGGATTGTTTTCTGTATTCTTTGATGAACAAAGTCTAAAATATCTGTGTACTCTGTTGACAGAAAAAAAATCTCAGTAACCTATCTAAGTATACTTTCAGTTAGGATATTTACATTTAATCTGTCTTTTAAATTGTACCTTGGTGGTTTAGACCAGTCATTGATAAATAAATAAGATAAACTTTATAGATAGTTGAACTGCCAGAAAGTGGTATCAAGTCCCTGTCTTAATGAATGATTCATTGAGTGATTAATTAATAGCAGATTCAGTTAGCAAGTAACTCTGGCCCAATATAATTACTGTCTGAATAAGTACTCCATTTAAATTTGAATATGCTTAATGACCATTAAAAGTATGTTATGTGCTATATATGAATAAAATTTGGATGTGGTACATTTGCTATGTTGATATTGCCATGTGGCCTGCCAGGATCAGTTGTTTTGTTCACTGCCATTTATAAATCCTCTCCTGTGGCCTAATGGTATGGAAGCATATCAGTGGCAAAATTCATTTTGAAATGTAATATGCAACATGTAAAATGTATCTTACTATTTAAATTTGCATTCTCCATGACATACAGTATGTGGAAAGTTTGGTGCAAAGTGAAAATTTAATTATTTGTTTTATTATGTATGTTATATGCTAATTTTAACACTTTATAAGTTGCTAAATTAAATAAGCTATTTTAGGAATTGGCATTTAGGCAGTGCATGACACCATGTGACTTGGAGAAAACTTTTATATAAACTGGATTTTTGTTTGGAATGGGATTTTTTACTTGTGAGATGCCTTCAATATCTGAAGAAATCATATGACATGGCACAAATATGATTAAAGCGACTGAATCCACTTGATCCATTATGCAACATTGTCTGCAAAAAAGATTGAGAACTTAACTCTTAGGGAAATATTTTGCAGTTTATTTCTTTGGAAAATAAGTTTCTCACACTTTAAAAGGGATAGTTCATCCCAAAAAATGACAACATTTACTCACCCTTGACTTGTTCCAAATCAAGTTTGAGGTTTTTTATTTTTTTATGTTGAACAAAAAAGAAAATATTTTGAAAAATGTTGAAAACCTGTAACCATTGACATCTATAGTAGAAAAAACAAATGCTGTGGAAGTCAATGGTTACAGGTTTCCAACATTCTTCGATATATCTTCTTCAATTATATCTTCTTAAATGTATATTTTGTGTTCAACAGAAAAAATGAAACTCAAACAGGTTTGGAAGTCAAGGCTGAGTAAATGATGACAGAATTTAGTTTTTAACTATAACTTTAATGTTTTATTTCACTAGTTAGTTACCCAAAGCATGTTGTTGTATCACACATAGAGATCAGTGGCGACACATGTGTACATGAAGTTATATTCTGTGGTCTGTGCGGCCAGTCAGCACATTTCCTGACGTTGCAAACACAATAAACATCAGTCCCAGTCCCCACTTGCTAGGTCATATAGCTTTCTTTTGCTGTTTTATATGTTTTTAGTTACATCACATACAGGCTGGTTACATACAAGTAGCCAGAAATTTAGTTAAGATACAATGCAATTATTTAATAGCAAAAAGCATATGGTTGTTATGGATTTTTCGTTACAGATGAGTAAACACTGGGTTGCTTCAGTCCTTTTAAAACAGTCCTGGACTGAGTCCATAGGTCAAGAGTTTCTGATGACTACAAGAACAGATCTAGTGTTGTTCTTTAATTATTAACTTAGTGGTAGTACATTAAAATTCTAAAAGGTTTATTAACAAATTGAGAATGTTTCAAACAGGCATTAGGGTGAAATTACATTATAGTTCACTCCGCTATTACACTAGGTAATCATATTTTCCCAGGAAGGGATTTCAGTGTTTTATACAGGCCCATAGTTAGAGTTCAAAAGTTAATTCCAACCCACTTGTGATTCCATCCTCTTGCTTCAGTCTTTTATGTTAATCAGTGTTTTGACTGCCAAAGATAGTTGGCTGAAAACACAAGAGCAGTCCACTGTGCTGTGACCTAAATTGGTCTAAATCACCAGAAAAGGTAAAACCGGCCTCTCGTTTGTGTTTTCCAAGTAGAACTCGAAAAATTATACTGAAAATTATACTATTTAAAAGTAAACTTTAATGTAAACATGAAAAATCAGATACTTAAACCTTAATATTCTGTTTCTTTTATTGAATGAATGGTTTCAAATACAAATCTGTAATATTGTGCGTTAAAATGTTTCTGTAATGATTTTTAAATGCAGTTTTTGTATCACTTTATTTCGATAGATAGTCCCCTTTAGACATTCTGTTGCCTATACGTAACTTTGTAAATTGAAGTCTTTAGAGCATTAGTTGTCTGTCTACTTATTATCTGCTAATGCTTTATTTTGATTCTACTGACTACAGCAGAAGTAAATTATTAAAAAATGTTCAACTTGTACTAACACTAACCCCAACCTAACCTAACACTATTAATACTCAAATTAGAGTTAGTTGATAAAAGTCATGTCTAAAGGGGACTAACAAAATAATGCATGTTTGTATATATATATTTTTTTAATGTACAAGTGTAAAAATAAATATTGAAAAATTTAAAGGAAATATTTTTGTATTAATTTATATATATTTTATGATAGTTGATCTTGAAAAAGTAAGGTAAAGATGTAAATTCCACTCCATTGATGTGAAATTTAGTAAGTTTGTTTGCTTTGTTTCATTTTTTGTTTTTGACAAAAGTCATGAGGATATCTAAAGGGTACTAACAAAATAAAGTATAACTGCACTTTTTTAATGTATTTTTCATGTACTAGTCTAAAGAAAGACCTTGAAAAAATTGATAATTTATCTAAAAAATAATTTATCTATAATAATTGATCCTGAGAATGTAAGGTATGTATGTTCTATGTCAGTAATGATGTGAAATTAATTCAGGGTTTGTTTGTTTGTTTAAATCAGTTGTATACTGTATATACTAATTTCTGAATGGTGTGTGTTTTTAGAGAAGAAGGTGTCTGTGCAGAAATGACTATGGTATGTCTGGATGATTTTGAGGAATATGCCAAGCAGCACCTCTCAAAGTCTACATGGGACTATTATGAAGCTGGAGCTGATGAATGTTGCACCCGAGATGACAACTTGCAGGCTTATAAAAGGTACCACACCACTGTAAATGTGCATAATGCTCAATTCAAAGGCTGCATTTGAAACAGCATAAACAGCAAAAAAAAAAAAAAAAAAAAAAAAGTGTGTCGTAAACTGCGTACTTGTGCACTATATTATGCATTTATGCATATAAATAGTGCAAGCACAGTGATCACACTGAAAATTCCAGAAAGATAAAGTGCAATAAATACCTGGAAGATTACTTACGTATTTAACCAAAAAAAGTGTGGAATGTTAGACATTTCATGCACCAAACTCTTACAGCTTTAATTATAAAGTGTGCATATCTCTTCCTGATTCTGATACTCTGTCCTAATTTCACATCTACATGCCTAAATTGACTGCGTTGCTGTTGTGTGATTTAATGATTAGAGATTTGTATTAACAAGCAGTTAACTGGTGTACCTAATAAAGTGACCACTGAGTGCACATGGATCACAAGTCCTCAAAATTTGCAGTTTGTTTTTCTTCTTTTATGGCTTGAAACAAATAGAAACTTGACTGTTAAACTATAAATCAGGCAGTTGTACAGTCCTTAAAATGTCTAATCTAATCCTATTTCACCTCTTTTAGGATTCGCTTGAGGCCACGGATCTTGCGTGATGTGTCGATCAATGACACTCGGACCTCTGTGCTGGGAAGAGAAATAAGCTTTCCTGTTGGAATTGCACCCACAGCTTTCCACTGCCTGGCCTGGCATGAGGGAGAACTGGCCACTGCCAGAGGTGAGAGCAGGACTGAGCGCGATCAAGCCAGTCGCATCGTTTCATCTGTTTTGCAGCACTTCATCCAATAGATGGAAACTTGTTTGAAAACTTCTAGTCCAATCCTGGAGGGGCAGATTTTGTCTCTTACCAGCTCAAACACACTTGAATGGAAATATGTAGTCTGTCTGCAGGCCTCGATATGCTGGTTTTAATTAGGATTAGAGCTAAACTCTGCAGGACAGTGGCTCCTCCAGGAACAGGTTTGGGTTTACTAGGTTTACTTCTTTGCTTCTTATTTCTCCATTTTGCTTTTTCTTTCGATTCCCAGCCACTGAGGCATTGGACACCTGTTATATAGCCAGCACTTACGCCACATGTTCGGTGGAGGAGATCGCAGCAGCAGCACCCAACGGCTACCGCTGGTTCCAGCTGTACTTGTACCGGGACAGGAAGCTTTCGGAGCAGATTGTACACAGAGTGGAGGCTCTTGGCTATAAGGCTCTGGTGCTTACAGTGGATGTGCCTTACACTGGCAAACGTCGCAATGACATACGCAACCAGTTTAAGCTCCCGCCACACCTGAAGGTCAAGAACTTTGAGGGGATGTTCCAGGTAAAGCTACTTTTGATTTTTCAGCTTAAAGGTTCCATAGAATGCATTGATACATTATATTTAAATTGGTAGCTGATATCTACATAGAATGTATGTGTAACTGCAAAAAAAAGAATTGATATTACAAGCCCATTTAGAACCTAGAAATTGACCCTACAATGAAAAGCTCAGTTTTAAACTCAGTTGGAAGAATTGTGAATATTAATGAGGTCTGTTCTGATGCTACCCTTGGTTCATGTCTCTGATGCTCACACAGTGTGATGTACTCTGAAATACATAATCATACTTCAGTTGTCAAAAAAAAAAATTTGAACAAACTTTGAGTAGATGCCTTGTCAAATCATTTCAACTGAAGTGGAGAAGAGGTTCACGTTAGAAGCGAGTGAGTTATCTGTAGGCAACTGAGTCTCCTCCATTACTGCTCCTGAATTATGTTGTGAATAAAATAAGGAATAAATAAATAATTGTATTTATTTGTAATAGTAATAAATACAGGCAAAAATTAATATTCATGGCATATTTCATAATATACACGTTAAACTAACAAAACATTAGTTAAACAGACCTCTTTGTTGTAGCACTGTAACTTTCTTTTTTTTGCATTCTGATGAGCTATAAACAGATATAATTACATACTCCATGGTTATGTATGGCTGCCTGCTTCCTACTGTTCCTTAAAGTCTGTGCCATTTTCAAAATACGAGTCCCTTATACATATCAAATTTAATTAGCTTTAAGTTACGTTTTAAACTTACAAAATAAGCAGAAAATAATATAACAGTTGTAATCTCATTAGGAAATGTTGTGGCCAATCAAAAGCATCTGGAGGCATACATATTAATGATCTCATACGGATCGTCACAGTCTGTGTTTTATTCAGACTGCCCTGTTTTTCACAATAATTTTAAAATAACAGGATTTACACAAAAGAGGAGACAATGTTTTTAAGACTCACAGTATGTCATTAACATGTACTGAAGTCTTATTATTCAACTATGCCTAGGTATATCCAGATAAACATTATATGGTTTCTTTAACTTTATAATAAAAGCTTTTTTAAATTTGTCTCACAACTAAGATTTAAGAGAGAACAATTTTACGGACAGTTAAAGTTTTTTTGCTATTTTAAGAAATTCCGAAATATTTATTAAGCTCAATTATTAAGCTCAACAATTATAATTATTTTATATATTATAATGTTGATTTCCACACTTTTGCAGTTTATGATACAGTAAAGCGGGGGTTTTCAAACTTGAAAGATTGGATTTTTTTTTGTTCTGTCAAAGAATTATTATAGAATATTTATTAAATGTATTTAACTGAAAAAATATTATATTTATATGTTATAATATTGATTTACTACATACTACTCAGTAACAAATAGCAAATACTATTATTGGTTTGCTTTAGTGTAGGGAATTAATTGGGTGGTTTTTGAAACATAATATTGTACATTACTATGAGTAGAAAAAAAACTATAATATATTTTAATGAAAACAATTTGGACTCATTTCTGCTCTCTCTACAGGAACAAACAGAAGCTCAGGAGGAATACGGGATCCCAGCTAATACCCTAGACCCGTCGATCAGCTGGAAGGATGTTTGCTGGCTTCAGTCTCTGACACGGCTACCTTTAATCATCAAGGGCATCCTCACTAAAGAGGACGCAGAGCTGGCTGTGGAACATGGCGTCCAGGGCATAATTGTGTCTAATCATGGGGGCCGACAACTGGATGGAGGGCCCGCAACGGTAAGGGACTCCATGACCAGTGTTTGCAATGACAGACAACTAGTACAGTTCCATTAACATTGAAGGACTTCACTGAGAATACAGTCGTGAGTCCTCCTAATATGGGTTTGTCGATACAGTAAGTGATCAAAATGTGTGTGACTCAAGTACAGGACTAGCAGCTGTAGTTTGCTGCTGTGTGAAAATGTCTATCAGTGTCTCTGCATATTCATTCATTCATTCATTTTCTTTTCGGCTTAGTCCCTATATTAATCTGGGGTCGCCACAGCGGGATGAACCGCCAACTTATCCAGCATATGTTTTTTACGCAGCGGATGCCCTTCCAGCTGCAACCCATCACTGGGAAACATTCATACACACACAGTCACACACATACACTACGGACAATTTTAGCTTACCCAATTCACCTATACCACATGTTTTTGGACTTGTGGGGGAAACCGGAGCACCCGGAGGAAACCCACGCGAACACGGGGAGAACATGCAAACTCCACACAGAAACGCCAACTGACCCAGCCGAGGCTTGAACCAGCGACCTTCTTGCTGTGAGGCGAACGTGCTACCCACTGCGCCACCGCGTCGCCCGTCTCTGCATATGTTTAGATATAACTCCCACTATCCAGACATCTTGACCTTCCATGTCACACAGATAGATTGTCTGCCTGAGATAGTGGACACAGTGCAGGGCCGGGTCGAGGTCTACATGGATGGAGGGATCCGTACAGGCAATGACGTGCTGAAGGCCATAGCCTTGGGAGCCAGATGTGTGTTTATCGGCAGACCGGCAATCTGGGGCCTCGCTTACAAGGTAACTGTGGGAATCAGTGGTCTGAAAATGTGTCTGTTTGAGCCTGTTATTAAAGGGTCAGTCTACCCAAAAATGAAGAAACTCTCATGTCATCTTCAGGACACAAAAGAAGAATTTTTATTACACATTTCTGTCCTGTCATTGAAGCAACATTCACCATTAAAAAAGTTTAGGCTTCAAAATGTCCAGGAAAATAACAATAAAAGACATTTTTATGAACAAATTTTAATGGTTTGGATTGGAGTTTTAAAAATCAAGTCTTTGTTGACTAAATGTCTACAATTCCACATAGAAATCAGCTATAGAAATAAGATTAATTTTTTAATAAAGAGTGATTAAAGTCTCACTGATTTTTTTATATAAATTTTCTGAAGATTGATAATTTTTTTGTGTAAACTAACCCTTAAATTTGCCATTAATATATTGTCAGTTGTGGACTGAAATCTTATTTTTTAATAGGCAAAAATACTCATAATTATCTATTGTTTTATGCCAAAAATCATTAGAATATTAATTAACTACATTCCATGAAGACATTTTGTAAAGTTCCTACCCTAAATATATATATTAAAAAAACACATTTTGATAAGTAAATTCTAAAGGCATTGTTCTTAGTATTTACATCTTTTTAAACCCTCAGATTCCAGATTTTCAGCCAAATATTGTCATATCATATGGGATGTATAAATCTCAGTTTACAAAAATGGACACTTATGACTGGTTTTGTGGTTTAGAGTCACAAATATGTGACATATGGTGCAGATAAAATGTTGATATGCAATATATTCTGTTCAGGGGGAGGAAGGAGTGAAAGAGATCTTAAATATTCTACATGATGAGTTTCGCTTATCCATGGTGTTGGCAGGTCAGTCTGTTGGGTAAAAAGCATTGAACAACTGAAATAAATGGGGTCACATTTTGACTCAATCTGACCCTGAGTTGCATCTTATTCTTCTAGGCTGCAGAAATGTTGCTGAGATCAACAGGAACCTCATTCAGTTCTCCAGACTTTGAGCAGCAAAAAGGACTATAATAATTTCTACTTTACCACTGCATGCAAAGATCCACTCATTAATACTAAATGTACACAGTAAACCACTGTTGCTTTAAGTCACAAGAATAGCATATCTACAATTGTTCACAGTGTATTGATTGTTTTAATACTTGTGTCTCAGTAAGCATTATGAACAGACCTGCATAAACCCCACACTATTTTGATTGAGAGAACCAAGAGTGAATTATCTTACTACCTAATGAATCTCTACTCATTATGAGTTAAATCTATTTATATAGCATCCAAATACAGATTGCTTCAAATCAGCTTCACAATAGTAAATATCAAAATAGAATTAGTATTACGTGCAATTTCAGTTATGATTATGAGTAAATTCAGCTATAAATCAGCCATACAGAAAATAAAAGTTTGATAAATTAATGTGCAAAAAGAAAAACCTCTGATTATGGAGCAAAGTGATCATATTTAATAAATACTGAACATTCAGTTATTATTTGGTTAAAATATCAAGTGTGGCAAAACTAAAAAACATGAAATTCTCTAACTGACTGTGTGTTAATATTTCAAGTTATAATATTTACTTTACAATAAATACTACACTCTTTCAATTGTCTTCTTTTTGTATGAGGTTAGCTAGAAAAAAAAAATAAGCAGAGGGTACAGATTAAATACCGGTGCAATACTTTTAATTGACCACGCAAGTGCACGTTGGTTCTTTCACATTAAGATGTTTGTTTGACATATACTTTTACAGTCACTATACAGTAAACTGAAAATGCAGCACATAAAAGAAATGCAAATCCTCTATAAGGCTTCCTCTTTTCACACAGACTATGGGTTCACCTCATGAGCATCAAACACAACATCAGAGTGCAGGGAAGAGCAAAGGCTTGAACTAAAGCCTATTATAAGTAACATGTCAAAAGGAGGAAGAATGAAATTTTGAAACAACATGCAAGGGTGTGTGTGTCTCAGAGAGAAAGAGAGAGAGAAGTGACACAGGAAGTCAATGAGGTTGTGGTAAACAGACTCTATACCCAGTTGTGTCGACTGAGTGTGATCACAGCGTGATGCTTAGTGCTATAATGAGAAGACATTTTTGAAACCCCCAGATAAAGCACCCCGTCTTGGTAAGCTCCTTTTATTGTACGTATTCCATCTTTCCTGAGTTTTCCCCCCACTTTAGATTAATTTGTTGATTTGGAGAGATTTAAGTTATTTAATAGTAGAAACGTTTTTTGTTTTTTTTGGTATAAACATAGTATTTCAGTATGTCTGTCAGTTATCTTTGTGATCTGAAGTGAAGAAACTTTCTCGTTCACATAGAGTTGAGGCCATCAGTCTAATAGACATCTTTTTGTTCGTTGCACATATGGCAGTGCTAACTTCCCCTTTCTGATCTTGTTGTTGCTGTAATTTTTTCACGACGCTCCAAATATCGCTCCTGCAGATATGGCGAAACACTTAAACATTTGTTCTCATTTTTCTGTCAGAAATCAAACAGCAAAGAAGTAGATACAAAAGACATGGGGTAAGTCTTTTTAAGAAATTGCATGATGGGCCTTTCTTTGAAGTGCAGATGTATTCATGGTATATAGTAAAAAACAAATGTGTACTTTTACAGTCAATCTTTTTTACTGCTTTATTGCATCCCTTGAAATTCCTGTTTTGTTTGTTAAATAGATTTTGGAAAATGCATGCTTTTTTGTGTTATGCTTTCATGTCGCACAGGATAGCGAAATCTTAAAATAGTTCAAAGAAAATATGTAACAATGCAATTAATTAGTGGAATCTACTTGTAAATTCAGCTAATTATTTCAGTCAAAGATGAGATGCGTTTTTATGACTGCATCAAATTAAATTTACAAAAGTTATTTTATATATGTAGGAAGCTTAATAAATGTGAGTAATAAAAAATATGTTGTTGTAAAAGAATACTTTTCTTGTTGAAAGATGGAAAAAGCCAAGTGGTTTTTAAATTTTTAAATGACGAGTAGTTTGCATTTTGGGGCTGCACTGTGATCCTTAAATAGACACTTAAAATGTCATCAAATAATTCTCAGTCTAAATATGACTGAGCAGAATGTTCTTACATTGAATCACATTTTAGTAAGTGTCTTTGGTAAAAATTTCTAAAAAAGTCTTTATTTCAGAAACAGTGGTGAGGAAGGAAAGCTGCATCGCAGGCTTTCACGAATAGGAAGCAGATCGCAGAGAGAGCCGCCACGACCCCCTCCTCAAACAGACAAGCCCCCAGCAGTGGTTCCTCCAAGACCAGCTGAGGCCACTCCAAAACCTCCAGAACCTGCACCAAAACCAGCTGTAATCCCTCCAAAACCCACAGTGGCCCAAAAACCTGTGGCCCCTCCAAAGCCACAAATACAAGTGTTCAACAGCACAGAACATGGCGTCGATATACTCAAGGTAAGACAAAGACAATTTGTAGTGAAATAGCCGCAAACCAAAATAGTCTCAAACTAAATTGGTTTGGTAGGATGTTTAAATCAAAATAAAACAGTATATTGATAAAGCAGTGTATTTTTCTTCATTCTTCTTTGTTTTGTTCAAGGGGTTGGATCATTTTCGTGGCGATGAGACTCTTTGTGATGTGACTCTGGTTCCTGGTGACAGCAGTGAAACTTTCCCCGTTCACAGGGTCATCATGGCTTCAGCCAGTGACTACTTCAAGGCCATGTTCACAGGTGAGTCCCATCAAATAAAAAAATAAAATAATATTTGATATAATGGTATCGGTATTAAATGAATGGATAGGTTGGATGGATCATTTGAAAGGTGGTGTTGGGTTGAATAGGTGGATGAATGGGTAGGGTGTATGAAGATTTGGATAGATTGTGTGTGTAGATGATGATGGCTGTATGGATGGATGGATGGATGGATAGGTGAATTGTAAGGTCAGATGGGTGTACATGTATATGGGTGATTGGATGGGTAAGTGTTGTTCAGTAGATGAATGGGGTTTGATGAAGGGTTTTGTGTGGATTTGGGAGGATGGAATGTATAGATATGGATGGGTGAGTGGGTGGTTTGGGGTTGCAGGACTGTTGAAGAATGGGTGATGTAGAGATTTGTGTTTGATGGATGGGTAGGTTGGTGGGAATGGATGGATGAGAGGGTTGGGGGACTCAGGGTAAGGTTTTGTGGGCTCAGGTCTGTATGGGTCAGTTGTTGGGATTGAATGATGAATGGTTGGGTGAGTATATGGATTGGGGTGAGGCCGGGTGAATGAGTGGATCAGGTGGATGAATGAAGTTAAGTATAATAATAAAAGTAATAATAATCAAATATTTATTCCAATTTAACTGGAGGTATGTCAAAATATTACTATTTGTATTATTTTTCTAATCCAGGGGTGTCAAACTTAGTTCCTGGAGAGCCACTTTAAACCTAATTAAACACACTTGATCAAACTAATTGAGTCCTTTAGGTTTGTTTAAAGCCTACAGGTTAGTGTTGGAGCAGGGTTGGAACTAAACTCTGCAGAGCTGTGTCCCTCCAGGAACTGAGTTTGAAACCCCTGGTTTAAACATTTCTGTGTAGTTGTTGTGCATTTTAATTTAGAATTTTTCTGCAAAGGAAAACCATTTCCTCTATTCAACCTCTGAACTTCTCATTAACCCATATTAGTGTCATAATTACTAATTTCTCTCTCAATTTGGTGTGGCAGGAGGCATGAGAGAGCAAGAGCTAAAGGAGATTAAGCTCCATGGTGTGAGCACAGTCGGCCTAAAGAACATCATTGTGTTCATCTACACATCTCAACTGAGCCTGAGTCTTGGCACCCTTCAGGACACACTAGAGGCGGCGAGCTTCCTCCAGGTGCTTCCCGTTCTCAACTTCTGCAACCAGCTACTCAGCAGTGAGGTACACACTCTTAAGATGTGGCATTCATTCTTTCATTGCTTTAATTATTCATATGAGCTCTTTAATGGCGACACATTTTTTCTGCGTGGCAGATCACTATAGAAAACTGTGTGGAAGTGGAGCGCATTGCCAAAGATCTTCTTCTAGAAGATGTCCAAAAGCACATCCACACATTTGTGTGTGAGAACTTCTCTATGCTGATGCAGAGCGGCCGCCTCCTGCAGTTGTCCGAGGCGAGCATGACCTTCGCCCTCTCCAGCAACTCATTGAGGGGTCTCTCTGAGATGGAGCTGTACCGCATTGCCCGAGCCTGGCTGTCCCACAAACCCAACGAGCACCGTTCTGCTGCCTACTCCCTGATGCGCCACATCCGTTTTCCTCTGATGTCCCCTGCTGAGCTCCTCCAGATCTCTCAGGAGGACCAGACAGAGGAAGGAGCTGCAAGCAGGAGAAAGGAAGAAGGGGAGGCCTTCATGCGATCGGACACGGCTTGTGTCAACCTTCTCCTGGAGGCCAGTAACTATCAGATGCTTCCCTTCCTCCAGCCGGCACTGCAGACAGAACGGACAAAGATTCGATCTGATTGCACCCACCTGGTGGTCCTGGGTGGTGTGATGAGGCAGCAACTGGTGGTCAGCAAAGAGCTCAAACTGTATGATAAAGATGATGGAGGCTCCTGGAGGGCTCTGCAGCCTATGGAGGTGCCCCGTTACCAGCACGGAGTCGCTCTTCTTGGAGGATTTCTTTACATTGTGGGAGGTCAGAGCACTTACGACACCAAGGGTAAGACAGCTGTGGACAGTGCATACAGGTATGATCCTCGCTTTGACCGCTGGTTGCAGGTGGCCTCTCTGAATGAAAAGAGGACGTTCTTCCATCTCAGTGCTCTCAAGGGGAAGCTCTATGCAGTTGGAGGGAGAAATGCCACGGGAGAGATTGGTAAGGACCTGTTTTAAAGATTACTCTACAAAATACACCCCAAAATAAAAATTCTGACTTTAAACCCATATGTTTGTTCACCTTTGGAACACAAGTGAGGCTTTTAATTAAATCAAAGAATTTATTCTAAGAGATTTGAATAAAAACTTAAGTTTAAATATTCTGAAGAAACATTGTCACTTTAAATAGTGACCAAATTTGATTTAGGCTTTTGTTTAATGGGATAGTTCACCCCAAAATTTTGTCATGTTTTACTCATGATCCACTTGTTCCAAACATGTTTGAGTTTATGCCTTATTTTGGACACTAAACATAAAAAACACAAAAATAGTAGCTAAATTCATATGGATTTATTTTTTAATCTCTTTAATACTTTAAAGTGTCAGAATTTCGGGTCTCAATTGAGAGACTTTATTCATTTTTATTAAAAAGTGTCTTGATTTGTGTTCCAAAATTCTCATGGGACTGACATTATGAGTTCACGAAGACAGAAGTTTTATCTTTGTGTGAAGTTACTCTTTGAACTGCTGTGAAAAAAAAAAGCATTAAAGGAAAGAAAATAAAAAGCATATGTAAGATCTGAAAGACTTTTTCAGTCTAAGAGATTATTCATGTCCTATATGTAATATCTCCTTTCTTGAAGAAAAAAACTAAAGAAAAAAAAAACTCTTTGTCGTTCAGATTCAGTGGAGTGCTACAACTTGAACAAGAACGAGTGGACTTTAGTTGCCCCGATGAGTGAACCGCACTATGGACATGCTGGCACAGTGCATGGAGGTCTGATGTATGTGTCAGGTGAGTATTCATTCTGAGAACAATGTTCACAAAAAAAAGTGAAATCAGTTTGATGTTAGTGTGTTAATTAATTACAGAACATTAATCTGCTAACATCTGCCCTACATAATAAGGAAAGATTTTGTAAAGTAATAAAATGTGGCTCACAAATGTGATCTTAATCCACCACAGTCCTCTGCATGAGACTAATGAATGCACTGCACAAGCATTCTTTATTAATCACAAAAAAGGGAAATCACTTTGTGGTGGTCTCTTAGCAACATCACAACCCTCACCTATTAGTGAAGTTTCTGGAACAAGAATTGAAAGTAAAATGAAGCAGATATCCAGGAAACAGCGCTGTTTATAGCTGAACTGGGTCATTCTTCTGAGGTTAGGACAGTCTAAAAAGGCCACAGCAGGCCGCTTGTGAATCTTCAAATGTGCGAATGTTCCTGCTTGATGAATCACCAAGTATTTAAACATGATCAAAAAAAGTAAACTTGAAGAGAAAAAAGAAACATGAGGTAATGGAAGGATGAAAATAATTGGCTCTTTGAAAACTTTTGTCATTTTCACCAGAACAAATATAAAAAAGGGATGCAAAAGTGTCAATGAAGATGGTGTTTTAATATTTTAATTGGAAAAAAACAGGACATACATGAAAAACATCAAGCTAGACATCGCGTTGCAATCAATTTACAATTGCACTTTTTAAAATCAAGCAAACAATTAAAAAAAAATTCTAATTATAAAATATATATAAATAATTGTTTATTTTTAGATTAAATGCTAAACATAAAATTAGAACTATTAGAACTGAAATTTTACATCATTCTCAAAAAATATCAGCAGCACTGTCATTTCCACCACAAAATACTATTACACAGATGTGATGACATGTCGGAAATTAATTGATGGGAATCAATTTTATAACATTTTCAGACCTCACCTGTGTTCCAAGTTTGAAACAATAAAGCTATCAATAAAGATATCAAAAGAATAGTAATCCATTTAAACATTTAAAGGGAAAAACGCATGTTGTTATCTTTTTCTAACACAAACCTACTGCATTTGGCGTAGTTAGTGGCTTCTGCATTTCATGTTGTGTTCCATTGTCTCTTTTTGCATTAAAAGATTAGAAAAGCCTCAGGCATCTGCACACAGATTCTCAAAAATTCACACAAAACTTTTTATTCTGTTATTAATTACTCACCCATTATGTCGTTGAAATCGCCTGAGACCTTTGTTTTGGCGTGAACAAACCCCTGATTACTTAAGCACATCTTAATACCAATTGTAAACAAATTGCCAGTTGCATAAACATAGCCATCATGTTAAGACTCGGTTTTAAGAACTGCATTGATTAACTAGTTGTTACAGTTATGGAGTAATCAATCAGTCTTAATCAACTAGTCAGCTACTTCTTGAAGAGTCGTCTAAGCAATTCATGCCCGCCAGCCGCCCTTAGATACTATCTTAGAAACTAGATAACTAGAGCCTAGATTTCTCATCGCACAATTTGTTTTGAAAGTCACTAAATCTAATGACAAAACACTAAAATGGAAACGCTAACCACATAAGTAACAGTGAATGATATATTTTTTTAATATTAGTTGATGAACGATAAAAACACTGGCAGCCAGTCACGATCTATCCTGCTTTTAAAGAACACATTATTTAAAGTGACAGATTAAAACTGCAGCACACACTTAATATAAGGATTATCTGCTGTTGTGATTCAGTTAAAATAAAGTTATGAATGCTTTGGTGTCAACTGGCCTAAGCAAACGTCCTTTGCTTAAGCCTCCAAACCACATCCTCTCTGCTGATTTGTGTTAGTTTCTGCAAAAGTACACAAGCTTGCTTTAAAAAAAAGAAGAAAATAAATAAATACTCATTTGTTCATCTTTAATGAGTTGAATCACCTTTTGTTCTGTCAGGCGGGATCACAAGAGATGCTTTCCAAAAGGAGCTGCTGTGTTATGACCCTGACAGAGACGTGTGGAGCAGGCGAGCAGACATGATGGAGCTCCGTGGTCTCCACTGCATGTGCACCGTGGGCGAGCGACTCTACGTCATGGGTGGGAACCACTTCCGGGGTACGAATGACTATGATGATGTGCTCAGCTGTGAGTTTTACAGCCCTGATGCTGACCAGTGGACAGCGGTGGCACCGATGCCCCGGGGTCAGAGCGATGTGGGAGTGGCCGTCTTCGAGGAGCGCATCTATGTGGTGGGCGGTTACTCTTGGAACAGCAGGTGCATGGTGGACATCGTGCAGTGTTATGATCCAGAGAACGATGAGTGGGAGAAGGCCTTCAGTCTGCTGGAGCCTCTCGGAGGAATTCGGGCCTGCACAATGACTGTTCATTGTCCACAGGGTTCAACAGATGAGACTGACATACAAGAGTGTCCTCTTTCAACATCCAAATGATTCTGATTTGCCCTTTATGCATAGGATACTAAATCAGCTTTCACATTTCTAGTGATGAGTGTTTTCAAAAACAGATTTGATGGATCCATTTTTGTGCATGCCACTTTATTGAAGTCTGACCTGGAGTGAGGGAAAACCATATGCTTGTTTAAAAAAATATTTGTAAATGATGCTTTTTAATGCCTTGTGCTAATCTTTTGCTTTTTATACACTTTGCAAAAATAAACTTTTTAAAAATGAATTTGTGTTTGGTACCTTTTTATATACATTGAACTGAAAATGTAGTAATGACAGGACATTTTGCTATGACATCACAAAAATAAAAAAATTTCATTTACTTGTAATCTCTCAGCAGACACTTTTATCCAAAGCGACTTACAAATGAGGACATTATTTCTAATCAAAGCAGCAAAAAAGCAATACCATGTAAATAATATAAAAAAATCCCTGTTAGTGTAATGCACTACACAATTTGCGCTAATAAATGAGCTTCCCTCAAACATTAGAAGTAACCATAGTAACTCAGTGGGTCACACTTTACAATAAGGTTTCATTAGTTAATGTTTTTACTAGCATGAACTAACTATGAACAATAATT
>CAIGQV010000001.1:7924449-7934698 GCA_903798115.1 Danio jaintianensis
AACAAATTCTGTTATAAATGTATTGTTAATTGTTTGTTCATGTTAGTAAATGCACTAACATGAACTAATACAACCTTATTGTAAAGTGTTACCACTCAGTGACTGTTGCTGACATTGTGCCAAGAAATGCACCCCTGCCAAATAATGCTCCTAATTTTATGGCTCCTAAACTCTGAAATAGCCTTCCTGATAATGTCCGAGGCTCAGACACACTCTCTCAGTTCAAAACTAGATTAAAGACCTATCTTTTTAGTAAAGCATACACTCAATGCATCGCATAACGGTATGATGCATGAATGTGCTCCACTCAGGTGAGCTGGCTCGACATCACCTGTAGGACACACTCCTCAATACACCAGACATTGTGTTAGAAACACTCATATGCTTTACATGTTTGTTTCTAAGTTTGTTTATTTAACTGCTATTTTTATCTATAACACTCCATTTTTGCATCTCGTTTAAATACACCATGAACAGCAGCTACGCTAATTATTTTCTTTATTCTCTATTTCCACCTGGGGATACTCATTCCGAGGTCCCTAGAGACTATGCAGCGCCATTGATGCGATCCAAGACCTGTGAAAAGATGATTTCAAGGTATCCATAATCCTGGGCCAGGTCGTATCCCGAGCTGATGCTGTGGTCGTCATGGAGAAATGGAGTGCATGAGACTGATTCCTGAAAGACCACTGTGATAAACGAGTCCCCACATTGATCCTGCGGGCCAACCTGACAGCCTGCCGGTGCCCTACTCACACCTGCAGCTTCTCCACGATGGACGTCCAGCTTCTTCAGCCTCCAGCGCCTAGACTGCAGCTCTGAACAGTAAGTTTGGCCAGATGAAAAATGGTCGTGCTTAACAGAGCCTAGTTTCTCTCAAGGTTTTTTTTCCCTTCACTTCGTCAATTGGTGAAGTTTTTTTTTCCTCGCCACTGTCGCCACTGGCTTGCTCGGATCGGGACTTGTGGAGCTGTGCTTCGGTGGATTTGCTCTACAATGTTTGAACTTTCAGCAGTGACATTTAAACCACACTAAACTAACCTAAACTGAACTTCAACTCTGAAATCTGGACTTTACTAGAACTATGTTAAGCTGCTTTGACACAATCTACATTGTGAAAAGCGCTATATAAATAAACTTGACTTGACTTAATGCACCCCCTTGCTGAATTCGCTGACTGATTGCCTATTCCCAACTACACCTCCTAATCCTAACCTTACCTCCACACCTAATCTCAAACCCAGCCTATATGAGGGGAGGCAGGGGAGTGTTTTCAGCAAAGCCTTCATTCATATGTGTAATCTCAAGAATACCTGTGTGCTTTAGGGAGCTGATGGGGATTAACCGACTCGCAAATAATCCATCATATGAGCTATTAGATATGCCCATGTCATTTACATGCACACACATTCCCTCTCTGTCTGTCTGTGACTGATCCAGTGTGGGGACTAGGAGATCTAACATTGCATAACTGACAAATATTCTGACAAATATTGATGCTGAATTCATTCTAAACTAGTTTTAACTTGTTTATAAATTGACAAATGACCACACAATAAGCAGGATAATCAACATCTTGCCGTGTGTTAAGGTGATTCTTTGCCGTGCATTTAAAATCCATTAAAATACACACACAAACACTTGTACAGCTATCTTTATTGGGACTTCCATAATGATTTTTATACTGTACCCCTACCCTCACAGGAAACAATCAGAATTTTTACATTTTCAAAATAATTTATGAGCCATTTATAATTTATGAGCCATTTTCCTCATGGATACATTTATTTGGTCATTATTTACTGGTGCTTCACTTGTAGAAAATCACGTTATTTTTTCATAAATCTTACTTTGATTATATACAGCTACTCAGCTAACATGCAAACGACTGTCATATTTCCTAGTTCCTCTGAAAGGCCCGCCCTCAAGAGGCTCTGATTGGTCGCTAACATAATGTGCTGTGATTCGCGGATTAGCTCCACGTCACTCCCCTACAAGCGCACGCGCTTTTGCGCTGTGTGTAAACAGTCCAGTCAGAGGCTCAGAGCAACTGTTAGCAGTTAGCTGCCTGAATCAGACAGAAATGAAGAGCACACAGCTCACTAAAGTAAAATCTGACAAGTGTCTTTCACATATATTCTGAATAAGCATGTGTAAGTAATATAACAACGTTTTAATATCTTTTGAAAGTTTGTTATTTGAGATGTAGAACGCTCGAAAAGCAGCCGCATAGAGAGACCCGCATAGAGAGACACTGCACGCGCTGCTGAAGATTGTGGCTGTTTACAGCGGTTTGACTGATAAATATGAATTTGTAGCTAAATTGTTAGCGATGCCAAACAGCATTTCCCGTTGTTTCCATCCTTGTTTATGTCCTCGTTAACGCTAGAAACTGTGCCTGTAGTTGATCAATTTTAACAAATAAAAATACTTACAGGTTGTGGCTCACAGTCCACAGCTTCGTCTGTTGAAGGAGTTTTAACCGAATCCAGCACTGAACTGGGAGAGATTCTGGAAGCTCTCCTTTGTCAAATGCTAGCGCTATATCTTTTTTTATATAATTCTCTGGAACATAATTAAAATTAAACTGTAAGCACTTCTCTCTTTGTGTCGTGTCCTTCGGAAGCCCAGAAACAGAACAAGCTGTGTGGAAATAGCATTTGGACTGCATTTTAGCTTTCTCTGCTATAACATTACAGCGCCTCTGGCCACGCCCCTTCGCTGCTCAGGGTGTGTGTGCGAGGTGAATGCGCGTAACCTGAAGCATTTGTGATCTCCTCAGCCCGGATGTATTTTTTGTAGTCCCCAAATTCGTTCGCTGTAGGCTTTGCTAAGCTAACTCTGTAAAAGCCAATGTCTCCCTTTGCATTGAACTTTGAGCATATTACATTCAGAGATGTTGTTTATATTCACACAGCTACATTACACATCAACTAAAGTTTAAAATATGATATCGTAGTGGACCACCCCTTTAATAGAAAGTGTGTTTGAGGAGCAGAGTATTTTTTTGATGTCCCACAACCATTACCATTGTATCCCCAATGATGTCAGTTTGACAATATGTGACACCATGAAATGAATAAATACAATGGATTTCAATGGCTGTCTTTATAAAAACAGGACCCTAAAAAATAAACAGACTGACTCGCACCTTGACACCGATTCTCCACTCTGGTGGCATTGAGACTGTCCTTGGCAGATAGCAAGCCTTTAAAACACACCACCCTCCAGTCTGCTCCAGGATCTCTGAGGACTCGTCACATGTCTGAGTTCTCCAGTCTCTGCTCACTCTAACAATTTCATCAGAGTGGCAAAACCCAGCAGTGAATTGGCATTGCTGGCAGTTTCCATGGCTCTTTCAGGGGAAGTATGTGTGGTAACGGGAGCTTGCGGGTTTCTGGGAGAAAGGCTGGTGCGACTGTTGCTGAAGGAGGAGAAGCTTGCTGAGATCCGACTGCTGGATAGAAACATCCACTCTGAGCTAATACAGTCTCTTGATGGTTAGTGGATATTTCCGTTACAGTATTTCTCATCTATCAATTGTTTTTATTTATTGTCTGTACCAGTGGTGCGTACAGACATTTAAATATGCAACTCCTTTTGCAGGGAATAAACTGCAAACTAAGTTCCAGTTTAAGAAGTTGATTTCACTATTTAAAAAGATTTTAAATGATTTGGAGTTTGAAACACTGGTTTGTAGATCTTCT
Source organism: Danio jaintianensis (assembly GCA_903798115.1). Lineage (NCBI taxonomy): Eukaryota > Metazoa > Chordata > Actinopteri > Cypriniformes > Danionidae > Danio > Danio jaintianensis. The sequence continues at coordinate 7,928,157 of CAIGQV010000001.1, forward strand.
GACTAGTTATTAATATAATTCTATGTGTGTATTGGTGGATGAATGAGGTTATCTGTTATTATGTGTGAATGAGGAAGTGTATGGGTGATTGTTGTGTGCTGAGCTGCGGCTGGAAGATCATCAGCCGCTTAAAAAAACATGCCAGAGTAATTAGTGGTTCATTCCACTGTGGCAACCTCTGATAAATCAGGGACTAAGCCGAAAAAAAGTGAGCGAGTGAGTAGTTAATTAATTACTGTTTGTTGAAATTCTTCTTCCTGTTTTGCACTTCAAATCAGCCACTGCTTGAGAACCATCACTCTGTCCTTTTTTCTAATCTCGTTTTACGCATGAATTAAGGCAATAAATACATTACTGTGAATCTGCTGTTTCTCTGTGTGCTCAGATTGCCGGGGAGAGACTAAAGTGAGTGTTTTTGAGGGCGATATCAGGAATCGTGAGCTGCTGAGGAGAGCTTGTAAAGGAGCAGCACTTGTTTTTCACACTGCGTCTCTCATTGATGTTATTGGAGCAGTTGAATACAGTGAATTGTATGGAGTTAATGTCAAAGGTAAGTGTCTTTGGCACATGAAAATAAAACCAATTGAGTTATAAGGGGAAAAATGATTTTAAAAACCAGATTCAAATAATAATATTACAACATAGCAATGAATGGGTTATTTTAATTGCCTTTAAAGCGAAATTACTAAACATAAACATATGGCAGAGAAAAATTCTAATTTTAGAAGAAAATTTGAGATGACACAGAGGCGCTGCTCTCTTTGCCTGATGGGCTTATTCATAAACTGAGCGGGATGCTCAATTTAATCTCAGGTTTTATATTTGAGTCTGAAAAACATTTATAAAGTCGAATGTTCTCTTACCAGTGCTGATATGTTTATTTTTATTTTGCATATATTATTTTTGCAATAAATAAGAATTTAACTGCAAATTAGATTTTTGAAATGGCCAGAAAATATATTCATTCATTCATTCATTTTCTTTTCGGCTTAGTCCCTTTATTAATCTGGGGTCGCCACAGCAGAAGGAACCGCCAATTTATCCAGCATATGTTTTTACGCAGCGGATGCCCTTCCAGCTGCAACCCATCACTGGGAAACATCCATACACACTCATTAACACACATACACTACGGACAATTTTAGCTTACCCAATTCACCTGTACCGCATGTCTTTGGACTGTGGGGGAAACCGGAGCACCCGGAGGAAACCCACGCGAACACGGGGAGAACATGCAAACTCCACACAGACACGCCAACTGACCCAGCCGAGCCAGAAAAAATCAAATAAAATGTATATATATATATATTTTTTTTATATATATTTAAACAACAGCTCTCCTGCAGCACCATAAACAGGTATTTCTCATAAGATAAGCTTTGTTAAAAGAACTTAATAGAAACTGGAAATTTACCAAATAATAATTTAGTAATTATTAATTATTAGGGTCTGTGGAATTTAAAATATTGAAAACCCTTGGTTTACGGCATAGATTCTTTAAAATACTTACAAGAGCTTTGCACGCTGGTCTGTTATAGTGACATTAAATTGATATTTTCACCCCTTAACATGACACTTAACGGAAGGAACTGTACACAATTAATTTTGGTTCAGTAAACTTGATTAAGTTTGTTTTCTATAACAGCGACAAAGCTGCTGCTCGAGACGTGCATCCAAGAAAACGTACCTTCCTTCATTTACACCAGCAGCATTGAGGTGGCTGGTCCCAATCCTAGCGGTGAACCAATCATCAACGGCAATGAGGACACCCCTTACTCCTCCCGCCTTAAATTCAGCTACAGCAAAACCAAGCAGGAGGCTGAACAGGTTTCCCTTCAGGCCAATGGAGATCTGCTGTGTAATGGAGGTCAGCTCGCTACCTGTGCACTGAGGCCCATGTACATCTATGGACCAGGCTGCCGATTTACTTTAGGCCACATGAGGGATGGAATCCGCAACGGAAATGTGCTGCTGCGAACCTCCCGCCGTGAGGCAAAAGTGAATCCTGTATATGTGGGAAACGCAGCTCTAGCACATCTACAAGCAGGACGGGGCCTCAGAGATCCTCAGAAAAGGGCCATGATGGGGGGAAACTTCTATTACATCTCAGACAACACGCCGCATGTCAGCTATTCGGACTTTAACTATGCTGTTCTGTCCCCTTTAGGCTTTGGGATACAAGAGAGGCCAATTCTGCCCTTTCCTCTCCTGTATCTTCTGTCGTTCTTCATGGAGTTGCTGCACGTTGTGCTCCGACCCTTCCTGACGTTCACTCCACCCCTAAATAGGCAGCTACTGACCATGCTAAACACACCTTTTAGTTTCTCACATCAAAAGGCTCACAGGGATTTCGGCTACAGCCCTCGCTATGACTGGGAAGAGGCACGCAAATGCACTACTGATTGGTATGCATCTGTCTTGCCTGCAGAAATACGATCAATTAATTTGAAATAAACTTGCATGTTGTTTGTGACTCCCTGTTGGTTAAACGTGGCAGTATTTAATAATACAATATATTGTGATAAGGAGCAAGCATGGTTCAGTTCAGTTGTGTTTTTAAAGGAACAATAACATAACTTCTGTAACAAATGTAGCTCTTTTTTTAACTATTGATGTTAGTTATATGTTGTTATATGGTGTTAGTTATATGCATTAACATTTACTAATGAAATCTTATTGTTAAACATTGCCTATTGTATTTTTATAAACATTCTGTACATTTATAATAAAGCAATAAACAAAAACGTTATTTTTGTTATTATACCTGATAAAGTATACTTTTTTGCAGCCTGTGTCAATATTGTGATAATTCTTTCATGACAAAAGCTTCAGCAACTATTGCAACAAGAAAAAAAGGTTAATGCCGCCATATGCCTACTGTTGGTTTTCTTACATTAACAGTAAACTTCTATAGTGCTTTGTCAACAGAACACGGTTTTATGCCTGAATATATTTCAGAAATGACGATTATTCAGGTTTCAATGTTATCTGCCTTTTTCTTTCTCTCTTCAGTGGTAGAAGTCTTAGGCAACGAGAGTTTATTATGAGAGAATTTTACATTTTGGGTGGTGTCAAGATTACTCATTCATTCATTTTCTTTTCGGCTTAGTCCCTTAATTAATCTGGGGTCACCACAGCGGAATTAACCGCCAACTTATCCAGCATATGTTTTACGCAGCGGATGCCCTTCCAGCTGCAACCCATCACTGGGAAACATCCATACACACTCATTCACACACACACACTACGGACAATAGCTTACCCAATTCACCTGTACCACATGTCTTTGAAACCCACGCGAACACGGGGAGAACATGCAAACTCCACACAGAAACGCCAACTCGTTTCAGCTCGAACCAGCGACCTTCTTGCTGTGAGGCGAACGTGCTACCCACTGCGCCACCGTGCAGCCAAGATTACCCAATACATCCATTTGAACAAATAAATGTACAATGTGATAATTGATACATGTTTGAGTCTGTATGTATGTACTGTAGTCTATCACTCCCCTTGTCTTTTGTTGTCATTCAGTGGTTAGTATTTTTTATATTAAGCAGTATTAAGCGAAGCCCCCACCAATAGGAGGCGAAGTGAAAATCATCGGCAAGCCAGATTTTGGTGTGGCGTGGTAAATCAATGTCAACAATCCGTGGGTTATTGCAATTTCATTAAACACTTAATGTGATAATATGATGGGTGATGATTATGAAGGGAATTATTCAATGTTCAATTTTAGGAAAAAAAAAAAAGAATGATTAAGCCACAAGATGGAGACAAAGTTCTCGTCTTTTTAAAATTATTTCACTAAATACTGCATTTATTTTATAGCATTTACAAAAACAGTAGCATTGTGAAATGCTATTACATTTAACGCATTTCTTTTTCATCTATCTTTTAAATATTACATTATTTATTAATTTATATTTTGAAAAAGCATTTAAGTCGCTGTGATGGCAAAGCTAGGAAAACAATTACACCACTATGGAGACAAAAGACTGTGACTTGAGTTACATATTTAATACCAATATACAGCAAGACTGCATTTGTTCGACCAAAAAATACTGTGAAATGTTATTACAATTTAACTCATTTCTATTTTTAAATATTCTTTTTAAAAATCTGAAACGTTACTTATACACTATGTTTATATTTTTAAGTCACTGTGACGGTGAAACATAATTGTGCCACTAGATAGGGACGAGCGACTGTCTATTAAGTTTTAATAATAACACGACTAATATATATATATATATATATATATATATATATATATATATATATATATATATATATAATTATTATTATTATTTGTTTTAGTATGTCTTTGTCATTTATTCTTCAGTTTTTCCTTTTTATTGTCACTACTGTTGTTGTTGTCCTTATTATTATTATTATTTAACAACCTGTATTCCTGTATTTAGGTTATTACATGTACTTTTCTATGCACACTGCTATATGCTGGTCATCTACGTCATGTTTTCTTGTGTTCACATAATTCAAAATAAAAGAAAAATTTGATGGAAAAAAAAACAACAACACAACACATAGAAAGGTACAGTAATGATTTATTTATTTATTCTAAACACGATACACTGAACACCATAAATAGATAATACCGTGACATGTTATTACAACATTATTACAATCTTATTATGTTTTCATATATTTTAAAAAGTAATTTATGTCTTGATCCTAAGCTGATTTTTCAGCATCATCCTGTCTTCAGAGTCATGATCCTTCAGAATTGAATCAAATACTCTAATATGGTAGCCTACTTATCAAAACATGTATTACTATTTTAAATCTTGAAATCATTGGTGCTGGCTATTTTTCCAGAAATGCTCAATATAAATTCTACAATGGCTACATGTTACTCACCCTCAACTTGATCCAACATCTATTAGAGTTTCCGTCTTATGTTAAAAAAGGACATTTTGAAAAATTCTGAAAAAAACAGTAGCCAATGACTTCCGTAGTATTTTTTTCCTACTAATGTACTGGTTTTGAACCAGAGAAAAGAAACCCATACAGTGTTGGAACCATTTAAAGGGATAGTACACTAAAAAATGAAAATTATGTCAACCTTGGCGTCACGGTGGCGCAGTGGGTAGCACGTTCGCCTCACAGCAGGAAGGTCGCTGGTTTGAGCCTCGGCTGGGTCAGTTGCCGTTTCTGTGTGGAGTTTGCATGTTCTCCCCGTGTGTTTCTGTGTGTTCGCGTGGGTTTCCTCCGGGTGCTCCGGTTTCCCCCACAAGTACAAAAACATGTGGTATAGGTGAATTGGGTAGGATAAATTGTCCGTAGTGTATGTGTGTGAATGAGTGTGTGTGGATGTTTCCCAGTGATGGGTTGCAGCTGGAAGGGCATCCGCTGCGTAAAAACATATGCTGGATAAGTTGGCAGTTCATTCCGCTGTGGCGACCCCAGATTAACAAAGGGACTAAGCCGAAAAGAAAATGAATGATTGAATGAATCCTCCTCAACCTCGATGAATGAATAACTCAACCTCCACTTGTTTCAAATGTGATTGAATTTCTTTCTTCTGTTATAGTAGAAAGACAAATTAAAGAAGATATAGTAAATATAGCTAGAAGTCATTGATTTCCATCGTATTTTTTTCCTACAAAAAATATCAATGGATGCTGTTTTCCAAGATTCTTCAAAACATCTTTTTGTGTGTTCAACAGGGAAAAAAGATTTGGAGCCACTTTCATTTTTCCGTAAACTATCCATTTAAGCTTTGTAGATAAATGTTGTTAACAAAAACTTTAAGTCTGACTATTAGCAAGATTCTATAAAGATATAGCTAAAACATTACATAACTAATCTCTGTGTAACTAATGACTTTTTAAAAGCCCTTTTTAAGACATAAAAAACATGTTTGCAACTACAATGTGCAGGAGAATGCTACATAGCACATGTAGCTGCAGGACAGACAGGCTTTGTTCTCGACGTCAGTTTGTTCTTTGTTCTGCTGTGAGTTCAGTGGCTGCTGTGAATTAAGTTTTTCAGATTTTTCATGACTCCAAGATTCAGATTATTGTTACCCTCCAAGCATCTGACTGGGTTTTCATGGGCTCTGCTCTTGTGAAAGCAGCTTCCTGGTGTCGGAGTGTTTTGTGCTCTTATCTGAGACGGGGGGGGTTCTGCGCATGCCTGTGGGGGAAGGAGAGGGAAACGTGAACAAAAGCTCCTCTACGTCACACAGGAACTCATCCAATCACTCAGAGTCAGGCCTGTTTCCTTCGCATATGCTTACAGCTCCAAAACCCTACGGTAAACCTACACAAACCGCTGGTTTTCAATTCTTGAAGAATTTAAGGGTTTACAGATTTACCACACAGTGATTTACTGTCACGTGTAAGTGTAAATGAGTTGAATAAGTTATCCATTTACCACATTTGAGACACATACCCAGAAGTCACTGGTATATATAGCCGTCCTCCAGACTCCCAGTTCGTGCTTGCTTCGGCAGCACATATACTAAAATTGGAACGATACAGAGAAGATTAGCATGGCCCCTGCGCAAAGGAACCTGATGG
>CAIGQV010000001.1:7944698-7963952 GCA_903798115.1 Danio jaintianensis
GGACGGCACCATGAGACGACGCTCGTTAGCAGAGCGCAGTGATCTGGGGGGTAAATATGTCTGTATTAGTGAGTGAAGGTAGGCGGGTGCTAAACCTGTGATGTGTGGTTTGTGTGTGTGAAACGGCTGTTTAGTTACTGGTGATGTAACTAAACCTGAATGTGCGATTTTTTTTTTTTGTATTACTGTGCGGTATGAAACCATTTTATCAGATTATTTAAATAGTTATATTGCGAAAGAATTGTGTTTTATTATGTAAAATGTTTATTTTATTATTACGTTGTTTTAGAATGATTGTGGTGATTTTGTAGGGGAGTGCATTAAACATAAATTGCATGAATTGCATGAATTGCATGTTTAAATAAAATAAACAGTGCTTAAAATTTTTCTGGGACCTCAAAGTAATTTGATGAATAAATATATAATTCTAGCAGTGTTTAGAATTATTTAAATATATATATATACATGGCCATGTATTGTTTTTCAGCTTTAGGAAAACAGATAAAAGCAGTATTCATGTGAAGTTCACAGCACTTCTGCAGAAGATACCTCTGTGAAGGAGTACTTTGAACAAACAGCTCATGATAATAATTTAGGGCCAAGTAGGGCCAGTTGATTGTGTTTTCTCTTCAATCCAGTTAAATCTCTTCTGGGGGAACATTGGTTGGGCGCTGTGCTAAAGTGGCCAAAGTCCAGCCTCTGGACAAACAATTAAACGTTTCATCTGTGAGGTCATAGGCTCACAACCAGCTGCAGACCAGTGGACGAATCATTTGTTTTTCATTGTAATCAAAGCTTAGCTCCACTGGCTACATAACATGACAGGGTGGATGCTGGGAATTAATTTCTCTTGCGTCTCTACATGCTGACATGGTTAATAAAAGCGCACCAGGAATGGAAGGAAAGGCCCTTCATCTGGCTTAATCGGATAATGTTGCATTTTTTCTCATAACCAGGCATTGTGTAACAGATTTTGGTGTCTAATAAGTGGATTCCATGCTTCTTAGGGCAACTAGTTGAAGAACAGGAGCAAAATATTTGGTAAGAATGATTTTGCACCCAAACAAGAAACATCTGATTTCACAATGTTGATCAAGAATACCATGGCTTGGAAATGGATCAAGGCATTTGTTTATTTGTCGGTGTGTGTCACTTCAGCTGTGGGTAAGTTTATTTCCTTTTATTAATACACAGAATAAATCTGTAGTTGTGCAAGTTCCATTGTATGTTATTACATGATACCAAAATGCATTTAAATGAAAACTAATATTGTGAAAAAAAGAACTGTTTTTTATTTTAGTAATTTAATTTTGTGACAGAAAAAGCCAAATGTTAAGCGGTTTTCAATACCACATGATACTTAATAAATATGTTTTAAATGAGTTAATGAAAAAAGATATACAGTTTTATTATGTAGTATTATTTCACAACAGTTTTTTTATCATATAAATATAGCCTTGGCAGAAGTTCCTACTGCTCATTAGGCTTCATATATTTGTTCCAAAATACAACAGTAACAGTAATAATGCCAAATAGTTTTACTGTTTAAAATATTGAAATTATTCAATATATAATTTCATTTTTTGGATTATGAAATTATTGGATTTCATTGGATTATATTTTATTGGATTATATTTTAAAATGTAATTTCATTTTTAAAGAGTATCACCCTCTTTATTAATTACTGGCATACTAATGAGTTTTTGCCCCAATTACTAGAAGCAACACTTTAAAATAGCAGTACATGAATAATCATGCACTAATCCACATACCAATGAACTAATGATGAGTTAAAACATGTACTAATCTTAGAACTAAGAAAACTAAGAGAGAAATAATCTTAGCTGTGACATAGAGTCAAAGGTGAAATGTGAAAATGTAAAAATTACCCCAAATTGTAAATTTTATTCATCAAATAACAAACATGTCGAGGTTATTTATACATGAATTAATATGACTAAAAATTCATGATTAAATTGCCTTAACTCATCCTTAGTTCATATAAAAGAAATATTAAATTTAGTTATTAGTGCATGATTATTCATGTGCTGTTTTTGTTAAATGTTACCATTTTCATGTGTTCAACAGGTGATGATGAGGAAGCGTCTTCAAGCAAGTGTGCAGACTTTAACAACACCACCTGGCTGGAGTACAGACAGGCCACCAAGCTCCAGGTCCAGTACCTTCTGCTGACCCGAAAGAATGCCAACTGTGCCAGTCTGTTCACACAGGACTGCCTCAACCACACCCAGAAACACACGGCTTACTTCAACTCGTCACTGCCCACCAAAGTCATTGTTCATGGATACAGGTGAAGCATTAATCCTTCAAAAACGGTACAAATTTTGTCAAAAGTAAACCTTAAAAAACTGAAAATGGCTTCTCTCAGGTGAAGCGTTCATTCAGCAGTGTTTAGAATTAGCAAACCAGTTCCTATGAATGATTTTTCTGCACTGTGTTTTCAGGGCTCTGGGCAGTAAACCGTCCTGGGTGAGTGGTTTAGCTCAGGCTCTTCTGAGAGAAGAGGACGTGAATGTTCTGGTGGTGGACTGGGTCTATGGAGCCTCCTTTGCTTATAACCTGGTGGTGGAGAACTACAAGGAAGTGGCAGTGCAGATATCAGTGCTTATTAATCAGCTTACGGTAAAGATTTCAAAGAATAAGCTTATTTACAATTATCAGTACACAGTAGAAATCACAGTAAATGCATAGAAAGAACATGATAGAGAGGAAAAAAATTTTTTTCCTTGTTCTTTGTAGAAATATGGAAGCACTCTGGAATCTTTTCATTTTATTGGTGTGAGTCTTGGAGCACATGTGTCTGGATTTGTGGGAACCTTATTTCATGGCAAGCTGGGTCGAATAACAGGTAATGCTTTTTAAAAGTGAAATGTATTAATTTACTTTTTTAATGGTTTTTTTAAATGTTTAATGTTTTAATGACTTTTTTAAAATGTTCTGCTCCATTTTAATTGATAAAATCCATTTTAGTTCAAAAATCAAAATTAGGTCCTGTTAATTGAAACCATAAAACCTATTTAATTTAACAACTTTTTCTTAAAGGTGCTGTATGTAAGTTTTTGACTCTTCTAAAGCATAAAAATACCATAATATGTTTGCAGATATTTAAGAAACATGCCAAGTGAACATTCTTGTTCATCTGAAAAACAATGCTGAAGTCAGTTATTCTGCTTTGAAAATGTGTTTTCCGTGCCGGAACGCTGTCTTTGTTCTTTTAACCTGCCCAATGCCACTGTAGCCAATTATATTTCAGCACCCCGGGTTGCCTTGTTGAAAAACCGCGTATTTCATTCAGTCAGTCAGAACGGCTCTCAAAGCATCTGCCCGCAAGCGAAATGTGACCTCCGGTCGACAGACTCCGAAAGGAGACGCAGATTCAGAGTTCCACATGGGGTTATTAATTAGCAAATAATATAAATATTACGAATGTAAGCATTATGTGAGCAGGTTACATTGTAACCCCGTGTCCTAACAACTTGTTATGTGACGAGATTTGTAGTGATATGCAATTTGGCTGTTTGCACCAGACGAAACATGACAGCCATTCAGAAGCGCAGAATATGCACTCACTCATGAAATGGTAAGGTTTATAATCTAATTAATACATATTAAACCTCTTTAACATTATCAAATGTAGATGCTGAATCACTGATATGTGTTGGTTTGCAATATTTCACAGTTCTAAAGTTCAATTTCAAATGGTTTATTTTATTTTCAAGATCTGAGGTAAACTATTTGCTGCTGCTTTCAGTCTTATGGCAATAAATGTCATGTAGAATGGCATTCAAACTCACATTTATAGCAATTAACACTGAATAAAGCTCATGAGGTGTACCTGAGGTGATCATGTCATCAAGTTTTCTGTTGTTCAGCTGCAAAAAATAGAGATTGTTTCTAAAATATAAGTTCCAGGTGTGGCAACACTGGTAGCTCAGTGGTTAGCACTGTCACCTCACAGCAAGAAGGTCACTGGTTCGAGTCCCGGCTGGGCCAGTTGGCATTTCTGTGTGGAGTTTGCATGTTCTCCCCATGTTGGTATGGGTTTCCTCCGGGTGCTCCGGTTTCCCTTACAGTCCAAAGGCATGCGCTATAGGTGAATTGGATAAACTAAATTGGCCGTAGTGTATGTGTGTGAATGAGTGTGTATGGATGTTTCCCAGTACTGGGTTGCAGCTGGAAGGGCATCCGCTGTGTAAAACATATGCTGGCGGTTCATTCCGCTGTGGCGACCCCTGATGAATAAAGGGACTAAGCCCAAGGAAAATGAATGAATGAATGAAATTCCAGGTGTTGGTTAGAACAAAAACTCCTTTTAATATGAAAATATTCGTTGCTTTTTTTAAAACACGATTTAAATCAGCGTTTACGCTCGATAGTCAGGCACACTCACATCAATCTGGCAACCTGCGCTTGCGTGTGTTTTGATTCAAGAGTGCAATACCTAGTTCAACCACTGGGTGTCAAACTTACATACTGCACCTTTAAGAATTTAAGAATTACATTTTTTTGACACCACTTTTTTTTTTAGGATTTTTCAATTTCTGTTTTAATCCTGTTCAATTTTCATGAACAATGGATTAATTGTTCCTTAAAACATTTAATATTATTACTCTGAAATAGTTTCTTCTTGTATACAGTAATAATTCTATTCCATTTGTTTTCAACTTTTCTTGAGGTGTAATATTTACAAACACTAATCCACATTAGGTTTTCTGTTTTCTTTTGATTTATTCAAACTGCGTAGTTGGGTTCCGCTGATTTGTCTGCTGATTCTAATTTGCAGAATACTCTATGTAATGATAAAGCCTGCCGTAAGAGCATGTATGCTGTTAATTTTGTCCTGATGAGAACTTTGAAGATGCTTAATTTATGAGTAGAACAAAGACCAGCTTTGCACCACACTGAATGAGGCTTTCATACAAAAGCAAAGGCCACGAAAGCACTCCAAATAAACAATGACAAATTGTTCCACCACACAGCCTTGGCAAGAAAACAAGACCTTTTTTTGTTTGTTTAAAATTAATGTGTTTAAGTGAAATCCTGAAAGTGCCTATGTGTGTGGGGTTTTTTTGGTCTTTAGGTCTGGATCCAGCAGGCCCGATGTTTAAGAGTGCTGATCCGTTTGATCGTCTAGATTCATCTGATGCCTTATTTGTTGAGGCCATTCACACTGATTCTGACTGTAAGAGTATATCAGGTTTTTTTCCCCAAAGATGACCTAATTGTGTTTGTTTGTTTTTTTTTTTTACTTGGTTTAGAAACAGTTTAATATTGAACCTATTTATTGAATACAGTTTGACAACACTGATATTTTCATTTATAAATGTGAAATATATAGTCACAATTCACAGAAAAAAGGTCATAATTATTATTTTTGTGTCTCGCCGTTCTGAGTTTGTCATGTGATCCAGATTTTTCTCCAGAAATTGAGAAAAAAGTCTTATCAGTTTTGCCTTTTTTCCTTATAATCTTTAAGAAAAAAATTCTTATCAGTTTTGCCTTTTTTCCCTCCATAACCTTTTCTTTTTGTCCTTTTATAGAAAAAAATCATACTGTTCAAACCTGCAGTTATAAGAAAAATAAAAGTCAGAATTGTTAGATATAAATTCAGAATTTCAATTAAAAGTAAAAACTTTGGAATTAATGGTCTGTAAACTTCCATAAACCATGCACAGCTTGAACTGAAATTTTGCCCTTTCTCCAGATTTTGGTATATCCATTCCTGTTGGGCATGTGGACTTCTTCTTAAATGGAGGAATGGATCAAGCTGGATGTGCTCGCTCAAGGTTTGCTTCAAGTAAGTGGACGAAATGCTGACAAAATACTGAGAGATTAAGCTAAATCAAACATAGAGTAGCTTAATGCTACCTGAGAATCTGTCTTTGTTGTCAGTTTTGATCTACTTTCCAGTGTATGGGTATGTCATTTGTGACCACATGAGGGCTCTGCACGTCTACATGAGTGCCCTGAACGGCTCCTGTCCGCTCATTGGTTTTCCCTGCTCCGGTTATGAGGAGTTTCTGGCAGGAAAATGCATCACCTGTGATGGCCCCTTCAATGGCACATGCCCACAGATAGGTAATCTGAAAGATTTAAAGGAAAAAATATATATAAAAGTGTTTTAAAGGGAAATCCTTAATATGCAAGTCTGTTAAAGGGATAGAAATGTATTCACTGTTGTGAGAACAAATTTTGAAGAATGTTGAAACCGGTAGCCATTGACATTCACAATAGGAAACAAATAAGATGAAAGTCAATGGCTACCAGTTTTTAACATTCTTCAAAATATCTTCTTTTGTGAACAGAAGATAGAAAATCAGATAGGTTTGGAACATGTAAAGGGTGTAAGAAATTAGTCTGCCTCAACCCAACATCTACTCTAAAATTGTGTGTTGATGCTCATTTCTTAAAAGGTCTGAATTATGATAGAAAAGACAAGTCAACAGTTTGTTGTCTCTGCATTATTTGAGATGATCACATCTTAAACAAATGGTTACCAATTGTAGAATAGGGATTGGTGAGGGACACTGAGAACCATCTGAGACAATGGGGCATCGAAACTGCATAAACATACAGAGCACAGCTGTTATAACAGCCAAGGAGCAACTTCATTTACATTTTAAAAGCAGTAAACTAAAACTATAAAATGATTAAGTTTAAGAATGTTAAGATTGGCTCAGCTGAACCCAGGGTACTGCTGTGTACTTTGAGACTGCTATGCTGAACACACTTCTTTATTGAGATCTTCTTTGTCCTTATCATTTTTCTTACAAGGATGAATAATTTAGTAATTTTTTTAACTCCAAAAAATGTAAAAAAAATAAATAAAATTAAAAGCGTTTGAAGGGGTCCTTTATCATATTATGACCTAAAAATCAAAGGTGTCTACAGAACTAGTTTAAGTTTGAGCTCAATTATTTTGTGGATCATTTGTTTTTGTTTTACCATGCTGTCAATTTGTTTTTTTGTTTTTTTTGTGCTTTTGTCTCTATTAGGACAGGACAGTATTTAGACAGGAAGCATAGTTGGAGATAGAGAGATTGGATTGGGAAAGGTCCACAAGCCATGACTAAGAACTTGGGATCCCCGAAGTGCAAAGCCACTCTATGTCGAGGCCTTTGGCACCTACTGTTTGCGGTTTTTTAAATGCAAATGAGCTACTGCTCTCCAAAATCCTGTCTTTTTTCAGATTGTGTTTTAGAGCTGGGACACACCAAGCCATGTCAAAACCACTCACCTTCACGTAATGTTGGTTATGTCTGTGAATGTTAAGGAATGTGTAATTTTTTAAATACTTATACCTTTAATTTCTTTCTTTTTTTGTTTGAAACACTAAGTATTTAGAATGTATAGGACACACACACAAGCAACTCAACAAGACTTAATTTCCTTGGGCATGCCTTGACTAATAATTATTTAAATTGGGGATACATTGAAATGGACATTTCTGGAAGAAAACAGGACTACTAAAGAGACTGTCAAAGACTTTTTGTCATGTTCAGTAAGCAACATTACATAGAAAATGGAATGGAAACATAATGTGGCCTTTAAATGTATGAGAAACTTTTGAAATGAATTGATACATTTTAAAATATACAGAGTAAAATTTCTTAACACTTAAAGCACAAATCTTTTTTGACATTTTTGTGGTTAAGAAATTTCTGCATGAAGAGGATGAAAATGTGAAGAATACCGAATCTGGGTTTTGCATGACAATTTAATCTTGCATGTTTATGACCTTGAGGTTCTAGTTCTTTTAGGTGTTCAGTCAGGCTTGACATTTTTTTTTTTGTATGTGCTTGAGTGTCTTGTTCCATCTGTGGAAAATGTATAAATCGATTATGCAACACAGGGATAACATTGTTTAATGATTGACGATACAAGTCTTTGATGCTCAAGTGTGCTCATTTTCCATCTGTTTCTAAAAATGTGTGTGTTTAGGCTTGTTAAAGAACAGTGGGATAACAGCGACTCCCCTGCCAAATCAAGAGAAGGTTTATCTGCTGACCACTGCTACAGCTCCATACTGTGGTGGGTACAAGTTTGTTCTTAATGTCATATGAAAAATCTGCTTATCATTGGTACTCCATGTAAATGGTCTTATCATGCCTATACATAAGAATTGTTACATATTCTTGTAATGAAACTAAAAAAGAGAACTTCCCAGTTTTCTATGAACTTCCCATTTTTCCCAGTTCCCTAGTTTTCTATGAAAGGTTGATTTTTGTGTAGACATTTTTACCAGGAACAAAATGATTGGACATTTACACACTCATGAAATCCTCTCTTCTCTCAAACTATAGTCTCACATAGCCATTAGTTAATTTTCACATAGCCATTAGTTAATTTTCAAAAACCCATTATAGGGTCACTTTAAAAATCCAAGTAATCCCCTTTTTCTTTTTCAGCACATCACATCCTTGTGGAGTTGAACGTTTCCCCTTTAGACAAGACTGCAGAGGTTCAGCTCATTCTCGTCTCCATGGGACATCCTGAGACGGAGCTCAAACTCAAACTGTGGGTATTGTGTTTTGAGTTTTACCAGTTTTATTTGTGTTTATTCATTACTGGTTCAACCAAGTCTCTAAATCACATGCATGAATATGTTTGTACTTGAATATTTCAGATATACAGATGAAACGGGGTATAAAAAGGTGGCTGCACACCCAGAGCAGCTGTGTAAAATTGACTCAGTGCAGCTGATAAACACTGGAGCTCGATTCTACAGACAAGGAGACATTCGTTTTGAGTACATATGCATCTCTGAAATCCCTCAAACCAGGTACAACTCTTCTGAACTTATTCTGAAGTCATTTCATAAATTAGTTTCTTTGGATTTACAGGATTTATTAGGTGTAGATTTTTAACATTTTGCTTTATTCTATTAATACATTTATATATATATATATGTATATAAGGCGTCACGGTGGCGCAGTGGGTAGCACAATCGCCTCACAGCAAGAAGGTCACTGGTTTGAGCCTCGGCTGGGTCAGTTGGCATTTCTGTGTGGAGTTTGCATGTTCTTCCCGTGTTCGCGTGGGTTTCCTCCGGGTGCTCCGGTTTCCCCCACAGTCCAAAGACATGCGGTACAGGTGAATTGGGTAAGCTAAATTGTCCGTAGTGTATGAATGTGAATGATGTTTTCCAGTGATGGGTTGCGGCTGGAAGGGCATCCGCTGCGTAAAAACATATGCTGGATAAGTTGGCGGTTCATTCCGTTGTGGTGACCCCAGATTAATAAAGGGACTAAGCCGAAAAGAAAATGAATGCATGAATATATATATATAATTTATATATACATTTCTTAAAAGTTTCAAATAAAAATATTCTTTCTTTTTTTGGAAAATGAGTTCAAAATTTTGGGTTATTCCACCAATATTTATAACTTGACACTTCTGAAGTTACAACATTTTGGATTCAGCTTTCCAAAAAGAAATATAAACATGTCTTTACATGACATATACTAACAAAAGTTCCATGTTTTCAGACATATTTATATAAAAAATGCTGTTAATGACAACTTTTTTTTATTTCAAACTTGGGAGAAATGTCATGAGTAGATTAAAGAATAAAACCAAAATTCCATTTTTCACAAAACTATACAATTGTAAATCCAGAGAAACTGGAAAGGGGTCTCTTAATTTTTCCATAGCTGTACATATAGGGCCATTTCCATAGAACCGATGTTGATGTTAGTAAATCTATGCATACTCTATTAAATAACGCTCATCTGTCCTCTTATCTTTGCAGAGGGATGGATCCATTATGTGTGAAGAACATTCATATTGGGCGTGGAGTACCGTGGTCACATGACTTTGTACAGGTGTGCTAAATTAAAAAAACAACACAAAATCTGCCTAGGAGAGCTTCTACATTAACAAGCTTTTCAAGTCTTAAATTAGTTCAACTCTAAGCAAAGGTCACACACTTACACTTGGGCTGGGAAGCATTAAATTCTGTGACAAAGACTTAAACAGGATACAAGGGGACTGAAATGATTCAGTGTTAGATATATTTATTGTGTTCTCACAAAATGACACGTTTAGCCCTAATATAATGTAAAATATGATTTCTGATACTTATGTTTTTCTGTGAACTTTTCCAGAGAATATCAGTTTAATTTAAAGAGAGTTCACCCAAAAATAAAAGTTCTGTCACCATTTACTCATTTGTTCTAAACCTGTTTGAGATTCTGTCTTCTGCTGAAAGCAAGAGAGATTTGGAAACCCTAAAATTAAAATTGACTTCCATTAGTATATATTTTTTATAGGGATTTAAATGGCTACCGGTTTGTAATATTTTTTTAAATCTCTTCTTGTGTATTCAATAGAGGAAAGACACTCATAAAGGTTTGGAACCACTTGAGGGGTAGTAAATTCCATTTTTGGGTGAACAGTCGCTTTAATGCAAATTTTCTGTTCAGTTTTGTTAGATAACAATCAACAAGAGAAATATTGTGTATTATAAAAGACATTTAACATACCATAGTTATTTTGTGTTTAAATGTGTATTGAAAGTACTGATGCTGTTTTAATGATTAAACATTTGGAGTGGTACAACAACATTCAAGCAACATTTCACTATTTTATCACTCTGATTAATGTTTGTAACTGCATACTTAATACGGTGCTAATTACTACTTTATGATGGCATCTTTAGAGGAATATCAAGTCACATTTTTAACCCAGCACTTAACAGTTGGCCCCGTGAAAATACATTTTCACAATATGGTCAGTATACAGTCTCAGTAACAAGATGCTGAAGCACTTACTAACATTCTATTAAGGTTAAACACACACTTATGTAATCAATCTCATTATGAATTTAATATCGTTCAACTGCTGAAGTTGTTAAAAAAAATCTAATTTGTAGTATTTAAATTCGGTCTCAGTTATTCCAAACAGACTTCACTACAAAGCACACACCATTGCAAATAAACATAAAACAGCCATGTTGATCAATCAAAGCAATGTGGAATCATATATAACACAGTATCTATCTATCTACCTAAAAACAGTGGTTTTGGGAGGTTTTGTCCTGAAAGCAGTACATTTGCACATCCTTATACTGTTCTGTGTGAATGTGGTCTTTAGTCTATGAGAACAAACAGTTTTTGATTTGGAGAAGTGGTTCCGATGTGGCGTCTTGATTTAGCTGAAATCGCCTCTACAGCTTTGGGGTGTCATTAGGGGCCAGTGGGGCACGTCCTCTTTGGTATTGAGGTGGAAAACGTCCTGGAGGATCATCCTCTGTTAGATTTATGGAAAAAGGTGACAAATGAAAACCTCATTGAGAACACTGACATAAACTCCATAAACCATAATTACAGGTTTTTAAACCAGTAGTTTTAGCATTGTTTTCTGTGGTGCAGGCTGTATTTCTGTCTATGATTCATGAATCTCATTCCTTTGGAAACTGGCATGTGAAGGTCATGTCTCATATGACAGCAGAGCCCTCCTTCTCTCACAGCTGTCTCACTATCCAGTGCTCTGCAAAGTACAATCTGGCCCTAGCTGAAAAAGCCAAGCATTTGGAGAGGGGGGAGCACTGGATAAACAGACCTGGCATATTTGGATCCCTGGATGTCCCAAAACCCTTTGAGTCTTTCATTCAGCCTCTGGCACAACAAGTGTTTGTCGCAAAATAAAACCAACATAGAAAAAGCATTGAAACATCAAAAACATTCAATAACTCCACTACCACGTACTAAAAAAGTTAAAATAATTTCTCATCCAGTAAACCCACCCGTGTGCTAAATGAAGACATATTATCAGTTGTATCAATAGAGTAATAAGACAATAATGTTAAACAATTAATGTAAACTTTCATTAAATGACAAGTTAATTGTATTGCCGGTTTGTTTTATATTTTTATTCTATTATAAAGCACTTTGTTGAAGATTTCTTTTCTTTTAAAAACTTTGTATTTAAAAGAATATTCTTGTAGCATATTCAGTATAATTTTAATACAATTATTATACACAAAACATTGGCATTAAATGTAATATTATTACTAATATGACATTAAAAAGCTGTATAACTACTGTAAAAGAGTGGCAGTTTTAAATGAATAGTGCAAATAATTACAATAATGAGTCCAAATTGTAAAATTAAACCAATCCTAATTTGATTTAAATTAATATTATCAGTATACGTTAGGAATTATCCTCCTCATCATCTTTGTCAAAATGCTTTCATTTTTTACTTTTAAATATGGCTTGGGGACAATCTTGTATTCAGAACATTTTTCTTGTAGCAGATTCATTTTTAATATACAGTTATTACTCTACATAAACTATTGCCATTTTTTTCTTGCATTGAATTTGTCATATGAAGCTAAAGCCAGGTAAAAAAAAAAAAAAAGCATAATATGTAACAAACTATCATGCACATTCATCACTCTGCATTCTCTTAATCAGTCAGTGTTTGTGCAGTTCATTCTCCAGTTAGTGAATTTGTGCCTTTTTCATGCAAACCAGCCCTGTCTTCACCAACCCATCCGTCAACCCTTACTTGTGTACTTACATTGTGATTTAAGAAGTGTCCCAGTGTGTGTTAGCTTCAACACCCATATCTTTACTTCAAATATTCCCTCTCATGCCCATAGTCCATTAGAGAGCCTGTCATATCTGCAAAGTCCTCCAGAATCAAGCTGGTTGAGTCCTCACCGGAGGGCATCTCTGTGTCCGAGGGCCAGTGCTGGTGTGGAGGTTTTGGTATAGGACCCATTCCCTGGTCCTGCTGGGGATTTCTTGTGCCTGAGCCTGGGTTAGACGGTGCTGGATCAACCTTTACGACTGTAGGGTCTCCTAGGCTCCCCCTGGGTGGTGAACTAGCGCTGCCACCCTCACTGCCCGGTGGCGAAGGAGCAAGGACATGGTATAGACTGGGCAGACGAATGTCAAGGCGCACACCGCTCTTTGCAAACAGTTTGTCATTGAGAGAGTACAGTTTGTCAGCAATGTCACTTCCAAGCATGACTGAGAAAAGTCGGGCAATGTAACGATCTTTAGACAGCAGAAGGTAAAGCCGACGTCTGCGCCAAGAGATGTAGCGGCAGTCCGTCTCTGCGGTTAGTGTCACCTGAGGTCAGAAGGGTTATCGGTCACGTTTAATGACATGCCTTTTTTGTGGTTGTATAAAAAACGGAACCATTTTCTTCAGTGGCACAGGTTAAAAGACATTGTCGTACCTGAAAGTTCCCCTCTTCTGCTGGTCTTAGAGACTCCCATTCTGGAGAGTCAAGAAACTGGTGAGGGAAGATGTAATGTAGAAACTGGCCTTCTAAGGACACTCTAATCCTGTGAAAGCAGAAGATCTTGTTTGATGCACTTACAAATTCTCAGAAATGCACTTTTGAGTTACTTTTCAAATGGTTAAACTTTATTTTATTTTTTAAGTTGCTGTAATATAAAAACTCGTTGGATCTTAGGTGTGGGCTCGGCGCTGATGCATTTAATTTAACAAAATTTCAGTGTTCAGTGGAGCCTCAGCTTCAGTGTTTTTGGAGCCTCAACATATCAGTGTATTGTTGAGGCAGTTGTAGCCTTATGGTTAGAGCAGGGATCTTCAGTTTCCATCCTGCACATTTCAGCTCCAACCCCAATAAAAAAAAAGGTGTTCAGGTTTACTTTATAATAATTGGCAGGTGTGTACTAAGTGCAGGATTGGAACAGAGGTCTATGGAAGCTCTCCAGGAGCAGGCTTGGAGATTTCTGGGTTAGAGAGTTAGACTTGGATTTGACCAGTCATTATGTGTTCATAAACACCACCAAAACACAATGATGGACAACAGGAAAGTACTTTTGCTGCCTAATACTGGCCTAGTACGCATAATTCTATGATCCATGTAATTTTTGTTTTGTTGACAGCACTGTTGTCTGTACAGGGAATTCTTGGGACCTCAGAACTAAAATTGTGAATGACAATGTTATTAATCTTAATGTGAATGATGTGTCCAAGGGAATTTAATTTTATTGAATTGTTTTGAACCTCATAATGTTTAATCAAAATCCCATGATCTTCCAAAAACAGAAGATGACATGAAGGATGTTTATAATCTTTTAACCTGTTTAGCTTCTATTAATTTTTGAGAGGAATTACTAGATCTAACAATCCAATTAACATCGGATCTATACAACTTGTACAACATAGTTTTTTGATAATGCTGCACATCACATATACTTCCATTTTTGTTCCACATCTGTTCTGTTTGACTGAAAAAATGCAATGTAATTTTTTTTTTTTTTTAATTGCAATATACTAGCACAAATATTGCTATGTTTTCAAGGAATTTTACCAAATGACATTTAAAAACATTAACTATTTTTGCCAAGTCCTAAAATCAAAAAGATTTGCTTATGATAATAAAATCAATATTGTACATTGGATGCCAACAGGCAATATTTATTGGTGTGAATAGGTCTTTATTCACCTTGCCATACAGTCTTAAGTGTCTACAGTTGTCCCCTCAAGGATTTAATGTCCTGTGTTTTATATATATATATATATATATATATAAGACAAGAAAAGTTGGTCATTGACTTCGACATCTAACATTTAGATACATTACTTATATTTACAGATCAACCAATAATCCAGTGAACCTTGTGTACAATTCTGCATTCTGATTCTCACCTGCCAGAAAGTAAGAAAGACAGCTGATCAATAGGCGTCTTCCCTTCTACGGCATATGTTTCTTCGGCTGCTAGAGAAAGCACTTTATTTTCTCCGGCCCCAGTGATCTCCTTAAACACCTGTACAGGTACATCCAGCGGCAGATAGACCGCTGTGTAAAGTGCAGAAAACTCCTCGTTAGCTAAACCGTCCCGCATCAGCCGAAAAATCAGATGACACACCTGGGCCAAACACTGCAGCATCAGCAGCAGGTTCCAGATGAAGACATCGAGGCCGCACACCGTCAGCCAGCCCCAGACAGCCAGACAGAGGAAAGCTGGAGCCAGAAAACTGAAGATGTACAGAGCCCCATATGCCCCACTACCGCCCATATAGCCCAAAAAAAGAATGGTGTTGCCCAGATGGTATATGGCACCTTCAGTGCTGTTGGTCCATCCATCGCAGAGTGTGTGATTGTAAATTACAGCGTCAACCAATGAAGAGTCGCCAATATTCATGTTTGAGCCTCTGCTGTCTTTAATTCAATGGAACGCTAAATTATAAAAAGCCTGTCATCAAATTCTGTAAAAAAAAAAATTCAAGTTTTAAAAAAAATGCTAATGTCAAATATAAAAAAGATTGTTCCCTTCAGCTGCTAAAAGTCAATGTCGCTCCTACTGCCAAAATCAGCTGGAATAAAAGAAGCTTCATAATTTAGTTTCCGTTGACACCCACTCTTCCTTTTAAATTTGACAATATCAGCCCTCCCGTGTCTGTGCTTCTGTTCCCGGTCCCACACTGGACTAAAGACCTTTGGAAACATGGAGCGGGAGAGGCGGGGGTAGAGACCCTGAGAAGGATAACCATGTTTGGAATTGAAACCCAAGGAGGAAAGAGCCACAGACAGAAAGCAGAGTTGCTACTTAACATAACACAATGATGGCCGGGCAGAGCGATTACGATAACAAGTGACACGGAGAGACGTTTGCGAAGATCTTTGAAAGCTCTGCCAGATGTCACCAACACTCATTTTTTCACAATCAAACAGTGAACTTGTAGTCCAGCGCTGGGTGTTTGAAAGTAGGAGGGTCCTGGGTTATGAGGGGCGAATATTTTGAGAATCTGAGACAGATAAAATAACGGGAGGGTCATGTAACAGTGTTTACCTCCCCCTCCCTGACCATTCGTGTTTGTAGTTTCAGATAACTTGGCGCAGTTGTTATGATAGTACACTATTCTGCTTAGCAAGGGTGTGCAGGAGTGAGTGGATTTGTTTTTTTATTATTATTTATTTGCACACCAAAAGCAACACGTTGATTTGAACCTGTTGCCCTAAAATAATTAAGTAAATGAACTATGTGCAGAATTATAAAAAATAAGTCAACTTAACAGTTACAAGTTACATAGGGTTTACTTTTAAAGTAATTAATCACTTTTTACAGTGTATTTATTTAATTATAAATATTTATTCTGTGCTATTATGTCAACTTAATATTATTCATGGGTGTAGGACAGCACACCACAGATTCATAGCCAAAGAAAATCTGATTTTCAAACTGCGAATTGTGCTTCATGGACCTGAGTATTATTTAAATAAATAAAAGGTATATGGCTTTTATAAAACAGTCGTGCCATAATTGTACAAAAATTGTAGGAATGCAATTTGTCATTTAATATTATAATGCAAATTCATCATTCTGTTCAAAGATCTAGGGTCATATTTTTAGTAGCCATGGCAAATGAATGCAAGAGCTCAATCCCATAAAAGCAGCAATAGAAGTGAGAAAGAAAATGCTTTAATTAAAAAAATAAATCTATAAATTTTTTTTTTTATTGAAAACGTAATCGAATCTAAATGGAACCCTGTCTGCATTGACCAATTAGATGCCAGAAAGCAGATTTCACTCATTCAATTGTGATAAATCTGTCTCTGAATGATGTTTAGGAATGAAAACAGTCATGGGCATCATTTTGAAGGGTCGTTACAAATCTAGGTGCAAAAAAACTGAAGGAAAAAAGGACCATTTATACAAAAGATATCAAAGGGCAAATAGACATTATTCACTCCAGCAGCTCTTTGCACATGTAAACGCGACACGTAATGCAAGATGACCAAAAAAATGCATGGAGAGAATAAAACAAATTAGACTTTTATATTTAGTAACTTGGACTTATTATATCGCTTTGGATGACTAATTGTACATTTATATTTTATATGCATAAAAGTACACAAACACAAAAAATAGACTACCCATACCTGTTTGAGACCTTACACTAATTTACACTCCTCATAGTAGATTGTGTGGGTCATTATAGAAATGCTATACGGCACTCAAAATCTAATTTGCCATGTAGTAAATCTGAGCAAACTATGCTGTCAGTTGTGTGATTTAATGAACTGAACATCAAAATTACCCATATTTATATGATAATTATAAGCATAATAGTGAAAAAAGCTATATCTGCAAGCCGTTGTTAAGCATTTCAGGGACTATACTTTGTGAAATCTTCAGGAGAAAATGCTAATTATGAAGAGAATTCGCTGGGTTTACACCAGGTGTACATGCAGAATAAAGGCAGTTCTGCGGGTAGACCTCAGATTAGAGTGTGCTGGGAGCAGCAGCTCTATTTTAAGCCTGCGTGCATAGTTAAGTGCAGCTGTCACCAGCCAAACGCTGGTACAGGGAATTCAGAAACCAACCCAGTAGGAAGCTTGAAGAAATAATCTGTTTGTGTAAAACTGCTTGGCCTGCATTGTGTCCCGCAGATGACACAGCTTCATCATTAATAATATAATACATAATTAAATAAGCAAATCAAGCAGGCACTAAAAATAACATGCAAACAGCAAATGTGAGTAAAGATGGGAGTTGGTGAGTATATAAAACAGTGTAACATACCAGTTGACTATTTTTCTTACAACCCCTAAGAACACTATATGGTTCAACATGATTATAATATTACAAAGACTGTGTTGGGATATTAATATGTTATCTGATATACAGCTGTTATCTCTTCATGCGAGCAGTCATTGATTAGTGCTTTCAGTGTTTAAGTGATCTGCAACATTACATTAATAGTGCAAAATTATCCTTTTTTGTATTCTTTAAAAATCTGTTGTCAAAAATAGATAAATTATATATATATTTTTTTTTTTAAATACTTCAGTTCAGTAGTGATATTTCTTTATCATTATTGATCACATTTTTGAAATTATTTCTCAATAATTAAAAGTAAATAAAATAGTAATGAAATAATGCCTATTTTTATGGCTACTATGTTTTCTCAAGTCTTCTGTTGTCAACAGAAGTCAAATTTTTTATTTTAGGCACTGGAATCAAGCATGTGCTAGATATTGATTTTGATATTGATATTGATAGACTGAACGCTTTAAAAACAAACTAACATACAGGCTTACATACAAACAAGAGGTAAAGACGCAAGAACAGAGAATGACTTGACATCTTGCATAGGATCTTTATTGACCATAAACTTACAGAAATCACATGTGAAAGCAAGAAAAAGAAAAAACACACATTTTCCCCAGAGGAAAAAAATTCAGCCTCATATAATCTTCCCTGAAGTGTAAAAGTATAAATAGAGCACACCATGTCCCGTTCCACGCAAGCAGTCGCACACTACAAAAAAAAAAATTAAGGAAACATATTACAGCTGATTCATTAAATAAACAGAAATGTCTTTATTATTTCTCCTCTCTTTTTTCCATTTATACTCCATCATAATTTACTCCACTGAGCAATTTAGAAGAATACCTTAGCTGCTCTGTTTCATGCTCTGTTTCATAGAATGACTTCAAGACCAAAGGGTGTCAAGCACTAAAAAAAGTAGTCCTTATGACTTGTGCACTATATTCAAATTCTTCTGAATCCACATGTTTTGTAAAGAGCAGACTTAAACTGCCTTAGTTTTGTTTGACAGCTGTAGTCACCATTCATTTTATTGTGTGAAAGAGAGCAGTTTTGACAGTGTGTAAATAACTCATATGAGGGGGCAAAAATGTCAATGTAATTTTAAGTTCAAGAAGAAACGGTCTGAAGTGAAAAACTCACCATTCACTCATGATGGTGATGATGATAGTGGTGTTATATCTTAAAACCAAGTGCTCTCATGCATTCCTTGTGTGCCTCGATGAGGTGTGCACAGCTTTCCTCTCCTTTTTCAATGATGCTGCAAAGAAGGCGGTATTGTTTATAGTTGCACACAGTGGCTAAAACACTTGCTAAGCACCAAATGGGAGTATAAATTGGTGTTGGTGAGTGAATATATATTAAAATGGTTCTATACTGCTGACTGGCAATATTTTGTTATTTATGTCTGAGAACATGACATGATTTAACATAATTATCAAGCTGTGCAGAATGCACTGCAGTTAATTAAATTATTGATGTGATCTTTTGATGTGAGCAGCTCACGATTAGTGTTTTCAGTGTCTCAGTTCACAGTAAATGATCTGCAATACTTTTGTGCAAATACTGTGAGCTTGAGTCACTTTTAATATGTAAATGGTTCCAATGTTTTGGCTGATAATTGTTCCTAAATCTCTTTAATAATAGAGAAGCATTTCCAAGAGCAGTGTCTCATGGTCTGGCATTATAT
>CAIGQV010000001.1:7977115-8017655 GCA_903798115.1 Danio jaintianensis
GGGGGGGCAACCATTTACATGCATATTAGCAACAAAGCTAGCAACATACTATGGAAGTTAATGGCTGTTTTTTCCTAAATTATTCAAAATATCTTACTTTGTGTAAAGTCAAACAGGTTTGGAACAAGTGGAGATGACAGAAATTGTATTTTTGTGTGAACTATTGCTTTAAAGACAACCACTGTCTACAAATGTAAAATGATAAGCATCACAAGTCAACAAATAACCAATAATGACAAGGCAACAATAAAAGATTATATGAAGTTAGCAAAAAAGTCATCTTATAACACTAAACAAAACATTTATTCACTGCATTAGGGAACTCAAAAACCACTTTGAAATGTTTAGTTTGGAACACTGAGTTTGATGTGTTTTTTTGTTTTTATTATTATTTTTATTTTTAGTGTTTTGCAATTAAACAGTATTGACAAAATATTTTATCTCTATAGATGCCCACTCCTGCTTTACGTGATTTTTCAGACTGCTATGATAGCTGGCGAAGAAGGGCATTAACATCTTTGCCACCCTACATCAGACAAGCAGATGATGGATGGATGAATGAATATGGGCATCAGACAACCCCATTGGAATGGGATTTTAGATGGTTTAGTCTTTCTTGTCCAAGTCTTCCTTTATCTCCTTCTATACTGCTGTAATACTTTCTAATGTCCAAAGGAGGAAGCACCATCACCGTTTAGAGGAGCCTGTCTAAATTTTACTAATGTATTTAGGATCTCTGCTTCTTGCTCCTCTAGTAGTTTTTTCTCTGGACCTTCACTATGTATTCATCATTTCCCTGTCATATTTTATCTGACTGGGTTCTTGTTTTAAGTGGATTCACATTTCTAATAACAGAGAAGATTTGAAAAAAAAGAAAAGAAAAGCAAGGCAAAGCAAAGCAAACCTGTAACAAAATCAAATGCACAAAACAATATGAATTACTGTTTCTTTTTGTAGATTACCAAGATTAGAATGTCCATTATTTCTTACAACTTTTTGGACTAATCTTTCTAATTAAAAGAGGATGAGTGCAGAAAAAAACACAAATTTTGTCAGGACCTGGAAATAACCTACTATATTTTACAAAAAATAATTATGTTTATTTGCTAAATGTTTTATCAAACGGTCCAAAACAAAACAAGCTCTTTTATAAAGGTTGGATGTTTCAAAAAGCCCTGTTTTAAAAAGTTGTAATAAAAGTTTGTGAATAAACAAGAAAATGTCATTGCACTATTTTGTTCAGTTTTTGTTTGTTTGATTTTGAACACATTTATTTTTGTGAAGATTGCATTAAGTTTTTACTCCTGTCAGTACAAAAATATGTACAGTTCTTCTTTATTTTTATTATATATTTTTAAGTACTTATTATTATGTGATCTTGTTCATTTTGCCTATGAATCAACATTGAAGAGTAGTTTGTTAAGTGTTTTTGCCCTTAGCTATAAAAGTTTCACTATAGTCAAAAAAATGTAGTCAAGAAATGTTACTCCTGTACATGCAGATTTAGAGCTCAAATAGTGTTTCTAAGTTGAAAGATACCAGAACCTTGTCTTTTGTCTGTCAATAACATGTAAATTATGAATTAAAGAAAACAAATCCTTTTTTAAATCATGATCTAGTCCTATTTGTGAATTTGTCCACATTAAAATGACCTGAAAGAGCAACACCTTTTCCATAGTGTGCAGATGTTCAGTCCTCAACTTGAATCTTACCATTCATGAAATTATAAAGGTCATTCATTCATTCATTTTCTTTTCGGCTTAGTCCCTTTATTAATCTGGGGTCGCCACAGCGGAATGAACCGCCAACTTATCCAGCATTTGTTTTACGCAGCGGATGCCCTTCCAGCTGCAACCCATTACTGGGAAACATCCACACACACCCATTCACACACATACACTACGGACAATTTAGCCTACCCAATTCACCTATATCGCATGTCTCTGGACTTGTGGGGGAAACCGGAGCAACCGGAGGAAACCCACGCCAACACGGGGACAACATGCAAACCCCACACAGAAACGCCAACTGACCCAGCCGAGGCTTAAACCAGTGACCTTCTTGCTGTGAGGCGAACGTGCTACCCACTGCGCCACCGTGCAGCCCGAATGGTAAGATAGTTCCTGTAATTAATTCAGTCCATAAGGAATGGGAAATGTAAATTAAAAAGAAATCATGTACTGCTGAACAATGAAATGAAGTGTCCAGATATTAGACAAAGCATGAAAGCACTGGGCAGATATCCTGCCATTACTATTGTATTCATGAGAATGTAGAAGAGAATGTAGGCAGCATAGCCTTTCTGAAATATTTAATGTCAATATTAAAATGAAATGGTTTGAGCTTCCAGATCAAGGAGTATGTTGTTTGTCAGACAGTAATATATATTCTAATAAATCATATAAATTATCTGTATAGTTATCTGTTTTGAAAGCAATTATAGCAATTGATTAAATGAAACCTATGGGAATTTGTTTGAACTATGGGTCAATGTTGTCCTTAGTAACACAGAGATTCATTAACCACACTTGAAAATGAAATAGGCACTATTGTTCACTCACACTACCACTGTGTGCTCCCTCTGTCTTTTTTAAGGAGTTTCAGCCTTGGTGTTCCCTCACAATGACACAAATGTCACTTTCTAAAACATTCACCCTCTGTTTTTATTGATTTTTATATTGCTGGTTCTTTGAGAACTATTTCTTTTTGCTTTGGATGACTGTAATGACTGTAATCCATGAATAGAGGGCGGTAACGAGCCTCTTAGTGTTCAGATCGCTTCAGATGTGCAAACGAGTTAGACAAAACTAACCCGGATGTACCGCGAAATTTCAAACAAAAGTTCGGCGTTATTTATTTAAATGCTTGTATTAAGGTAACGTCAATATGCGGTTTTATCTTTTCCTGTGTGTTTGTGAACTGAATAAGCCGAATAGGGTAGCTTCCTTGCCTTGTGTTTTGAAATTGTACACTTTCCATGTTAGTTCACGTTAACCGAACACCAAAAGAGTTAAGATACAGTTGATTGTTATGAAAACACCATCAACGTTTAACTCGTACATTGGGTTATTAAGTTATTTATATAATCATGTTATTTTACAAAATGTTCTTGTTATTATAATTATATTTATTCTTTTAAGCATTCTTCTTCTTATTATTATGAATTACAGTTGATTACATATGAAAAGACCACCAAAATCGTACATCGTTGTTGTTTTAACTTATATTATATTCTTGTTATTTTACAAACATTTCTTCTTGTTATTAATTATACTCTTCTTATTTTTAATTCTGTCATTTCAGCCTGGACCTTTAAGCATGAATCCGTCAGAGCGATTCTTCTCGAAGCTGCGAAAACTAACCGTTTATCTGGAGACCGAAAGCAGCAGCCTCTTGCACACAAGCCAGAACCTCAAAGACGACGAGGGTAAATAAATAGCCTTAAAATGGTTTATGGTCATTCATAAAATCATACGCTGTATTTGATCTTTTTTAGAGGATGAAGAAACTGGAGCTCAAGCACTGTATCAGCTGCACTCTGAAGTCAGAGCACTAAAGGTATATCTATATTCAGTTATGATGATCTATAATTTCAGTTTGTTTTAATATTTGGGCTACATATATCTGACACAAAATCAATTGCAGAGACAAGTTCGGGATCAGGTGTCTACCCATGATACAACCAGTGCTGAGCTGAGGAGCTTCATCAGAAGGTGTTTGGTGCTGAAGCAGAGAACCACAGAAGACATTGACAGTCTGAAGAAACACTATGAGAAATATGGTTACAGGCCACGAATATCAAGACTGGGAAGCACCGGTAAATGTTTAGCCCTTCTGTTTGGGTTTTATAGCAGTTTATTAGAAATGCTGTTGGATCATTTTGCAAACATCTGATTTGTGATGTAGCCTTTGTTGATAAAACAAAACTATAATTGATTAATTGAATGCATTGAAGTCATTTAGTTTTGTAATCGGTTTTGCATAAAAGTGGATAAAAATAAATAAATGACCAACTCAAATGAAACTTTTAAAAATACATATGTTGTCCCGTTTGCCCATGTTGTAATTTTTGTTCGGTTTCAATTAAATTAATGCGCTATATTTTATTTCTTGTTCAAATTGTTTTGTTGTATTTTATGGTACTAAAATGTGCAGTGGTTATAATAAATGACCTGAAAACCACTTTCTGTAAAATCCAGAAAAACATAAACTTAAATTTAGTCTCTTTTGAAAGAATGCGTTATTGGCACATAGCAGATAATACAGAATAAAAATAAATAAAACAAAATAAAGTGCAAATTTGTTTTTATTTTTTTTTTCAGGTCCATATATCATTTTTTGAATAGTCAGAATTTTTTTCTCACACAGCAAGTGCCAAAACCATTAACCATCCTGTTTTCTACCATTCCTATGAAGAAACTGTAACTAAAAAAAAAATCAGCTTTCCCTATTTTATACATGATCAAACCAGTGATCTTATTTAATGACACAATTTCTTATAACATAAAAGTTTTGAAATCTAAAATTAGTTTATTCAAATAGATTTTTGGAACATTTTAATCAGGAGAAAAAAATCCTATCAGAGCATACATGTATAATTTATCTTTAACTTCTTTGTTTCTTTTAAGTTCTTTTAAGGTGTTGCTACAATTTATGTTAATTTCAGTGAAAACTTTGTCTATTCTAGAGGTGAATGGTACAAAAGAAGCAGAGGAGCAGGCAGAGAGAGATGCAGAAAAGCCGGATGCAGCAGAGGAAGATGAAGAGATGGAGTGTGGAGATTGTGAAGAGGTTCATCAGTCAGTGACCCCTGAGAAGATGCCACCACCCGTTGACCAGCTGCAGACGCCCAAGCTGTCAGATTTTGGCCTGTCTGCCCTCCAGTTTCAGAGAGTGCTTGGTGAAGCAGAGGTGCCACTGAGTGCTGCTCCTGAGCCTGCCGTCGCTCCATCACCTCCACCAATCCCAATGAACCTGCAGCCAAAGACACCCAAGTGCTCGCTGAGTATGGAGGAGGACGCTCTGACCCCACGACTGGAGGACTTCGGCATCTCTGAGTACACCATGTGCTGGAACAATGATTTCACCATGGATTTGTTCAATAAGAAGCCACCAAAAAACAGCAGGTATGCTAATTGCTATGCTAATTGCTACCTTCAAGTTGTATTTCATTACAAAATGTGTGTTTTGCTTCTGAAAACATTACATTTACCAATTTGAAAATGTGCGTTGCGTTTTTAAAATACAAAATTAACCTTTTGGGTAGATTTAATGCTGCCATTGTGGAATATAACTGGGTATACTGAGTAATTTAATGGTGGAAAGTAAATGACCATTGATAAATAACAGATAAAGATAGTAGCATTGTGAACTGTTGTCACTATTTAAAATGTATTTCATTTGTTTAATGGCAAAGTGATATTTTGGGCATTATTTGAGTCTTCAGAGTGTCTCGATTTTTCGGAAATTCAAATATGTTTTGGTACTCAGGAAAAAATAATTTTTATAATTGTTTTCAGGATTCTTTGATGAATAGTTGAGATAAAAGAACAGGATTGAAAGAAGTTCTTGGAGCATTATTCATGTCTTTACAGTCATATTTGATCAAATTGTTGCGTAAAATGTAATAATTCTGTTTATATTTCTTTAAAAAAAAAAGATCAGTGAGCACTTTTTATTTTAAGTACACATGGTACATAAAACAAAACCCACCTTTCTATTCGAAGTATATGCAGTATGTAGTCATAATATGGAATAAAAAATATAAAAAGAGCCCTGCTTTTGACAATCAATAAAACTAACTTTAAAAAATATATATATTGTGAAATAATTTGTTCAAACCCTAATGATAGAAGTATATGTGGTACTGTGCTTGTGTGTGTTTGACAGTGAAAGAAATGAAAATGTTCTGAAACCCCACAATGTATTCACCAATACATCATCTGTGCCAAACAAAGAAGTTGCTAACAGTAAGTAATGTTGGCTGTTGTTTTCTTCTTTATATTATTATTATTAGTAGTAGTAGTAGTAGTTGCCGACTACTCTTATGTGTTTGTTAAATGTTATATTTGATCCCTGCAGTACTTGAAGTGTGGTTACATTTGTGTGTTAACATTTGATTACGACAGATGCTTAGTTTTTATCTCTCTTCAGGTTTTTTGATTTGCACATTTGTGTTTGATTGTATTTCAGAAAGTCTAGAATCCCCAGAGCCTCCGGAGTTTTGCACCCCAGGATTTAAGATTGCAAAAAACCACATCCCATCTACTCCACTATTCAATGGAAAGAATGATCTCAATTCTCCACCTCGCCCTAATAATAACTGTCCTTCCACCCCAGAACTCCCTGCATTTGAAACCCCTTTTGTCAGCAAGCTAATAAAAAAGGTTTGATGTGCTCTTTAACTCGACACTTTTATCACTGGCATGTAAATCTGCCACAAAAGACTTCACATTAAGCCATGACGTTACCAGTAAAAATTGTGTGGTTTCACTCACTCTCTGTAATTACCGTTTCACAGGAGGACAGAGAAGAAGAAAGCAAAAGGCACTTTGGATCACAGGAGAACAGTTTGCGTCTACCAGATCTTTCAACCACAAACGGGACTTTTTGGAATGACGCTCCTGAGATGCCAAAAGTGTTACGTTATGAAGATGAAGCGTTGCCTGAGATGCCGATCCTGCAGTCTCATTTTGGAAGTTCTCTAGCTTTTGTAAGCAATCGTGTTTCTAAAAACCTTAGATTTGATTCAAAACTTCATAAATTAATACTAGACTTTAATTTCTTGATATGCGAATGATGTTTGACCTTTCTTCAACTAGAAAAATACCTCTGGTGAAGGTCTCTCAGGGATGAAAACAGGAGCTGGTCATGTGTTAGAAATGAAACAGACCCCTGTCCCAGTGCCTGAAGATGGATTCAACCAGGACTGGTGCCTTTCAACTCCGAAAGTCAGAGTGAAGTTCCCTGTAGAGTCGTGCACACCAGAGATGCCTGATATGAGCTCTGTCACTCAGGATATCTTAAAAGTGAGTCGCCAAAAGCTTGTAATTCTCAAATGACTATATTTCAAATGTGTTGGTAACTGTCCTCACCCTCTTTTAGCTTGTGGCTCAGTGCAAGTCTTAAGAGCTCACCGCTGGATCTGTGATGCAGACCTCAAAGCCTGGCTTTCAAAAAGTGGCATCAAGAGGGGAACAGCAGATTGAAGTTGTAACACCAAGGCTCTACTGACTTTTTTTTCATAAGAGCTAAAACTTTTAATAATAAAAAAAACTTAATAAAGTTCAATTTAAAATGGCTCACTACCAGAGAATTATACAAATATAATGATCCACTGCTTAAAAACTGCTAGGGACACTGTATTTTAAAGAGATACTGTAGCTCACCCAAAAATTTTAATTTACTCACCTTCAGGTTGTTACAAAGCTCTAGTTTATTTTTTTCTGTTGAATACAAAGGAAGATATTTTGAAGAATGTTTAAAACAGTAACCGTTGACTTCCAAAGAATTTGTTTTTCCTAATATGGAAGTCAACGGTTACAGGTTTCTACCTTTCTTCAAATTATCTTCTTAGGTGTGCAACAACAACAAAAAAATAAACTAAAACAGGTTTGTGACAAGTGAAGAGTAAGTAAATGACAGTGTTTTTAGATTTGTGTGCACTATCCCTTTAAGACTAGTTAGATAATAAAGCCAGATTAACTACAGATTAACTTAACTACAATATACTAACATACAAATGCCAACAAGGCCAAATAGTTACTTTATAGTTGCATGTTATTTTGGAAATTTCCCACATTTTCTGCTAATGAATGTGAGATATGGTTACATTTTGGAGTAATGGTAGGGTTAGGGGTAAAGTTTACTGTGTGACTACTGCACTTTTAAATTGTAAGCATACTTACAATGTACTAAATCGTACATCTTTAATATTCTGCACTACATGATAAAGTACAAAGTAGTTAGCGACACCTATAAAGCTATTAAACCTAAATCATTAGTGCATCCATTCTGAAAGTTATCTTTGCTATAATGAAACGTACTCGTACAATGAATAGTTAAACCAAAAATTGGTTTATAAATGATACAACTAAAGACAAGATACTGAAAAAAAAAAAACATTTATTTATGAATGATGGGAATCATGGTAACAGGACTAAAACTAAAAAGGTAGACCTGATATAAAACTCCACAAAGAACATAAAATATATGAAAAGACTTTCCTTTTTACTTCCAAATCTAAATTACCGACTCAATCATGCTGCTGTTCTGCACGAACCTTCCTGCAGAGTTTAGTTCTGACATAAACACTCGAACCATCCAATCAAAGTCTTGCGGTTCTCCTGAAAAGCTCAGGCAAGGGCTGAACTAAACTCTGCAGGAAGACAGACATCACCCCTTTCATTTAAATGCAGGTAAGTGTTGTTTCAGGTCAGTAGGGTCTCATGCGTCCTTGGAGAGGTGGTGCGCGGTTAGGCGGAGTGATCGCGATGTCAAGATAATCCCCAATCTGAAAGCTTTGCGACTGAAGCGTCATCGAGTCATCTGCACCTTTGCGTCCAGAAATCGTGTTGCCAATTTCTTTAACCCTGCAATAAAGCCAGTGGAGTAATTAAAAATTCATAACAAATCTTAACCGAGCATTAAGAATGCTGCATTCATTACCGGTAGATTTGTCGTTTAGGGTCTGGGTAAACAATGGCGAATCCAAAATGAGTGCCTTTCTTTCGAGCTTCCGGATAGACTTCCTTCACCAGGCTTGTCAGTTCTTTTAAAGTGGCATCCATCCTGCAGCCAATGCAGATATAAATCAGGATTGTACAGTTCGGTTGATCATTGATGTGGTGCCTACTTTATGATAATACGTACCAGGTGTAAATCTGAAGCTCACTAGAGGGCACATTCCCCCGGGCAAACTCATCCATGCGATGATGCCTTCCATTGTTGGTGGTGAACACTCTCAGAAGCAGCGGGCATGTCTGCAGCACAACAAACACATGTAGAAGTTATTAACAACAGTTTCCTTTAAAACAATCAGACATCCAGACAAATGTGCATACATCCAATACTGGTTATAAAACAGTTTTTACATTGTATAAACCACTTTCTTTTTTTTCATTTTAGATTTTTAGTAAAATATGTATTATACTTAGTTTCACTTTATTATGCTTTTATTAACACTTGTCAATTTAAAGGGATAATTCACCCTGAAGTAGTTCCAATATTTATTTTTATTTTGTTTAACGCAAAATAAGATATTTTGAAGAAAGCTGAAAACAAGTAACCATTGACTTACATAGTATTTGTTTTTCATACAATGGAAGTAAATGGTTACAGGTTTGCAGCTGTCTTCAAAATACCTTATTTTGTGTCCGACAGAAGAGAGAAAGTCTGGTTTAGGACAAGAGAAGAATTGGTGAGTGAATTACAGAATTATCAAGTTTTTGTGATCTATCCACTAAAACATTACACAGATCCATAAATGGCAAGAATGCCCGTTAAACAAACAATAGTATATTAAAATTTATGCAGTCTCTATGCATGGATTTTTTTAGCCAACATCAATCCTGATAATTACTACAAAAAATAGCTTTAACGCTATAGTTTGTTTTTTTTAAATGATAATAAACTATTTTCCATAAACAGATTTTGGGAGGTTATTCTCTAAAAGAAGTCGATGATCAGAACAACATCTGAATAATTCTAGTTCATTTGGCCTCCAATGCTCAAAAGCAGAAAACATGTTTATTTACGCCACGGGTAAAACTGAAGAAATGTGCTAAAAAACATATGAGTTACACATTTAAAACAATGGAAGCCTGTTAACCAGGAATATATGACTTTACTTAAATAGCGCCGGGATGGTAAAATTTTGGTCAAACTTTTTGTTACCAGTCTAAAACAGATTCATGATAAGGAAACGTGTGATATATTAAAAGCTTAATTAAAAAAAAAAAACGTTTTATTTGCCAGAATGTACGTTATGCTGTTTGCGTTAACACAGAGATAATAAGTACAAAATAAAACGAAAAGGACAAAAATGTCTAAAAGGATGCACATGGGTTACTACAATACATTTTGTATTCTTTTTTGTGTACTTAAATTTTTAGTTAGCGTGAGATTTACAGATTAGCTTAGCATGCAGGACGCCTCGTTTGTGCATAAATATTCGCGCGGTTGACGAGCAGAGGTAACGAAAAACAAACCTTTTCTCTGTCCACTGGCTTTGCTGGCTCTTTTTTGATCTCCTCCTGTGTGACCCTCGATTCCACGGCCATTTTAATCAAATTTATTGGAAAGATAAGCGATGAGTCGCTGTTCACGACGCCAGTAAACGCTCGATCGCGGCGCGGTGAGATGATATCATCACAGCCAAGACAGCGAGAACCAATCACGGTCGACCGATGACGACCAGTGAAATGACGACACACTCGCGTCGCCTACTCTCCCCCCACCGCCATTTTGGGAGTCAGATTGTAAATATTACTAGTTCAGAAAACCAAATACGTCCACTAATTTGGTGGCATTAATATGGTGCACACTTGCGTAGTGGCCGGTTGTCGGAACAGGAGGACTCCCGGGACCGCGTTATCCTTCTACAGGTTTCCACGCGACCCGGAGCGGAAGCAGCGATGGATCGCCGCTGTGAATCGTGAAGGGTGGGTGCCAAACGAGGGCAGCAGACTCTGCAGCACACACTTCATTTCGGGTATGGTAACATCTGATGTGGTGCATATAGCATGTGTAGGTTAACAATAATTTTATAACAGTAACGCTAATCTCTGGGATGGTAGTAAATATTTCTAGTAATGGAGAAACGTGTTTAATGTTGATGACGCCCCTGCCTGATGTACATTACCCTTTCATTACTGTTCTGATGCACCTTAGGGTTTGGGTTCAGTATAAATGTGCACTAAGCTTACTATGCTTTAAGGTTAAACGCATGGTATTTCTTACTAAATTAACGTGAGAACAAATATTCAGTGCTTTTTAATGAATACACTGGTTTTTTTTCTCCTCTCTCTCTTTCTCTACACACACACACACACACACACACACACACACACACACACACACACATACATTTCTAAGCCATTGGTGCCATCTGGAGGGAGAAAAATGAAGATTATATGTAATAACACAATGTAACCACTAGATGAATGTGTAAATATACTGTATCAGACCATAGTTGCTTGTAAGAGTTTGCATTTGTATTTGAATATTTAGACCCTATCAAAGACTTTTTTCATACTGTGTTTTGAGACTGCCTTTTTTGATACACTGAAATTGTACAGAGAAGCACTCATAAATGGTGTTGACTAGTGGATTTGCACAGTTTTTAATTATATTAAAAACAATAGATAGATGTATAAACAATTTTATAAGTGATTTTTTTCATAAGAACATTAATGCAATGTTAAATAATTAAATGTTTTTTTCTATTTATAGGAAAACAAGTGAAAAATCCTCGATCCCCAGACTATGTCCCTTCAGTTTTCACTTCAGCGCCACTGTCCCCAAATATGAAAGAAGCAAGTGCCTGCGAAATGTATGATAAACAAGAGGCACAAGTGGAGGCCGCCAATGCTTTGCTCTTTCTGCAAGGACAAGGGCGTTTCTTGGAGGACCATAGACAGATCACAAGTCAAGAAGAGCCAGAGAGTGTTTCCTCTTCACTGAGCAGTTGTGACGAGGAGGACGATAAGACTGAAGATGGCGTAGAAGAAGAAATCTCACAAACAAGTGTAATCCAAAGAGGACAATCAGTCAAAAACATTCCCCCTGACTATGAGTCCAGTCTCGAGGCTCTTAAGAAAGAAAACATGGAGCTGAGGGAATCGCTAGAAAAGGTGTCTCTCACTGAGGCTTCCTTTAGAAATGATCCAGAGAAGGTTCGCTTTTACACAGGATTGCCAAACTACTTTGTGTTTGAGACGGTCATGTTGCTTCTCATTCCACATATGAAAGGGGACAAAAATGTAAAACTCTCCAAATTCCAGCAACTTCTCTTGACGCTTATGCGCCTCAAGCTCGATCTTAGAAACCAAGACTTGGCTTATCGTTTTGGGGTCAAGGTTGCCACAGTGGCCAGGACTGTCCATCGGATTATTCATATAATGTTCACCACTCTCGTGCCCACGGCTGTTTTTTGGCCCTCCAGAGTGGAGCTCAGGAAAAATCTACCTGCAGCGTTGCGTTGCACGTACCCAGACTGTGCAGTGATCATTGACTGCTTTAGAGTGTCTCTGGAAAAAGCTCTCAGTGTGGATGGAAATCAAGAGGTTGCATCTACAGCATTGACCGCACCAGTCCAGTCCACTGTGAATGAGCTTAAATATGTCATTGGAGTTGCTCCTCAGGGTGTAGTCACGTTTGTTTCCAGAGGATCTCCGGGTCATGTCAGCGACAAGAGTCTAGTTGAGAGTTCTGGCCTCCTCTCTAAACTCCTGCCCGGCGATGTTGTTCTGGCAGAGCGTGACTTTGACATTGGGGGCTTAGTGGGGGCTCGGAAAGCCGAACTCAAAATTACTAGCAGCAATTACTTTGAAAATAGTGGACTGGATGGAGAAGATTTCTTGCCAGTGGGAGCACTTTCAGATATAGCAAATGCTCATATGCATGTTGAAAAGGTAATAGACATTGTTAAGAGGAGATATTCAATGTTAACTGGACCAGTGGAGAGCCCCTTTACAGTCGTAGATCGCACTTCCAATGTGAGCACTTTTGATAAGATTGTGCAGGTTGCCTGTGCCTTGAATAATCTGTGCATTTCTGCTGCTCCCCTGGAATGACAATTGTCACACTTTTGTAAAAGCCACTTGTACTTGCACCTTTGCTGAATGCACCTTTACTTTTTCTCTATTACAGAAGAGATTTTCTGTTGTTAAAAGAGGGATCTGAACATATAGGACTGGTTTACATCTGGTGTTAAGATGCATTTTGGTCAATCTGATTAGAAGTAGACGAGGGAGACACATTCCCAATTATACCTGGTGCTTAATCCAGCTGTTTTGTTCACTTTGAACCACTTTCTTGATTTCCTTTAGAGGATTTTAATGTAATATTTTGCAATAAGCTCATACACAATATACATTTAAACATAATAGCAGACAATGGAAAAGGAGAGCAAAGAACAGCAGCTTTTGATTCTGCTACAAAACTGCAGAAAGCTGTTGGGTTTGGGTTAGAATCACGACTGATAGGAGAACCTCTGGTAGTTGTAAATCAAAGCATAAAATCTTATCTTCAAAGTCATGGAATTATTGTTTATAGCCAAAAAGTGAATCTGTGTTTAAAAAAAAAACGTACAGTGGCTGAGAGATACAAATAAGAATATGCACGCAAATAGAAATACTAACAAATTGAGAAAAACATCTTCATGCACTTCAATCCACACACATTCAAATTACTGAAATGCACTACAAGTAAAAAAAAAAACGTCCTTACAGAAAAACACTAACAAATTGAGAAAACATTATCTATTTGACTACACATGCGCACTTAAATTCTCACAAAGCATACAAATACAGAAACACACTGCAAATAGCAAAGACTACAACAGAAATGTGTCGAGGAAACAAACAACAAGAAATCTTAAAATCAGGACATTAACATAAACAAAAAGCTCACCTCTCAGATCTTTGGCAACATCGCTGACTCCAAATAGGAAGCAGCCGGGCTCGTCACTTTTTGGGGTGACACATTTCCGTTGTGGTTTGCACTATTTGCAGTGTGTTTCTGTATTTGCATGTGTTGTGAGAATTTGTGTTGTCAAACTTATGAAGAAGTTTTCTCAGTTTGTTAGTGTTTTTATATATGCACAACCGCACTTGAACCATCGTAGAAACTAGAAGTGGTATGCAGAATAAAAGAAATTAATACTTGTTTTCATAGAAACTGTACAAAGTAGAGTGGAAAAAGGAACAAGCCGGTACATTTACATTTAGGTAGCATATAGGCATATCGTGCTCCGTTCAAATTATTAAATATATTTTCTTCATTTTATTTTTAATTTAATTTTTTATTTCAAGTTATTAAAAAGTCTTATATTTTTCTTTACTAAACCTGTAGAAATCATGCTTTTTTCACATTCAAACCAAACTGGTAAAGTTAAAATCCTGCCTGTTTAGTGTACTTTAACAACACAAACTGTAATGGTAGGATCAGTTGATGCAAATGAGGTGTTTTTATCTGATTTTTGTTTGCATGAGTGTCTACATTAATATGTTTGGACTACCTCTGGATGTGGTTGAAAGTTTACAGGCTCAAAGTGTTTCAGCCACCATTTGCCCATGTATTTATCATCGTCCATTTGTGATCAGATTGACAGAAACGCATCTTAATATCTGCTGTTAACAGGGCCTTATGCAACTTAAGGACCAGTTCTAAACAATAATTAGGCACAGTTCACTGGACAATCTTCTCTCTCTGTGTGTGATTATTTTTTACATAAGGAACTTCCTTAGTCTCCGAGCTGACTTTGTTGATGCTTTGGTTTGATAGAAACATTCCATCCATAGCTTAACTTTAAATTGGTATTGTCAAGAGTGGAAGTTGTATGCTGAGAATTTCAAATATTCAAGGCACTGATGAAGCGCCTCGGTCGGAGACACTTATAGTCATTTATTTTGACAGCAGTTGCCTTTAGGTTCCAGTGCCTTTGTCTGAGTTATGCATCTTACGATTTTCTTTCGCTTCTGTATAGATATATATATATATATATATAATATATTTTTGTCAATAACCCAGCAGTACTGTGCTTTTTACATCTGATGATGCCTAGTCACTCTTCCGTGTACTGGGATTAAGTACCACAAAATTACACTTTAGTTATTTGTAATGTGTGTGGTCATTGTTGTAACATTTAGCATGATGTATTCACTCTGAAATTCAACCATTGCACTTGTTTCAGTACTGTACCCTGACTGTCACTCAAATGTGTTTGTGTGCTCCATTTAACTGCGTTTGTAAAGATGATGCTTATGTTTTTCCCATTTTCCTCATGCGTCTGATGTGCAGAGATAACCAACACAACTGTAATCCAATGTAGCATCCTGTTGTATAACATGTAAGAAAATGTCTCCATAAAATTTTAAACAACTGTTATTCTTCAGCGTCTTTATTATGTGAGTATTTATTTCAATCTGCAAAAATAAGCAGAAGCTAAATGTATTTCTGGATGTACATTTTGGGTAACTGACATGAAGTTGTGAAATTCTGTACCTGATCTAAAATCATCCAAAGCTGCCTTTTGCTTATTATATAATGATGAATGTATATTTTTGGTTATTTATGAATATGTTTGGGCTGCACGGTGGCGCAGTGGGTAGCACGTTCGCCTCACAGCAAGAAGGTCGCTGGTTCGAGCCTCGGCTGGGTCAGTTGGCGTTTCTGTGTGGAGGTTGCATGTTCTCCCCGTGTTCGCGTGGGTTTCCTCCGGGTGCTCCGGTTTCCCACACAAGTCCAAAGACATGCGGTATAGGTGAATTGGCTAAGCTAAATTGTCCATAGTGTATGTGTGTGAATGAGTGTGTATGGATGTTTCCCAGTGAAGGGTTGCAGCTGGAAGGGCATCTGCTGCGTAAAACATATGCTGGATAAGTTGGCGGTTCATTCCGCTGTGGCGACCCCAGATTAATAAA
The DNA here is from genome assembly GCA_903798115.1 of Danio jaintianensis. Lineage (NCBI taxonomy): Eukaryota > Metazoa > Chordata > Actinopteri > Cypriniformes > Danionidae > Danio > Danio jaintianensis. The sequence continues at coordinate 7,992,760 of CAIGQV010000001.1, forward strand.
GGGACTAAGCCGAAAAGAAAATGAATGAATGAATATGTTTAATAATAGTTTCCATATTATTTTGAGGACTCACATTTAAACTTTTAAAAATGAATTTGCTGCAGGACTATTTATAATAAGCAAAAGATTTACAGTACATTTTACAAGGTAAATCTGATCAGATAAAAGTGTTCTTTTATTCATTTACAACATGAAATGGCATGTGTCAACTGTACAGTTCCTGTTTCACAATCTCAGCAGAGTGTTTGGTCTCTTAATTATATGTAATATTTGATTTTTTTTAGGACTTGAGACAAACAAGTGATTGATTGAAGAAAGCAATGCTGTTGAGTGAGAAGCCCAAGGAGGATCTGGGAACTATTTAGTTGTAACATTCATAATCATTATGAATGCCTATGCGAGCAACTCAAAAGACTAGTACAGTAGGAGTATAGTAAAATATTCTCCTTCCAGTGCATTTATCTGCTAGTGTGCATCAGATCAGAATCTCAGCGTTGTAAATGTCGGAAGCCCCGCCCAGGGTATGTGTGCAGCGCTGACGTGCATGGCCGCCTCACGTGACTCCTCTGGAATGTTAACAATGCAGTAAGTGTCCAACTTTGTACTGCATTCTAATTCTGCCGTGAGTGGCGAGAAAATGGAGGACAATCCCATGATTTTCACTCCGTGCCTTTTATGAGAGGAAAAGAAGAAAGGCCAACAAATCTTTAGACAGATAATCCACAACTTTACTGAAGTTTAAATCAGTTCCTTGGATTAAGGTACCGCTTATATCACATGGTGAGTCGCTCAAAACTTTATTAACTTTTCAAAACGCTGGGCATTGGTTGGTTTCAGGAGATTCTACATTTGATAAATGCCGTGAAAGTTGAGTAAATAAGCTGTGTTGCTCGTTTAAAGTGGGATAGGGGTGAACAGCACATTCTCCCTGCGCTGGAATGCGGATTTGCTCCAGCGGATCTGCGTTCCTCTCGCTCCAGTCCCTATGAGCGCTGGGACCGTCCTCTAGGCCCCGCGACTGTACCACCGTATTAACGGTACTTTGTGCTTATGGAAGCATTTTGAATGCTCGATGTTTGCTAATTTAAGGAGAATGATATGAGATTATGTGTGTTAACAAGCGTAATATGTGACTATATTGACCGTTTTTTAAACTGCAGATATTGAATACAAATTGTCGAAACGCAACGTAACAAATGTGTAACTAACGTTTATAATAAAACGTATGTCTACATTAATTTAGAGGTTTGTTTTTGGTGATGAAATAGACGCTGCCACGAGCTGCAGGTAAAGTTGTAATTTTACTCGTGCGTAACAAAACCAGCGCTGCTTTCCGCAGGCTTTTGTTTATGTGTCTCGCGCAGTCAGATGTTTTCCCAAAATCTGATGTTTTTTTAGCCGTACTGTAAGTTTAGATGATGTACTACAGTGGGGCGATCGCATAACACGTTTATTGTTTTGAAACCGTATAATTCACTCCACCCACACAATTATCCCCTTTTTTCATGTTGGATGTGGGATGATGATGACATGTGTTGGGAATTGTTTTCATATTTACGCTTGTTGTTTTTGTGTGTTGTCTAAATTTTTGGCATCATGTGATTATACAGTAGTGATTATCAGTTTGAGGAACAAAATGTAGAAAGAGGAGCCAAAACATTCATGTCATTATGATTCTGTGTTCTTGGAATGTGGATTCCCCACTTAGTACTTTCTACTTTGTAAGGAAGTTAATGTCACAAATATCAGTAATATGAAAAATATTTAAACTTTTTCATTCAACTCTTTATTTGGCAGTACCAGCATACCATAATAAATGAAGGACATTGTGATGAATGTTGTTTGGCTAGCTCTTCCTATAAGGAATAATTAAACAAATTTAGGAAGTAGTAATGATTTAAAGGTCATGCTTTAGATAAAAATTGGTATACAATGAGCATAAAAGGTTTTTAATGTGTGTTTCGAATTTTGAACTGCATTGTGAAGTGTTTTAGAATTTCCATGAATTTAAGTGGAATTTAAAGAAGCAGAAAATTACCAGTACATATTTTTAAAATACTTATCTTTCCCACAATTTGCATCGCAACTTATTATCAATAATAACAATTGTTTTTATTACTTTTATTCTATGGTGGAAACAAGCTAACATGCATGCATGCACTCACTGCCATTTGTGGTTAATGTAATGAATATGATCAGTTAGCCAGTTTGTATAATAATTGTATAATTCTTGTTTATGTAAAGCACTTTGAATTACAATTGTGTATGAAACGTGCTATATAAATAAACTTGCCTTGCCTAATAATGAATATGAACCTATTTCATTTTTGCTTTCTAATGGATGAATCTCTCAAGATCGTCTCATAACTTGTATAAGTGTTTGAATGAATGCACTGCACATTGGGCTGTTGTTACATGTTGAATATAAGACATGGAAAATGCTGTGTAAAAAATCTTTGATTTATATATCTAGCAAAAAGTGAAGAAATGACCAAATATTTCATGATGAGGTATTTTGGAGGTTTTTGATTTGAGGTATTTTCTGTAGAAAAGAGAAGTTTAAATTCAAATGTAATATTGAAGAGCTTGAAGTCAAAGTTATAAAACCTTGATCAGTGTTTTTTTTAAACATAGATAAGAATGTTTTCAGCAAGGAAAAAAAAGAATCTTTTCGCACATTTTTTCAAAGGTTTTTGTGTCAGTATCATTTTATGTTTTTGAAATGAAGTAAATAGTATAACTTAAAAATAGTTTTTATTTTAATATTCCTGATTCCAGCTGAATTATCACCAGTGTTCTTTGGTGTCATCATCCTTAAAAATCATTCTAGTATGCCGATTTAGCTCGTAAGAAAAAAATCTAATTTTATTATTTAATTTATTTTAAGAGCATTTTTGGGGAAATTATGATTTTTTTTTTAGCTCAGGATTTATTGTTAAATAAAAAATTAAAAAAAATAAAAATGCATCAAAGTGAAAAATAAATTTTAAAGAAAGAAAAATCTATTGATTTCTTATCAAAACAAATGTTATAAATTGCACAAGCATTTATTATGAGAATTTTATGAGACAAAATATGCTGTATAAAGTATGTAACTGTTTGTGTTGTTTAGTAATTTGATTTTGATATCTAAAACACCCAAGTGCATATTTTGCTTCATGAGAGTAGCTAGTCGGCTTGTATTTCTTTATAAAGCTCTGACAGAGGTGCTGAGGTCCAGTCAATCTCCAGTATTTGACACAGAGTACTGATGCAGGGCCTTTGACGTGTCCAAATCTCACCCTGACCCTTCTGTCCGCCACTGTCCCCACAGGCAAACATGCATACCAGACTGGGATGGAAGAAGCATGCAGACGTAACCCCTCACATGTCTTTGGAGGAGGGGGAGTGTGAGCCTTGAAAGGGTTGCTGGGATGTGAGTAGACCTGCATCCAGCACACGCCAGAGCCAAAGAGGCAGCAGCTACAAAGACTAGCGACAACAGCAGTCCTAATCTCCGCTCGCATCTTTCCCACTGCAGCCTGTTATCTATTCAGGTTAGACTGAGCCTGGGTGTGTACAGTTGTTTGGCTTATTTTGTAGGATTGAGCAAAAAATGCAACAATATATGTTGTGTATAATTTGCTTTTAAAGAAGGTCAAACATTTGAGCGTTCTAGCTTGTTAATTATTATTAATACATAAAAAAATAAAATTCATTATTTGTGCAATTGTGTGTGTATAAAAAATCTTCGGTTGTAGCCGGGTAGAAGCATGAATGTTTATTTTCTGTTCCCACCAGTGCATCAAGCCAAATTCAATGTCAAATTTGGCTTTTAATTAACAGTTCAGTAACACTTTAAAAGAATGGTCCCATTATTTCATGTTATTTAAGTTATTTACTAACATATCAAATAATGAACAATGCATTTATTACAGTACAGTTAATGTCTGTTAATGTCAGTTAAGTTGTTTAAGTACATTACCTAATGTTAACAAGCACAACTTTAGATTTTAATAAGTAAATGATAAATAAATACTTTACAATATGGTTTATACTTAGTTCATGTTAGTAAATACATTAAACAACATTAACTAATGAGCCATTATTTTAGTTATAACGTATTTAAACAAAATTGATTTATCATCAAGCGAGCAAAACATGCATAATCACCACACATTTGGATTGGTGCTGAATGAGGAACACGTTTACCCAGCTAGTTTCAATTTAAACAAATTAGTTTAGGCTTAGCATTTAAATTAAAATTGTGTTTATAATGAAAGGCAACTATAATTAATTCCTAATTTTTTTGGGATGATTTTATGAATTTATGTTATTTGTTGCAGAGTGAGAAAAATAGAATTCATGTTTTATTCATGTAGTGTTTGTAAACGTTTTTTAAATCTGATGCAACTTCCAGAGAATCCGCTCACTGACTGAATCTTTCTGTCTTTCCAAGTGTGAAGAGTTTGTGTGTGAGAATACAGGCCACGTTCACTCATGAGGCCGAAGACGTTCCCTGCCACTCCATATGTGGGCAACACACGCCAGCGCCTGCAGGACATCAAGGAGGGCCTAAAGCAGCCGGCGAAGCTGGTGAGTCAGGCGCTTCATGGGGGCAGCTCTCGAGGAGAGGGTGGTCGAGGTGGAGACTCAAAGGGCAAAGACCAGGCTGCCAGACAACAGCAGCTCCGGCCGCCCCAGAAGTTCAACAACTACCAGAGTGCCCTGCGAGAGATCCGCAAGTCTCTGAGGCCCTATGCCAATGATTCAGGTCCAGGATCCAGCTCTGGGCATCCTGGTGAGGTCAGCAGACAGATGCTACAGGATCTGGTCAATGCTGGTTGCGATCAGGTAAAGTTAAAAAAGTCTTTGTTTCTGAATACAAATAAATAATAATTATGTATAATTTTATATAATGTGATATGAATTGTAAAATGTTATTTATAAATAACAATAACATAGTTTTGTGGAAAATTAAGAGACCACTTAAAAAATTCTCAGTTCTCTGGATGTACAGCATTTATTAGCTTTGTGTTTGAGTAAAATGTTAATGTTTGTTTTATTCTATAAGTTGTGATAATGTTTATTTCAAATTTCAATAAAAAAATGTTGTTTGGTCAGAATGACAAATGTTTTTTGTTTGCTTTGATTAAAAATCAGTGTTTTTCCTCCAAATTAACTTATCTGAAGTAAAAACATTGATATTGTGTTTTCTGAAAATTTATATAAACAAACAGAAAACATGGCATTTTTTTATTTTATGAATTTATATAAAAAGTGATCTAATTGATCTAAATGATAATTTTTTTTATTTAGATTTTGAAAGAAATGCCATCAGTAATTTACAAATAATCTAAATTAGCCTTTACTCATACACCAGAGTGATTTGTTTCTCATTTCTTCTTCCATTTTTGAAATATGATCATCTTACTGATCATAAACATCATGTATTTAGAAATGTTTGCGAAAATATGTTAGCCTTGAGCAGTGCTTGAGAAATACACAGCTTTGAACAATATACAGTAGATATTTACTGATTCAGTGCTGTCTATCCAGTCTTTGCCAAACATCTCTACCCCACAGGAAGTGGCAGAAGCCGAATCAGATCTGATTCAAAACACAAACATGTATGCAGGCTTGTGTCATGTGGTTCATTTCTGTCTTTGCCAAACTAACTTTCTTTATCCTGATATAAGTTTAAGTTAGTCACGGATCAGTTAATAAACAACTACTATACTAGAATACTGCTGTAGTATTTTGTTTCTGGTTGTTGTGTGTTTGTGTTGCTGTGTGCAATAGTGGCCATTGTGCAATCACTTTTTAGTTGCTTGTATTTATTGTATTTAATTGTAGTGTAGGGACAGTTTACTCAGAAATGTAAAGTCATCATTTACCACGTTGTTCCGAACCTGAATAACTTTGTCTATTCTGTGGAACACAAAGGAAGATATTTTGAAGAATGTTGGTGACAGAACAGTTTTGCTGACCAATGATTTCCATTGTACGGTTGAAAAACAAAAACATTCCACAAAATGCTGTTAGCGAAAGCAATCAAAAATAATGGCTAATTTGAACTAAAATGAAATGTAAACTTAAACAAAAAAAGATATATATATATATATATATATATATATATATATATATATATATATATAGTTAGTTTAAATCTATTCATATTTATAAAAATAACACTTAGGCCAATTACTTAATTAATTAAATAGCCAATTACTATTTAAAATTTTATCCAAACGGTAAATATACTAATTTACATACCATGGCAGATCTTTGACATTTTTTGGGTAGTTATTTGACATGACCAAAATATATTGTTACCCCTGATATAATTTTATCACAAATTATAATTCATGCCAATTTTATGCAGAGGTGCGGGTGCCTTTTTTAATAGCATGTTGCTTATTCACCCTTGTAGTTTAAAAGGGAGCATGTTTAGTGTGCTTTGTTTCAGACTCTAATACAGAGCCCTTGTCAGGCCGTTAATGAATATATGTTGGGGCTTTGCTGCTAATGTTGAGATGGAGCTCAGAGAGCAGCTCTGTGATTGCATTCGGCATGTGAGGAATGCTGTGCTCAAGCCCATGCACAACACCACTGAGAAATCCACCACGGCCCAGTGGAATTACGAGGCCTCGCTAAAGGGAGCCGAGCTGCCTTTATGACAGGGCTAAATAGAGACTGGAATGGGGCTTTTTTAGGTCTCTGGAAGCTGAAACATGCTATCAGATGAAGTATAGTATGGAAACAGACTTTATTTGGATCATGTTGTTTGTGTACATTCTCGACTGTTTTATCTTTTGGTGTCGGTCCTGATGCTGGCTGATTTAAAAAATAAATGTTTTGCATATTTAAACAGACATTTCATTTAATAAATATGTGAATAGGGTGTCATGGTGCAGTGGGTAGCATGATCGCCTCACAGCAAGAAGGTCGCTGGTTCAAGCTCCGGCTGGGTCAGTTGGCATTTCTGTGTGGAGTTTGCATGTTCTCCCCGTGTTCGCGTGGGTTTTCTCCGGGTGCTCCAGTTTCCCCCACAGTTCAAAGACATGCGGTATAGGTGAATTAAATAAGCTAAATTGGCCGTAGTGTATGTGTGTGAATGCAAGAGTGTATGGGTGTTTCCCAGTGATGGGTTGCAGCTGGAAGGGCATGCGATGCGTAAAACATATGCTGGATAAGTTGGCGGTTCATTCTGCTGTGGCAACTCCTGATTAATAAAGGAACTAAGCCGAAAATAAATGAATGAATGAATGAAAAATGTGAATATTAATAATCAACTCATGGCACACCTTTAGGAACCAGATTTTATATTGGGTTGTATTTTTTATATAGGGGAAAAAACTGATTAGATTATAAAGTAATGTATTAAGTTTATATGGGTTTTCTCAGAAATAATGTTAAATTTTAAATATTTATTCATGTAAACGACTGAATAATTATTAATTGTGACAGTTATAATTATAAACAGGTGGTTTATTTACTTATTTATAAAAAAATTTGATTGCCCTTGAGGGAAAAAACTGGCCATAAAAAGGGTGAAAAAAGGCACTTGGTTTCTCTGAAGACTGTGAGTGTAATATCTCACAGATGTGTGAATTTCACAATCATTAGATGGATTGTCTTACCCTGTCTTTATTACAGCATGTACAACATTCATACACAAAGAGGAAGTGTTCAGTTCAGTAGTAAATGGGCGTTTCCTCGGATAGCAGAGACACTCGATCCCTGGCATGTTTTTGTCCTTATGTGTGGGCCGACGATTTTTTTGTTGTTTGTTTTTTTTTATACAAAAACATGAAATTTGTGTTTTGTGGCTTAGCCTGTCTGACTTTGTGTCTCCCTCGTATTCAGATTTAGTGTGGCTGTGAGTCAGTTCTTGAGTCGTACACCACATGCACCTAGACCTCCCATCCCAAGGTCTGGGCATTTTTTGCTTTTTTTTTTTATTAATAGTAATAAAGTGATTATTGTGAAATGACTCAGCCATGGTGTGTGACTTGGTATTTTAAGTTTAGTGACTGGGGCTTGTGTTTCTCCATTGATCCTCTGCACATTCCAGGAAGGTAAATGGCCGCCTCTGGTCCTTCCCTGCGCTTCTTTGGTTTAATCATTATCGTTGGTTTTTCGCCTCACAAATTACACAGCAATGCGGCCAGTGGTTACATAACCACCTTTGAAGGCGGAAATGTTTTGGTTGGGGGAATGAAAGGGGTGGGAGGGGGTACAGGAAGAAGATGAGCATGACATGTGTTGTGGATTTGTGGTTTTGAGCATAGGATCCGAAACGCTGCCTGTATACATCATGCATGTGATGATTGTGTACTTGGGAAACATGCGTGATGTGATACATGTGTAGTGCTGTGTTGGCATATCAAGTTGGCACTTGGCGTAAAAGTGCCAAAAGCCTTCTCCTGCAACCATATATGACCACTAGTCAGTGCTGTGTAACATCGCTTTTTTACATTAAAAGTCAACTACGCCATTTGAAACAGGTTATGTTTTTGAGTGAAATGCGATTTTTATTTTATTTTTTTAACAAGAATTATTGTTGGGCAGAGATTTAGTTCACACTTTAGCAACCAATTGGATCATGAAAAGTGGAAGCTACGCTTCACAAATGAGCCAAGTGTTTGGTGGGATGTTGCGTTAAAAGTAAGATAGATGGTGAATGTCATCCCAAAAGAAGGGCAGAGCCAATGATTACATTTTTATAAGATCACGGAGGCCATTATTATTATAATTATTATTAATGTTTTTAAATATTTTAAGCAACGATACATTAAATTGATATTTTTTTTCAATTGTATCTTTTTTCAATTGTATCTTTCCAAGTAAAAACTCTTCCAGTGTTACAAAAGATTTTAAAATAATTCTTTCAAACTTCTTTTCATCAAAGCTCTTAAAATATATAGCAGCACACCTATTTTCAACATAAATAATATTAATAAATAACAATATGAATACATTTCTGCTGATGTGACACTAAAATTTGAAGTGATGACTGCTGTAAAATTAGCTTTGCCATCGCATTGTATCCGGTCATGCATGTCATAGGAATTGAACCCATGACACTGGCATTGTTAGTGCCATGATCTGCTGTTTGAGCTGGATGACGTTCCACCTCTCGATCTCCATTCGCTGATGATGATGTCCATCCGGTCCAAAATCTCAGAGTCCTCCATATGGCTTTCATTGTCATGTTCAATGGTGGAATGTGTTTCAGAATATAGGTCAAAGTGGAAGCTTTTCAAAATGAACAGTGAATAATGTTTGAAAATACTTATGTCACTTTAAGTAGAAAGTGTGTGTGTGTGTAGTTTACTTTTTAGAGGAGAAAAGCTTGTGTTTTCATGTGTGTACTTAGAGACACCACAGTCAGAAATTGAACGTCTAGTGTAGCATTGAGGCTTGTGGTCATGACGAGGGTGCAAATACAAACGGGATATTTTGGAACAGACTAAAGACACACCAGAACAGAATAAAGAGGCGAAAAATAAGAGAAAAATAAGAGAAAAATAAAGAGGCGAGGGGGAGAGACAATTTGAAGCTAGATTGAGGCATAGATTTCCACATAGATGGAATTCTTGCTTCCTGGCTTACGGAATGTCCTGAACATCTGTCGCCTTGACAGTGGAGGTCAGGGCTGAAACTCTGACCTGGGGCCAAACCAGACCCAACCCTTCCCGAAACCAGACTAAAGTCAATGGTGGACTGTTTTGTGTGTGTGTGTGTGTGTTTTAAAAAGAGAGAGTGGCGCCTTTAAATCACTAAGAGGGATGTGAAGGCACACACCCTTGGAGCGGACAGTGATGGAATGCAACAGAAAGTGCTGGCACTTCTGAGACAGCGATCACAGACTGCGTGTTTTGTACAGTACTGACCGTAGTTCCAGCAAATGTGTAAATACGCATTTAGACATGCTAGATACACACAGGGTAATTCTAAACTATTCTGGGAATGTGTAGAATGTGTGTGGATGTGGCACTGCAATACTGAGTGTGCCCACAGTTTGTATGTCTGCTTGTTTACACCCATTCAGTTTTTACTCGGACTTCGGTCTCAGCATTGTCTGACCAAAGCTCAGAAATAGTCTTTATTATTGTAACTTTGTCTTAATTTCACTTTGCCAATTTGCATTTCTTTAAATGCATAGAGGACAAAATGCACAAGTATGTGCTGAATTAGGCACTTTTTTCTTTCCATGGCATGCTTGGTGTGGTATCATGTTTGCCCACCAGAGGCAGCATAACACAGCTTGTTGTGCTGCTGTAGAAATTGGCTTGGGCAGAATGTCTTCTGAATGAGGTCATATGCCATTCAAGGGGATTTCCTCATATAGGTGTGGGTCTCTACTCATAGAATACTTTACATGTTTGAGTTTTCTCTATGGATCACAGTCTTCACAAAATTTGACAAGAAAAACTTTAGATTAATTTGAAGATCTCTTAAGGTTGAAACAGAGTTGTTGCATGAAGGTAATTATGAGAAGATATTCAACCTGAGGAGAACTACTTTTCTTTAATCAGCCTATGAATAAATAATTTCAATTAACACAACACTTTTCATTGCTTTGAAACGATAAACAAATAATACAAAAAAAGACTTAAAAAATAGTGAGACGTATTACCATCGAATTCATTAATAATTGCAAGTTTCTTACTGTGTGGTCGAATGTGCCAATCTCCAGTCATAGTACGCTTGTGGCCTGGCACAGGAAGGAGCTTGTGCATAACTTGCAGAGGAAGCAGCTGCAGGGAATGTTATTTTGACCATTATGTACTGTATGTGTTTATAGGTTGGTTTATATTTACATGCTTGTTCACATGTACATTTGTACACACGTATGCATTTATCTACAAATAAATATGTATAAAATGGGCATTTTCCATAACCACTAGTGTCCACTATAAATTCTAAAACTGTACCAGTGCCAATTTTGAGTAGTATTTGAGTAGTAAAAGTATATATGTATACCTCAGTAGTAAAGGATGCTACTGTGGCTTATTTTCTCCAGTGGAGAGTTCCTCTAGGTTATGTAGCACCTCTGGTGCATGTAGCAAACTAATATTTTTCAGTAGCTAGTGTAAAAGAACAAAATCGGATTCTGCTTATGATTTTAATTAAAATATCAATGTAATATAATCTTTAAAAGCTTCAAGTCAGGATCTTAAGTATCTATCTGAAAAACTTTGAGTCTAGAAGTTGTGTCTATTGGTGCATAATGACAGAAAATGCTCTGATGTGTGCTTTGCTTATGTTCTAATAGTTCTCTGCTTTAATTTTTGAAACAGGAAATGGCAGTGCGTGCCCTGAAACAGACTGGTAGCCGTAACATTGAGGCAGCATTGGAATACATTAGCAAAATGAGTTACCTTGATCCTCACAATGAACAGATTGTACGTGTCATCAAACAGACTTCCCCAGGCAAGAGAATATTAAAACGCACACACTATAACTATGATATAACTTTATGAATTATCTACTGTATTTGAATTTAAAATTAACCTTTTAATATTTCCTATAGGAAAAAGTGGCATGCCAAATTTGATGGACCACAGGACAGCAATGGAAGGCAGTGGGGATGGTGCACTTCCCCCTTATCACCAAATGGGTGCACCATTGTATGAGGGAGCTAGTTATGGGGCTGAGGGTGAGATGGCTAGAGCATACATGGGTGGACCACCTGTCATGAACTACATGCCACCGCCTGCTAACCCTTCACAGGGTGCTACCATGGGAAACCCGATGGGACGTCCCGCAAGTATGGGTGCCTACTCCACAAACATGGCTCCTCAAAATAATGCTGGGAATCCAATGTACACCCCTGGTCCAGCCCAGCAAAAAGGATACCCTAGTGGGATTGACCAGGCCATGATGGGGTACAGTGTGCCTGGACCACCAATGCAAATCCAGACTCAGCCCTCAGGAGGGCCTGGAGCACATTATGACTACAGGTCACATATGATGGAGAATTCCAGCTACGGGGTCAAAAGAAGTGCTTCCTTTCAGAATAAGATGCCCCCACTAACTCCAGAAAATTATGTTAATATGCCAAGCAAAGGAGCAATGGGCCAAAATGCCGGTGGCTATGCTCCCAACTTATATCTGCCACCACATTCACACCCACGCCAAGCCAGCCCCACCTCACACCAGGTTCACATGATGCAGCGCCCCCCAGGTGTTGCCCCTGGAGCTATGGGTGGGGAGTTCTCTGATGTTCCTCAAGGCCTTCTCACCCCTTCCAGGGCCAGTCTAAACCTTGACCTGTATGAGCATCACTGGCCAGGAGCTCAAGGTCCTGAGGGGACTCCTCCAGCCAGGCAGCCACAAGGGCCCTTTAGAGGTGAGGTACGTGTCCCCAGTAGGACCAATTCTTTCAACAACCACCAAAAGGTGACTGTGAGGCAGACATTGCCTCCGACAGCTAGTGTTGCTGGGAAGCCAGAGTCATCTTTGGGTCCACCTAACACAATAACTGCAGTGACCTCTCCACCAATCCAACCACCTGTTAAGAGTATACGGGTCATGAGGCCTGAGCCGAAGACAGCAGTGGGACCATGCCATCCAGGGTGGCTGACTGCACAATCCCCGGAAGCACAGGAGTCTCTTGGATACATCCCAGATGAGACTTTCACCATGGAACCCAATCAAGAACATCGCTGCCCGCCTCCACCTTACCCCAAAACACTGCTTGTGCCTGGATCTGGACCTGGAGCTGAGCCTGCATCCTTAGAGCCTGTAGCCATGGGTGGACTTCAAGATGTCAATGCTACAGGTAGGACCATCCAGAGTTCCTTGGTAGGAAAGCAGGAGGAACCCATCTCCAAAGACAAAGTGAAGATGGGCAAAGGAGAAAAGGCTGTGAAGGATAAGAAGCAGATCCAGACATCACCTGTGCCTGTACGAAAAAACGCCCGTGATGAAGAGAAGAGGGAGTCCCGCATTAAGAGTTATTCTCCATTTGCCTTCAAGTTCTACATGGAGCAACATGTGGAGAATGTGATGAAGACATACCAGCAGAAACTTAATCGCAGAATGCAGCTGGAGCAAGAGATGTCTAAGGTAAGCAGTGCTGGAACTGTTTATCACATTGAACACAGTTCACTCTTCAATCAGTGTAGCTGAGTTGACTTGTTAACCCTCTAAGTTATTCATAGTAGGTATTCATTTTTTATTCTCTCCTTTAGGCTGGCCTTTCAGAGGCTGAGCAGGAACAGATGAGAAAGATGCTTTACCAGAAGGAATCAAATTACAATCGACTACGACGTGCCAAGATGGACAAATCAATGTTTGTCAAAATCAAGACACTCGGCATTGGGGCCTTTGGTGAGGTGTGTCTAACCCGTAAAGTAGACACAGGGGCCTTGTATGCAATGAAGACTTTGCGAAAGAAAGATGTTCTTAACCGAAATCAAGTAGCCCATGTGAAAGCTGAACGGGACATTTTAGCAGAGGCTGACAATGAGTGGGTAGTCAGGTTGTACTATTCATTTCAAGACCGAGACAATCTGTATTTTGTCATGGATTACATTCCTGGAGGAGATATGATGAGCTTGCTGATCCGTATGGGAGTTTTTCCGGAGATCTTAGCCAGGTTTTATGTGGCAGAACTGACACTGGCAATTGAGAGTGTGCATAAGATGGGTTTCATCCACAGAGATATCAAGCCAGACAACATCCTCATTGACCTGGATGGACACATCAAACTGACTGATTTTGGTCTGTGTACTGGGTTCCGTTGGACTCACAACTCAAAGTATTACCAAAAAGGTAAGAGAGGGTAATGCTCATAGTCTTTAAAAAGGCCTAAATGCTGTTGCAGTGTTTACCAAATCCAATGAATTGGTTATCTTCTCTCTCTGCACTGCTTGAATAGGGAACCATATCCGACAGGATAGCATGGAGCCAAGTGACTTTTGGGATGATGTGTCTAATTGCCGTTGTGGTGACCGGCTGATGACTTTGGAACAGCGAGCAACTCGACAACACCAGCGTTGCCTTGCACATTCTCTGGTGGGCACCCCTAACTACATTGCCCCTGAGGTGCTTCTGCGCAAAGGTAAGACCATGCACATAGTCACCCGGAAGTACAAGGAAGTTACCAAGAAGTGCTAGTGTTTATAGACCTCTTCTCCTTTTAATGGCTCCTTTTAAATACTTTTAATACACAGGATACACACAGCTTTGCGACTGGTGGAGTGTGGGAGTGATCCTGTTTGAGATGCTGGTTGGCCAGCCACCCTTTCTTGCTCCAACCCCAACCGAGACGCAGCTTAAGGTAAGAGTTGTATGCATGTTGTTAGTTGATCCTGGGAGTTCCATCCAACCCCAACATACTTGCTTGGAAATTTCTGGTAATCTTGAAGACCTTGATTCAATTAGGCAAGACAGTGCCCATGCAGGAAAATGACTGCACAGCTCTAATGTTATTAAAGTTATTAATATTTGAGATTGACAGTTTTGATGACAAGAAATAAACTTTTGTTTATGTTGATGTCACTACCTCTACAGGTGATAAACTGGGAGAACACTTTGCAAGTGCCACCACAAGTAAAACTAAGCCCAGAGGCAGTCGACATCATCGGCCAGCTCTGCTGTTCTGCTGAAGAGCGTCTAGGAGGTAATGGGGCTGGAGAAATAAAGGCTCACCCGTTCTTTTCCGAGGTGGATTTCTCCAGCAATCTTCGGACACAACCTGCACCATATCGACCAAAGATTGCCCACCCCATGGATACATCCAACTTTGATCCTGTGGAAGAGGAGGGAGGCCCAGGGGCCTGGAGTGATAGTGGGGATAGCACCCGCACTTGGGACATCCTCTGTTCTCCTCACGGCAAACACCCTGAGCATGCCTTCTATGAGTTTACTTTTCGAAGATTTTTTGACGATAATGGTTGTCCATTCCGTTATCCCAAGCCTCTAGAGGCGACACAAAGCCTGTCCAGCAGTGACGGGGCCGGCAGCCTGAAGCCTGAGCTGGAGGAGGAAGAGGTCCATGAAGAGGAAGAGCAAGGGGAAGGGTGTGAGCCTGTTTATGTGTGAAAATGTTGGATTGGTTGTTGATGCTGCTCTGCCTATACCCATAGAGGACCTCACCAGTTAACCCTGCTGCATCTTCTATACTTCCTTTCAACATTATTATTTCTTCAGGGTGTTGCATTAAATGCATGGAAGAACATCGGAAATTGAGTGCAGAAAGTTCCATGTGAAATGTGTTTATTCCCCTAAACCATTATGCAGTATCATTTAAAAATGACTGAAGCTCTGACCTGGGACCAAGGAAATACACAAGACATGCAGCTTAGTTCATGTGGATGTTGGTGTGACTGATGAATTTAGTTACTCTCCTAAGAGAGCACAAAAGCAGAGATGCGTAGCTGCTGGTCTGGTTTGTCGTTTAAACCACTCTACTCATGGTTAGGGTGGTGTGTGTCAACAGTGTCCTATTCTTTTATTCCACTGGGAGAAAGAGTCCCAGTCTTACATCATATGTTAACACATCCCTCACCTCTCTCAACCTGGTGATGTTAACAAAGCCATTCCAAACACCAGAGAGTTCACAGTGAAGGATTACAAGAGTTCTTGGCTTGGGATGGTAGCTCTGTGGTTAATTTTTAAAAATTCATAAAACCAAACTGAATTTTATAGTCAAATCCATAAATGTTCTGTAAAACCTATTTTTTCTGAGGTATGGAAGCCAGATTTGGAATTATATGATCTCGGTTTTTTTAAAGCAAGCAAAGTTAGTTTTAGAAGATTTTGTGGCACCACCAAGTGGTTCAGAGTGGCACTGTCAAGTGTCTTCTTTTTGAAGATGTAAGTCCTACATTACAGACTGACAGTATTAGGTCACTTCTTCATGCAAAGTCTGTCCAAAAGACCATGCAGGATTTTGCAGTTAATAATCAATTACAGTCTTTTTTGTAAATATTATACAGTTATCCTTCATTTATGTTTTATGCCTAATCAGGTCAAACGGTGCTCTCACTCATGACACAATATTGAAACAAAATGTTTTTTTGTACAGCCAGCACTTCAAGGACATGGGATCTTAAAATTCCCATTATTATAATTATTAAAGGTTTTTTTTTAGAAACATACTTTAATTCTCTAAACAACCTGTTACATTAAAGCTGAGGTCAGGCATAAAGTGTAGTCATAATATAACTTATGCCACAAAAACTTTACAATATGAAAATGTTATGAAAAGAGTTAATTAACACTTTTAAATTATGAATATTAAGTTACCTAAACCCTGCTTTATGTTTGCTTGCCAGTTGCATTGCAGTTTTCACAAGTTTAAATTTTGCTTAAGTGTGTATTTTAGTTGCTGTTTAATTCAGTTGATATTTAAATTCAACAAACATTTACCTTGCCTGGCTTGATTTACATTTTCATAGTTTTAAGGCTTAATAATTTTGTTTCCAGTAGTTGCTTACATTCATCAGCTGCTTCCGTGTGTATCTAACACTTGCAAGACACATAGTTTTGTTTTGAAGTGTGTTTTCTCAGACCGCCGCAAACGTGCAGTTGGCTATCCAGAACAAATTATAAACATTAACTCCAAAAGCTGAGACTACAGCTATATCCTTTTCTAGTTATGCAAAAGGTTTATATGCCTTTCATCACAAATAACTCTGTTTTTTTTATCTTATCTTATAAAATGTATCATATTTCCCACCTCATCTTAATTGCATTTAGTTTCATAAGAAAATCTTAAAAGTCAGACGTGTGGTTTTGTTGTGTGTGTTCTTGCTTATCCAGATCCACTGGAAATGATCTTGTCCGTCACCATCAGTGAACTTATTTTATTATATACACACACAAATGTAATCGAACAATTGCAAGATGTTTTGTCATCAAGGCTGCTCACACAGCACAGTATTATAACAAGACAGTCTATGACTGAAATGTAAATAATACTTTGAGGCAAAAACTTTTACGAAAATGGTGAAAAATAGTTGCAAAAGAAAAATGTATCTGATGGTATAACTATGTGCAATACAGAAAATACATTATATAGTTTTCTAAATACAACAAATAGCCTTTATAACTTTAAAACTGAATTATACTATCTAAAAGTATATATTCTATTGATTTACATATATATATATATATATATATATATATATATATTATAGATTTCAATATAGTTTCATGACCCAATGCTGCTTAATGTTATTAATATTACACTATAAAATACATTATCATCAAACTTTCAATTATACTTTCTCTTTGTGTAAAAAGTGTGGTTTTGATTGTCAGTGTGATTGATCCGATGTAAGACGAACTGTGTGCCTTCTAATGAATGTGTGGGTGTGTTTACCACGTGCTGATCAGTATTTCTGGAGAAAATGGAAATGCCGTCATTTCTTGCACTCAGGCCGGTCCTGAATGTAATAGGCGGCATTTGGTTGATAGCTGGAGAATGACAAAAAAAGAAGAATGAATGATTGTCATTGAGACTCTGAAGGAGATGTATTTGGATGTCGTAGCATGATGGATATGGAAACACATTGTTTGCATTTGGTCAGTGATAAGGATTTTTTTTTTTTTTTTAATAAGTCCATTTAATAATGTTTAATCAGAAGCACGCTTGCAGTCAGTATTCTCAAACTACCCTGTACGATGTCTGACCGGAAGAGCTTTAAAATAACAGCCAGTGATGATCCACCCATATGTGTTTTATATATTGCTCACTCCTAAAAGTAAATCCTTAAAAATATATAAATTCAGACATGTATACCACCCTAAATTGGCATCATGTTTTCGGTTCAAACGGACAAATTGATTGAGCTCATTGGAGTGTGACAGCAAGTGTTGCAGATGTTTTGCTTCCCCGTATTTGTCAGAATGGACCACTCAGTGAAAAGGCATGAGCTTTCTACAAATCTCTCACAGAGTCAGGTTTGGGGTTTGAATGTAATGTGTGTGTTGTGCTAAAGATGGATTCTTTGTTTTACTTTTGAAAATGTTGACTGACAATCTTTGACTGTATTGAGAGTTGTGTGATGATGGAACTTTTTTCCTCTAATGTATGTTTTTGTATTTTAATGAATGAATGGGTTGGGACTTTTTGATGTAATCTTTTAACTGTATTATACAATACTGTTACTATTGAACATATTTATACAGATATACATATTTTTTGTATTCTTTTATCCTTATTTTTCCTCTTTTCTGAGCTAACTTTTGAACCCTTGTGTCTACAGTATTACAGACAGCATGCATTTGGATTTATCTCATTTTTTACACATATGTATGAATTGAGAATGTTTAAGAAATGCTTTTGCTGTCTTCATGTGTAAATTTATATGTCTAAATTAAATTAAACAAATCATTCTCTTGTTTGTGTGTGTGTGTGTGTGTGTGTGTGTGTGTGTGTGTGTGTGTGTCTCTGTCTGTCTGTTTGTGTAGAGGTGTCTGGGACACACCCGAGATATTTTTAGCTGATGTAACGCACAAGCATTTTTTTTATTAACCCATTTATCTCCACCAATAACCTTCAGTCAGTTTTGAAATCTAAATGGCTTATTTTAGTCATTCTGGCAACTCTGGGATTACTTTTAGATTACTTTCTGGTTCCTTTTTTAGTTTTTATTAATTTCAAAATTCTGATCACATGACATAGCCATTTAATACTGTAAATATTGAAAGACAGAGTAGTTTTTTTGCAAAGAAAAGTAATAAATTTAAATTAGATCAATATTTTTAATATAATTTATAGCAATTGTATGAATGATTTGTAACCATGTGATCAAAAAGAGTAAGTAATCTGATTATGAATATTTGTAACATTATAAAATCTGATATGATCTTATTACAAGTAATACAGTTTTGAAATTCATTGCAACCTTATGATTATTATGTATTTTTAAGATTGCATACATGTGTTGGAGAGTGACGATGATGAAAAAAGTGAGGCACATGTCTGCAGTCTGATTTGTTATTAAATCAGATCCCCGTTTTAGTAATGCTAAAACTATGACTTAGTTATGATTTAAACTATGACTTCCAAAAGTTACAGTTATGACATTTCAAAACACATTTATGAAAATGAACCTTGGTTTTACTTGAGTAAAATTGTAGTAACCAATATATTTGCATAACTACAGTTTTACTACAAATATGATGGCTAAACTATGACATGTCTAGCAAAACCATAATGTGTGGTTTGTCAACAATAATGTTCCAGTACTTTGATAAACTCTTTTTTTCTAAAGGCCAGGCGTTTCTATTAAATTATTCATTGCATAAAATGCACCTGCTCACTAAACTAGTTATTTTGGGTGAAATAAATCCGACATTTAGAATAAGCGCAAAACAGCAAATGTGCAGTGCTTTTAGAAGTTCAAGTGCCTCCGGATCAAACGCAGTGCGTTGATACAAAAACAAACAAATAAAATCCTTATTACAATACAACGAAATGATCAAAAAGGCATCCAGTGCCATATCATGCATTACATAACCTTTAAGTGGGCATCAGTGGTGACTGCCAAAAAGTGCCCGTGAACTCGCTGGCCCGAAGTGCTGCTTAATCCCACAATGCAGTGCATGGCGCGTCACTGAAGAACGACCATGATGGCGGCGGTCGGTGCACCAGAAGTGATTTCACAGCTGGAAAGCGCTGCCAAAGTTTTAATGGTGAGCATTTCGCCGCTGTTTTCACATCTCTGTCAGTGTGCTGTGAGCTCTGTGTGGGGGGTTCATCATGTGCGGGTCTCGCTGCTCGGTGGTTCGCGGGGAAACTCTCGGTAAACGCGGAGCGGAGCGTGGCGCAGTGCTCGACTCACTCCATCCCGCAAAAGCCCAGCGCAGACACCATCACCTTCATCATCCTCTTCATCGCCTCCGCCAAACAGCAGCGCTCTGGTGACAGGCTCGCGGTTCATAACGGTCGCCCTGGGCTCAGGCGAAGTGTCCCAGAGGCCTAGTTTGATCATCCAGCCTTGGAAAAGCGCGCTGGATGAGTTGAAGTGTGTCTGCTGGAGTTTCTTTATCAGCTGCTGTACTTTCACACGCTGTTGATTCAGCCGCATGTTTGAGGGAGAGCACGTTTAGCGAGATTTCAGGAACGACTGTGAGATTCTAGCTTCACGTCATCTCTTTATTACTCCATATCTTTCTTCTTCTGCCGTTGTAAGAGTTGACTAGCTATATGGTGAGCTAGCCGAAAGTTGAGAGCAGGACATGTGTAGTCAGATGATGGCCTGTGTTGTCCACTGGTAGTGCTTCTCAACCTGCTTATTTTAACAGACTGCATCTTTTGGCATCATATGTGGACTGATAACTTGAATTAAATAGTTTTATGGGCGTGTGAAGTTAAAGCATTGTTAGGATCTCATGGCACTTTTCATAAGTTACATTTATTCTTCACTTTGAGGCTTTAGGACTATAACATTTGTTCTTCTGTGTTTCTATTTGGTGAGTCAGCTTGGCTGTAACGTTAACAGTCTCTGAAGCTTTTAGTGTAGTATTTTGATCTTAATTTTACATGCAAGACATTCAGTGGTCTTGAAGAGTTCTGTGTTTAATAGCTAATGTTGATATTTGGAAATAAGGGAGGCAAATATAATGTTGCAAACACCTGTATTAAGTAATTGTATGAATAATGAAATGAACAATCAGTGCAATATAAATTAACACAGCTGTGACAGAATTTTGGAAATGAAATCAGGAACAACTTTCATTTGTGGTAATCGAGTCAGCCAGGATTAGCAATTGTTACTGACTAAAGCTAAAACCTCATCTTTTTTTTTCTTTTTCACACAGTTTTATTAATATGTTAAATACTAGAGGTCTATGGAGAAATAATACCATACTGTTAAACATTTTTGGTCTTGATGATTTTTTTAAATCTTTTTAACATTTCATCTGTTTGATCAAAATACAGAATCACTGAAATTATTTTTCACAATTCACTTATGAACCTTGATATTTTATAGAAATTGTAGTGAAATAGAAACTTCACTTTAAAAAAAAAAAAATCAATTTAACTTTAAAAACAAACAAAAATCTTTACTGTCTGTTCAAACAAAACACAATAATTATTTTGAAAATATATGATAAAAATAAACACTCTAAATGTATTGCAAAAGTTTGACAGCCAATCAGAATCCATACTTTTTAAAGAGAGCATTTTAAGCATCAGATGACAGAACTGCTCTCTGTGCTTATTATAGAACAATGTTGTGTGTTGGTGTAATTGGCTTTGAGCAAACCGTTTATCATTATCATTTGATGTGGTTTTTACCTGCTCAGTCTCAAAATGAGACTGAGTTGGTATTGTGATTATGACCTTTCTGCTACTTGAAACACATTTGCATTTTTCTTGTAAACGTATCAAGTAAGAGACATTCTTATAATAAAAAAAAGTCTAACATTAAATGTAAATTTAAATGCATGATACTTGAACATCACTTTGTGTCTGCCGGAGCCGTGACTGCCTGCCTGATTTATTTTTTTTCCAAAAGGCAAAGGTTGTACAAAATTTGATGGAGGTGGTTACCTCATAATTCTCTATGCAGGAAAAACCAACTGTAAAGCTCACAATTTATAATATGCATAAATACTGTGTATTCTGTGAGCATTGTTTTAGTTTACTTGCATGAAATCATATTATTCCTAAAATCACTCTACAGTTTTATTTATTCAGATCGGTTTTTATAAACCTGTTATTTGCTGTCTCTCTCCGTTCATCTAGCTTGGAGCCTGGTCAGTCGATCGCTGAACTATATAGATGAGTGCTTACGAAGTCAGAAAAGTCTAGGTTTTCTTATTTTTCAGTTAGCAGAAGGGTCAGACTGTAACCGTGAAGATCAGATATTAATTTGTTGTTGTGGAGCATCACATTCACTGATGTCACTGCAGTCATGCTTGTGCAGCAGATTAATCACTGAGATAGGGCTGGAATACATGACAGAAGTATATTTCATGATATTTTGCCATTTCTCTAAATTCAATAAATTACTTTATACTAACCACGTTTAAGGGGAAAGTTTCATTTTAAAGTATGTACTCAGAAATGTCATGTGATCATATTTCTTTCTTTATTTAGAACTTAAGGGCAATTTGATTAATGCAGAATCACGAAATATAAAACACTTTTGTTACAGCATACATTTGTGTCAGCATACATTGTCAACACATTGATGAGTGTTGAAGTGTTTTAGTGCATCTCTTTTCTTTCCCACTTTCAAGTTTTCAACCACTTTCCAGATTTTTTTTGAGAAGCGTTTATGGGAAAGGTTATCTGTTTGCTTTTTTATCTTTAGATTTAATATTGCAAAATAAGCTCTCGAAGTTTGCATATAACAGCAAATAATACAGAGAGCAGGAGCATTTGTTTCTTCTGAAATAACTTTTAAAAAAAAACTGTGAGTTTGTGTTAGAATCACGACTGGTAGGAGAACTGTTTTAAAATATTTTTTGCCTTCAAATCAGACTTCTTATTCAGATGGCAAAGTTTAACATGCCCTGTGATGTTTAGAAATTAAGTCTGTACAGGTTAGGGCTGCACAATATATAGCTTCAGCATCGATATCACAATGTGCGCATCGGCATTAGGCACATCGCAAGATATGCAATGTTGAGTCTGAATTATAGTTGACCAGGAGCCACACAACCCATCTGATTTGTAGAGTCACTGCTAAGTTTAACCATAATAGAGTAAAAGTTCATAGTTTACATGTGTTATAAGGCCTTTGACTGAGCATTTCAAGAGAGTTTGGGCATAAAAACGTATGATTTTTGGAGGTGTAGCAAAGATTAATTGTATTTATTTATGCAACAAAATCTTAGAATTTTTGTCTTGTTTCTTGTCCAAATATCTCAATTTTAAAGTGAAAATAAGACCCCATTGGCAGATAATTTTGCTTGTTTTAAGGAAAAACTCCTAATTTTGACATTTCTTTTGAAGGCAAAAACTAAACAATATTTTTACTTGATCTACAAGAGTTTACAACGAGAGAAAGCAAAGTAAGAAAAGCATTTTTTGCATTGTGATTATTCAATTTCTGTACCTGATTACTGTTAGACTCCCCAGAAAAAAAAGTTAAATGGAGCTATTCAAACCATCTTGTTACACTGTATACATATTGCAATATTTATCGCAGAAAAATTAAATATTGCAATATCAGATGTTTCTAATATTGTGCAGCCCAAGTATAGGCTGAGATTAAGTGGTCATTTGTTGCTGTTCAAACATGTCTGATGTCATGTCACTGTCTATACAAGTCTCTGATTGGAATCTGATTGAAGGCATTTTGAAACAATTCTGGAAGTGCGCGGACCCCATTTACTTACCAGAGCCTGTAAGGCATCTGTCTATAGCTCTTTATGATCATTCTAAACATCATGATTTGATTATATGATGTTGTGTTTAATGTTACTAGATGACATGTTAAATGGTGTGAAGGGGCTTTGGGATGAGCACACATGATCCTGTCTGCACTTTTCGAGATGAATGCTCTTGGTTTCTCCTCTACCAGGGGCTAAATCTTTAAAAAACAAAAAGTACACCCATTATATGTTTGAGGTTGAGTGTATTAAAACCCTAAATTAAATGCAAAAGAGAATGTTATCTGCAAAAACAAACAAAGCCATTGTGTCTGTCCCAGTCTGTCACTGCATTGCCACAGGCATAACTGACCGTGACATGTGCGTAAGCTCGGTTAAAAGTGAATGTCATACTGATAAACTAAATGAATTTAGTAGATTAGATGGCTACAGCCTTAATATTTATTACAGTTGGGTGTTTACAATAAATATCTCATGTCAACATGCATCATTGCTTTGCTTTGAAATTAATGGATTTAGCCTGAATGTATTACCAAAGTGTTTTCTTGGGCTTTGTACACAATTCAATGACTAAAGCTACAATTCTCACTATTAATTAAGACTTATAGCTCAATAAATTACTAATTTGCTGCTTATTAATAGTTAGCAAGGTGGTCGTTGGTTAGGGATGTAAAAGAACACCAGATTTTATAAGTACTAATAAGATGCCTTAATAATAAGCAGGTAATTAATAATTAATTAATAATTGGTATTGCTACTTAAACTAAGATGTAACCAATTTTATTTTTGCGTGCTACGTTTTTATACTTTTCTTTATTTAGTGTTGAGGTTTCTTTCCAAAAAAGTTTCAAACCATAACAGGTGAGCTTTGCACACAGCTATTGTCAGATAAGTCATATAGCAGTACTAATATCTTGTTCATGGTTTCACACTAGATTGAGACTGAAGCAAATGAAGCAGAACTCTGCAGGATTCACAAGAATTGATAGGGTGTAATTATACTCTTGTTCTTGTAGCTCAGGCAGGCAGTCTTCAACCAGCAGGAGATGGGATTTGATATTTGTGTATTGGACAAATGGCTTAGTGGCACATTTTTTCCAGTGCCTCCTGCTGCTAATCTGTCCTAGAGGTTTGCAGTAACTGTTCAGTGTGACATGATGTCCTGTGGCTCGTTCATGCTGCTAAAGCTTCATCTGCACAGGGAAGGTGTTCCTAATGTGCAGCTTGGGTTTGTTTTATATTCCTATCAGGCCGTGTGAAGGGATCTGTGTGTGGATGTATGAAATGATGCCGCCCTCTCTCTTATCTGGTCACTGTGAGTTTGATGACTGCTGTAATTAGGAACATAATGTGATGTTAAATGTTATGACTCAAGTGTGTGATGCGTTCACGGGGGAGACAGGCTTGGTTTGTTCTTGTTGTGTGTGTGTGTTGCTTTAATTGCGGTTATTTGAGGTAACCAGGAAACTTCAGTTGTGTTTTTAGTAAAGTGTTTTACTGTTATTTAACGTAAAGTTTAGTATTGTAATTTATTTCAAATTATTTTGTTTATTTCAGAGAGAGAGAGAGAGAGAGAGAGAGAGAGAGAGAGAGAGAGAGAG
>CAIGQV010000001.1:8025809-8095029 GCA_903798115.1 Danio jaintianensis
TATATATATATGTATGTATGTATGTATATATATATATGTATATGTATGTATGTATATATATATATATATATATGTATATAAATGTATATAAATATGGTGTTACACATTTTAGAATTTCATTCAGAAATAATGCAAAACATGCTAGCTGTAAATATTAATAAAACAAGCTTGCATATTAGTTCAAAACTTTTAAATTGAACAGCATTCGGGGCAGAAAAAGATGTGTAAATGTAAAACATTGAATATAAGCATTTATCATACATCACTAGTTTAAGCTTGACATTTAAAAAATATATATTTTAATTAGTTTAAACTAGCAACATGTGCCTCATTTAGCGCCAGTTCAAATGCGTATGTGATGTTTTGTACTTACACATTTCAGATATGGTATGTAGGTTTTACTTCTGCATTTGCTTGTCATTGTCTTAGCCTGCTTGTGCTGGTGTTGGAGTTAAATCATGAGCTGTGATTGATGGTGAGCGTGAGTCTGTGTGTTTTAGCTCTGTGAGGTGTTAATCCCACTCAGGCTGACTTTGTGTCTCTGTGTCTCTTTAAAGAGATCTGAGCTGGCGTCTGTGCCAACCAGGGTCACATATCACTTACAAAGGAGCCCTGTGCCAAGCCCTTATCGTGCTCAATAAGTGTGCCTTTAAACACACAGCTCATTGAGTGCTGGGCTGGAATGTCGGCCGGCCGTTTGTGCATTGATGTGTTTGCATAGTTTCAAGTCATATTAATTGCCCACTGGGCGCTGGGGGGAGATGCTGCTTTGATATGAAGAGCACATTTGTTAAGGACACAGAGAGGACAGAGTGGCTAAGTTTATTGGTGTATATTTTTTTAAATTGACTAGTTGGTAAGTTGTTTGAATGGCTCTGTTTTTTGTATGTTTTTGTGTGTTTCATTGCTAGCTGCATAGCTATATATTATAAATGTTTTGTACGTTTAATTGATTTTTCATGCATCAAAACAAAAGTGTAGTGCACCTAATACAGCTTTAAACCCCTGCCCCTCATATGTTTGTTTTATTTTTTAGAGAATCATTTAATTGTTTTTCTGGCTTTTTTTTATTTTATTTAATTGTAATTTCAAGTCTTTATATTTAGTCACTGTCCTAAAATTTTAGATAATTAAAAGTATAATAATTCATTATGGTTGAGTTCTCTTATATATTTGATGAGGACACCAATAGGATGTCTCATCTTAGACTCCTGTTTAATATTATTTGTTAGCATGCACTTTTGTATTTAAAATTGAAAAAAAGAAAAAAATGTCTTTTAAAATGCAAAGATGATTGTTTTTAAAGTCTATATTGTTTACCCAGACTGCATTTTTGTGGTAAATGATACGGTAAAAAAAAAAAAGTTAAATTTCCATCCTTTTTTTTATTACTGTCATTTTAAAGCTGAATTTTCACAGTTAATACTAGTTGTTAATGTCACATGATATTTCCGAAATCATTAATGAATATTTCTTATCAAACTGTTAAAAATTTCTTAAAAGAATAGGCTTTATTTGTAAGAAAAAGATTTAATATACAGTTGAAGTCAAACTTATTGCCCTGTAATTTTTTCCTAATATTTTTAAGTTAATGGAGATCCTTTTTTAAACAGTAGTTTTAAAAACTTATTTCTAATAACTAATAAAAAAAAAAGGTCTATTCCAAGGTGATGACAGTACATAATGTTTTACTAGTTATTTCGCAAGATACTAGTATTTCACTTGAAGTGTTTTTTTTTTTTTTTTTTTTTTTTTTTTTTTTTTTTTTTTTTTTTTTAAAGGCTTAACTAATTATTAGATTAACTAGACAAGTTAGTTTAATTAGGAAAGTCATTGGAGAGCACTGGTTTGTTTTGAATCCAATCAAAAATATATATTTTTACTGGGCTTATAATATTGACCTTGATTCCAACTAGGAAAAAAGAATAAAAAACTTTCTCCAGAAGAAAAATATCATGGAAAGTACCGTGAAAACTTTCATTGCTAATAAACATCACTTGGGCAATATTTGAAAAATGTGTATTTAATACATGTTATTCTTTGTTTCTAAAATACGAAAAATAGTCATCCATCATGACCCATCTTTTATCTCTCTGTGAGTGAGTGAGTGTGTGTGCGTGTGTGTCCTTCCTGACAGCCGCTTAGACTGTGTTCTCCTCAAAGTGCCGCCGCCTCTCAGTAGTAAAGGCATGGCATGCATGTCATCTGTCTGTGACACACTCCCTCTTGACGTATGGACATGGTCGTTTGTGTGATTCCTAAACATGCGATTCTGCTCTGCCTGTCCATGGCCCTGGTGACCTGGGCCGGGTTTTGGTCAGGTGCTCTGAATGGCAGAGAGAGATGACAGATGGCTGTGTGCCTCTCCTCATCTCAAACACACAAATGCACATGCACGATTGGAAAAGAGCTTTGTAGGACTGTTGTCTGGGGCTAGACGGTGGGGTGGAGGGCATTCTTTGGACTGTGAGGGGAATCTTAAGAGGGAGGATGTGATGCTCAGGTTTCCTAATGGACTTGGATCTCAGCTCTGTCTCTGGCATCAGGCGGCTCTCAGCACTCTCATAATCATTATGTTCACTGAATGTCTTTTGATTGATTCAGTCTGCAGTCCTGAGCTAAACATGGCATGTTAACTTGCATGTAGATACTGCTTTATACGACCCCATTCACTTCAGTGTCCACATTAGGTTAATCGGCCTCACAAGGATGTCAGTTCATACTCATTCAACCACATAAACATCTATGCTACAAAATCAGTCTGGTCAGATGTTTTTTTTCCACTGCTGAACGTTAAGGGTGGGAATAACCAGAGTCCTCACAATACAATACAATAATATCACAAAATCTGTGTCACGTTATGATATCACTATTTATATATTTGATAAATTTATATATTCTGTGATTAAATTGCATTTTATTACATTTTTCCAACTGTAAATTATATTCCCAAAGAAAAACTTTGGCAACATCTGCTTTAACTAAACAAAAAAGTTTTTTTTTTATTGCTGAAATGCAAAATGGGATTGACAACCTGACCAGAACTTTAATGAAAACCTCTCTTAAATGTTGAATGTACTTTTCTGTGATGTCGCCAACTTTATTTTACTTTAAAGTTACTACATGCTGAAGTAATTAGTACTCATGCTGAGTAGTATAATAAAATATTGCCGATATATCAATATAGGATTCTGTGTACCAATATTGTTTTGCTGTGTAAAAGTTGACTAGCTGAAAATGCCTGTTTACAGCTTTATTTACCATTGTTCACTTGTGATCAAACAGACAAAAATCTGTCTTAAAACTAGGTGTAAACATGGCATTTGAGTGTCCATAGGGCTGTTTTTTTTTTTTATTAGACCTGACAACTGTAACCCATCAAGCTTTTATCTTTGTAATAAACTTATAATGAATTGTTGTAATCTGTTTGTTCACAGCATTTGCATTGAATAATGCTACTCTAAGATGCTGAAAACCAGATCAAAAGCTGCACAAGTATAAATGAACAGTGCTGTGCTTCACTTTGAAACGCATAGCATGATACAGTATCCAGTTCATATACTTAAATAGACTGCAACCTTTTTGTTATGCAGAAATCAAAATATTTATTTTAGTTAATTCGGCAGATACATTTTGAATTTACGGAAATTACCTTTAAATTAAATTGAGATCAGTTGGTTTAGCATTTACAGCCTGCCTGTTATCTTGTTTAACTCTTTAAAGTAAGAGGCTACTATCTTCTCTGTGTGTAGCACATCTCTAGCTGAACTGTGTGTATGACTTTGAATTCACCCACTGAACTCATTTGACCCTCTATTCTCTCTCTGCCTCAGACCCTCTATTTTCTCTCTGCCTCAGACACAGCATGAGTCTGTCTCTTAAAGCCTGCATGTCAGACTTCATCTTCCTCATAACTTGTTCTGCTTTTCTTTTTTTTCTTTTTTTTTTATATGCGAAACGCCTCAAATACAGCACAGATAAATATTAAATCTTTCCATCTGAAAGACATAAAAGCATGCATGTGCTTTTATGTGAGTATTTGTAGTGTGTCCATTTGAAATCAAAGGAATTATTTCTTTTTTGGAAACAAATGCCAGATTGACTAGATATAGGTACATTAAGATTTAATATGTTTTGGGTCAGTTTAATTTTTTGTCTTCTAAAAAGTTAAATATTTTTATATGCATGTGTGTATATATCTGTATACATGTTTCTAATGCTTCAAAAAATTTCTGCATACAATCCATGCTGTTCTTTTGTACAAATTATTCATTTTAATTTCTTTAATCTTAATTTTTTTTTCTTTTAAATGGTATTAATATTTCACAATATTAATGTATTAACTGTATTTCTGGCCAAATAATTCAGCCTTATTGAGTGGAAGAAACTTGTAACAATTTTTACTGACCTTAAACTTTTGAACACTGAGGGATATGCAACAAATTTTTTGGATAAATTCATCAGTTACCCTATTGAAGGGCATTGCTGCTATTTATTCAATCTTTTTTTAATCATATACGCTAAAGTTGCTGTTTATACATGTGAAAAAAGGCAACCGTTGGCTTTTGGGTTTTGTTTCACACTGTTTTTTTATTTATTTCTCGGGCATCTCATACCATGAGTGATTTTAAAGGGATGTATCACCCAAAATTAAAATTGGCTTCATTTACTCACCCTTCAAGTTTTACAAACCTGTTTGGGTTTCTCTCTTCTGTTGAACATAAAATATTATATTTTGAAGAAAGCTGGAAACCTGTACCCATTGACTTCCATAGTATTTGTTTTTCCTACAATGGAAGTCTGTATCAGATTTTAGGCTGTGCAGAAAAAAGAAACTCATTAGGTTTGGAACTACTTGAGGGTGAGTAAATTATGAGTAAACTTTCATTTTGGGGTGAACTGTCTTTTCAAGTCTTGTGTGTCAAGTTTAAAATACTTACATTTTTAAAATGTCTTAAAACGGCTGCTCTATGTACTTCCTGAGTCTAGTTCTGTTAAAACTTGATGTCCTTTGTGAACTACCACAGAGTCTTGTCTTCTAGTCACCGCTCTATGTCCATTCACTTTTACAGGACTAAGTTGAGACCGACTAGTCAGTTTCCTCATATCTCGTGTCTTCAGCAGCTGAGACGAGGGCTGGTGGAAACGAGTCATGTGTTCGTTTGTGAGTAAGCCCAGCTTGGATTTCAGTAGGCCATATCTTTAGTCACCCTCCCCGTTTTTTAATGTGCTCGCACACTTTTCCAGCAATGCCTCCAAGTGACATTAAGTGACCGGCTGGTTTATCCACTGCACTCGTTGGCGTCTGTCCATCCATCTATCCATCCATCCATCCATCCATCCGTCCATCAGTCAGTCTGTATCAGACCACTGGTGGTCAACACACTCGCTTTAGCCGCTCTCCCTCGAGGCCCGTCTCTCCTCAGCACGGGTCACTCAGAGGTCTGCCGGCCCCTTGCTATTTATAAGAGGCCGTAAAGTCAGGTCTGCTCTGGATGGGCACATGCAACACTCTCCATCACACTTTATTCTAGAGCGGCCACATATTTGTGTGCTGTAGGATACTACTTTGATTCTATGAGCAGATACTGTAATGTTGGTGTGTGTGTGAGTGAGAAAGCGTCTGCATTTGTCTTCTGGGAGTGACTGTGGGTCCGGCCCAGAGGAATGCATTGCCTTTGCCGGTAACTGGCTTTGATCAGACATTCCTGTGGGAGCCTTTTCTCTCTCTCTTTCTTCTCATGCTCATTTTGTCGCTCTTTTTTTTTTCTTTTCTTTTTCTCCTCCTCTTTTCCCAGTGGGCTGCATATGGAAAGGGGGATTTTTTTTCTTTTAAGAGGTAAACATTTTGTGGGAGGGGACAGTACTATTGAAATATGGTAACGCTGTTGCTGAGAGCAACGATAGAGAAAGCTGACATTAGGGATTAACTGCACAACAGAGCAGGAGGAGCAGGCAGTGACAGAAGGAAAAGGGGCTCACAAACGTCTGTCTTTATCCATTGAGCTGTTGTCCTTAACTGAGGTGTCACTGGGGAGGCACTACATTGCCATGTTTGAAGCCACTCCGAATGTCATGCTCAAGCCCACCGAGTCCTGGAGGGAGTCTCTTCTAGACCACAGAGTCATGGACCTTTTCTTCACTGTGAGTACAACCTTTTTTTAATGACATAACATTTAATTTAACAGTTGCATTCAGTTTTGTTTGTTATTTTTTGGTCAGTACCTGCTTCTCACCTTACATTTAATCATATTCTCCATCCTTCATTTTTTCCAGTTCTGGAACCAGTATTAGTACCAGTGTCAGAACCAGTATTAAATAATCAATATTGAGCAGATATCAAGATCTGAAGTATGTATGGCACAGTTAGAATTAGTGAGCTGCACTTTTATGAAACACAATGCAAAATGTTCATGTGATGCTTTGCAACCAAAGACATGAGAAGTCCATTCTGGCTTTTCTAATAATTTGAGGAAGGAAAAATTGGAAGGAAAAATGTGTATATAATAAAATATCACACACAGTGTTGTGTTTAAAAAAAAATAAAAAAATGTAAATGCTTTGAAAATGTACAGTAAACCTAATATTTTGAAATGATTTTACAATTTAAATAATACATTTGTTATAGAATTCTATTGTAACATTGTCACTAATGTACACATCAGTAAATGCATCCCTTTTGATTCAAGCATTTATATATTTTTAGAAAAAACTTTAGTGACTAGCCTTTAGATATAGAGTATATGATTTATTCTATCCCAGCTTTCAAAAGTCATGCGTGTTCTTGAATTTATGCCTTTGGTTTGAAACTCAATCTGTGGGTCACTCAGCTGTCTCAGAGCAAGCTGTTGTTTAACCATGTTTGGAGGTTTCATGGCAATAATATCAACATTACAACCAATTGTTTAAATTGTCCACTGAATGATTATTACAGATTATGCATTAAAAATGTATTTTACTGAGATGTAAATCTTTCATGACTATTGAGTATATACCATAATACCCCATAGTGTTTTTTAATGTGAACATTCTAGTTCAGTTTGGAGATTGTTGAAAAAAACATTACCAGCCAGAAGCAGTGAAGATTTTTCATCATCTTATCAGTGTTGTTTTATTTATTTTCTAATTGCCCATTTTAACTGAATCGTTTTATTTGCTCTGTGAAAGTAGCATACATTTTAGACTCCAAAAGATCAGGTGTTGCGTGTGTATCCGGCATAGTACACCTTGAGATCATTATAAACTCAATGTGTGGAAGCTCATTACGTCTCTCAGAAGTAATGCCTGTGTGGCTCAGGTTGTGATGTGTGGAACAGTTCTGTCAGGTTACCGTCGGCATCAGTGTTGCTCGTGCCAAATAGCGTTCTTCTCTTTCTCCACTACCATTACACGCTCTCCCTGAGCCCTGTGCTGCCAAATAATGCTCTACTTTCCACCATCAGTCTGGGCTTGTTTCTATGGCCAGATTAGACATTACTTTCCTTCACTTTTCTATTCAGTAATGAGTTTCCAAGGTACCAATAATCTGCTTCATCATTCACAGCGCTTTTGCGTGGAGGCTGATATCTGTAAACTGGCGACAAACTGCACCCGTCTTAACAAGGGTCAGTGTTGTTGACCTGGAGGTCAAGGGCTGTTCAAACAGAAGTGGCTCATTTGTCTTTTCTGGGATTGTCTGTTAAGGTTGTTTTTTTTTGGGGGGGTGCTTAATATTAAACTGTTTGTTTTATTATTTACTCACTTATTTAAACAATTTTAAATCTAATTTCTTACTCATCTAAAATATTAATGAATTTAATTATTCAGTATTTTATATTCTTACGAATATAATTTCTGCTCTTCTGTCTGTCATTTTTGCCCCTCTTGTAATTTGGTAATAAATTTTCAGGTGAAAATTGCCATTTTGTGACCAAATATATTGTTCATGTTTGTATTTTGTTTCACCCAAATAAAAATGATAATCTCAAAATTTCAGCCAGGGACTTCTGGTTGAGTTGATACAGAAGGATAAAATCCTAAAAATATATATATTAAGTTGCACAAGCATAATAATAAATACTATTTTTATCCACACAGGCATTAAATTAGCAGATTAGAAAGATTTCTAAAAGATCATATGACAGCAATTAGTAAAAACAGCTGAAATTTTCCTAAATTTAACCTAGTTAATTTCACCAAAAACAATACACTGAAATATGGATAATGGAATTTAAAAAGTAATAATACTTCAGCAAATTTACAGTAATATTGTGAAGTAAGTATAGCCTGGGCGAGTGACTTTTTCAATGATTTTTAAACGGGAATATAAATACTGGCATTTTAATCATTTGGGGGTTTTTTTCTAATAAAGTTGGAGTGCTAAACAAGAACTGCAAAAGTAATGAGCCAGATTAAAACATTCATCAGCCATGTGTCAGAGCACACATATGTTGATGTCTAGACAGCAGCTCTTATAGACTCTGACATTAAGATTGTTTGGGAGTTCAGTGAAGTCTCTTTGGACCTGAGCATGATGTTGAGTGGTTTGATGCCAGTTCCTCAGGGTGTTGTTTGGGCAATGTGATATTTGGTGGTATTTACAGCGGGTGGGGGAATGTTTTTGTTAAAGGATGAAGAGGGCTCAGCTGTCACACCCTCTGTGTCTCTTTACAAGTCTCCTTGTAATTGTGTGTGTGTGTGTGGTGTGTCCTCAATGTTTCTCTAGGCCAGTGCCGGGGGATCTGTGTGTGTATATAGGGTGAGTTATTGAGCGGGAGGCCTAGTGTTCGTGTGTCGGCTTGTCAGCGGCGTGTGTGTATTTGCTGTCATGTCAGCTGTTGCTTCTCACCTCTCAGCTGTGCCCTGAACAGACGAGGGGGCGTCCAGACACGCGCTGCTCGGGTCAGAGGTGACTAGAAATGAGCTGCAAGATTAGACTCTGAACCCTGGATTCAAAGCCCCCGTTAACAGCCTCCAATCCTCCCTCAGGTGGTCAGAAGAGATGGAGAGCTGTGGTCCTCCGTCTGAAGAGAAGTGTTCTCTTTTTGATTGCCTCTCAGGGCTTTGGAAAGATGCAGAAGAGAGAAAAACAAGTGTAACTTAAAATAACCCTCATATTCTCTCTGCATCTAATAAAGTCTTGGTTGTGCTAACATTTTCCTACCAGGCAAATCTGACTGGAGGGTGTTTTTGTTTGTGGTTTTAGTTAAGGTTTGTTCTCTTACACCCTCGGTTTTTCACATGTACTTATATAGTAACAAACAGTCAGATTTTTATATTTCCATAAAATGGGTGAGCGTCAGACAAAACATGTCTGGGTTGCATTGCAATAAAAACTCAAAAGCTTGGAGGAAAAAATTGCATAACCTTAGGACCTTACAATTCTTTTTCATCAAATTGTGACAGTTAAGCCCATTTCTCCCAAATTCTCATTGTAACTTCTCTTACTCATTTCAACTTTTTTCAAGAATACTCTTTAGAAATGTAATATGGATTCTCAAAGTGTTTTAAAAAACATATTAAATATGCCATCAAGTCAAGTCGAGCTTTTATTGTCATTCCGCTACATGTGTGGACATACAGAGGAACGAAATATCGTGTCTCGCAGGACAGCGGTGCTACATAGATTAATAAGTACAAACACAACTATAAAATAAAATACTTAGACTACACATATAAGACAGGCTTTACAAGTACTTTTACATAAAGTCATAAAGCTTTTTTTATTATTATTTATTTTTTCTTTTAATTACTTTAAGTCTATTTTTGAATTGCAAGACTGAGAACATTTTATGTATTGGAGAGTAAAGCCTCAATTTTATTTTTTTTTTCTTAGATTTTTTAATACATTAATAAATGTTTTATTTACTATTATGAGGAGCAGTATACATATTGTATTTTGTTATTCTGCTTCATACAAATCAGCCTAAATTTTGTAATTAATTTACTTTTTCAATATTTTTGTATTGCAATAAAATTTATTTCATTCATTTGAAATGCAGAATGCATTTCATTTTCTATTATTCATATGTACTTTTTAAAATTCGTTTTTTTTTATTGTCTTATTTTTTACAGCATTTATTATGTTATGTATTTATTAAGTTCATGTAAGTTTCAGCATTTACTAGTTCATTACTAAAACATTTATGTAAACATTAATGTGTACCATTAATTAAGATGAACATTTTCATTAGCAAAGGTTAATAAATGCCTTACAATTAATGGTAGTGTTAGTTAATGCATCAATTAATGGAAACAAATGAGACTGTAATTCAAAATGTAAAATATTTTAGTCTAATTCTTTTAAAATTATGATTTATTAAAAAAAATCAAGATTCAAGACATCAGTGTTTAGTGCAGAGCATTGAGTTTTAGAAGTTGAGCTCAGATTGTGACTCAGAGCATGTGCGTGGTTTGTTTATGGTATAAACACAATCAAGGCTTGTTATGGCACTTTGAGTATAACGCTGTCGTGAGGTGATTGATTGTGGCCTCTGATTTTGTAACAGGATCTGAACCCGCTGAAAATGTGGCTGGAGCAACAAGCAGTGAGAATAGAAAGCAGGAGAAGGTCTAATCCTCCCAGTGGACAGACACAACTCTTTGTGTTTTCTCTATTAATAGGTCTCCCTACCGCTTTTCTCTCTCGCATTCATTTCGGAGAGCTACCTTGTCTTGTTTTGATTTAGACGGCCCCCTCGCCCCCTGCCAGACTCTAACTATAGTCGGACTCAAGGCGATTGGCATAGTTTACATGGTGTGGATGTTCTACAGCGCAGCTGTTTTTACAGAGCATGCTGCTCAGAGCGTTGGCCTTGTACTCTTTTTCTTTCTTCTCTCTTTCCCTGTTTCCCTATCCAATTCTCTCTCTCTCGCTCTCTCACACACCCCACCTCTCCCTCCCTCCCTCTGTTCTTCAGCTCAGAGGATGATTTCACACTGCTTCACCAGACAGGGCTGTGTATGGTGAGTTAGCCTTAACACTTTACCCAGTGGCTGATGTTCACGCGTGTCTGTAGGAGCTGGTATGTATTGGGGAAATGCAGCTTTAGCTTTCAGATCCTTCAGAAGGCTCCATCCGACTTGGTGCACCTCTTCACACAGCATCTCCAGCAGAACGTCTGGCGAACAGACCAGCAAGAGAAAGATTCCAGGCATTTAGAAAAGAAAAAGAGCAAAGGGGAGTGTGCCAAACATCCACATGTGCTGGAGTCGGTCCTCTCAGAAACGTTTAGCCGTCTCTCCGACTATGTAGCGCTCTCTTTACGCCACTCGTCTTTGGACTCTATTGGTGATTGAGAAGCTGGACTGATTGATTGGTTTGGGTTGTTGTGGCAAGGTTTTTTTTTTGTTTTTTTTGCATTAGTTGTCGAAGGTGAGGGGTATTCCCCAATTTTCCTCCGTTAATTGTTTCACAGAGCAGAAGGTTTGGGAGACTTGCGTGAGATGAGAAATGGAAGACAGACTTGTGTATTGGTGCGTAAGAGAGAGCAGAAGAGGAGGAGGAGAGAAAGTATGTTTTTGTATGTCAATGAGAGAGGCTTTTCTCTGTGATTCAGGGAGACTTTGTGTGCGTTCCCCAGCCCGAGTGTTTTGTCAGCTGCCCATGGGTTGGTCTGCCGTTCCTCCTGGACGCTTTGAGGGGGCCTGTCTGGTTTTCCTACACTGTAGAGTTAATACCTACAGTCTCTCCAGCCTCCACTGCTGCTCTTCTCTGTCAAACGCTCAAGATATGATCGCTTTCTTTGAAGAAGAATGTGTTGATGTTGGATGTCTTTTATCGCTGGTATACAGACATTAAAATCCACTCTTGTGTTTATTGGAATATCGGTGGTCTGGGATCAGGCATGCTCCTTTTAGTGGGTTTTTGAAGATAGGATTGGTTCTCATCATCAGATTGACTGATGTCAGGTAATAGCATGTGTTTCAGCCCGTGTGTCTTGTCTTGTAGGTGCACAGAAAGATCAGAGAGGACTCGGACATGGCGCAGGACTCTCTTCAGTGCCTGGCTCAGCTGGCCTCAATGCATGGTCCCATCTTCCCCGATGAAAGTGCTCAGGTGGCCTACCTGGCCCACCTGGTGGAAGGATTGCTCAACATGATCAATGGGTGCGTTTCTCTGAGACCTCCAGTAATGTGCTGCACTGCATGCATGAAATGGTTGTCATTCGAACAACCAAATGAGTTAGTTTTAATCATAGGATGACAGCACAGCAGTTGTTTCTAATGCATGGAGGAACATGACTGAAACATGTCTTGATCACAAAATCAATACATTTGTTTATATTTTAATTACTTGTTATTATTTCAGAAACTTTTAATCAAATTAAAGCAGTTTAAATATCTTTGTGGTTTTAAACAGACTTAATTCTCTTTAGGTTAATGGCCCACACATGTTCTTGACAATTCCACCATATAACTGAGTTGGAAAAATAAGTCACAAAACTGCTGCCCCATTTATTCATGATAATGACGATGACAATATTATGATATTTTAATTGTATTTATTTTATTTATGTATTTAGAATGCCTAAATTGTTTTATTTAGCTAATTAAATAATCTTTAATAATCTTTTAATATAATAATAATAATAATAATAATAATACATTAACAATTGCTACTAATATTTAATTATTCAGTATTTTTATTGCTAATTCCTTAATCGAGCATGAATGACGAATTACTCTTGAAATCCTGTCCCGGATATTATCCATTAATAAAGTTACATTTTGACACTGTTGTACAGCATGCATTGGCATATCTCTGTGTAAGTGGTGGCATTGTAAAAGCTCTGTAATGTCTATAAAGATGGAATGATGTCTCCGCAGCTTTAAATAACACACACATTCTCTCATACACTGCTGTTTGGAATTTGAGAACAAGCGAGTGAGTCCGGGGTCTTTCTCTCTCTCTCTCTCCTTCTCCCCAACCCTCCCTCTCTCTGTCTCTGCCATTCTGTAATCACCTATTCCTGGAGCATTTTTCCAGTTGCATCATCGGAAAACCATGCGGCAGGTCCGCCAATCTGCTGTGATTGAACTCTTCTGCTTACAATTTAAATCCATCTGATATGGGTTAGAGCCACAGATGGGACCATAAAGAAAGGCAGACCTCGAGTGCTCTTTCAGAACTTAGGGAAAAAAAACATGTGTTCCCAGAAAACAGGTAGTTTGCCAACACAACAGCAGTTCAGTGTGTGGTAGAAATATCCCTGAGCTGCAGGTATTTGCACTTCTAGATGGATTATGAAGGGGATAATTCACTCAAAAATTAACATGCTCATCAGTTACTCATCCTCGAGAATATTCTGAAGAATGTTGGAAACAGGCAGCAATTGACCTCTATATTAGGTAAGAAATGCTATGGAAGCCAGTGGATAAACCAGTTTCAAACATTTTAAGTATGTCTTCCTTTGTGTTTATCAAGATAGAAATGCAAATAAGTGTTGCAATAAGTGAAGGCTGAGTAAATGATGACAATTTTAAATTTTGGGTGAACTATCATTTAAGCAAACCTGAAATGTGCAATTACAGTAGATTTGTACTGTATCTCATGTGTACGGTTTACTTTGATTCATGCTGTATCTCACACCCCAGATAAACCCAGTTAGAAGAACAATGATGGAGGTTGGTTTTGGTGGAAAACCTTTAACTGTGAGGCATCTGACTATAATTATTTACTGTCCTTTTGTATTGTTGTTGTTTTTTTCTGATAGTATTGAGATTGAGGACTCTGAGGCCGTGGGCATCTCTAACATCATCAGTAACCTCATCAGCACATTTCCTCGAAGCGTTCTCACTGCACTTCCAAATGAACTCTTCGCCTCTTTCATTAACTGCCTCACACTTCTCACATGTTCCTTCGGTCGCAGCGCTGCCCTGGAGGAGGTGGTGAGTACTGCAAACCACTGCCAACAACAGTACACTTTTATTCAGTAGCTGAGGTCTATGAATGACTTTATTATGGCATGGCTTAATTCTTATTTATATAATTAACATTTAATTCTATATGTATATTTAAAGAAAGAGAAAGAAAACTGTTCTGTCAAAGCAGACAAAATAAAACCATTAAACCAGTGTAATTTTTCACACCCACATTTACAGCTGATATTGACACTTTGAATTTCACTTAGATTCAGTTCTTTATTCAGTTTTGGTCAGTACACTGAAAATTATTTTCTCTTGTTTTCAGTCCACTCAGCTAGAAATTCTTAAATTAAGAAGCACTTTCCAAACAAGAAAAATATATATTTTCCTGTTTTTAGAAAAAGTTACATTTAAGTGAGTTTTTCTACAAGCAAAATAGTCTTCCAGTGGTTTAGTAGAGTGAGGAAATCTTTTTTCAAGCTGAAAACATTAATCATGTTTTCCTTCAATTATTTTATCAAAAGTAATTACTTTATTAAAAACCACAATGTAGTTTTGAGTTAATTTTTGTATTTGTTAATTTTTTTTTTATGCAAATCAATCAGAACATACAATACAGGGAAGTAAAAAAAAAAACTTTCATTTTACTTGCTCCTTTTCTAACTACTTACATTTATGCAAATATAGTATGAAACAATTTTGTTTAAACAATGAGAATGAGATTCAGGAGTGTGCGATGTTTGAGAGGCCTGTCTGTCAGCCAGTAACTTGTTAACATCAAGCAAATATTATCCTGCATTTATTTTTCTCATTCATGTTTTTCTAAACTGAAATTAAATGTTTTCCTCCGAATGTTATGCTTTTTTTAACTGCTTTCATTTTAGTATGTTTTGAAATGTCATTTATTCAAAATTTTCACACCCTAATCTTTTAGACATAATTTTATCAGTTTAATTATGACATGTATTATTATCAATGTTAAAAACATTTTCATTTTAAGGACTTTTGATGCATAGAAACCTCTTTTCGATCACTTTAATGCCATCTTAATTTCTTTAGAAAAATACTGACTCTAGACTTTTGAATATAGTAGAAAAAGTTTCTTATTAATGCTTTTTTTTTTTTTTTTTTTTTTTTTAAATGTTTACACGCAGTATTGATATTGATGATAATAATAGTAGTAATAAAGAATTATTATATTATAATGTAGGTACTATTAAAAATAATGATTTAACACAGTTAAGATCAGCATAAAAGAATAATGTGTACCTTTTAATATCTACCTTTTTGGGACAGTAATGAAATTTGAGCAGAGAATTTAATTTAAAAAAAAGTGTGTGTTGTGTGAAATAATTAGCTAAAAAAAGTCACGTCTGTCTCTTTGTCTCAAGCTGGATAAGGATGACATGGTATACATGGAGGCATATGATAAGCTGCTGGAGTCGTGGCTGACGCTGGTGCAGGAGGACGAGCACTTCCCCCGGGGCTGTTTCGTCCAGCCGGCCGTGCAGGTCTTTAACTCCTACATCCAGTGTCACCTCGCTGCTCCCGACGGTACCAGAAACCTGGTCAGAATCCACATTCACATCTTTGCTAAATCCTGTCTGTTAACATTGTCAGGATGTCTCTGGCTTTTTCAATTCATTGGTAATTTGTTGCTTTTCTTGCAATTCTTTTTTGTTGACTTTGTGGTTTGCTTTTCATCTTAATTAAAATGGAAAGCATGAAGCACAACAAATGTCGAAAAAAAATGGCTTTCTTTCAAAAGAATCGCCTGCCAGCTCCAGCAGATGGTTAAGTCGTATGCTTTACTTTGCCTTGTTAGACTGCAAACGGTGTCGCTTCTCATGAAGAGGAAGAAATAAACGAGTTGCAGGAGGATGACAGAGAGCTGTTCTCAGATCAGCTGGCCAGTATTGGCATGTTGGGCCGCATTGCTGCAGACCACTGTATACCTCTGCTCACAGGGTACAGACACACACTCATTTCAGAGAAACCACTGTAATAAACAACCACTGTGAGCCTCACGTTTCTCATCTGTCTGCAGTTTGTTGGAGGACCGAGTCACGCGGCTTCACGGGCAACTCCAGAGACACCAACAGCACCTCATGGCCGCTTCGGACCCCGACACGGTGGACCGAAAAGTTCTAGATGACTTTTACGAAGACATTCATTGGCTCATATTAGTGTCAGGTCAGTGTCGTTCTTAAAGGGAAATGCTTTCAATTTTAAAATGTTGTCATTTACTTGTGTGTTAATGGCATGTTTCCACTGAGTGGTACGGTACGGGTCACCTTTATCAGGCTTGCTTTTCCACTGCCAAAAGGGTACCAATGGTGCCATTTTTGGGTGGGCGTGGTGTATGACAAAGTTTCAGTCGACGTCATTCTCGTTTGAGGAAATGTCAAAGTAAAGCTGATCCCATATCATATGAGAAGCACTTCTCACAAAACAGATGGTTTATAGACATAAATACTTGTGTATTTAAATGTTCATTACTAACCTTTCTATGAACATGATTTGATTATTACTGCAGATCAATGATGGTGCAAAATAGCCTACTGTAACGTCTGCAATTATATACAATAAATAAATGAATAAATGCAACATATGAACGCATACAGACCCTTACAGTCTCCGATATGTTACCAGTTACAGAAAAACTACATATAGCATACATTTAGTCCTTATTTGGGTTCAAAAACAACACGCAATATATAGCCCACAGTCAGTGCAAACCTCTCTATCTTTAATATTCACCAGCACATGTAACCTCTTGTTAGAAAGTAATTCCATCATTCCAAGTTCATAATAGTCCAAAAGGTGATGATAATAGTTAAACATGGCAGTTTGTTCATGCTTTAGGTTGCTGAAAGAATCATTTGCTCCTTAGTTTTTTTTCTGGCTTCTCCTTTGTTTTTTCGCCCTTCACTCTTGCATTTGTCGTTTCTAAGAAGGATTTCAGATCCTCTTCAATAATCATGCGCACGTTATTATCATGAGCTCAAGAAGTTTGTTATTTCAATTATAGACGTGTGGCGAGTGATCGCGAGCTCTCTGGAGAAAGTGAGACCGCTCGCGCTTTAGACGGCCTCATAAACAACAACAGGACAACAGGTTTATCTTCTTGGCTGTTCAACAAGATGACGACAAGGTTATTTTGAGCTCGGGTCAACCACGGCTCGTTATTATATGTATATATAATATAAAGATGAAATGGCGCTTCCTTTGTTTTCATTCTCCTGGCTTGTACATGCGCTAGTGACGTTTGTCTGTAAACCAATAGCGTTCACTGCACGTCTGGCTCCACCTTTTGGTACCCTTTTGTTGTGCTAGGTACCCTTTGGAAAGGGTACCCAAAAAGTGGTACGGTACAGTTTGCTTTTCGATACCTTTTGACAGTGGAAACGGACATAAAAGCGTACCAACCCATACCGTACCATACCACTCAGTGGAAACGGGCCACTAAATGTCATTTTTGATTTATCCTGTAACCTGATGAAATTTCAAATAAAAATGTTGTCATTTAGATAACAAAAAATGTGCTGTTTTCAGGCACGTTTTTATTACATTTTGACAAAACAGCACTAATCTTTGACATCAGATGATTTTTTTAAATCAATATTTAGTGGAATTAGCATGATCTTCAGA
Organism: Danio jaintianensis; assembly: GCA_903798115.1. Taxonomy (NCBI): domain Eukaryota; kingdom Metazoa; phylum Chordata; class Actinopteri; order Cypriniformes; family Danionidae; genus Danio; species Danio jaintianensis. The sequence continues at coordinate 8,043,306 of CAIGQV010000001.1, forward strand.
CACAAATGAGTAAACGTGTTACTCTAATTGTCATGGACCCTTTTTACAAGCCGATTATGGCACGTTTAACACTGATCAGAATTATAAATTTTAGAAAGTTTTTAATATTTAGATTAAAAAAAACATGTACATTTATATTTATTCAAGCATGTATTATGTCATTTTTGCATCAAATAAAAAATTATATATTACCACTTATGCTGGGTGTTTCTAATGCAGCATCTGTGGGCAGGACAGTAAATTTGATTTTGTTCTCTTCTGGCTGCCGTTATCAGTCTCGCACAATTTTTCTTTTCCTTTTTCTGAAAGTATTGATGACATTATTGTTGAATTTTTCCTTTCATTATTTGAGCAAATAAGATTGTAAAAAATATTTGTTTTACACTCCCAATTTACTGCATATTTTACCCAACTATGACGCCTTCCGCTGCTGAGAAACCCAGAAATGTGAAAAGGGTCCATTTTCTTAAGTCTCTACATGAGTTTTTTTTTTTTTTTTTTTAAATAAAAAATTTGTAATAAAAATTATCAGACCTGTGTAGAATAAAATATGAACATATAATAATGTTAACATTTTTCACTCAACCCCATAGCTCATAAATCAAATAGATTCAGAGTAATTTTTAGGTGGTTTCCTAAATTGTTTTCCAGAGCCACATGTTTTTCAGTGCATCCAGGTTATTTTAATTAATTTGTTTAAACCTAAAATGTTCTTTCACTCACCTAGACTTTATTTTTGATCAAGTGTTTTGTGTGTGTGTGTGTGTAAACAGGCTACCTCTTGGCTGATGACCCTCAGGGTGAGACCCCCCTAATACCTTCAGAAGTGATGGAGTACTCCATTAAACACTCAACGGAGGTAGACATCAACACTACACTGCAGCTCCTCGGCTCTCCAGGAGAAAAGGCCACCTCCATCCCAGGGTGCAACAGGACAGACTCCGTTATCAGGTAAAGAAAGCTCACACTGCACGCTGTCGTGTCAATTCTCTGTAAAGCTGATCAGGTTTATTGACAGTTAGTAAATCTAGGTTTAATGCTATGATTTCTGCACAGTTGCGATCTTCGTTTTGGCAATAGTATACAAATGTTTTAATTTTTTTTCCTTTTTTTTTTTTTTTTTAAACAGCATATTCTACTAGTTGTGCCAAGCCATACTTGCATGGCTTTCTCACATCAAATTTGAATGATATTAAGCCAGTGGTTTGGTTTATCAGAAGGCTTGTAATTATTTTTGACAACCATGAAGAAGATCCTGGCCAAATATTGAGTCAATCAAAGTTTGAGAGTTTGAGAACGTCTGTTTTTTGACAGCTGAAAATGGTGGAAAATCTAGTTGGGTAGAAAATCACCGTTCACTGCATGTTGAACTTGTTCAAAAATATAGTTATAGAAAATGTACAATGCACAAAAGAGACTTACTGTATGTGGCACACTCTGAACAGTCATTTCATCAAATTAAACATGAAGAAGCACTGGGGAAAAAACAACAATGCACAATGCAAATAGGTGTGAAGACTGTAATATCTGCTTTTCTGACAAATGGCTTTTTCAAAGAATAGCGGGAATGGTCAACTAGTGAGCAGATCAGCTGTTGACTGATTTTATTGCCTCCAGGAACAGAGACTGTGTGATGTAAGTGTTTAAAGTTGATCAGTCAGAACTCCTGCTGGCCGTGGTGGAGCCCGGACCGTTTGATGTGTAGCTGGTTTGCCCAGCGGGGAAAGCCCTGGCACATACCCAGCTCAGCCTGCCACGCGCACAGCAGCACTCGAGTGGCCCCTGCCCGGCGCCAGCACCACTCCTTAAACATTATTCAATTAGAGCCTGCCAGGTGCCGCTCAGAGTCCGGGGTCAGAGGAGAGCACCGGGGGCCCAGAGTCGTGCCTCTGTTCAGAAGCTGCTGTTTCCAGGATGAGTGATTTATTCATTTTTTTTTTTTTCAGCTGTTTATTTTCAATGTCTGTGTGTGGAATTGGTGTTTTAAAGGCTGGTTTGACATTTGTTGTTGTTGATAATAATATTTACTACTTATAATATTTCATAGTAAATGTTAATTAATAATTGTAATGAAAATATATTACATTATTGTGTAATATTTAAGCTAAATGTAAAACAAAAATAATTAATCATAATAATTATTATTATTTTGTTATTATATAAAAGAAATATTAAAAAAATTGCATACATTTTACAAAGAGTAAATAGGAAATGTGTACATAAAATACAATAAATTAATATATTAAGTTTAAGGATTATTTATATAAATATTTTTTATAATAAGTAAATTATATAATAATATATATTATATATACTTTTTAACTTTACTTTTTATTAAAACGATGGTTTGTTATTAGTCAAAAACAATAAATAAATTGTCATTTTAATGTTTATGTAATATTTTGGTATATGATTTTATTTAGTATAATTATTAATAGTGTTATTATTTAGTTGGTTAATGTTTTATTACTATTGTTACACAAAGGAATGCCTCATGGGGAGAAGGAGACGGGCCGCACGTTATGCTTAAACACACACAGGGCTTTTTTTCTCCCTGGCATTTTCAGTCAGATATTTGATCTGATTCTAATCTGATTGGAATGAGATACAGACTGTGAATTTAATGAATAGTGTAATTTTAATGATGTGGAAGCTGTTTATGCGGTTACTGCAAGGGTCTCATAGAGACCTAGAGGTATTGTCTGCTAAAATCTGCCTGTAATCTGATTTGGTCTTAATGGATGCTGTTATTCCAAAACTGTGGGATGGGATGGAGGTGAGGATTGAGAGACTGGAAGGACTCTGAGCTGACGGGTCGGGGAAGGACAGAGAATCTGAATGGGGCGACGTGGAGGTCAGAGGATTTGGACAGACAGCGGGCTGTTGATGGCTGAGGGAATGACAGAGACTGGAGAGAGGATTTGGAAAGACAGTGGGCCCAGGGATTGTGTTTCCCCATAACAGACACCAACCCCGCAGGGCCCAAATGTCAGTGGGGTTTCATCTTTACAAACAATGCCAAACATTTAATGCTGCTGAGTGTGGGATGTCGCTCTTCCAGGACAGTAAGCTGCTCTAATCCCTTTCTTGTGTGCTCTTTCTATACCAGCAGAGGTGTGAAGGAATGATAGCGTTTGTTATTGTGGGCCTTTGTTGAGTCTCTGTGCATCTAGACAGAACCGCCATAAACTCTCCTCCATTCCCTACACAGTTAAATTTTTTTCTCTTCATTTTCCTGTGGAGAACACCCTGTCAGATTCTGTACGTACTGCTGCATTATTCAGCTGGATTTGAGCTTTAGCTTTTCTGTGTTTTTGTCACAGGTTGTTATCGGCGGTGTTAAGGACGTCAGAGGTTGAATCTCGGGCTACAAGAGCAAGTCTGACCCAACTCTTGAGTCCTCAGATGGGCAAAGACATTGTTTGGTTTCTCCGGCGCTGGGCAAAGACGTACCTGCTGGTGGATGAGAAGCTTTACGGCCAAGTGAGTGACCAAGATGAGTGTGATCTCCAGGGTTCAATGATTTCAGGAAGAATTTCTTTTCTCTCATATTGTCTTTTATCAGTTTTGTCACAACAACAGTTCATAACATAAATAAAATACAAGTAAATAAATAATAATAATAATAATCTTTTTAAAGGCCAAGGCCAATGGTATATTAATGGCCATGATATAAAACATATAGGAGAAAGATAAAAAACAATAAATGAGGGGTTGTAATCAGAATAGAAATCACAGCATCACAAATATGTTGAAATTCTTAAGATACCACTGTTGTGTAAGTGGAGGAAGGGACCACAGGCTTTTGAAAACTTTTTAGGAGACTTTGTTTCATTAAATCTGATCTTTTCTATATGTAGTACAGAGGTCATTTCACGAAGATTCAGTGGTGAAAATGTAATTTACTGTTTAACTAATGCAAATTTAATCAGGTTAATAAATTTTGGATTAATAAAGCACTTCTGTACACTTAATGAAGTAACTATATGGACTATTGTGTGCTATCATTCAGAGGTCTATGATAAGATTGTTAAGAAGTGCTTGTGCTCCTTATTTTTAGATGCATGGACCTTTTTCCCCAAAATTTTGTCCTGGGTATTATTAACAGATCTGTATATATGTACACAAACTCAAGCATACTAGAACAAAAGTTAGTTTTAACTTGAAATTATTTTTGAAGGAATAACCACACACTTGGAAGTCCCATGTTTTAATTCACTATTTAACAAAATCATTTTGTATAATAATAATAATAATGTCTCAAGGTTCCTAGATATGTACTGGTGTTGTCGAATTGCACAAATGTAATACATTTTTCATTGTACAAGTTACAGGATTTCAATTTTTTAGACAAGCATTTTAATTGTGAAAAATGTCATTTTTTTTGCAAAACGTTTGTCTGCTGTGTTGTCTCCCGCAGATCAGTATGCCTCTCAGCACAGCTTTTGGAGCAGACACTGAGGGAGCGCAGTGGATCGTGGGATATCTGCTGGAGAAGGTGATCAATAATCTCTCCGTGTGGAGCTCTGAGCCTGAGCTGGCCAATGACACTGTGGAGCTGCTGGTGACTCTGGTGGAGAAGAGAGAGAGGTTTGTGTCTGCAATGCATGCTCCAGTAATGTGTACGTGGGCATCAATGAGGGCTAAATGTGTGTCTAATTAGCCAAACATCCTGCAGAACAGCTGCTCACTGATGGGCACAAGAGAGACAGTGGTTTGTCTTTATAAACTACCTTCAGTAGATACCAGAACCAATGATGTCAGTGCGCCCCATCTACTGGTGGAGTTGTGGCATTGCAACTGAAAGGGATTTCTAAACTAGTGCTTTATAGTCAAGATCAACTTGACTTCCAGTGATCTCTTGTGGTTTTATGTTTGTGGCAAACAGCCATGATGCTTGCTTGCTTTTTCTTTTTTTCTTTCATTCATTTTTTCTTTCTTTCCTTACTGTTCATGTTATGGTCAAGATATTTTTACTAGTCATCTTTACATTATATCTTTAAATTATTCTGGCAAAGCCTCCTTTGAGTCTTGTGACCCTTTTTTTGTTTGTAAACCTCCCAGATGTTTAGAAAAAAATGTAAACTAATTGTAAATGAACTGAAATACCATTCTACAAATTTGTTTCTCTCTCATATTCATTTTACTGCAAGATTTTGGATTTTCTTCTTTTTTTTTTATGTTTTTGAAATCTCTTATGCTCACCAAGACTTTAATTGTGATTGTACATTAAAATACTTTAAGTTATAGCCAAAACAATACAATTTTGAAAGGTTGTTCAAATAAACTTTTTTTTTTGTAAAATGTGATGTAAAGCTGTATTTTCAGAATTATTACTCCATTATTCAGTGTCACAAATGTATTTGAAAAATAATTTTAATATGTACAGTAAAATTATAGATGTCTCACTCATTACTGTGGATGAATTCATTGTGTCTTTGATCTATTAATAATGAGTAAATAAAGAATAAAATAAGACAGACCACAAACATTTGAATATTAAATAATATTGATGCACACACTTCAATGTCATACAGGTCTAAATCTTCAACTGAATATCAGTCAATATCAATCTGTGTTGTTTTTGGTTCAGGGCAAACATCGTGGTGCAGTGTGAGAACTGGTGGAGCTTGGCGAAGCAGTTTGCCAGTCGCAGTCCTCCATTGCACATGCTGTCCAGCACAGTCCAGCGCACCCTGATGAAGGCCCTGGTCCTGGGCGGCTTCGCTCACATGGATTCTGAGACCAAACAGCAATACTGGGCCGAGGTGAGAAGAGATGATTTTGAAGGAAATCCAAATGTTTATTGCTGATAAGTCGACATCAGGACTTGATCTCTACTCCACAGGTACTTCATCCACTCCAGCAGCGCTTCCTTAACCTTATCAACCAGGAGAACTTTGCTCAGATCTGTCAAGAGGAAGCGGTGAAGCAGGAGATTGTGGCCACTCTGGAGGCTCTGTGCGGCATCGCTGAAGCCACGCAGATCGACAACGTGGCATCTCTTTTCAGCTTCCTCATGGACTTTCTGTCGAGCTGCATCGGCCTCATGGAGGTCTACAGGAACTCGCCCGAAACAGTCAACCTCATCATAGAGGTGTTTGTGGAAGTGGCCCACAAACAGATCTGCTACCTGGGAGAGGTGAGAGACATCTGCCCCCGCTCTGATTCTGATGCAGTAACATATTTTACATTTTTGAGGTAGTTTTCCACACACATGGTGTTTAAAAGACTCCAGAGGGGAGTTACTAATGGTGTCATTACTTCCAGTAAAAGTACTGTAGATAATTAGGTGGGGACAGTAGACATTGTTTTAAACCAACCTAACCGTTTTAAACAGGAAAGTAACAGAATCAATAATGCAAACTCCACAAATAAGGCAATTCCAAATTGAGTTAAGGCAATGGTTTTACATGTCATGGATAATTTACAATGTTCGTTTTACAATATTCACTCATTACTGTACTAATTAATGTTATTACTAAATATGAAGAGCCCTTTAGATCTGACATAATGTTCAGTAAAACTGAGAACAAAACTAACTGAACTGAGTTAACAACATTGTTGTGGAGCAGCTTTTTAACTTTAATGCCCCTTGTGTGTGTCTGTGTGTCTCCTCAGACTAAGTCTATGAAGCTGTATGAGGTGTGCTTGACACTGCTGCAGGTTTACTCCAAGAATAATCTGGGCCGCAAGAGACTGGATGTGGCCGCAGAGGAGGACCAGTACCAGGACCTTCTGCTCATCATGGAGCTCCTCACCAACCTGCTCTCCAAAGAGTTCATAGATTTCAGCGACACCGGTACGAGCACTCTTTCTTCAACATTCACCTCCAGTCTTACTTTACCCTGTGAGATGTGAAGACTGAGCGTGTGTTGTGTGCAGATGAGGTGTTTCGTGGACAGGAGCAGAGCTCAGGTGCTGGACGGGCCGTATCGGCTGCTGATGTTGTGCTGTATGGGGTCAATATTGTGCTGCCCCTCATGTCTCAGGATTTGCTTAAGGTAAAATTGGACTTTTGAGCTGTAAATGTATTGAAAAGACTGCATGAAGCTATTTTAAAAGCCCAATTTTGTTTATGAGCTGTAGTAGTACTATAACATTGCTTTAATGTTTTGTTTTTTTTAAATATGCTGTACATTTATTGCAACACCTCTATTCCTAGTCTGTCTGAAACGCAACAAAGTTCTGGTATTAACAAAGTCCCTCTTTCCGAACAGTCCTGAGTACTCTGATTGGCTATCTGTGTGTTTGTTCGGCTTGTGTTTTTGCCTTTGTGAATTAAACCTTTGCAGAAGTAATATCTGTTCTAAAATGGATACATTACACTAATTTGGCCCTGTTACATGCCATTTTTGGTCTTGTCAGTTCTGTTAGTAGTTTATTTTTTTTTTTTTAGGTGTGCTAAAGTAAAGGTGTGCTACTGTTCCTAATCTCTGTTCTCTGTCTCTCTCCTATGTTCAGTTTCCCTCTCTTTGTAACCAGTATTATAAGCTCATCACCTTCATCTGTGAGATTTTCCCAGAGAAGATCCCTCAGCTGCCCGAGGAGCTCTTCAAGAGCCTCATGTGCTCCCTTGAGCTGGGAATGACCTCGTATCCTTGCTTTTGTTTAGCATGAATTATGTGCCAAGCATATAGTTTTGAATTTCAGTTTGACTGCATTGGTGGACTGCTTGAGTGTTTTCCTTTAACACACACACTGCAGGATGAGCTCAGAGATCAGTCAGCTGTGTCTGGAGGCTCTGTCCCCATTGGCTGAACAGTGTGCCAAGACGCAGGAAAAGGACACACCCCTATTTATTGCCACGCGGCATTTTCTTAAAGTGAGTCACATGATGTCTGAACTAGTGGTCAACTACTAGGAGTTTTTAATAGGTGATGCCTCTTACCGTTCATCACTTGTTCAAGAGACATTAAAAATACATTAAAAGCAGTAATTTTGTTTATAATGTGTTGTATTAATCCACTGTTTATCACACGATCCTTTAGAAATAATTCTAATGTACCAATTTGCTGCTAACATAACATTCTTTTATTATCAAAGTTGGAAATTTAACAGATTATGCTAAATATGTCATGTAAAACGTTATATTTAATATGTGCTGCTCAATATTTCTTGTAAACCGTGATACATTTTCAGGTTCTTTGATCAATTCTTTATTGGATTCTGTAAACAAAACTTTCTGACTCCAAACTTTTGAACATTATAGTGTATAAAGCTCATTTCGAGCAGTATTTACTCAAAATTCACAAATTATTAGCATTGCTTTTTCCAGATTTGAGCTGACAATAAACATCACTGGGTTAATTTGCATTTATTGGCTGATGTTTATAATCTCAGCATGGTCAAACATTATTGTAATATGCTTTGGTCTGAGATCACTATATATGCATTAAATATGTGATTTAATAATGTGCATTTCTCTTTCACTCTGTTCGTCTATAGTTGGTGTTTGACATGCTCGTGCTGCAGAAGCACAACACTGAAATGACTGTAGCAGCTGGAGAAGCACTGTATACACTAGTGTGCCTTCATCAGGTATGCAGCTATATTTACAGAGTAACAGTAATATCAGCTACAAAAATACTACACAAGTCTTACCTGCAAGTAGATTTTATGGTTAATTAACAGAAATTGAACAAAGAAATCCGTGGTCTTGTGATGTTCAAAGCCTAGTTAAAACCACTTGTGGTTTGACTAAAGCCAGTGCCAATTCTGAACGTTGGAAAATCGTATGTCCACTCACACATCATGAGTAAGTTTATGTGAAAATCATTTGGTCACAGTGATATACAGCATCCTTTTAAAACCTGGCAAATTCCGAGGCAATCGCATGAAATTCCACACCAGAAATGTGGATGGAGGGTTTTTACTGATTTGAGAGCTTCTCTTTCTCCTCCTCTCTCTCTCTCTCTCTCCCATTCTCTCCCTCGCTCTCTCTCTTGATAGATTGACATATCAACTCATTCAACCACACACACCTCACGTATTAGAGCCAACAGTTCCCAAACTTTTTTGACTTATCTAAAAAATGATTGGGGGCTTGTGAGTTGTTCAGCTTGGCTTGTAAATTCTTGTCACACAGTATGAGCCACGGCCATATGTGCATCAATGATTTCCATGCAAAAAATTGCATGCAAGCTTGTACAATAGAAAAAAACAAAAACAAAGTGTACACCCAGCTTAATTAGAAAAAATGGTAGCAAAAAACAATCCAAAGCTTGTTTGAGCTGTACGTACATTTTATGCGTGCTTCACTAAATCTGAATGTGCCTTTATAGTGTTGATGGTGAAATTCTTATCACATACACTGTATGCATACAAGTATATTTTGACCTTCAGTAGCTGATGTACTGTATAGTAAGTGTCTGTGTTTGTGTCAGGCGGAGTACTCGGAGCTGGTTGAGACGCTGCTGTCAAATCAGAGGGACGCTGTGATCTACCAGCGGCTGGCAGACGCGTTCAACAACCTCACTGCCAGCAGCACACCGCCAACCATGGACCGCAAGCAGAAGGTGGCCTTCCTCAAGAGCCTGGAGGAGTTCGTTGCCAACGTCGGAGGGCTCCTGTGTGTCAAATAAAGCAGTTCCTTCGGCACCTGTCCACTTCAGCTTCCCCTCTCCAGCCCTCATCCACACAGAGAAGCCTTTCACCATGCCAAACCATGGAGAAGCAGAGCGCCTGCCGCCGCACGGGCCGGGACGCTCAGTATCCAGAGAGGAGAGAGGCTGGCGAAGGCTGAGAGCAGCGACTGGCCACGAGCATCTCAAACATGTTTACTTCACCACTGAGAGGTCCTCAGATGAACGTTCATGAAGTGCTGAGGGGTACTCTTTCTGAAAACTGACCCCTTAATCCCCTTTATACTCACTCAAACACGCAGACGCTTCTCCTCGAGTGCCTTTTGGTTTCTCATGGCTCAGATCCGGCTGTGTCGACAGAGACTAGTCGAACTGCGCTCACGGGATCTCGGATTGAGAGCCATGGATGCCATGAAAATGAAAAAGCCTTTTCCAGTGGGACTTGGATCGCAGGAAGGCCCTTTCGGAAAAAAAACCAAATCACTTTCGTGTTTAAGGGTGTATATATATTTTCAAAAACAGACAGAAAATGAAAGTGTTTAAAAGGACTGAAAAGTTTTTTATAAGACTATAGTTGAAAACTTTGACATTTTTATTACTTCACCTGAAGGAAAAGGGGGCTCGTTTGAATTTTTCATTTTGATTGATTTGATTGATTGTAGTTTTACTCTTTTGCTGTTGTCATTTTGCCCTGATAACAGCAGTATCACTGAAAGTGTTTTCAACTTGGCTGACTAGATACAATGGGCGTTTTTCACATGATCGCCTGTTGCTCCTATAAGTTTTTTTGTTTTTTTTAACCATTACGTCAGTAATGTTCCACTTACATTAGTGCGCACACACACACACAATTGTGGAGCAGTCCATGTTGCTGTAGCAATAAGATACCAAAAATGATGATTGAGGGATGTCAGCTGTTTTATTCAGGGCATTTAATGGTCTTTATTTCCATTGTTCAAAGCACTAATTGTTATTTTGAAATGATCTGTAAAGTGTATATAAACTTGATATAAAAGCGGAGTCGTTTGTCTTCGTCTACGTTTGTGTTGTCTGTCTGAATGTACTGTAAGAGCTGGGAATGTGTGTGCATATACAGCTCTGGGGGGGGGGGGAATCAGACCACTTCAGTGTTATTATCAGTTCTTAGGATTTGATATTAATTGGTATGTATTTTGAGAAAAAAGTTCATTGTAATCATTCCTTAAATTTTTCAATAAAATGTGTATATACAGTAGATCAAAAGTTTTTCAAAATTGTTCAAAGCAGGGGGTGTTAAATCAACTTCAAATGTTGACTACTGTATATGTATATGATGCTGTATATATATCAACCATAGACTGTATATATTCTCGCGTTTTTTCCCGGATTACCTAGGAAGGTTTAAAAATATTATATTTTACAGTGGTTACCTATACCCTTACTAGTATTTTCTACAATAAAATACAAATTAACATTTATTTTCATAAGTACTTATGAATGGCCTACTCCAAAGAACCAATAACTTTCTCTTCATTTTCCCCGCGCCCAGGACTGTACAGTAATTATCACGCGAGTGTAGAATGTTTATAGTCTCTACGGTTGAATGGCAGGCAGCGTGATTGTACACGCTCGGCCGCCGTAGTTCAAACGCGTGTGGAGCTGTGTTTGTTCTGTTCCTCTGTCCTAAGTTTGTACGTTACGATTTAAAAGAGGGTCGTTCACCACTAAGGTAAGTTTAAGGTCTGGCTCAAACGCAAGTCATTTCTACTTTAAATGTCATTTGCGACAATTAACTTAGCAAGAACTGTTAGCATGTTATTGAATGAGCGTTGTGCTAATGTTTCTTCATCGTACGTTACCTCAGTCATTCAGTTCACATGTATCCGTGTCGTCTTTTAACATAAAAGCTCCTTCATCATGAGTGACAGTGATGATGATGTACCTCAGCTCTCTGCGGACACAATGGCAGCTTTGCAGGAGTTTTATGCCGAGACTGGAAGAGCAGGACAAGACACCGCCAAAACAGACAAGTTCAGCGTCGGTGCAGTCGAGGAAGACTGGGTACTGACTGATACACTACACTACACACCTTTCACGTGTATACAGCCACTAATGATTAAATTACTAGTGTTTATTCGTTAGATATTTGCATTTGATTCTATAGTGTCTAAAAACTATTTTGTTGTTACAAGTACGGATTTTCTGTGAGGTTCTGTCATTAAGCTACGACTCAGTTTTCACTAGTACTTCAGAATTTCATGTGACCAGTAGCTATTTTTCATTAGGTAACAGCACCTATTTCTAGTTCCTAGAAGATATTTATTAGACACTAATATCTTTTTATTATAACTAGTTACATTTATAATAGTTATATTACTAGACCAGGCTGTTTTTTGCCAATATGACTAGTCAGAAAAGCCACAGTAGTTTTCAATTAATGTTGCTATTAACATTTTGAGTAAATGTTGGTATGTAATAAATACTAGTAATTAGTCAATAAGTACTAGCATCTAACAAATATGTGCTTATATCTTTTCAAATAAATAAATAGTAGTATCTACGGAATAACTGCTGGTAGCTTTGAAGTAAAACTAATAGCTATTTAATTGAATATCTAGTATGTAAAAAAAATATTGTAGCACCTAATTTTACAACCCTGTTTTGTGTGAAAATACTGCACACTGGTGGTAATAACTAGGTACTATGCCTAAACCTTCACCCTGAACCTAACTAACCATGTAGTTGACTTGTAAAACCTAGTTCTTTAAGTGTATACACACTCTAAAATAAAGTGCAATGAAAATTAGTCACAGCTGAATACTGCAGTAGGTATCTAGTCTCAGTGACAAATCCTCATAGAAATCAAAGACGAAAACATGAAATGTTATTAGTCATTATTGAAATTAAAGCAAATATCTAAAGAATAAGTACTTTTAATGGGTACTCGTATCTAATAACATGACCTAAAATCTAATGGAAAAAAATACTAGTATCTTTTAAAAAGTCAATTTTAAAGATAGAATGTGTTTGTCCACAGCGCATGAGTCAGTTCTGGTACAGTGAAGAAACGGCCTCACGGTTAGCAGAGGAGCTCCTGCAGCAGGCTGGAGAACATGGGAGGTTTGTCTCAAACTTCTTTGGTCAAGATTTGTGCAATAATTCTGACATCCATAAAATACAAGAGCAGTAATGGTGGGCTTTAACTAAAACATTCATTCATATAAAGTAATAGTTGCCTTTAATAAAGCTGCATCCAAAATCACACACTCTGATGAATAAGTGCTGATAGTTAATCAATAATGACTTTGCTTCTATTAAGAAAGAACATTGTATAGTATGAATGGGATCTGGGTGTACTACTTTGCCCTGTTATTATCATGGTATGCTTTGCACGCTTTTATTACAGACATAGTGTTTGTTTTTATTCCAAATATTAGTCTTTGATTTGAGTCCTGTAAATTGCTACAGGTATATATTTTGTAAATTACAGGTATATTTGAAGGAACAGTCAAAAATACATTGCATGAGTCAAAATGATACTTTTTTTTAATGACAAAACTCATTCGAATATTAAGTAGAGCTCATGTTCCATGAAGACATTTTGTGAATTTCCTACTGTAAGTATATCAAAACTTACATTTTGAATAGTAATATTATGCATTGCTAAAAACTTTAAAGGTCATTTTCTCTACATCTTGATTTTTTTACCCTCTGATTCCAGATTTTCAAATAGATATTTCTTGGCCAAACATTGTCCTATTACTTTTTAAGATATCTCACAATTTACAAAAATGTAATCTTATGAATGGTTTTGTGGTCGTGGGTCACAAATGACACGTTTATACATGTATAAACACACAAAAGTCATGTTTTTTTTGTGCTCTATATTGCTTTTGGATGTTTTAAGAAGTAACTTATGCTCATTACTGCTGCATTTATATGATCTGAAACTCTGTAAAACATGAAAAAAATATTATTATATTGTCAAAATATTATAATCTGAAATAAATGTTTCTATTTTAATGTATTTAAAAATGCATGATCCTGTAATAATCCTTTACTATCACAATTAAGTCTTATAGTTTTGCAGCAATTTGATGCTAAAATTGTATTATTGGCAATGTTAAAAACAGTTATGCTGCTGAATATTTTGAGGAAACTATTATTCTTTAAATACAAAGAACAGCATTTACGTGTTCATTACATACGTGTCTGTATGTGGCAGGATCGCCTGTTTAAGTGCACCAAGTGTGTATCAGAAGCTGAAGCAGCTGGAGTCGGCGCGGTCAGATGGTGTGTCTGCTGTTTTGCTGGAGTTTGACAGGCGTTTCGCAACATATGGAGATGAGTTTGTTTTTTATGATTTCAACAATCCTCTGTGTCTGCCTGAGGATCTGCTTCCTCAGAGCTTTGACATCGTCATCGCAGACCCGCCGTACCTGTCAGAGGAGTGTCTCAGCAAGGTGACGCTCACCGTTAAACACCTCGCAAAAGGCAAAATCCTGCTTTGCACAGGCAAGTGCTTATCTATCTATCTATCTATCTATCTATTTTTCTGTCTGTCTATATTTGTTTATAGTACTGTTTAATGTCACTGTATCTGATTTGTAGTCTAACCTTTATATTGCAGGAGCCATAATGGAGGAGCATGCTGGGAAACTTATGGATCTGAAGATGTGCAGCTTTTTACCAAAACACAATCACAATCTTGCCAATGAGTTCCGCTGCTATGTTAACTATGAATCTAGGCTTCTCTCGTGAAAAATCTCTGACGGACATAATTTGAGCCTTGTTTTTTTTCCATTGAACATCAGCAGATGATTATTTGGAACAATAAATCCTCTCACTTCAAGTGGAGAATAGCAGGACCCAGAGATTACAGTGCAGAATTTGGCTCTTCATCAGAGATCTATGATCAGTCTTTGATTATGCTTTGGCTGACTTGCATTGTCAGTTGCGCACATATTTAAAAACGTTCAGTCACAAAACTGAAGCAAACCATTGGAATGAAATGGGCTTGAAGTATTTGTATATAATATGCCATACACTAGACTTACGTTACCTCTGTTGTTGTTTTTAATAAAGCAATCATAGAAAGGCCGACAAAGTCAAGCTAAATATTATGCCCTAGTGTAAATGATATCCATTATTATAGCACTCATGCTTGGCTTTAAAAGAAGCCTGTGTGTAGTGATCCTCTGTACACTTGTGCTCAGATAAACTGAATTATTTAACAGCATGATGATGACTGAATTTTCCCCAACTTCTTTGGATTAGTAAATGTTTGTATTTTGGCACTAAAAGTTTTCCTTTTGCTTGCCCTCACAGCTGCAGATTCTAGTCTCGAGTGCCAAGTTCTGTCTGCAGTTTTTCTTTTGGTTGGTGAGAGCAAAAACTAAAGAGGAAAATGTTTTGAAATTCCTTACTCAAAAAAAAAAAAAAAAAAGATCAGTTCAGTTCATTCTTCCTGAAGGTGCTGGAAACAGTTTTTTTCGAAGTGACTCTCCTCACGCTTGGCTTGCTTTTCTGTATTTTTCTGTCTTTTTCCAACAATGGCACACAAGTACAGCCCACAGCGATGGACACATAGCTCTCTGTGTAGGAATGACGGCCTCCCACACAAGGGCCCGCGGTGCGGCGCAGTATGACGGTTGGCATGTAGACTGGAGTGCTGCGGAAGCGGTCGCTTTCCTCACCGTTCGGACCGGTCAGACATCCCTTACACAAACAGTATGCCTCTGGGAGATATCGAGGGTACCTCGCTGGATCATGGGAGATTCTTGGATCAACAGCAATGAAAAAGAGTCACTTTCAAAGATGATTTTTTAAAGGATAGTTCACCCAAAAGTGAAAATTCTCATCGTTTACTCGCCCTCCACTTGAAATGGTTTGTTTATTTCTTTTGTTGAGCACAAAGGAAGATATACTGAAGAATGTTGAAAAAAAAAAAAAGCATCCATTGATTCCAAAGTATTTTTTGTTCCTACTATGAATGTCAATGTGAATGGCTGCTGTGCTTTTCCCCCAACATTATTCAGAATTTCTTGTTTTGTTTTCAACAGAAGAAAGAATTTCATAAAAGTTTAGAACCACTTTAGAGTGAGTAAATGGGGAGTAAATTGTAATTTTGGGGTGAACTACCCTTTTAAGTGTTCTCAGGAGTAATGGGTGTTAAAGGGATATTTTACCCAAAAATGAAAATTCTGCAATTATAAGAAGTTATATCAAGTAATGTTGGAAACCTGTAACTATTTTCTTATATAATAGGGAAAAAACAATACTACGAATGTCATTGATTACAGTTTTCCAGGAATTTTCCAAATAACTTTTGTTAAACAGAAAAAAAAACAGCTTTGTATATGCCGGTACTTGTTGACTCGATTAATAATGACCAAAGATCATGGGTTTGCTTAATATTATTTTATGTAAGAAAGTAAGTCACCTAAACTATAACTTCAATTGCCTACAGTAAAATAATAGCAAATAATCATTTTGGGTGAACAATCCCTGTTAAAAGCCAGTACATCAAAACGTTCGTATTAAATTGTGTAATGTTTGTAGTGGACTGTTCTAATTCCTTACATCTGTTTTGATGAAACCTGAAATGCAACTCTGTAAAACGAAACAATTTCATGATTCCGTTTCATTTAGTCTTGATACCGTTGTTGAGGAAGTTTACCTGTACGCCCAGGGCGAGAGGCTGAGCAGGTTGACTGGTGTTCGCGGTTTGTCGCGCGCCAGGCGGGACGCTGATCCACAGCTCAGATTCTGGCGCTCTGGAGTCGCGAGCTGGAGGGTGTGATGAAACGCGCTCAGCACCCCGACCGAGAGCCTCCCGAACATCTGCTCTAAAATCTCCTCCGGTAAATCCAGACACGAGCGAGTCCTCGGCGCTCTCCTGGACACCTTCTGTCCCCGTTCACCCGGCGCGCTCCCGCAGCACCACAGCCACACCAGCACGAGCGTCGACACAACTGGAGCACGCATTTCAGTTCACACAGCGTCTAAAGTCTCTACTGTGCTGAAGCGAGTGTTGGTTGAGTAAAAGCAGACCTTTAGAGAGCTCAAACCGACCCACATAAATTTCCCAATTGTTGCGTAAAGCTATGCCTCATCTGTCTGTCCCGTAAATGCGATCAGGATACTTGACTCCACACACTGGGCGGACTGTTTGATACTGAAAAAGATCCTCATCTGCTCGAGCTGAAGCCAAAAACCTCAATTTCCTATTTATTCCTTTCATATATTTAAGCGACTGGATGCCAATGAAAATTTACAACCGTTCTTTTTAATATTTCACAATTCGCACTCATACAAAAGTTATGGTATAGCTATTATAAATGTATATTTTTACAATATAACTCGGAGATTAATAAAAATATTTGGTATGAGTAGTGTAATTATAAATGCAATTATATACAAATAATGCCGTCTCTGATCAAATATAGTTAAGCATATTGAAATGAATGTATTTTTAGTCTACTATACTGTTGTTTGAGCTGAAAACGCAGATGAATGTACTTTCTAGAAATGGATCAGAGTTTCCACTGAACTGATATCTGCTGCACTTGTCACTCGGGCAGTAAATCATCTCCCAGCTCTTCATCAGCAAACTCATCCTCCTCATTGCGTTTCCTTGCTGCAGTTTTTGGCCTCTGAGTTTGAGGCCCCAATGGATCGACATACGAAGCGTCTAAAATGATGAATACAATGGGTGCTTTTAAATATGTCAGGCCTGGCAAAGAATATGAAGCATTCTTCTATTCAAACGAACAAGAAAACTTGAGTATAGGTTAAACATTATTTGATTATGGGAATGCAATAACAATTTGTCTTCTAAACAGTTAAGTATTAATCACTTTTTATCGTAAAACATGTAAAAATTGAGTTGTCCAATAACAAGATAACAAACAGTGTTGTTTCTCACCTATTTCCTGCTGTGTGCTGGCTTCATACGGCTCATTGGATCCTGGGAGAGTTTTCAGTTTAACGCTAAGCCTCTCACCCTTGGCGCTGGTGCCGTGGTTGCTCTGTCCACTGTCTGAGAAAACACAGCCAAGAGAGACAATGTTGGACTAGTAAATATTTCTGGAGTGAGAATTTTCACAGTAGTGTCTGGTCATTCACATTGGTGTTGCCATCATCAATAATGTAAAGCCATGCTTAAATAATAATAAAAAATAAGTGTTAGAATGTCGGTAAACAAAAAAAAAAGAGGCATAATCAGCAACAGGCCCAGCGTTCACTTGAAGCAAAGGCAATGTGACACTAGAATCCTAATTAAAGTGATCGGACTCTGAAACCATATGACTTGCATAATCAAAAGCAGCACACATCTGCATTTCACATCTCGCCTGTGATTCACATCTCAGCAGATGTGAGACTGGAGTCTGGCAGGCAGGTAAGTGTGGGATCTTTAAATGTCCCAGCGACAAAACTCAAAGGTATTCAAATGAACAACCTTTTGCTGACATACAGTAGTTTTCCCTACCGCAGCCACCTAAGGAATCTTGTCATAATAAGACGCCAACATATTTATCACAAGTAAATAAAAAAAAATAAAACAAAAGGTCCGCCTCAGAAGACTTTTCATTTTCATTTAAAACATCTTTAATGTGACATAAAAAAAAAAAGCAGTCCTGTAGGAAAATGTTGAGATCAAGCACTCTAATAGCAGGAAAGTGTTGTTCAGGAGTCTACTTGTGAAATATTTCACTGGTTTATTTGCACTCAGTACTTTGCAAACAGAAAGAAGGTGCTGGAAACTCTCTGTCAAGCATTGAGAGCTGGATATTCCCTGGATATAGTGGTTTTGGCAGAAAAGACATTGTCAGGCTTTTACAGCACATGTTTGCCTTCTATTGTGCTGTGATTGAATTTATGTCCTTGGATGCTGTATCATTACAGAAAAACAGCAGGCATTAAAACAACATTTTTACATATGACATGTTGAAGTTTTCCATCGAAAGTATAGTATATGAGTGTGTGTGTGAATGAGAGAGTGTATGGGTGTTTCACAGCATTGAGGGGTTCACGAATTAGTGTACTCTCAGTGCTGGGTTGCAGCTGGAAGGGCATCCAATGCATAAAACATATACCAGAGTAATTGGCAGTTCATTCCACTGTGGTGACGCCTGATAAATCAGGGACTACGTGAGTGAGTGAATCCTTGTACCTTAGTGATGTAAATGCAACACTGAGGTTTTACAAAGCATAACAAGCAGTCTTCCTTCTGAGTTTGATTCCGCAGCTGATCAATTCATTTCATAAGGCCTCTTTTATCATTGGGAGCAATTGAATTAAGTTAGTTTTGTCTGTACTGTTTGTTTTATGATTTTACAATTAACTTGCCAGTTGATTTGCCCTTTATAAACCACCAATGTCTACAACTTTAGCCAAAATCTTTGGTAACACTTTACAATAAGGTTGCATTAGTTATTTGAATATTTTTACACATACAACAATACATGTATTACAGCATTTATTCATCTTTATTAACATTAGTTCATGAAAATAAAGTTAAATTCATGTTAACCATGAATTTGGATTTTAATAAGGCATTAGTAAATGTTGAAGTATGATTAATAAATGCTGTATTTTTCATTATTAGTCCATGTTAGTAAAATCAATAACTAATGAAATCTTCTTTAATGCTTGACTGAAGAAGAAAAAAAACACCTACATCTTAAATGGCCTGAGTAGGTTTTCAGTCAAATTTTCAGTTTTTGCAAACTATCCAATTAAGCTTAATGCTATTTTTTTTTACCATTCAGAGGATTGAAAACCTAAACTGCACTGTGAAATGCAGTACATACCTCTGCCCTGCTCCAGCACAGGACTATACTTAACTTCAGAGCGAGAAACTGCAGAGAGAAGAAAGGAAAGACAAGAAGACAGAATTCTGAAGAGACCGTGGAAAAGCTGAATTAGGCCTACAAATCAAGTTGCACCATGCAACAATGAGAGATTACTTATTATTAATATGTCAGGTGTACAGCATTGTGGATGGAGGAGTTATGAGCGCAGAGCAGAATGTGAGGAATGAATGGCATGTGCAGTAAAGCTCTGCAACGGTGAAGCTGCAGCAGTCTATTGATGAGCAGAATTCAGTGGCATGCTTGTGTTGTAGTGATGGAGCGAGTGCTGATTTCAGTAGTGTGTGCGGGTCATACCACTGGCTCTCAGAGGAGGGGTATTGATGGGGCTCGAACTGCTCCCTTTCAGGCGCACAGCCATGAACAGAATAACAGAGATAAACCATAAAGACAATAACAAGATTACTAACAAAAAGAAGACGAAGATTATGATATAGATTCATAAAATAAGGGAAAAATTCAGTTCTGTCCAATTGCTGCCAAAAGTGTGATTGTGAGTGCTTTATGTGACTAGAAAGATTATATATATATATATATATATATATATATATTAGTAGGTTTTAATTCAGCAAGGACATAGTTTGATCAAAAGCTGCATCAATGTAATTTAGAATAAAAAGAAAAAAAAATAATTTTTATATTTCTTATACTGATCAAAGAATAATGACAAAAACATCATTTTTCAGCACTGGTAAAAATAAATTAATATTTTTCGAGCACCAAAAATCAGTGATATCTAATATTTCTAATACATCTAACATAATAGAATGATTGATGAAGGCTGACTGGTTTATGTTGCCATCAGACACTAAGCTGATAGCCACTCACAGTTCAGCTTTGTCTTTACAGAATTATTTTTAATATTAATATAGAAATCAGTTATTTTAAATTGCATTTGATAATATTACTGTAATTTCAATCAAATAAATGCAAACTTGAGACATTTGTCTTAGTACGAGTAAAGGATTTGTTTTCCAAGAAACTATATCCTTCATAAAACCAACCACATTCATGATTAAAGTAGCTCCCTATCATGTCTGCTTTATTCTATGATACATAAAACAGGAAGCAATCGTACCACTTTGCTTCTTGGGGGTTGAAGCACTTCCTAATGTGTTTGAAGATAAGAAAAGAAAGCATTGGAAGAAGAGAGCAGTGATATACAGAATGAGGCTAACAGCAGTCACTTGTTTGAGCTTTAAACCCAGCAATCGCTGAAGCTGAAAACTCAACATCACCTAATGCCAGATCCACATCTGATGTCCCACAGGAGACGTTAGAACCAAGAAAAAGTACTATATCACTAAAATAAATCACAATTACAAAATCTAAAGGGGAATTGTTAGATTTAGATGCCTAAATTATTTTAGACCTAAAGGAAAAATGTCTAAGGACTTTCTTTTTTTGGAAACAATTATATAAATAAATCACATCACAGGACTAGCAGTAATACACTAAGTTCGTCCACCTGGAGTCACAGTATTAGGGGAATTAGTCATACCAATGGCTTTTTTAGGGGGAGTGTATGTAAGGTTTGAAGTATTTCCTGTTTACCAAGAGAGGCAGATGACAGGTTGAGGTTGGTGGAAAAAAGTAAAGTAATAAGCATGTATTCGGTTAATGAACAGTTTTTCATTTCATAGGGTATTCGATGAGAGTCAAAACTTTACTCACCACTGCCAGCGCTGCCTTCCCTGCGGCCTCGAGCACTGCTGTCCCTTCCAGATCTCACCCTCTGTGTGTCAATAACAGCACGATGTCAAATATGGCCCATTTCTACAGCTCTTTACTTACAAAAAAAAATCTACTTTTTATACTGGTCAAAGACAAAAAGCAGCTTTCAAGCATCAAAACAAAAGTAGTATGCAAATTTAAATAAATGTCTCCTCCTGTTTAATTACAATTTTTTCACTACCATGAACTTGCCACCTTTACACGGAATAATGATGAAAAATTGTTTCACCCATGTTTCACCTAAAGTTATTTGAAATGTTTTAAGTTCTGTCATTTAATATGTGACCCTGGACCACGAAAAGAAAATGCTGCAGGGGTATATTTGTAGGAATAGCCAAAATGTGTTGTATTAATATTATTGTAGGGTTAACCCTACCCCATTCCATAAAACACCAAAGCACCTATAAGGTAAAATAAATAAGTAAATATATAAAATAAATAAAAACTAAACTCAATTTTTGATTAATAATATGCATTGGCAAGAACTTAACCTGGACAACTTTAAAGGTGAAATATTGGCCAATCCTAACAAACCATACATCAATGGAATGCTTTATTCAGCTTTCAGATGGTATATACATCTTAATTTCCAAAAATTGACCCTTATGACTGGTTTTGTGGTCCAGGGTCTTGTATCTGTTTTATGCATGTGAACCAATTATTTTAATGCAGTCACCAAAATGGGTGTCCACTAGAAGAAGAAATCCAGGTCAACTCTTTTTTTCTTGTAGTCCTATATTCTTCAGATTTTTACATCTGAAGAAAGAGTACCTTTTTACAAGTACTTGGGTATCTCGATTGATGATAAGATTTTATTTAATGTACACATTGCTAATCTGATTAGGAAAGCTGAAGTTTGGTTTTTATTTTAGAAGTAAATCAAATTTTACTTTTAATGCCAAAAAGAAACTTGTAGAAGCGACTTTTTTTTAATCTGTGTTTGATTATGATGATATATTATACATGCATGCGGCATCGTCTATTCTAACAAGACTTGATTCGGTATATCATCCGTCACAATGTTTTATTACAAATGCAAAATCCCATACTCATCATTGCATTTTATATAAGATGGTGGGCTGGACATCACTATCTGTATGCAGAAAACAGCACTGGTACATTTATATCTATAAACTTATGTTACGTAAACTTCCAGCTTATCTTTGTACTCTTCTTTGTCTTTGTCTGGCAATTACCAGCTACACTCTTCCAAGTGTTTGCTTTTTAATATACCTCGAGTTTGTGCAAAGCTGGGAAAAACTGCATTTTCTTTTTGTGCACCATGGGCAGGGCAAGAAGCAAGAAGGTCGCTGGTTCGAGCCTCGGCTGGGTCAGTTGACGTTTCTGTGTGGAGTTTGCATGTTCTCCCCGTGTTGGCGTGGGTTTCCTCCGGGTGCTCCGGTTTCCCCCACAAGTCCAAAGACATGCGCTATAGGTGAATTGGGTAGGCTAAATTGTCCGTAGTGTATGAATGAGTGTGTATGGATGTTTCCCAGTGATGGGTTGCAGCTGGAAGGGCATCCGCTGCGTAAAACATATGCTGGATAAGTTGGCGGTTCATTCCGCTGTGGCGACCCCAGATTAATAAAGGGACTAAGCCGAAAAGAAAATGAATGAATGAATGAATGCACCTTGGGCATGGAATAATTTGCAAAAAGACTTAAAACTATATAAAATTGTGTCTTTCGGTGAATTTAAAGGCATTATAAAGAGAGTGGTTTTGGGAGCATGTGATTTTTGCATGTGAGCACTGATGAAATGTTGTTATGTGGTGTTCTTGTATTTTAAAACTGTTTTACTATATGCCTGTTACCTTGGCCAGGTTTCTCTTTTAAAAGAGATTTTAAATCTCAATGAGACTTCCTGGGTAAATAATGGTAATAAAAAATATATATTCTAAACTTTGAAACTCTCCACACTTGATTTAGAGACTGTGATTTATCCCTCTAGACAGTTTTTTTTTCTATGCATTTTTCCTTTTGTATTCTTCCATTTAAAGAAGCGGAAGAGGCCAGCATATAAACTGCAGCAAGACAAAACCAGGTACCTGCTCTCTGATCTCCTTCATTTTTTCAACTTTCTTGAGTTTGGTGGCATAATCCTGCACCTCTTTTAGTCCCATATCTGTGCAAAGCCTGACCAGGAATCGCAAACCTGCTCGACAGTAAAAAAAAGACATGTGATGCAAAGCCACGAGATGGCCACTGAATATCAAAATCAAATAACAGTTGAGCTCATTACATTCAACATTTTCAGGAAATTTGCGATGGATCTCCTTGTAGGTCTCAAGGGCCTTCTGATAATTCCCTGAAACAAATGAATGGAATAAAATTGATGCCATTGAGATGGAACTTTATTATTATTGTCATTAAGTTAAACACTCATACCACTTCTCCTGTAACAGCTGGCCACCATCAGCTGCCACTTCACCTGTGTTGGCCTGAAATTCAACAAAAGTCAATAATATTTCTCTGGATATATGCAGAATATTCATGTAAATACATATGAAGTTTAGCAACTTACTGAATTAGGGTAGCTCTCTCAAAGTACTGAATTGCTTTCTCACAGAACTGGGTGTCAATGTAATATGCTCCCAACCACTCAATGACACTAATGTTTGAGGGAAAATACCTGTACGACTGAAATAAACAGCATTATTTTAATAGGACTTCACGTTACCTCTTTCAAAATCTTTTAACTACAGTTTTTGATAAATAACCATGATTTATGATAAACTGTAATCCCAATATCTTTGCATATCTTAATACTGCTATATTTAAAAACAAAGAAAGCACAGAAGCTTTACACTGTTTAATCCTGCTCAAAGTTGCAACGAAAGGATTTACATAGCAATTACAACTGATACTAGTGGCTGAGCAGGCATAATTGAAACAGGCTTTTATGAAGCATTATCATGAATTTTGAGCAGACACAGAGCAGCCTCAACTTGACTGTGTTATATGGTTTCTTAAATTCCCAACATATACTTAAAACGGGGCTCAGAAGTGCATCTGCCAGAAATGGCATTTGGGTGTCTTTACACAGGTTGTTTGATCCTGCTCAGAACGCATTTAAACCGCAATTATAACTGCATATTTTAACACTAGGGATAAAGAGGTATACATTTTCTCTGGCTTTTATGTTTTCAACATTGCGTATTTACACTGAATTTTAGCAGACACAGAGCAGCCCTTACTTGATTGTATAAACTTAGATAAAGTTAAAAAATTTTTTTTAAAATGTCAGTAAATAGTTTTGAAGGTCTCTCTCTTTTTCTAAATACCAAATTTGAAAGATTTTTCAGAGATAAACACAGAACGGGGAAAATAAAATCAAACAATGGCTCAGACTACACATTCATTCATTCATTTTATTTTCAGTTTAGTCCCTTTATTAATCTAGGGTCGCCACAGCGGAATGAACCGCCAACTTATCCAGCATATGTTTTACGCAGTGGATGCTCTTCCAGCTGCAACTCATCACTGGGAAACACCCCTACACTCTCATTCACACACATACACTACGGACAATTTAGCATACCCAATTCACCTATAGCGCATGTCTTTGGACTTGTGGGGGAAACCGGAGCACCTGGAGGAAACCCACGCGAACACGGGGAGAACATGCCACAGAATGCCAACTGACCCAGCCGGGGGCTCGAATCAGCGACCTTCTTGCTGTGAGGCGATTGTGCTACCCACTGCGCCACCGCAGACTACACATATTTAATAAAATAATTAAAACAAACTTAATAAATTAACAAACAGGCAGTTTTAAAAGTCTCTGTTTGCAGTTAGAAATTTATTATTACGTGTAAATTATTAATATTTACAATGAATTACTTAATATGGCTAAATTTATTATATTCAATAATTTGAGATGGGGCAGCACGGTGGCGCAGTGGGTAGCACAATCGCCTCACAGCAAGAAGGTCGCTGGTTCGAGCCCCGGCTGGGTCAGTTGGCGTTTCTGTGTAGAGTTTGCATGTTCTCCCTGTGTTTGCGTGGGTTTCCGCCGGGTGCTCCGGTTTCCCCCACAAGTCCAAAGACATGCGGTACAGGTGAATTGGGTAGGCTAAATTGTCCGTAGTGTATGTGTGTGAATGGGTGTGTATGGATGTTTCCCAGTGATGGGTTGCAGCTGGAAGGGCATCCGCTGCGTAAAACATGTGCTGGATAAGTTGGCGGTTCATTCCGCTGTAGCGACCCCAGATTAATAAAGGGACTAAGACGAAAAGAAAATGAATGAATGAATGAATGAATAATTTGAGATTTATTAAAGGGATTGTTCACCCAAAACTCTGTCATCATTTACTCACCCTTCACTTGTTACAAAACTGTTTGATTTCTTTTCTGTTGAACACAAAAGAAGCTATGTTGAAAAATGTTGGAAACCAGTAACCGTTGATTCCCGTAATATTTGTTTTTCGGAATGTCTGGTTTCCAATATTTTTCATTGTAAGTAAATAGTGAGTAGATTTTCATTTTTGGGTGAACTATGCCTTTAATATTTTTGTATTTTATATGAATGACATTTAATATTTAATTGAATAATTATTTTTAATTCAACTATTTCTACTCCTGCTTTTATTCAACATTTAGTCATTTAGCAGATGCTTTTGTCCAAATCACTTGAGACTAAACTAAATAATATTCAATTGATCACCTGAGACTGAACCATTTAGTGGTTGGTTTAGGGGAATTTTTTTTTGTTTACCTCATAATAATACTGGAAGGCCTGAGATTTGTCTCCTTCATTGTCATAGAGGTCTCCAAGTTTGGCCAGCACCTGTGCGTCTGTAGGGGTCACACTAGTGAGCTGCATTAACCACTCAATGGCCTGATGAGGGTCCTCCAACATCTCATATCTAAAGCTGCTTAAGAAATTATGACTCTTGCCAACCAAATAAATCTACATTATAATGATCACACTTAAGTCATACCATTTCTTGGCAAATTACATATTGAAAAGTAATAGCTTTTATTTAATAGAAAGCAACGCTAACATTTTAAGGAAGGATACAGATTAGCCAGCTGGTACATGACCTGAGCACTGTTTCTGAGGATAGCATGCAGCTTGAGGAAGCAGTCCAGAGCTTCCTCCAGTCTACCCAGCCGCTTATAGGTCAAACCTGCATGATCATAAAGAGATTAATAATAGTTTTGAATGTAAAAAGGATCAATGTGAAAAATCTAGTGCGGTGTAACCCTCGGGATGTCATGTTTCTGATATCAGACCTAAGTTATAGAGCGCTTCAGTGCAGGATGAGTCATTACGAAGAGCCTCCTTGTAAAACTCTGCTGCTTTCTCATAATCCTCCTTCACAAACAACGTGTTGCCTTTGTTAATGAGGGCAGCAGGGTTGTAGCGGTCAGCGCTCATGGCCAGCTCTGCATAGCGGTCAGCCTGGTCAAAATCCTTTTCCTAGAGAACAAACAAATACATCAAATCAAGAGGGTCTCTGTGAGGATTTTATTAAAGAGATAGTTTACCCAAAAAATAGTGTTCAAAACTTTGCGAGGTTTTTTTTTCAAAAATGTTATAAACTGGTAGCCATTACTCATATACTTAGTATTTAAATTTTTAATTAATAGTAGAAAGAAATTAATAGTAGAATTGTAATTTTTGGGTGAACTATCCCTTTAACACAAAGTGATAAACAGCAACAGGTCAATGATCCATACTCACCAAAAAGTAAAGAAAAGAAAGATTAGTGGCAGCTGCACTTTTTACTCGACTGTCCTTCTTCTCAAACATCTTTAGCGTCTCAACTGCCTGTAAACAAAATAAGACACTGTGATTAAACAAATTCACTGAGCTTGTAGTGACAGATAGATGTTTTACTGTTTACTTGAGTTTCATCACACTACATTTGCTGCTACATGAGAAGTGAGCAATGAGCAATGCAATGCAACTTAATATCAGCAACACACATATACAAAAGGCCTACTGCAGACACACACACACACACATTCTCCAACATAAACATACCTCAGCCTCAAGAGTCATGCAGACGGACAGGCAAGAAAACAAAATAAAAAGGACGATTGAATGTGAAAAGTGTTAAAGACAGAAACAAGGGTTCCCCACAGACATAAGAGTCATGTTGCTCTGTTCTGTGGTTGGTAATATGTCAAATGTAACACAGTTTAAGTTTGTTTCCAGGGGCCCTTTTACCTGTTTGAAGTCCCTCTGTCTTAGGTAGGTAATGGCTTTATTGATCTCCAAGTCATTTGCAAGCTCTACGTATTGGGAACCCTTCACCATGTCCACACACCTGGAAAAGTACCATATTTAGCTTGAGGACAAAGTGCATGGAAGAAAATATCTTAGCTGGCAAATAAATTACAAAGACTAACAATACATACCACATAGATATTGTTAAAGGAATACCATGCCTGCCGAATATGTACATTGCATAAAGTTTTAGGATTGTTAAATTTTTTTTATTTTATTTTATAATTTGGTATATGAAGACTGCATTTATGCAAGATTAAATAAATAAATAAATAAATAAATAAATAAATTCCTGTGATGGCAGTTGGATTTTCAGAATCTTCTCCACTCTTTAGTGTCACATAATTCTTTAAAAAATATTTTAATGTGGTGACTTGGTGCCTAAGAAATCTTTATTAATATCAATATTAAAAGAAGTTGCTTAAGATTTTTGGTCACGATACATTATTTCAGAATTGTTTGATAAATAAAAGTTTAAATATGCATTTTAATTTGATGCATCCTAAATTAATTCTAAATAAAAGAAATACTTAAAAAAATGGAATAGATGTAAAGAATGACTTACCAGTCAAACCCAGCTGCAAATGATGTCTCGATGGCTGGAGCTATAAGCTTGGCTGAGGTCATAATGTATTTTTCAGCTAGTGATTTCCTAGAGAAAAAAACAAAAGAAATGTGTATACACTGAAATTAAATATTTACAAATATAGCATAATAAATGCCAAGCTACATTATAAATCAAAAAAGGAAAGTTTGATACATTACAATACCTCTCTCTTTCCATTTGGTGAAGCTTATCATTCTTTATAGCCTCAATCACCATGTTTGCATGAGGGTCATCCTGTAAAAAAATACAAAAATAAAGCATAATTCATTTCAAAGGTACAACTCAGGAGCATTTTACCAATACACTCACATTTGGTGGGATATACTTGTCATCATCATCAACCCCAAGAGGCACACAAATGAGTTTTTGAAAAGCTTTCTTCATCCTCTCACGGTCTCCAATGGCATAGTAGCACAGGATGAGGTTGAAGCCCGTTTTTATGTTGGGGCTCTCAGTCATGATGTACTCAAAAGATGTGATGGCATCTGAGTACTGGCCCATGTGTATGAACACAACTCCAATGTTCTGCATGATCTTTATCCTACAGAATAAAGAAAAAAATCACATCAAATTGCTTATAACCTGAATAAACTGCAATGCAAATATAGTTTATAAAACAAATGCACTAAAGTACTAACCTCATTGCATTGTGTGCATTTGAGATCTGATCCAAAGCCATGCGATAAAATTTAATAGCCTTTGTGTAGTTCTTTTGCTTGAAATATATATTTGCCATGTTAACTTTTAATCGCCCTATAGTAGATAAAAATGATTACAGAAATCAAACATTAGAAACAGTTATATTAAAGTGAAGTGAATTTTTCCAGAGATAGTTTAAAGCACATTTAAGGCAAGACACTGACTGGTTTATTAAAAACTTTAAACATGTTTCATACAGCAGTTTTCTAAAATGTATGATTAAATATGCAAATAATTTTCATACATTTATAGTACAGAAATCTTTAAATTGGAAGAAGTCAGGTTTAAAATTCTAATTTCTTTTTTTTGGAATTTAATTTGAAAAGTTTTTACTGAGGGGATTTTAGGAAGCCTTTTTATCACTCCATAATTTACAAAATACTGCAAACAACCATGAAAAATCACATTTTCGCAACATTTGTTTAGTAAAATGTTGTTTACAATCAGAGATTTTTTATGAGCATATCCCTTTTAAAAACATTCAGAATATGCATCCTGCACCACAAATGCAGTCAAAAGTGTAAATATTTGGAAAATGAGAGATAATCTGAAAGCTGAATAAATATGCTTTCCATTGATGTATGGTTTGTTAGAATAGGACAATATTTATTTCAAAATCTGGAACCTGACGGTTAAAAAAAATCTTGACACTGACAAAAAATCACCTTTAAGCATGTCCAAATTAAGTTCTTAGCAATGCACATTACTAATCAAAAATTAAGCTGTGATATATTTAAAGTAAGACATTTACAAAATATGTTAATGAAACATGACTTTTACCTAATATTCTAATGATTTTTGGCATAAAAGTAAAAATAATAATTTTGACCCATACAATATAGTAAAGTATGGTTTATATAAGAGCTGCTGAAGTGTAAATTTATAGCTCAGAGCTAGAGAAAAGCTTATATTGAGAGGACGGCTTTTGAAAACATCTTTTATCATTGAAATCTACTACATCTGCTTCAAAAGAAACAACTGAACATGTATCTTTTACATTACACTGAATAAACACTTTATCAAAGCCAAAAAGCCAAAAATCTCAAAACTGACAGGTGCATGAGAAAACAGTGTTTGTGCCTGCAGTGTCTTACCTTAAAAACTCACTCACCTGCATTATTGAACATTTTGTTCTTTACAATGACTTGGTAAGTATTCAAGGCCTCTGTGTACATGTCATTGTTGGCATACTGGTTTGACAAATTAAACAGCACCTGTACAAAGCATAAAAAACTTTTCAGCAAGAATTTTCAACAAAACATATTTGTTTTCGGCAATGAACTCACAGAGTATGTCAGATCCAGATTGATGTGGTCTGCAGTGCCTGTTTGTTCTCTCTGTCTCACCAAAGCTCTTTCCTTCCTGCCTGCTTCTTTGGCTTTCTCTAGAGACTGTAAAAAATAATAATAAATAACCCAACATCTAAATATTCATTCTAAAATGTCAAATAACTGTTACAGAGCTATACCCACCAGCTGAAGATCTCCACGTGCATGAGCGAGACAGCTCTCCTCTATCAAATCATTCACCTTCTTTTCCAGGATCTTTATCTTCTCCTCTGAACTGAGCAAGAAAACAAACAATAAAATCACAGAAAATGTTCAAACTAAAGATGTGGGATCGGGTGAATAAAGTGGTAAGACAATATGAAAGCATACGTGTCTTCATTCTTTGTCTCTAATGGAGGAGCCGGTCCTTTTGATTGTCCCAGTGGATCAAACGCAGAGCCTGAAAAAGTGAAGGAACATACAGTATCATATTTTGGACCAACTTGATACTGATTTCTATATTTCAACTTTCATTGTGAGTCAGTTTGATAGTTTTATACTTAAAAGTTGTATTAATTTTGTCTAGTAATTACAAGTTTATAGATTTCTCTCTCGTTTTAGATAATTATGTTTAAAAAAGACATGTTGATTTTATTTAAAGAATGAAAATTTGATTTTAGAAAACCATATTTTGAGATATAAACATTCTGAAGAAGAAAAAAAAAGAACTGTGAAATTTATAAGTGGCATAAGTGTCATAAAGTGCAATTATGAGTCTATAACTTGTGACAGCAAAATATAAATGTGCAATTCTGAGAGGAAAGAAATTTTGAGATTTTGAGAAACTTAATTTGCAATTATCTTTTTCTGTGGCAGAAACAAGCTACCAAAGTTGTGAAAGTACCTCTAGCTATTGATGAAGAATATCCTGCGGCCCGAACGGCAGTCATGGGACGAGCTGCACCATCCTGTATATCACACAAAACACCAGAAATTTATAGAATTTCATTGCATGTGACATCTGTAAAAAATAAATAAATTATAAAAGTCCTACCTGAACAGCTCCAGTCATAGGCCGTCCCATTGCAGTGCCAATAGGCACTCGAGACTGGAAAAATAACACGAGAAACATAAAGACATTCGAGAAAAACAAAGATTGCATCAATTTACAAACAAATCAGCTTCAAAATCCTTCACTGAAAC
The DNA here is from genome assembly GCA_903798115.1 of Danio jaintianensis. Taxonomy (NCBI): domain Eukaryota; kingdom Metazoa; phylum Chordata; class Actinopteri; order Cypriniformes; family Danionidae; genus Danio; species Danio jaintianensis. The sequence continues at coordinate 8,074,492 of CAIGQV010000001.1, forward strand.
ATGAAATCCACACAACATAATGAAATGCTTGTTTTTGTTTTTTGTTTTTATACGTTTTTTGGACCGTTCTAAATCTGACTATCTCTTGAACCTCTTAAAGCAACGTATTCACTTTTTTTTTTCTTCATTTTATTGGTTTACAGTGTGCCTTCAAACAAAAAAAATCTTTAATAATATTTTTCTGTATAACACTTCCATTTCAGCTAAATGAATTTTGTTTACTGATGATAAACTTAAATAATAATTTCATTCATGATCATATCAACAGGAAATCTTTTACTGTATCTTTTTAGTAGAAAAAGTATTTTTAGTATTTAAGTAGAAATCTATTAACAAAGAACATTACACAGATGCTACATTTGTATAAATACACTCAATACATGTATGCAAAAATGTTACTTTAACTTAAAAAAAAAAAAAGTAATAGTGCAGATCCAGATCCACTCACCCCATAAGCTGTTCCAATCGGTCGCCCTCCAATAGCAGTGCCAGGATATTTTGCTGTCATCTGAAAATATTCAGTAAATAAAATTAGCATTCCTTATTAATCATGTGCGGGTGTGCTTGACCCCCTTAGTCAACAACTTTAGCAGCAGATGCAAAATAACTCACTGGTGGTCTCCTGCCATGACTTGTCCTGACGGCCTGCTGGAAGGCCACATCATTGTGAAGGTCCTGTGAGGACAGGAAAACATTATTATAAAAGTAAATGATGATTGACAAATGCATGTCAAACTGGTAACTGGTACAAAAAGTATTTATGCACCTCTGAGTCAAAAGTGGGATTGTAATCATTGTAGCCTGTATACAAATCATCCTCCTCTTCCTCAGGGACAAGATGCACATTCTCCATCTGAAACAAAAAGGTCTCTGATGTAAATATTCAATTTGTCAATATTTTAAACAAAGTTATATATATTTTTATAAATTATATATATATTTGTGAAAAAAGGGTAGCAAAATAATATGTGTAAATAGGTTATTTAATAAATAATTTTGCATTTTTCTAGGCAATAAAAGAATTGCCTAGAAAAAGATTGTAAGAGGGAGTCCGCAATAACTTAATGTTTGGAGACAAAGTATTAAAAATGTTAAATAATTCATAAATAACTCAACAGATACACAAATGTAAATAAATAAAGATAATAGCATTACAATAAATAAATAATTAAAATGCTGTTCACATAAATACATAATATCAAGGAAACAAATTATATATTGAATAATTAAACATATATATTTAAATAACCTAATAATTGTAACAATTCTAAAATAATGAATATCAAAATGTGATTAAAATATTATCAAAAAATGATTAACAATATAAAAAAAGTGATAAAAAAAGGGATTTAAAAAAACGTATAATGATGATTATGTAAATACAAATGTAAAATGAATAAATACAGTACTAAAATGAGTAGGATTTTTTTTTTACTTAAGTTAACAGAAATAAAAGATTTTCCAAATAATATTTTAGACCCATTTGTAATATTATTTTATTCCAGAATATAATTAGGTCTTTACAAAAGAAGCTAGGATGGAGGCAAAGGGATGATCATATTTAGGGGTCAGTGGCATTGAAAACACTTGAACAAGCGAGAACATATATAAAACAAGAAAAGAAAGAGGCAAAGCTTACAGCTTTTAAACATCAATTTAAAAACCATCATTTCTGTCAACATAAATTAACGTTACAAGTCTGTTTACATGGCTAACGTTAGTTCGCGAGCGTATCACATATTTTCCCTCACAACTTAAATGCCAGCATCTGTGTTATGAAATTTATGATAAATTAACATGCCTGGTTAACAGAACAGTGTGCTTACCGAAGCAAGTGCTAAATGATAGCCTTATTAAGCAGAAATATTCCCAAAAACCGCGTCTTCGGCCCAACAGCAGCAGCTTGAGCAAGCTCTAAGCAACACATCGGTTGCTAGGATACAAAGATGGCCAGCTATAGGCTACACTTAAGCGATGTTACTGTTTTGCTACTCGTTGTATCACCAGTTATGTTTCTGTCTCTCTTATATTTTATGACAGTATTGCATTTCTAAAAAAAATAAACGTATGAACGTCTTCTGCGATACAATCTTATGGATTATCCTTCTGCAAAAGTCCTGTTGCTTTTTGGCGTGTGTGAGGCGCCGTAGCTCCGCCTGTTCCTCATGCACATGACAACCTGAAGTCTGCTGATTTGGGGGCTCCTGGGAACCAACCAACCGATTGTGTTTTGACGTTTGTAAACGGGACTGCAATGAGTTCATTAAAAGAAAAGATCATCACTGTTGTCGGAAGGTGAGAGTTAGCTTAAATTAGACTGTCAGATTGTGCAGACGTGATTATCTAACACAAACAGAAAAGCTGAGCGGTCTTTGAACTCTGTTGTGATGGAGTAATACACCATTGATTAACACCATATCAGAACAGTGCATGTGGAAATAAAAAGTGCAATAATCTATAATCAAATTAAAATGAGCATGTTATATTGCACTTATAATGCATGTTTTTTTTTAAAGAATAAGTTTATATAAATGTTTTTGGCTTTTATATAATACTTCTTTCATGCATGATCATCAATGGCTTTAAACTTCTGACTTCATGTTTGTGTTCATGCACTGAATTAAAGTTTCTGTTTAAGTCATTTTTCTCATTTGAATATGTACAGGTAATGCAGTGAGCTTGATGTCCATTTATATTTGACAGACTTACAATGTTATACTTTTCCCCTCATTATATGTATGTGGCATTAAAGTGGTCTGATTGGCCGCTCTTGGGCCATGGTTTTCCTGAGTGGAGGTTACAAGGTCAAACTCTATGACAACAAACCAGGACAAGCATCAGGGGCCATAGCAGAGATCAGGTCAGGAAAGAGAATATAACTCTTTACATTTTACTTTTTAATTACCTTCTCATTCTTACTTTATATTGTCTTTATTAATTTAATATTCTCTCTATATTCTCTCTATTAACATCACTGATCAGTCTCTTTCAAAGCAAGTTTCAAGGCACTATAAATAAACAAATGTCAAGTTAGGGCCTGACATACATACATACATACACGAAACGTACTAGTATAAACAAATTCAAGAAAACCTCAATTTGGTCATACTTTTATGACTATTATTTATATATATATATATATATAAAACATAAATAATAGTCATAAAAGTATGACCAAATTGAAGTTTTCTTGAATTTGTTTATACTAGTACGTTTCGTTTAATGAACCTGTTCCATCATTCACCTCCTCTGTCACCAGAGGGAGTTGTAGGGTTTTCTGTTTGCTGGATATGACTTTAGTTCTTAACCACTTTATTAGGCTCAAAGACTGCGAACACAATACTAGAACCCCCCTCTCTCTCATGTATATGTGCTAACTAATACACTTGTGGTACGTTTTCTGGTTATGTACAGTACTATTATACAGACGTTCGGGGGCATGTTGCCAAACCTTTGGTGATACTGTGCTAATTCTTGAACTCTTCAACATGGTTGCTTTTAAATTATGAAAAATGAAAATATGAAGGAAAGACAATTGTGATTCCAGGAGTTATGTTCTGTATTCTAAAACTACATGGTTTTCAATTAAAACAAACACATAATATTCAAGGCAATATTTTTATGTTTAGCATTTCAATTTAGAATTGTTTGCTTCTAAAATTCTAAAAGTAGTTTTAATTCATTCATTCATTCATTTTCTTTTTGGCTTAGTCCCTTTATTAATCTGGGGTCACCACAGCGGAACGAACCGCCAATTTATCCAGCACAATTTATCCAGCACATGTTTGCCCTTCCAGCCACAACCCATCACTGGGAAACATCCATACACACTCATTCACACACATACACTACGGACAATTTAGCCTACCCAATTCACCTACACCACATGTCTTTGGACTTGTGGGGGAAACCGGAGCACCCAGAGGAAACCCACGCAAACACGGGGAGAACATACAAACTCCACACAGAAACGCCAACTGACCCAGCCGAGCCTCGAACCAGCAACCTTCTTGCTGTGAGGCGAACATGCTACCCACTGCGCCACCGTGCAGCCCCCTGTTTTAATTCATTTATTAATTAATTTAATTATATGCATTTAAATACATTTAAGGTATCCTGAGGACACCTTGAAAGATTGCGCCCACTGGTTTACAGTATACATGCCCTGACTATAATCTAGTAATGATAGATAAGGACACACTAAATAATAATTTTCTGTAATGCATACAGAGCTGCTTCAGTTGTTGAAGTCTGTATGAATCGGAAGTTCATTCATTCATTCATTTTCCTTTCGGCTTAGTCCCTTTATTAATCTAGGGTCGCCACAGCGGAATGAACCGCCAACTTATCCAGCATATGTTTTACACAGCGGATGCCCTTCCAGCTGCAACCCAACACTGGGAAACACCCATACACACTCATTCACACACATACACGACGGCCAATTTAGTTCAATTCAATTCACCTATACCGCATGTCTTTGGACTTGTGGGGGAAACCGGAGCACCCGGAGGAAACCCACGTGAACACAGGGAGAACATGCCACAGAATGCCAACTGACCCAGCCGGGGGCTCGAATCAGCGACCTTCTTGCTGTGAGGCGATTGTGCTACCCACTGCGCCACCGTGACGCCGAATCGGAAGTTGTTGCAAACTTTTCATTTTTCACTTGCAGCTAATTAATGGTTGGAGGGGCATATTTCACCTTTCCTTTCAGTGGATTAATTTACACAGGTTAATTGTTTGTGTTAAGACTAAAAATGTGCGCTAGCAAAATAAGCATTGTGGATTTTGATTTCATGCAGACTTTTAAGAGCAATTATTAAAGGGTGTAATTTAGAATACACAATAACACAACTGTATCTGCAACAGATGGCTTTTCAATTATAAATTATGTTTGGAACATGATTTACTTGGACAGCCCTGGCATTTTGGGAGGATTTGTATGTCATAGAATGTTAGCTGATAGTTGTGTTTGTGTGAGCAGGAAACAGCTTGAGGAGCTACAGCAGGCCAAAATGCTGAGAGGAAACCTCAGCGCCGCAGAGCAGTTGAGTCGACTCAGCAGTCATGAGGACTTACAGCAGGCCTTAGAGGGGGCTTTCTTTGTCCAGGTATGATTTCCTCAAACGTAGATGACTTCCTGTTGAGCCAAAAACAACATGAGTAAACAGAGAATAAACATTTCTCTTATTCTTATTGAGAAAAAGCAGAGCAATTCCATGCAAATGTCAACCTTGCCATGAAAAAAATACGTTTTCAGCAAAATAGAGAAACTGTTTCTAAGCTTTTTGTATAAGCAAGTATTTTTCAGCACTTTAAAAATACTCAAAAATTATATTTAATTGACCAAAGTCACACAAGTGCCGATTTCACATCTGTCACATCCATAACGGAGAGGTGTCATACAAAAATGTAAAACAATCGTCTTTAATCATTTAAATGTTTACAGATTTATATTTTTCTGATCCCTTAACTCTGTGGTTACTAGTTTTAGAAAATATAAACAGATGTTTCAATATAATGTTAACATATACTTTCTCTGTGAATTTATGTTTAGAGTTTTTACTGCAAATGACACATCCATATTGCTGGAATTGCTCAGCAAGTATTTCATGAGTAGAGAAGAAAGAGTGATCACATGAACCAAACCATCATTCCTCATGTAATTGTTTAGTCACTGTGCAAACCGCATTAAACCAGAAGCGTGGCTGTAGATTTACTTCTAAAATTGCTAGAACATTGCTTAATGTGTCTCTCACTTTTGTTAATGTGATTAAGTGTTGGAATTTGCACCCAGGTTTAATTATTAAGTGTGCTGAGAAAGCTCTGTTTGCTATGGAGAAAAGGTTTTTTTCTTTTAAAGCTGTGCAAGTGGTTGTATCTGTTCATGTTGGAGAACTGCATTTATTGATTTACACTATATAATTAATATCTGCCTGCTTTCTGTCATGCTCCATTTTTAACAGTGAAGAAAATAATGTAATCCTTGACATTTCATCTGAAAATATGTGTGACAGAGTCTCTTTTCAGTCTGCTGGCTATGTTCTGTTCCTCCTGGTTATTTTCTTTTTTTAGATCTCTCTGTTAATATAAAAAGAACAGCAGACACTGCAATTGTGGCCCGCTCTTTGATTTTATTTCCAAACCACACACTTTTCTTTTCCAGTTTTTACACACATTTGTGATCTGTTTTTAATACCTCTAATGCCTATAAGCACAGGAAATACAAACACAGGAAATACAAAATCACAATGGAACACTACAATACCATCAGAGTTAATTCAGGGAAAGTTTTGAGAACAAGTTATGCAACATACATGTGTTACGTAACACAAACTGACATATTACTGATTGTAATAGTAAGCATCCATAATATTACTGCTGAGTCTTAGGTCTCATAATCTTCATATGAGGAGTTTTTTTTTTTTTATTCTTTTGTTTCTAATCAAAATCTTGAAAAATTGGACCTTCAGTAAAATTATTGATTTCTCTGTGACAATTTTTTTCGAGTTGTATTAATAATAGACGTATGATACATAATCCAGTAGACTCAGATGTGTGAGTAATATTCCTGTTTGTTTCATCAGTAGTGAGATGTTATAGTTCATGTTATTATTCGAGTCATATTTATTTGTGGCATTTATGGTGTCAGAATAAATGGTGTCACTGGCGTCATTTATTATTTCTACACCTGTATTTCCATCCTATTTCTTTCTCTGTGCTTTTTAAGGTAAGAAATTGTTGGTACAGCTTTTGTAATGGTACATTTCACATGGTTACCTTTCCTATATTATGGACCATCTGTTCTTTAGAACCATGACTGCTCTTGACCTTTTTTTCTTTCACCAGGAGAGTGTATTTGAGGACCTGGAAGCAAAGCAGAGCGTCTTTCATGCGGTGGAGAAGCTGGTCTCAGAAAACGTGATTCTCAGCAGCTCCACGTCCTGTCTGATGCCAAGCAATGTGTTCTCTCATGTCCAGAACAGAACCCGCTGCATCGTATCCCATCCGGTCAGTTATGATTACAGTCTGTAAGAGATTATTTTGTATTAGTTTGGGTACTATATTACACACAAACTATGGGGGTACGCAAATTTGAGGCCACAATGAAATAATCATCTAAAGACTAATAATCTAATACTTAGTCTTTTGAAAAAGCAATGTAAAAAAGCAGAGAAATAATGAAAACAAGCATAGTTCACCCAAAAATGTAAATTTGCTGTCATTTTACTCACCCTCAGCTCATCCAAGATGCAGGTGACCTTTTTTTTTTTTCTTCCATAAAACATTAGAGAAGACTGAAACTGAATGCAACTGGCAATTTAGGAGTCAAAAAACATATAAGTGAAACAAAATTAATACTCTTGTTTCCTAACAATGGTCTTATGAAGTGAATCAGTTTTTTAAAAGATTATAAATTAATGGCTACAGTTTAAATCTTACAAACTGACGCAGTTGCCTCAATTACAATATTGTAATAATTATCAAACTTTCTTTCAGCATTCAGAATTTATTTTTAACTTAACTTTAAGTGTTTTGGATTATATTTACATAGACATGTTAGCTAGCAAACGGTAAACCAGAGATGAAGAACAGGATGTATGAAAGAGAAAATGTGATAAAGTATAAAGAGTGTAAAGAGTGTGGAGAACTCAGACACTTTAGATTGCTCTGGGGTTTGCTCTGGATTTTCATTAAATGTAACATTCAATAAAGTCTATTCTTCTTGTATTGAAAATCTCAAGACTGAGCGTCGTTAATTAATGGACACAACAAGACGTGTCATGATTTTCTTGTCAGTCCTGTGATGAAGAATGCAGCTAATTGTCAGGTCCAGAGAGGTTTTACTGGACTTTGTTTCCTTCCATACCCATTAGAAATTCCACTCCGTTCACATGACAGAAAGGTCTTACTGGCTTTGGTGTCCTTCAGAGATGTTTGAGGCAAACTATTCACCTTCACCAGCAATTAGTAAATGTTTAATCCTAAATACTGAACAGTCAGGCATTTAGTCAGAGAGACCTTCATAGTGGGTGAGATATCCAATACAATCTCGAGGTCTGATAAACACCAGGACAGATAAAGTGGTGTCATTTACTGTTTTTTTTTTTTTTTATCTGACAGGTAAACCCGCCCTACTATGTGCGTCTGGTGGAGCTGGTGCCACACACCGAAACACTGCCCGCTGTGATGGAGGTTGCTTACTCTCTGATGACAGATGTGGGACAGGCACCTGTGCGCCTCAGGAAGGAGATAGATGGTTTTGCTTTAAACCGCATTCAATATGCTATCATTGCTGAGTCCTGGAGGCTGGTTCAGGTTAGTCAAGTCATGGAACAAAATCACACAGCAGTTACAGTCATGGTCATTCTGCCTAAAGTTAACCAGTTCACTGGTAGGAAAGTATGTGACAAATCCTGAGTGATGAAAAAGGCATATTCAAAGGCTTTAATAGAATAATTAGTAAAACAAATATATTAGATCATACATACAATTACAGATAATAGTAAACTATTAATTATATTCTATATTTAAACCTTTCAGATATTTGGGGTGATTAAAATTTGATTTTCATACATTCAACTTGATTCAGAAAGGGTGCATTATATATATTTATTTATTACATACATTATATATGTTTTTTTTTTACAAAATCATTATTTCAAATAAATGGTCTTTTCAACTGTCTGTTAAAAACAATCCTGAAAAAAAATGATGACAGTTTCCGCAAAAATGTAAAGTTTTTAACAAACAGACTTTTTTTAGCTGTCATTTGATAAAAACAATGAGTTGTTTAAAGCTGGCGTGACTGTGATCTGGTTAAGGGTGAAATCATGTTGTAAAGACTCATTGTTCATGGTAAAATCATTGTAACGCACAGCTTCTTATGGCTATTTGCTTTAATAAGGTATCTATTTTTTGTTTTGTTTCTACTCAGCAGATTGTTTCCTTATATGTGAGGAAAAATATATTGCTGAAACATCTCACTATTCTTTTTCTGAACAGGAACATCTCATCAAATTCAGTAAGCTTGAAATAATAAGTCAATCTATTAATAGAGAGAAAGGAAAGTGAAATTGAAGGAAACAAACAATGAAAAGAGATTTTTGTATTTGGTAAAACCCAGATTTAACTAAGTCCATATCTGTATCGCTGTTTACAAATAATGAAAAAACAAAAACAAATGGTCTCTTTTTTTAGTTTCTCTTGAGAAACTTTCAGAATAGCCAGCTTGTCTTTCCTCACACTGGTGGTTTTTGTCCTGGTTGTACAGTACATCTGTACAACAGTGTATCGAATGAACATGGGGAAAGTTAGGTGATCTGCTTTAAAAAACAAGCTCTCTCAGCTCTGCCCACTGGCAAAAAACAAGACACAAATCAAGAGTCAAGAAAGCACTTACACACACACACAATAGACACCTTACTTTGAACTGCAAGAGTCACGCCACTGACTTTTTTCATTGTTTATCTGAGTAATTGATATTTAAAACCAAAACCAAAATTGTTTGCGCTGTCAGAGGTGTATTGTAGAGACATCATCACAAAATGGTGTGAAGATGATTCACTGTGACTCTAAATGATGTTCAGTAGTCAGGAGTGTCAGTGTACCTGGGTTAGGTGAAGAACACACCGTGCAACAGAGGTGTGGCAACATGTTGTTTTGAATTGGTTTGATTGTGTCTAAATCAAAGAGAAGTTGTTGACTCTTTCAAGAACCCTTATTTTTAGTTGTAGCCAATCATACATATTGTAGTGAACTCAGTGTTACTTACATAGTTGAAATCATAGTTTCAACTAAGCATCCACAACAGCAGATGGCATGGATAACCAAATATGACACGCATCACTTGTGAGCATTTACTGGTTATTTAAAAACAAACAAAAAAATATATAACGTCTGATACTGATATTGCATGATGGCGACGTTTGGCATATCCATTAATTCCAAGTTCAAATAATGGTATGCTTAATGTATTATACACCTGTTAGTAATGAGCGCAGCAGAAATAACCAAAGATGACGGCTCTGTTGACCTTTGATAAAGACTCTCATCATTCATAAATAATGCTGATTAAGCGAAAGCTTTTATGGACACAAAATCGCTTCTATTAACCTTATCATCCATTATCATTTACTCACCCTCCAGTTGTTTGAAAGCTGCATTTTCTTTCATCTGTGGAAGACAAAAGATATTTCGTGGAATGTTCAGACTGCACTTTTCATACAACAATGAAGAACGATGAGTAAATGACCACAGTTTCTTTAGTAAAGTATTATATGTAACCGCTGAATGATAAGGACTTTTTTTCAAGTTTTGATCAGATGTTGAAGATCAGAAGTCTTAACAAATGTTTTCATGCTACTAAAATCAGGTTTCAGTTCAAATTTTTTTTAAAGTTATACAAAGTTTACATATTTGTAGTCTTTTTGATTGATTTAAGTTGACTAGAAAGATGAATAAAAAAGTTAATTTGATTCAACTAAAAAAATAGGGCAGAGATCATTTCTTTACGGTGTATGCTCTGTTATGAAATGAAGGAAATCTACAAGGAAATCTATGAAGGAGTGGTTTTACAGTTGGGGAAGGAGTGGTTGTTAATTAATTAGATTTTACAATAAATAAGTATTCTTCCTTGAAACATATTCAGGTTTTTTTCTTCCTTCATTTTTTTCCCTCCTTTTTTCTCAGTAAATACTTTTTTAAAAGAATTTCAAAAGAATTTGTTTCTTCGAGCTGCTTGGTTGTGTGTGACCAAGCAAAAAAAAGAAGCCATGCTGATGAACCAGTTAAACCAGCACACAAACATGTTATTTGCATATTGTTAACTTTTTGTTTGATACAATTAAAAAAAAAATAATGACATGAGCTTTTTTGTAAAAGACTTTTACAAGTGCTGTAGTAGTATCTCCTTTTCAATGTAGAGTCTTTTGTTAATTTTAAAAGTCTTATTAAAGCAATTAGCACTGATTCACAATGAACACGGTCTAGATTTCACAACACCTCATTTGTTAGAGATTAAAATCTTTTTTTTTTTTTTAATGCTGCTTAAATTATGTCAACAACACAAACTGAAGTGTTCAAGCCAGGCAGCTCAAATTAGATGTTGTTCTTGGGCAACCAGTTAAGGCTGCAGATTGGTATTATGCTAATTTATTGCACAACTGAAACCTGATTTTCCGACAAGTTGTTTTGAAAGTTCACAATCTGTTCCTATACAATTATTCTTCACTATTTGGTTTTTAGGAGACAGTAAGTCATTTTTGGTGCACTTTGATGTTTAAAACTTTGTAAATCACCAGAGCAGCTACAATACACACTTCATGAAAGGTATACTCAATAAAAGATAAATAAACAGATAAATAAACAGTTTCTACACGTACATGTACCCACATCAGCTTATATCCTACATTAGAAGACTAATGGGGAAACGGAGTGTCTATTCTAACTATCTATTCTATTTGACTTAATAATGATATGTTTTACCATGTTGAAAAATAAGATGAAAAAGTTAGAAATTGTTCAAATTTTCTTTTTTAATACCTGAAAATCCAGTTTGGTCTGATGTTTGTAATACCACTCAGCCTTCTGCAAGTCTCTCTTACTCGCTTAATGAAGATTAATTCTTGTATTTATGGAAGAAGAGTTGACATTTTGGTGCTTTTTTTATGATGAGGAACATTTGACGTTTGGATGTCGCAAATTTGCAGCTCAAATCCACTCATGCTTCCTCTCACAGGTCAGGCAGCCCTTTGAGAGAGAGCCAGCTCTGGAAAGTAGAGCAGCTGGGAAAGCTAACGGCAGCCCCTGGTGATTACCGTAGAGGAAAGGCCTCTTTTCACGGTTTCCCCAGCCAGTCCGCCGCCTGGCGACGCTAAGATAACAGCCTCGTTGTTGCACGCAGGAAATGAACAAAGACCACCCTGTCCCCCTCCTAAACCCGTCCCCCACTGCCTGTTCTGTATCCAAGCTTTGATTTCAGCACAGTCGGGCAACAGGTATCTGTAGCCACAGGTAATCCGAGTGCAAAGTGGGCCCGGAGCCTGGCACAACCAAGCTTGCTTTCCCCCTGCCAAACCATCCCATTATTAAGAGGACACTGAGTTAAATGATAAGAGAAATCCAATACAGTGGGAGCGGCTTTAGTGCTCTTCTGATGGGACCAAATGAGGGGGGCAACCTCCGTTTTCCTCTCAATCGGGTTGACCAAACCTTGTTGGCTGGACAAACTACTAAGCAGGAAGCTGTAATTTTAGGATTAGAAGATCAGAACATCAGTAAAGCACTTTTAGAAGCATTGTCTTTCATCCAAGTGTATAATACTGCACAAGCTGCCAAATCAACTTCTCTTTCTTTTCATCCAGGACGGAGTGATCTCAGTGAAGGACATCGATCTGGTGATGTCTGAGGGCCTGGGCATGCGCTACGCCTTCATAGGTCCCATTGAAACCATGCATCTCAATGCACCAGAAGGCAAGCTACCTATTAACCCATGCTTTAAAACATGGCGTAATGAAATGTTCTTTTAAATTAAGCACAGAGAAGTTTTTGTTTTCAGCATGCATGGAGGAAAAAATTGGTTTGGTGCTTGGTACCGCAAAAGGGAGTCCGTGAAAACATGTTAACGTTTTGATTACCATACACCTCACATGACATTATGTGCATTTGTGTGTGTTAAGAAAGTCCATAAAAGAAACTGAAACAAGCACAGAAGTGTGTAAATGTGCATGTGTTTTGAAAAGATCTCATGTTCGCGGTGAAAATCATAAGGCAGTGTGAAATCTGTAGGATGACCCTGCTCCCCTCATGAAATGTGCTTTGCCATGTGACTGTAGTACTAACGTGGGATGGTGACAGATGAATTATTATTCTCAGGCCTTGCTCCTCGTACTGCGAGTGGGGCACTACAGTAGTCTTACACTGGTGATAAAGCCCCCTGTATGCACTGAGTTCTGCCCTCGTTCCTTCCTTCCATCACTGTATAATGGCACAGGTTCTTGGAAACTGTAAGCGAAGAACTGTGGCTGAACTTTCGCTGGTGCACGTCTTATCTACTGAGAGCCCTTCTAAAAGCACTCATGCCCTTCAGAAGAGGAGCTACTCAATTCATGCTTGAGAAGTCTGCTACAAAATAAAACAAAACAAAAAAGCTTTTATCTACTAAGTCACTTTGGACACACTTTCCCAATGATTATACTGTACATTTTGTGTTATTCAGAATGACAAGGCAGTGTTTAACTTACAAAATCTGAATTTTGTGACCCGCTTATTTGAAATAATAGCTAATTGTTATTAGTAATGAACTGCATCCAGAAAATGATTACTTGAGATCACATTTGTACACACATAACGTACAACATACTGAATGTGATCTACTCAGTGAAGGTGTTTTCATCTTTCATTATAAGTACAAAGAAGTTGGTACATTATAAGTACTGTTAAAGTTTAGAAATGGAAATATACAAAATAAAAACACAAAAAGGTATCGATGAGAAAACGACAGTTGCAATTCACCGGCATCATACTGATAATGAGGTCAAATTACTGTTATGATAGCATATTTGAGACTATATACTATGAAAGTGACTATGTGAGACTATTTGAATGAATCCCCTTTCTGTGAGACACATATATTGACAAACATCCAGAGTCCTTCACATTAAAATCTACAGGCTTTCATAGACACCTTAGAAAGTCGAGGTAGGTCTCACTTTATAACTAAACTGTTCACAAACTAGCAATAAAAATGCATTAAAACATGAAATTCTTACATATAGCCATTTATCAAATATATCATAATTTCTGTATTATTAAGTTTTTAAAGTCTGGAATATTTTTATGGTGTTACTCTATTGCACGAATTTTTAACGTTCAACTGCTTTGTCTGTACAGGTATGGAAGATTATCTTCGGCGCTACAGTGAGGGCATGAAGAGGGTTCTTAATACTTTTGGGCCTGTTCCGGATTTTTCTGGAGAGCCAGCAGCTAGAGTTATAAAAGTATGTTATAATAGTTTTAGAAATCTTCAATTAAAATCCAAAAATCCTTTTTGTAGTGAGCATAAACGTAAATATTTTCTCACCTTTTTCAGGAGATCTGTGAACTGATTCCTGGCAAGCAGGAGCATCTCTCAGCTAGGAGAGAGAGAAGAGATCAGCTGCTGATGGGACTAGCTAAACTCAAGGAATGAGGCTAGTCAATAAAATGGAAATGGATTAAAATCATGCTTTGAGCCCTTGTTGTTCTTGGTTGGATATTTCACTTTCAGTGTCTGATTACAGACGAAAATGACTAAAGCAAAAACTAACTTTAGAAATTTCCTCAGAAGGTTGCTTTAATCATGACTTTTAGCAATGCATTAAAAGTATTTTTTAAAGTCTTCATTTTGTGATTAGATTACTTGTTTCACTGAAATGGCTGAAGCACTTTGTTTCTCATGGTAATGTGAAATTTACAAATAAAGGGAAAAATAAAACCATTTCATGTTGGCAAGTCTTTGATTTGCATGTTAAACCAAGTGTCAGATAAAAAAAAAAAAAAAAATACATTCCTCAGTAATGACAAAGACTTAACCAACTGGTGTCGAGGGGATTTTTGTGTCTGTGTGTCTGTGTGAGAATGACTTCAGTTCACACAAGTGTAGCAGAGTAAAAAGATGTAGGGGTGATTTTTCTAGAAACAACACACAAGTCTCAAATAAGCACTGATTGAATGTTCATTGTACCTATCGTTTCTGTGCAGTATTAGCAAAATCGCCAGGAGTAATGTTATTTACTGCACTGGCCGGGCTAATTGTAACAGACACAGGGGTAAGTTGTAACACTTGCTGGGAAAGTCCGATTACACACAATTAAAATTTTATTTAAATAGTATTAATTCTACATAGCAGAGTGTTCATTCATTTATCTATTAATACAAAACTATTATTTTTCTTTTGTGTTTTACAAATAATAAATCATTTTTAAATTGCTTATACACAAAAAAGTGGTACTTGAGGCTCACTAAAAACTAACAATTTAACACAACACAACATTTTGTTTTATTGATGTACACAGTTCAGATGTAACACCGTTACAACTAACCACGCTACATCGTATTTTCTTGAGGACTGGCGCACACACATTGTAAGAGCAAATCCAAGCGAACATAAATTAGTTCAGTCAACTTTCATCTGCCAGTTTTCGCTTGACAACAGTAAAACATTATGAGGTTACTTTTGTAACGCAACAAACTGACGTTTTAATGATTTTTTTATGAAAATTAATAGTAAAATGTACTAAAAAATGCTCGTCTTATATACAAATCACAGTTTCTACTACTAAAACCATGGTTAATTTTCACCAAAAGTATGTGGTTTTAAAAAAAAAAGAAGCACATTTTCTATACAGTTTATCCACTTAACGTTAAAATATGTTTACGTTTCTTAACAAGACATGGAACGCAATACCACACGTAGACGCGAGAAGCTGAAGCTGTCGCGGTCAGTATTAATCTGCTGAGCGCCGCGTTCCGGAGATCAGAGATTTGACGCTCTCGAGCTCAAGAAACATCCAATGAATTTCGAGGCTCCGCCCGCCGTCAGGTGCACCTCTTCCCTAGAAAACACTAAATAAGCGCTCTGTGTCTTAAGTCAATCTCTTCTTCTCACTCTCAAGACCTCAGAAGCACCACACAAGTGATTTACTCAGCTCACACTGACGGATGTATATCATGGATTTGATCTGAATCATCTTGTAGGCTAACAGGTAAACAAAAGTCTTATTGTGAAACTATCAGAACTGATATTTTATGTGGTAAAATTGACGCGTTAAACTAAAAAATATATATGACCAAAGTTATCAAATGTGAGAAAACATAGCAAATATATATTATACAGAAGATCATGTTTGGCTAATATTAGATGTGAAATAACATTATGGTAACAAAGTGTGCTTATTTGAGTGTATTTGAAGACATTACGTTTTAGGTAATATCGCATCACAAAAAAAGTGGAATAAAGCTTGTTGTCTGTATAGCTAAACCTTTAAAAAAAAATGGCCTTTCAAAATTTTTATTTCAGCACAAGTTTGCGCAAAGGTTGTGGATACATTACAATAATTAAAATGAATAAATAACATGTATGGTCCACACACGTCCAGTTAATGAAAAAGCTGCTTTTGTTTGTTTGTTTTGAAGTTATTTTAGTGCCACTTAGTAAATAATTATTGTAGTTTTTATTAATAGTTTGAATTATTATTCTTGGTTTTCAGTTGTCATTTGAAGTTTTTCTTTTTTTACTTCATCTTTACGAAAATATAATAAAAAAAGGCAAAAATGTTGTTTTAATTATCATTTTTAGATTGTTTAAACTAAATATTTTCTTGCCAATCCCATAAATAATAGATATAATTGTACTTAAATGTAAAAAAAAATCATTATACTGAAATTTATCATTATTATTAATGTATTTATTTAATTACTGTTATAATTATTTTATTAATAGACCTATTTTTTTTATTCACAAACAATAATTTAGATATATGGTAGTTAACTATAATAACCCTGGTTTGTTTGTGTTTCTGTGTCTAATTTAACACGATTTAAAGTTTGCCTCTTTGCTGCTGTATCAATTTCCTCTCTTTCTTTTCAATCAGGAGCTGAGAGCAACAGTAGACAGGATGAGTTGGGGAGCACTTTATGCTCAGCTGGGTGGGGTGAATAAACACTCCACCAGCTTGGGGAAGATCTGGCTGTCTGTCCTCTTCATCTTCCGCATATGCATCCTGGTCATAGCCGCAGAGACGGTCTGGGGAGATGAGCAATCCGACTTCACCTGCAACACACAACAGCCTGGTTGCAAAAACGTCTGCTATGACCACTTCTTTCCAGTCTCACACATCCGTTTCTGGTGTCTGCAGCTCATCTTTGTGTCCACACCGGCTTTACTGGTGGCTATGCATGTGGCATATCGCAAACGCAACATAAAAAAGAAAGGCATTTTGGCCAAACGTGGAGGTAATGGTAAAGGAGATGACCTGGAGAGCTTGAAGAACCGGCGTCTACCTATCACTGGGCCACTGTGGTGGACCTATACCTCCAGCCTGTTCTTCAGACTTGTTTTCGAAGCCGGATTCATGTATGCTCTCTATTACGTCTACGATGGCTTTCAGATGGCACGCCTTGTGAAGTGTGATCAGTGGCCTTGTCCCAATAAAGTTGACTGTTTCATCTCCAGACCAACAGAGAAGACGGTCTTCACCATTTTTATGGTGGGATCTTCTGCCATCTGCATTGTGCTCAATGTGGCTGAGCTGGCCTACCTGATTGTCAAAGCATTGCTAAGGTGCTCACCCAGAGCCAAAGGGAGGCGCTCATTTGTACACGAAGAGAAAATGTCCACAGAAAAGGCGCACCTACAGAATGAAAAAAACGCAAGGTTGCTGTCATCGGCTTCAGACTTATCAAGCAATAAGACTGTTTAAGATGATCTTCAACTCTGCCACCATGGAAGATCATAACAGGCTTGTAGATTTATCAGTATGTGCTTTGTATAGCTCTTTATGACAAGTAGCCCTGAGGACACATCAGAAGGTGTGACGCTTTGCGCCGGATAGCCAATGGGAAAAACTTCAAGGCAAAAAAAAAAAAAGCAGTTCAGACTCAAACCTTTATAATCAGCCTCCTTCAGCGTCACAGGAATTACAATATAAAACACAAAATAAAAGTAAACAATATGTAAAAGTATAGCATTTGGGGGAAGGAAGAGCAGCGCACACACCTTTCTCCCTCTCCTCACACACACAGACTGACTCGGTTGGGGTGCAACTCTTAAAGGGCAACATACATACATAATGTGGTATATACACATAGCAGTGGACTTTACAAAGGCACACACCTGAAAGCAGGTTTGAAGCATGGTTCTTTCTGAAGCTGAAATTCCTCCCCCAGGCCGAAAGATGATTCAGACGTATAACAACGCACTGTCAGTATTTCAAATTTCACTTGCTAGCAGTTACAGTAGTACTCTCTAGCGGCATTAGAAAAGCGCAAGAGGGACTCCTAGTGGTCAAACCACATACACGTTCAAAGGCCTTCTTTGCACAGAATAAGCGTCCTGTTTTTGAAGGATGTTTTTCTTATTATGCTGTGTTGTACAGAAATGCATCTCTATATTTGGAGACTTTGTTATGTTTACTTTCTTTTTTAAAAGCATTTTAGTCTTTCTGTTTCCCACCAACAATTTTAGCCTGGAAATATGATTTTTGTTCCTAAATATGATTTTTGATATATGCCTGGAAAAAAATTTGTTTTGTTCTGTTTTGTTTTTTCCGATTTGTTTGTTTCTTTTGGTACATGATTCAAATGTTTCACAACTCACAAGGTCATTCTTTCATTCAACCCTACCTGGGATTTCATAACAGCTTAAAGCAGAGTGGCTTGTTAGAGCGCCAACAGTTATATGCTGTAGTAGGGTTAAGTTGCAAACCGGCTGTAATCACGTGAGAATGTTTACTTTTTTACTAGTCGCTCTAGACTGCTCTTTGACATCTAGTCACTTTACCTGTTGACAGATGAGTTGACGCATTCAATGACAGAACTTGAAGGAATCATCCGTACCAAAATGTCCACATGGTATTGATTGAATCTTACTGTTTCCCAAAGCAAGCTGTGATCATTTTTGATTGTCAACCGATTGCCAGCTAAGTACATGTTCTTTGCAATTAATTAACAACTAATATTTTATATGAAGGTCTTAATAAAAAATCTCTTTAAATACTTGCTGTTTGTCAGTATTATGATTCCCACTGGTGGATTCTCCCAGGAAAACCAAAGGAGGGCGGTGTATTTCCATACTATTTTAGGCAAGGCCTGCTGCATGACTGTTTTCCACGCAACACAAAAATATACACAATTAAATTATTTTCTTTTCGCCAATTTACTAGCTATTTCTTTACCTTACTGTAACAGTTATATTTAGTGTAAAGCCGTCTATATTTAAGATGTTAAAACTAAGTAACCAATTTCTGAACAAAAAATGGTCAGTTAATTAGATTTATTTTAAGTTCGAAAGCAAAGAACGATGTTGAGTTGCTAAGCAACGCAGAACGTGGAGTGATGAAAACGTTCCATGACTGTTGTAAATCTTTTCAAATAAATCTTAGAACACTGCTCGAACAATAACATTAAATGATTCATTAATGAGTTGCTTTTTAAATGACCATATAATAAATAACTATTATAGTTATTACTATGATAATACTCTGTGTTGAAAGGTTAAAGATTTATGCCAGTAAATCAGTAAAATCGTGTGCTGAAGTATAGTTGTGTTGGGGCGATGAGTTTACCCCGGTTGACAGGGGCGTGGCGTGCGCGCTGACAGGCCGATGACTTTCTGAAAGCAGCACTCTTGCATGACCACTCAAAGTGACAGTAGCGATGGCTGGGAACGGGAGACAACTGCGCTTGGTGAGACCCCGTCTCCACACTCGAATTGCCATGAAAAACTAGGTGTTCTACGAGAGTTTGGCCTCGGGTCTCTGTGTGAAGAACTTTTTTGAATGAATAAGTTGGCCGGCCACTTTCAAAAGAGTTTGGTAAGCTGGCAGTGCTGCCAGGATTTGGGAACGGGGGGAGCGGGGAGGGCTCCTGCTACCTTTGGGAGGTCTGTATGCTTTCATCGCACTCAAACTGTGGCACCAGTGGCCGCTGGATATTGCTTTCGTTAGATAAGTTTACTTCAGTCAAGGTATGCTTCAAGTTAGGTGTAATTAAACTTGATTTTACATCCCATATTAATTCATGTGAATTTTCGCTAGTGGTAGGCCATCAGCTTTCACTCCAGTGTGGATGGTTTCTGCCTACTAACAGCTAACATCATATAGACACATTTCAGGAAAACATCTGTTGTTTGATATGACAGGTATAAGCGAATAATACAGTGCAGAGCCTAGAAGTCTACTCGACAGTTTGACCTGAATGTACAGTGAGAACAGTGGACAGTTAGTATCATCACTTAATTATATACACAGCAGCAGCTTTGTAATTAAATGCTTAGCCGATAGATCAGAGAGAATGAGTATTGGTGATAATTATAACCTAGCAAGCTCAATAACTGTAATTAAAATAATAGATTGAGAACAAAACGATTTTTAGGGATGATTACATAGAATTAAGCCATATTTTATCATGAATTACTGGACTTGATTATCTGTGGAACAAATGTAAATATATAAAAAGTTGCCAAATTAATTGTAATGGAATTTTTAAATATAAAAGTAACATAATATATAAGTAAAATCTGCTTTATAAGGTTATGTAAAATGATATATAAATGTGAAACAATCAATTGAAGCTGTTACAAATTAAAAACAAATGAAGCTGTTTGCGAAACTTTTTTTGATTTAGAAAGACGCTTTTAATAATTGTAATACTTTTTTTTATATAAAAATTTTTAACAGACAAAATATTATCTGCTATAGTTATGTAAAAGGATATATAAATGTAAAATAAAATATATAAATGTTTCGCAAACAGCTTCATTTGTTTTTAATTTAT
>CAIGQV010000001.1:8095429-8183278 GCA_903798115.1 Danio jaintianensis
AAGAACTGTTTACTATAATTATTATGTAATTATGCACTTTTTCTTTCAGGGTCATAGACTTGATTTAGAACCTTAGTCGATGGATTTGCCGCCCTCAAAACAACTTCATTTTAGTAAGTAAAATTATTGCTTTTCTGCCTGTTGAATGTGTTTTTTTGGTACATTGGTTGTCTTTGTTTACTAGTGTTAATGCTATCCCAGTCTTTGTTTGTTTGCTTAGTCGTACTGCTAATTTGTGCTTTTTATGATGATAAAGATGAATCTGTGTTGATCAAATCCTAACACTGATTTCTGGATTCATCAATTATTTACTTACAAGCAGTTACACCACCTAAAGGGCAAATTAATCAATTGTACTGCCAATTAATTATACACATGGAGACATGATATGAGGGTGGATTCACAGCTATAAATTGTCCTGGCCTTGGCAGTGCCATGTCTCCATACTTCCCTGCATTTTCCCCCTTGAATTCCTAAAATTGGCTCTATTAGGGCCCTCCACACATCAATGTCCAGTCAACGCTTTCAACTGTTTTTGAACATTATAATGTCGATCTCAGCACATGCCTGCTGGGCAGTGAAGCGAACAGGTGAGAGAGAAAGAGACCGTGTGTATGAATGTGGTGAAAAAGTGTGTACGAGTGTATGTGTGTGTGTCAGTGGCTGGAGAGAAAGCGAGCCAGAAAGAGTTTGCTTACACTGTGCATGCCAGGCTCATAGCAGCCAGTTACAGAGTTAAATAGAGAGAGATCACAAAATCCATAAGTTTATGTCAACGTTTGTTTTGTTTTTTAATGTGATATTTACTGTAAGCAATCGCTAGGCCGATTTGCTTGATTTTTCTAACATCATTTGATAAAGTTGTGCGAAGGACTGGCTAGTGCTTCATCAGGGCTGACCATCGGACCTTGTGCAGAATCGTGAAATGTTGTGTGAGTTCACAAGGGCTGAACATGGGTTTTATTTATGGGTTAATTTGCTTTAGCTGTGCCAGTTTAAACATACCTTCAGAGCACAGGCCTAGACAGACTCGATAAAAACAATCTCATGTACAATGTTTTTTTGTAAACAGTTGAACTAGTTCTCAATGAATCCTCTCTTTTCCCCTTTCTCTTTCTCTCTCGCCTCCAGACTGTACTTTCTCTCTAGGCTAGAAATCGTGAAGCATGGGTGACTGGAGCTTTCTTGGGCGGCTCTTGGAAAATGCACAGGAACACTCGACAGTGATCGGCAAAGTCTGGCTGACGGTACTCTTCATTTTTAGGATTCTGGTGTTGGGAGCGGCAGCTGAGGAGGTCTGGGGCGATGAACAGTCGGACTTCACCTGCAACACGCAGCAGCCTGGCTGCGAGAACGTCTGCTACGATGAGGCCTTTCCCATCTCCCACATCCGCTTCTGGGTGCTCCAGATCATCTTCGTGTCCACGCCGACGCTCATCTACCTGGGCCACGTCCTGCACATCGTTCGTATGGAGGAGAAGCGGAAAGAGCGTGAGGAGGAGTTGCGAAAGGCCAGTCGGCTCCAGGAGGAGAAAGAACTCCTGTATAGAAATGGAGGGGGAGGGGAGCCTGGTGGACGGGGTGGGGGCGGCAAAAAGGAAAAGCCGCCAATCAGAGACGAGCATGGCAAAATTCGCATTAGAGGTGCCTTGTTGCGCACCTACGTGTTCAACATCATTTTCAAGACCCTGTTTGAAGTGGGGTTCATTTTAGGTCAGTATTTCCTCTATGGTTTCCAGTTGCGGCCCCTGTATAAGTGTGCGCGGTGGCCCTGCCCCAATACGGTGGACTGCTTCATTTCCCGGCCCACAGAAAAGACCATCTTCATCATATTTATGCTTGTGGTGGCTTGCGTGTCCCTTTTGCTTAATTTGTTAGAAATCTATCACCTCGGATGGAAGAAGGTCAAACAGGGCATGACCAATGAGTTTGCCCCGGACCGTGAATCGCTGCCTGATGCGGACGAAGCTGAGCCCGAGTCCCCCAGAACTGCGCCTCCAACCCTCAGCTACCCGCCAGACTACACGGAAGTGGCGGTGGCGGGTGGCGCGTTCCTCCAGCCTGTTTCAGCGCCCTCCACGGCAGAGTTTAAGATGGACCCTTTGCGCGAGGAGCTTGAGGAGTCCTCACCTTTCTACATCAGCAACAACAACAACCACAGGCTAGCTGCTGAGCAGAACTGGGCCAACCTGGCCACCGAGCAGCAGACTCGGGAGATGAACGCCGCCTCCCCCTGCCCTTCCTCCTCATCTTGCTCCTCTGATAACGCGCGGCAATCCAAAGATGCCGCTCAGCTCGCCAGCACCCCCTCCTCTGCTGGTGGCGGTTTGAGCGCTGGGCCGGAGGAGGGGCACGTCACCACCACAGTGGAGATGCACGAGCCACCCGTCATTTTCACTGACGCTCGACGACTGAGCAGGGCTAGTAAAGCCAGCAGTGTGAGAGCGAGGCCCAATGATCTGGCTGTGTAGTGGCTCTCCACCTCAAAGCACAGGTTTTTGTGGACAAAAATACAGAGAGACGCACCAAAAAACAAGAGGAAGTGAGAGGCAGATTGCTGGAATGGGAAAGAGTTCAGCCATCCCTTAAAAGATGGCTGCTGAATACTGGTTAGCGCAGCAGTTGAATAGGGCAATACAACTGATACATCAAAATCTGGAGTTGTTCACTCAGAAAAATGTCACTTTAATAAGTCCAATGATTCAGTTAGTTGACACATCTCATGGTATAACAGAAGCTTCAAACATATGTTTGCAATGCAATAATGCAAGTTCCAAACAAGTAAAACAAATTCAATATTACACAGTTGTTGTTATTATTATTATTATTACTGGAATCCTGGAATAGCAATTGATGACAGTACTTCCCAACTGATTTTTTTAAAGGTTTACTTTGTTGTTCCAGCATCTGTCTCTCGATTTTCTCATTCTAAAAAGAAATCAAAGTGTTGGGGAAGGGAAAAAAGTAAAAAGCACATTGCCTGATGAAAGTGGCAAACGTTAATGCATCACAGAGAAAAAGTCATCCATAAATTACCTGAGGCAAGTGAAGTATTTAGTTAGATAACTGTTGTACTACTGAATGGTGCAGAGTTTTAATTCATATAGCTTGTGTATTCTCTGGACCATATTTTTTTCAATCCCATAATCTGAATTTCACATCCTGTTCCTCTGTTGGATTTGAGAGTTTTGATATATGACCAATTTTGACACCAGGAAAACATGATCACTTTGGAAGTAGTTAATCTGATGAGAGGAGTACTAACTCTTATTACATTTGAAATCCTCATTGTTTTTATTTCGAAAAGCTTGGACATTTTCTAAAAATGTTAGCAAAAACAGTTATCAAAAAAGCATTGCTTTTCTGTAGTCAGTTCGTGGTTGCCAAAAAAAAGAGTTACTTCAAAATGAACATAAAAAGATGCTGTAAGTGTCTTATGCTAATATGGAGTTTATCCTTTTTTCTTTTTTTGGTCCAGTTTCAGGTTACTGTGAGGCCCTCATTTTCACTCACTACTACTGCTGTTGTGTAGGACGTGCCTTTTGTACACATAACAATTTACACCCATATGACAGCACAATATTTTTTTTTTTTCTTTCGGAAAACTGTTCTCGAGACCCATCAATGTACAATGCTCCGATTATCAGGTATAAACTTCACCAATCTATTTAAGGAGAGAGACAGCCCTGAAATATAAACAGTACATTACTTCATCATGCAGAGACTGTGCAGGTTTGTGCCTAGGACAGTATTAGTTTTGCTTGACCAGATCACAGTATTTACAGATGTATGTTATTTATTTTCTGCTGTTTTAATGTATCCAAAAATGAAAGTGTGTTATTTTGTCTTTTTTTGGTTCTTAAAGTTTACATTTTAGTATATAGTTGAAGATTTGCACATTTAGGCAAAAGACACTGTTCATTAATTCTTACATTGATAGAAAGGAGGAAATATTTTTGATCCTTAAAGGAAAATGTCTTAATGGTAAAAGTCGTTGTGTTGATAGCAGTATTCTTCCACTTAAATAACATCAAATGTAATTTATAAAACAGCACTTGTAGAGTATAAGAAATATACACGTTTCTCATGTTTTATTTTAGGACTGTTGTAGTGGCCTGAAAGGACCGCAGGAAATTTGAACAGTTTGGATTATAGCATTTCATCGATTCTGAATTGGAATTGGCCAGCCAGCCAGCTCTTTCCTATCTCGATCCGTTTGTAGTGTACTTAGTTGCAGCCCATTATTCTCAGATAACACTCATTTCTTGAACTGATTTTCTCAAGCAGAGCTGATTATTCTGACCAATCAGGGAAAATGAACCACCTACATATGCTCAGAACAGCAGCCTGTTTCAATGCTGTCTTAAGAGAAGTGCCTTGTGTATTCAATTTTATAAGAACAAGTTGATGTAAATGTTCATTTACCTCAAATGTTTACAAAGCTGTTACTAAATAAACTTTTTGTACCATAAATGTAGGCTACTCTGACCTTTTCTTTTGCAAACGGCAGGCAGCAAAACTTGATGATTTATGTTGGGTGCTCTCAAGTGCTGTCCTACATAGTCCTACATAGACTACATAGTCATCATCGCTTACTTTAAAAAAACAAGGCAGTTGGGTTTTACATAGAAACTTTTACAGATATTTCTAAAGGTTAGAACATAATTAATTAATTTTGTTATTCCTAACCAACCCTAACAGGATTGTTTCCAGGCTCAAAACGAGGCAGAGAAGGTATCCCGTAGTTTTGCTACACATTTTGGAATATTCTTGTAATCTTATCAAGTAAAACATTAGCTAAAATGTATGTAATTAAATACATGAACAGTGCTTGAGCTTCACTTGTGGTATGCTGGTAGCCATGAGTGCCTGCTTGATTTGAAGTGGTTCTAAATTTGATGAATTCTCTATGCAAGAAAAACCTAATGACTCTTAAGACACTAACATGCCATTATTAAATTCAGGCCAAAATCACAAACAATGCAAAACAAATCTGCAGGAAGCCTGAGCGCATCTGAACTGAAAACTTGCACTCGTTGACCTCTGACCTTTATGTTTATCAGTCCTCCACTCCAGATTCCCAGAGGGGAAGTGAGAATGAGACTGAATGATGAGGGACACTAAAATGACACCTGATGCGCACAGTCCTCCATCTGTGAGGAAACGGCAACACCACGCAGGCCAGACAATAATGTATGTACGACGGATAAAAGTTACAGACATCGATGTAAATTTGTACCTCGCTTTGATCTCACACTATTTGGATGCTAATTCTGTTTGTGTCAAATAAATTATCTGTTTTCTTTGCAAGCTATTTAATTCATTAGCTAATCAGCTAATAAACAGCTTATAATAATGTAAACATTTATATAAAAATACAGAATTTTCCATTTAAGTATCTTTAACGATATTCCTGTTAGTAGATTATAGTGGTACTGGAGAGGTTGTAAGGAGCGAGCAATAACCTGCTGGAAATCCTAATTAACACACAAAAAAATAACACTTTTACTTTGGGTGGAATAGAAATACCTGGCATAACCAACATAAGCTTTAGCTTTATCAGGCTGCTGATCAAAATATATCTGTATAGTGTGATTATTTCACACAGTCCTTCAAAAAATGACTAGATTTCTCAAAATTAAGATAGTTGTGGCTTAGACTGAAGAAATTATTGGATCAATGGCATGAAATGGAGAGACATTTATAAGCAATAAGAAAAAAGCAACTTGATCCCTGATTTTTTTTTAAAAATCTATGGCTAGTCAAACTTGCCAAACCTGTTCACACCAAGGATGATAACAATTACAACAAAGATATAGATTCTTCTAAATATAAGAATCGTCCATGCCACATCTATAACAGTAAGGGCACACAGAAACTATACAATTCCAATAAATTTTTCCAGCTAATGAACTATATAATCATTGTCAGCCAATCAGAATGGAACAAACTTTAATTGAAGCAAACATTTAAAGTGGCAGTCGCCAAGTCTGAAGAATTTGCATATAATAGACAAGTTAATATTGTGTGGAAGTTAATATAGTTATCATTGTAGTTATCTTTAATATAGATATGATTCTTCCCTAAAACATTTGTCAAAATTGATAACCTACATTTAAGTCAACTAACTGATATTGTATAAATATACAGTTATTATACAGTTATTATAATAGCACAGTAGCATATGTTAATTTAATCTTTTAGAATTATCACTTTACACTTGCATGTATGAACAGTGCAATAACACCACACGACTTCAGCACTGCCACATATAAATATAATATTTAAATATAATCTGTTGGAGGGGACTGGTTAAAAAAGCCAAGCCATTAAAATGATGTCATCACAGGAGGAATGTTGTTCTAGAGCAAAAGCAAATTTTCAGACTGTGATTGATAACAAAGACAAACTTTATAAAATGTGTCTTTACAGATTACTGCGTCCATAGACACTTGATGCAATTTAATTTACATTTAGTTGAATTCAAGCAGATTTTGAGTTCATAGAACATTTGTTTCTATTAAGTTGAGTGAACTTTTAATAATATTTAAATGAAAGTAACTAATTTCATTTAATTCATTCATGTTGGTGTGAACAGGCATTAACTCATTCATAAACTGAAAATGCAGAACTACATATTTCACTTTCTCAGCCACAAAGCACTGGAAGAAAATTCATTTGAAGGGAGAGCACATAGAGAGCATGAGAAATGTTGTCAGATCTGACAGTGGAGTTCAAGTTCAGAGAACTTTAATTCTCACCGCAATGGTCCGTTTGAACTGACACTTATTGCATTTAGTCAGCACATGCTGTGTGTTGTGGGAATGGCCTCTCTCTCTCTCATCCACACAAACACACAGCAGTTTCATGTGCTCGGTGTCTAGATATCTATGAGAGGACAAGCGTGTTGGGTTATTTTAAGGCCAAAGGATTAGAGAGACAATGCAAATTTGAAACTGGCAAACCTCCTGTCAATGCTCCAATAAATGCAGAACTAATTTAGACCATCAACATATATTATGATAAGAATAAGGACAGTGACCAAAGACTGTTATACAAGAGTAAAAGTATGGCATCAAATGAAAGGGTTCATTAGTTGTGGTCCAGGATTGTGGGAAAAGATCATGGAGCCAGTCATTGAAGAGGAGGTGATAGGCAGTAGGTGTTAAGTCCAGTGTTTGAGGGGTGTCATTCGATTGGTTGTCTGTGGGCTGAAGGTTGCAGTGCTATCTATGAAGGGCAGGGTCTGTGTGTAGCACTTGGCTTCACCATCCCAGAACTAAAAACACACAGGCAGTTATTTATAGCCTTTAATCACCTTGGAAATTCATGCAGCCTCTCTGCCTGAATACCACTGTGCCGTGTTGTTTATATCAGGAAAGCCACTTAATATGTTTGAGGCCCAGTCAGGACCAAGCTGTTCATGTGAGGTTAATGACCGCTGATGTTAGATTTGAACATTATATCAAAAGAGTAATTTAATTAGATTCTTTCACAGTAAACTTCACATTTCTGTCATCGGAAGAAAGGTCATTCTGTGACTTAGACAGGTATTACTACGACTTTGCTATTTTGTTAATTAACTGGGTCACACTGATGCAGCATTTCTCAAAAAAGACACAGTTCACACAAAATGTTTAATTTTCAGTTAATATTCAGTTACTTATCCTTTCAATGTGGCTTTCTTCTGTAGAACATAAAATAAAGTACACTATATTGCCAAAAGTTCTGGGACACCCCTCAAAATCATTGAATTCGGGTGTTCCAACCACTTCCTTGGCCACAGGTAAAGTTAAAAAGCACATAGGCATGCACACTGCTTCTACAAACTTTTGTCAAAGAATGGGTCACTCTCAGAAGTTCAGTCAATTCAAGTGTGGTACCATGAGTGCTACCAACTGTGGTACCAATTTGAAACAACAGCAACTCAGCCACAAAGTGGTAGGCCATGTAAAAATCATTGCTGAGGCTCGAGTGTGCAGACTGCAGAGTCAATAGCTATAGAACCCCAAAACTTAGATTAGCTCAAGAAAAATGTGTAAAACGCTTTATGGAATGGGTTTCCAAGGCCGAGCATCTGCAAAAAGTATGCCACCAGTGGACTCCACTAGAGCAGTGAGACGTGTTCTCTGGAGTGACAATTCACACTTCTCTTGTCTGGCAATCCCATGGAAGATTCTGGGTTTGGCTGTTGAAAGGAAAATGGTATTTGCTTGACCGCATTGTTCATAAAGACATGGATGAGGAGTTTGGTGTGGAGGATCAGAGTGAAGGATCATCAGTGGAATCACTAGAAGAATGGCCAAAATTCCCATAAACGTTCTCCTAAATCTTGTGGATAGCCTTCCCAGTGGAGCTGTTATACCTGCAAAGATTGGGCCAATTCCATATATAAACTCTATGGATTAAGATTGGGATGTCATTAAAGTTCATGTGCATATAAAGGCAGATGTTTCAAAACTTTTGGCAATATAGTGTATGCTGAAAAATGTTTTGCAGGAACCTGAAAAATTATTGCAATCTTATGTGTTTTGCAGAAGAAAGAAAGTCACACAGTTTTGGAGCAACACAAGGATGAGCCATACACTGTAAAAATGCTGGGTTGTTTTGACCCAAAACTGGGTACACTCTAGAAACAAAGGTATATGAAAGCTGTCACTGGGGTGGAACCTTTAAAAAAAAGGTACACTTTCAAAGTTCTTAGGTGCTAAATTATACCTTTGATACCATTTTTGTAAAAAAAATTTAACTTTACAAAAGGTAGCACTTTTATTTCTGAGGGTGTAAATTATAGACAAACTGTTCAATGGACAATTTTATTTTCAATCCAATTTTATCCCAACAGTTAGGTTTGTCCATATTACACCAACATTTGCTGTTTTAGTGTGTAGAATGGATTTTTTTTCGGGAAGCAGACAGACTCTATCAGTTTAAAACTAGATTAAAGACACATCTCTTTGCATTAGCATACACATAAAACACAAATGCTTTTGAAATACAAATCCTTTAAAGGATTGTTAGTCTGCATTATTTAGAGCAACCGGAGCCGGGAACACTTCCCAAAAGACATTATAATTTGAACGGCATCTGCGCTTATGTTAGTCTTTTTTTTTTATTCCCGAGGTTTCCATAATCCTGGGCCAGGTCGTATTCTGAGCAGCTGCTGTGGTGGTCATGGATGAGTGGAGAGCATGAGACTGATTCGTGTAAGACCCCAGTGACAGATGAGTCTTCCCATTATCCTGAAGGGCCAGCCTCTACACCAGCCGGTGACCTCTCCCACCTGCAGCTTCTCCACTATGGACGTCCAGCGTTCTCCAGCCTCCGGCGCCTAGACTACAGCTCTGCACAAGACGTTTGGCCATAGGAGAAATGGTCGTACACAGCGGAGCCTGGTTTCTCTCGAGGTTTTTTTTCCTTCACTTTCGCCAATTGGTGAAGTTTGTTCCTCGCCGCTGTCGGCACTGGCTTGCATGGTTTGGGACCTGTGGAGCTGCGCATCGATGGATTTGCTCTTCAGTGTTTGGACTTTCAGCAGTGAAAATTAAACCACACTGAACTAAACTGTACTTAAACTCTAAAACTGGACTGACACTGTTTCAATTTACTGTACTCTTCTATGTTAAGCTGCTTTGACACAATCTACATTGTAAAAGCGCTATAGAAATAAAGATTAATTGAATTGACAATTTATCTAAACAACAGTATGTAACCACAAATATCCTAATATATATATATATATATATATCATAACAGATTTATACATTTTTACATTTTCAAAACCACAATACTGCTAATATGATTGCATATTCATATAAAAATGCAGATTTTGTTATGTGATAATCATAAATCCTAATGAATAAACTACACTATTTTAAACTAATCCAAATTCTTTATAATTAATAAATTGATAGATTAAGATAAATAACAAATGGTAAATAACACTATTTCGTATACTCGCTAACGCCCATTTTTAACTGCTCTGTGGCTTTAAGGGTGCTTTCACACTAGCACTCACGAACCGTACACGAGTCCGCCTGAAAGAGGTGGTCTGGGGTACGGTTCACGTGAACTTTGGTCCGGTTCACTTCTAGTATGCAATCGTACCAAATAACGGAAGTGAACCGCCAACTGTACAACAAACTATCGTTTTCATAACGTTCATTCGCGTGTGTGTGTGTGTGTGTGTGTGTGTGTGTGTGTGTGTGTGTGTGTGTGTGTGTGTGTGTGTGTGTGTGTGTCTGTGTATCACGTACTGTACCTTGGTGACAAGCGTGACTGAGCCAGGGCAAACACAGTGATAATGTCTGCTTGTCTCCTAGAAAAACAGCTTCTGCAGACATCGCGTGATGTTCTGAACGTTTATAATATTTTTGCGGCAGATAGACGCGAGTCGCTTTCTGTATGTCCAAGACCAAAAGATTCAGCAAAAGCAGAATGACCGCGATGTGCGGACGTCTCTTTATTTTGGCGCTTTGCTTTCGTGACTGTCACCTAGCAACAGCCGTAAACAAAACAGCAGCTCGATGACGCAAGCGTACCGGGGTTCAGGAGGAAAAAAGACAGTGTGAACACAAACCAACCGAGAAGGTGGAAAGGGGGGACAATCGAACGTGGGTACGGTCCAGGCAACTGAACCAAGTGTGAAAGCACCCTAAGTTACAGTTCAAATGTGTTTCAGAACCTATACAGTATTGTATAGGAATTGTGTGCATTGCAGTTTGACCTTTTGCCAGCTGAACGGGAGTAACAACATCTGTCACCATGATTGTAGAATGACCCAGAAGACAATGGCCATTCTAGTTCAGTACAGAGAATGTCTGGACTCGTCCTTATTTACAAAACAAGAGCCAGTGTTTAGGGGCAAAATGGCAGTGACAGTGACTCTGAGTGAACTTACACAGGTCATTTTTCATTCACAATGTGAGATCTGTTGTTCTGTTTAAAATGGGCTCTATAAGCTCACACTGAAAGTCCCACCGCTTTCTAAATGCAGAGGGGTCATCCTAAATTTAAAGTCTTTCAAGCTGAGCTGGGATGGCAGCTGTCCGTGAGCTCAATTCCAATTTACATCTTACATAATCAAGGCTATATTAAAGCACATGTAAGAATGGAAGAGTGAGAATTGTGGCGGCCATCCCATGCTGGCACTTGTCACTTCAGTACAGCTGGCCACTGTGTTCCCCCTCCAACACAAACTCCTCCCCCCTCAGCTCGCTCTCTGTTGTTTTATAATTAAATGGTGACATTAGTTCATATCATGTGATTCTAAAAGGATTCATCACACATTAGAGGGCCTAATCGCCACCTATAGTCTGCCCCTCGCCTCTGCCACGGCTCTATCCCAGATGACCCTGCTGAGGGCAGCGCTTTCTTTATGTCCCCTGAAAGGACTGGGGATTGAGCCCAAACAAAAAAACCCACGAGGGTGAAAAAATGTTTTTACATCCGCCTGCCCCCTCGTTCGGCGGGCTGTGTGTGCGCTCAGGGACGTTTTCGCTTTAGATCAATGGGACAAGTTATTGGAGTCTGGCCAACTCTAACTGATGGAAAAGAAAGAAAAAAGCTGCCTCTTCAAAAAAAGAGGGTTTGTCATACCTGCACGTGCCTTCACAAAACAGCCTGTACTTCTCGTTCTAGCCGCTGATTTACCTCTCTTGTACATAATTTAGGTTTTTGAACTGAAATGTTAAGCACATTTATGCTCTGCACAGTGCAGAGAAAACATCGACACACATATCGCTCACAAACGCAGGGAGGTGCCAAAGTTCACAAGCACACTCAAATAGGTGGGGTAACCTCAGCGTGCTTTGCGTCACAAAAAAAATAAAACAAACAAAACAAAAAAAAAACGGGGAGATCACATTCCAGTGCTCCTGAAGCAGGGATCAGAGTTGTGCCCTCATGCAGAGTGATGGCCATTTATCTGGAAACAAAACTCACGCCCAAATGTGAAAGAATTTAATGTCTCCATTTCGCCCCAGCCCACCCTGGTTTAATTTTGGATCCAACTCACGCGCCCACTGCAGGACGCCCCCAACTGGATGTACGGCGAGGGACACATGCTGGAAAACACTATGGTATCAAAAGGGCTAACATTTTTTACTTAAACTGTTAGTTTCTTCTAAAATGTCATTTCTGTTATTAACTAATCAGCCTCACATCATCATGAGCCCTTCGTTCATCTCTGGAAGACCAATTAAGATATTATTTTGGATTAAATTTGATAACTCCCTCATCCTCCATACAGAAATGGTCCTGAGATGTTCAGAAAAGGAACCAAAAACTTTGTCAAAACAGTCCATGCAGTGGTTCAACTGTAATCAAGATCTTCCACTGAAGAAAAATTTAATTCATGTTAGTTTCCCACATAAATTGTTATGCTGGTATTTGTAGTAAAACTAAATGCTTTAAAATTAGAAAATGTATTACTTGCCTTGGTGTATGACTTCAAAAAAGTCTCCATTTAAACACTGATAAAACTTATAATGCTGTGAATTTATGCAATGAACTTTCTCCACCCTCTTCAAATCCCCAAATGAATCAGTGGCACAAATAAACTGTAAATCAACCATGCGCAAAGTCTTGGATAAACTGTGTCCATTTAAACTCATTTCAGCAGGTTGCAAAACACTTGGCTAATTTTAATGACTCACTTAACTTCTTATGTTCCTTTTTGAGCTAAGTTATAGGTTATGGGCTGCAGCTTAGCCTTAGTTGCTAGTACGCTAGGATGTTTTTTGTAGCATGTGTGCTTGTAAAGTGCTGTAACTAGGCTCCTAAAGTTCGGACGGCAACAAAATACGATTAGTTCAGTTTTTGAGCCAATTACGGTTATTTTTACACACAGTTCGGTTGATAAGTGACAAATTTTCAGGCCTAAAAACCGTATTTTCGGTGAATCCTGAAGCGTGAACCTATCCGTTTTCTGTCACATCACATCAATGCATGACAAACATGTGTAACGTGTTTCAGGTTTTCATGTGTTTTTCTCGGTAACTTACACAGATACTGTATATGTTTCTGAAGGTGTTCATGCAGTCACCGTGTCCTCCATTTTAATCCCACAATTCTGACTTTTAAATAGTATCATACAACTTTTCTTTCAAAATTCAAACTTGATTTCTCCCAGTTCCGTGTTTAAATGTCCCAATTCTAAATGTTCTCACATTTCCAAGTTTATAGTTCGTAATTGCAAATGTACACTTTTTTTTTCCCCAAGACAATTTGTACTCACAAAACCAGGTTTAGCCTAGGCCTTCTTGCAGTTCTACATTTTTTTTTCTCAGAACTGCAAACTTTAAAGTTGTTAGATACAAAGTCACATTTATGGTCAGATTTGAAAAGATTAAAAAGATCTAATAAAGGTCAGATTTGTGAGATGTATTTAACATTCTGATGAAAATGTCAGAGGTGTGAGAGGATGACAGCAAGATAAACTTTTCTGACAAGAAAAAGCAAGAGTAGACTGAAAAACAACAATTTCTTCTTTTAATTTAATGTTGCAATTTCCTTTTATTTATTGAGAATCAATATCAATTTATTGAAAATCATTCTCTTCAAAAGTTCTAATTCCCTGAAAACACAGAAGTACACACCAGTTATAACAACAAAGAGCAAAGATATTATTGGAATTCCTTTCAGAAATATTTTCAACCAAAGAAAAATGTGACAGCCAATCAGAATCTAGAATCTTAAAAGCTTGAACATTTCAACTCTTCTGACAAGAAAAAGCAAGAGTAGAAAACAACAATT
Organism: Danio jaintianensis; assembly: GCA_903798115.1. NCBI lineage: Eukaryota > Metazoa > Chordata > Actinopteri > Cypriniformes > Danionidae > Danio > Danio jaintianensis. The sequence continues at coordinate 8,109,185 of CAIGQV010000001.1, forward strand.
CCTTCTTTTAATTTAATCTCTAATTTCCGTTTTTGAAATTTATTTATTTTGTGGCCGATGTTGTGATGAGTTGCTTAGCCTACTGGCCACTGGAATCAAATCAAAATTTGGTATTCGGGTCTCCGCACAGGGCCCTCCTAATTTAAGTCTGTTGATTTTTTTCCCCTTATTATTTTATCGTTTACAGACTAAAATTTTGTCTGAGCCTAAGTAAAATCATGAATCATTTTCATCAACAAACAGTATGGTACATTGAATAACAACGTGTTGTTTAAAGGGATAGTTTCCCCAAAAATGCTAATCTATCCATTTTATTTTTTCCATTGAACACTAAAAAAAAGATATTCTGAAGAATGTTAGAAACCAGTAATTGACCAACGAGGAAAAACAAATACTATGGAAGTCAATGCTTTCTGGATTTCAGCTTTCTTCAAAATAACTTCTTTTGTGTTCAACAGAAACTCACAGGTTTGTGTCAAGTGAAAGCAGAGTAAATGATGACAAAATGTTAAGTGAACTGTCCCTTTAAGACTTCCTTTATTCAAATCTCTGTGACTAATTAAAAGTCCAGTGACAGCAGCTAATGCTTGGGGAATATTTGCAGAATAGAGAGAAATTTTTAGCCGTTTAAAAATAATTTTAATTGGATATCTCTCTTTTGTGCAATATCTTAAATTCAAACGTCAGTCATGAAAGCTCTCCCTCCTACACATCTCCTTCTCCCACTTACCTCAGTAGCTCCACTGCCCTATAAAAAGATCAGCATGCAGCATAACTCATATTTACACTGAAGAGGGAGTGCTGTACTGTCTATAATAACACAACTGCCTGTCAATCACAACTCGGGCAACCTTAATGAAAACAGGACATTGTGTATCCTCCTGTTGACCATTTCCTGTCACATGACTATCGTTTGCAATGACCTTGTGTGCTTCGCTGCATTCTGGTGCAGCAACTGCTGACAAGAGACACCTGCCGAAATGAAGTCCATCGAGGGGCTTGGTCTGTGATCCATCTGTTTGTTTGGGAGGAGATGATACCAACCATTGGTGCCAAGTGAGCTCATGTCACTCATCGGGCAGAAAGAGAGCATGCTGTACGACACAGATAAATATAGTGCAAACTTATCACAACATCACAACAGCCGGCTGGACTAAACTCTTGGACCATATGATATTAAAACACATTTTGGCTATGTAACTCCATTAAAGAAGCCTACTATTGTCATTGGAGCAACAAATCTATAATAGAAGTGTCTTGAACATGATTCTTCTCATGGATACCATATGTGAAGAATTAGTAGGCAAATCATATTTGTAATACTTTCTGAAATATAAATAAATAAAAATGGGGGTTATGTCTGCCCTTGGAAAACTGACTACCAAAATGATGTCTGTGGTTGGCCTAAATTAATCTATGCCTTTTTTCTTTATATACTGTAGCCACTATATACAGTACTAGTCAAAATTTTGGATGTACTTGACAAGACAATTTGTTTAATAAAAGTAAGTATCTGCAATGCTAAATTGCAAAATGTCTGTTTTTAATCTGGTTTCTGTGTTAGTCATGGTTGGGACAAACAAAAACATGAATAAATAATATTGAATGTTACATTAAATATTAGGTTTTTAAAATAGTTCTAATTTTCTGAAAACACAGAAGTCCACACCAGTTATAACAACAAAGAGGAAAGATATTATTGGAATCACCAACCAAAAGTACCAAAGAAAAATGTGACCCCCCCCCCACCGTCTTTTTTATGCATAATGTTACATAACAATCTTTGATTTGAGGCAAAGTATATGAAAATCAAGACAAAAAGGCAAGACTGTGTACTTAATGAAAGAACTACAATCCCATGATGCATTACAAATGACACATTAAAATGATAAACAATGAAGGAATATAAAACTTTCATTTAAAGTTGTTGGCTGTATCTATAAAAACAATATATTTCAGTTTATTGCAAACTACGCATATGTACACAAAAATGTAAGCATTTTGAGTGTAGAGAAACTGGCTTGATTCATCATTCACACAGTGCTTCTCTTTAGGTGTGCCGTGCCCCTTACAACACTCTTACTCATGGACTTTTGTGCACAGCATTATGGGTAATGTATTTATGTTGACAATGCAAACAGATGGGTGAACAAAACCAATTCATAATATCCAAGCTCACAGCAGGCCTGTCTATAAAGGTTCATCAGTTATAATTCCGGTACTACTTGGAGTTTTTTTCTTTCTAATTTCCAAAATCGGTGCTACCGTTTAAATCGCCATTTTGTTATCACTCATGTTCAACGCAAAAACAGCGCAGGAGTTAAGTGCCCAAAGTTTAATGTTTTCAAAACCTCATTTCCCTAATAACGAGCTTTAACAAGCACAAAACATCTTTACACCATTACAGAAGGCTACTCACTTCTTATCCTTCCAATCCAGGGGATGGAAGACAAGGACTGTAAACAAAACGACAAACTGAAAATTCACATTTTATGGTTTTCCTCGAACAAGAAAATAAAATCTTTAATAGGGGTCTTTATGTGTAAACCATTATGAGACAACAAATAAAATTGTAATTTATTGGTAGAAAAGGGTCAAGGAAAATAACGGTATAAACCACGACAACAAAAACCCCGCTGACTTTCACCTTATAAATAAATCACTTTCACTCTTGCATAAGCTAAGTGTTTTAAACAAAACATTTAATGATCTTTGTGCACACGCACATCCTTCAAATTTCTCTCAGCTCCAGGAAGGCTACAGAGCAAATCCTGTGACAATGTTTAAACATTGACAATGTGTCTCCGCTTATCTGTAATCGGCTTAATTCTGCAAATGAAATTCGGAGTCAAATTTCATATACTTGATTGTTCAGAGGAAATGTTTCACACTTAAAGGTTCAATGCCAGTAATGTATTGACTGCGCAGGACCACCTCCTGTCCAATTCACTCCAAAACAACAAGGGGAGGGAAAAAGATGGACTCACATTTACAAACACACACACCGCTCGCACAAATAAGAGGTCCTGGGCTGCAGCAGGTTTTAATGCTCTTAATGGAAGGCCAGAAAAATTGCACACATGGCATAGCGTCCAACACACACCCTGCCCTGCCATGTTAAAATCTCAGACTCTCCTCTTTAACACAACAATCAACAGTAATAAATAAAATGTCATCTTTAGAAGGCTTAGCTGGGCAGGAAGAAAAGAATACATCCACCTCGCCTCCATTACAGGACCAAAGTTCCTGTGCGGTTCGTCTGCTAACAGACTAGACTCAGACAAGAAGAAATGCTACATCAACAATAGTTTCCAACAAATAGAGAATAGAAGGGAGGAAAAAAAGGAAGAAAGCAGCATCCTGTAGGTCACGTTTCTGGAAAATAAAAATAAAAAAAAAAAAAAAAAAAAAAAAGTCTACTCGTCAGAATCAAGGTCTTTGGGAAGACTGACCAGAATCAGCATTATCCCATCAATGTCCATCCTGAACTCATGTCGTAGCTGTACTGGGATCAGTGTGTTTAAAGGGAGAGTGACAGGGTGTGGTGTGGAAAGCAGCTGGTTTGGTGATGCACAGGGTGTCATGATAGCATAGTTAGAAGTCTTCAGTGCATCGGCCTCTAGGCTGTGTCCTCCTCTGGCTGGTTGTCTTTATAGATCTCTCTGACCAGCAGCAATCGAGTCAGGAGCCTGCTCAGCACAATCTTCTCCACAGGTGTTGAGCTGAACCACAGCGGACTGTCCGAGGACGCAGACACCTCTGGCTTCATGTAAAAAAAATCTGTCCTCTGTCTCACAGACTCTGGGCTGAGGAGAGAGAATGAAAGAAGCGTCAGAGAACTATAAGTACAGCACCACTACTATTATAGTTCATCAAATCCGGCTGATACCATAAAACACAAATGAAAAAGGTCCATGTCCTAATTTTTCTAATGTAGTTTTTTTTCTCACCAGCAACAGTTCTAATCGTAATTACCAAACGTTCATTGATTTTCAGAAATGTAACCCCTTGATGAAAAATGCTGATTTGTTTACAAAATGGTAGCTATATATCCTCTGTTCTGAAATGTCCTGCAAGCTATGAAATGACTCAAGCATCATATATTTATAGGTTTTGCTGTGATAACACCTGTGTTAGACTGTAAATCTACCAGATTAAAAAAAAATCTACATTTTATTGAGGTGAAAACAAAAATAGGGTGTTTAGTGGCTTCTGAACTTCTACATCAAAATCAAGCTCACTTTTTAAACTTTGTACAAAAACAAATAATAAATGAAAAAGTGCAAATCAAGAAATAAGATCAAAAAAAAAAAAAAAAAAACACTTGAAGCTCAGTAATATTCTTTGACCTTATTCATAGTTTTAACATGGCCCTATGACCCTGCCCCTGGTGTGAAACATTTACATGTGGTTAAAGGTAATTCTGGTATAATATTATTTCAAACTATTATACAAATACAAACAACAATCTGACACCCACTCCAACATTCCCACACAATTAATCTAATTGACTCCATAATAGGCTATAATATGCATATGCAGACAACAGGAACAAGTTGAGAAAAGAATGCCACCATCTTGTTAAAAAAAAAGGTCAGAATTGATGTTTTGGAGCCTTTCTAACAAAATGAAAGCCTGGTAACAAATATTGCATCATTTTTATTTAAATGGCCCTGGGGTTAAAAAATGCAGTTTTCTGTGAGGACAGTTTTGTCCAGAGAGAAATTTCTTCACACATATATGCACCATTACACCCCCATAAGACTACTACAGATCAAATGTAAAATTTTCACTTCACTTAAGACACTTTACCTGTTTATAATAATACCTCACCAAGACGAGAACTGTGTACGGGTACCACTGCACCAAAAGTCTGACGTGTCCTCATATTACAAGTGTCAACACCTTGTTTCAGGATGTGAACAGCAAATGTTATAATCACTGGACACCACTCAGTTTAAGACAGTTTGAACTAGATGCATTAAAATCAGAAAGAAACTATCACAGTTAAAATTAAGGAGCATCTCTTCATCTTAATATGTTGTGTAATTGCTCTCATTATGCTTGCCCAACAAAATCTTGATTCCCACATTAACTTTATTACAGTTGAGTATAATTAAATACATATAATCTATCAGTTAAAGTGGGAATGACAGCTACATACTAATTTGCTTGTGTGTCACATCTCAGAATGAAGTAGTTATCTTGTGTGAAACAACTTTGATTATCCACCTTTATAAAATGAAGCAGAGGAATGTAAACAGGAGCACTCTGACCAATAAGGAGGCAGATTTACTTGCATGTGACTTGGACAACCACATTTTGGTACACTTTAAAATGTTTCCTTTTTAAAAAGTGAACCGAACAAGTAGAAAATGCAACATTGTCTGGAGGGAAAAAATATGGATGTAACACTTAAAAAAAAAAAAGGGTTGCTCATAATACTTTCATGACACCTTTATAATCATGACACAAAGAATCTGTGCATGCAGAAATCAGCAAATTTTCAGCCCATCATTGAGTCTATTTACTTGTGTAAAGGTGTGTAAATGTACATTTATTCAAATTTTTATTAATTTCAGTAATGTTATTGACTAATATGAAAATGTTCATATGATTTATTAGCAATACAGTTTGCAAAGTAATATTTTCTGTCTTTTAGTAGATATATTATATGAGAGACTTGCTTTGTTTACCAAATAAGTGGAAGTAATTGGATTTGCACTGTAAACATTAAATAAAAGTAAAAAATGTATTATTTTTATTTTACATTAAGTTTTTAGTAACGATACTCCCAAAATCATTCCACATAAATTCTGTCTGGCCCTATTCATGAGTATGAAAGATATTTTATGCATGCTTATGACAACTGTCATTAACTCACTTATGTCATGTTTAATCCAAAGATGGCATCGTTTGAGATGTCTTTATGACAACATGACAAACAAAAATATCATAACCCATCTTTGTCATAATAATTGTGTCATGAATATTTTTCTGATAACTTTTTTCAGTGGAACAAAATTTATGTCATCAACATTCCCCATTAAAACTGTCAATATTCTGTCAAATAATTTTATAACAGCATCATTAATGGCTTTTTAATGACAAATTCAATTTGCACTACTGTAGTTCAAGAAAAAATATTATTGATGCTGACAATTTATGTTATCCAGTAAAGTAAAATTGTCAAAGACATCTCAAACTGTCATTTTTGCACTTAAAATGACAACTCAGTAAATGACACTTAATGGGTTGTCATAAGCATCCATAAAATCTCACTCATATTAATGACGTGACATGACATGATTGTAGAGGTTTCATGACAGTCTTATGAACACCCCTTTAAGAAAAGTGTTACCAAAAGAGAAATACATCTGTTTTAGGAAAATAAAGTTTACAGTACTGAAAATGCCTTTAGTTCTTCAAATGCATTACAAATAAGAAACTTTTACGTCACCCACCACTTCGAAAGGTAAAGCTCATACAGTCGGCACTCATGTTTCTTAACAGGACAGTGAGTGAATCCTCCTGAACCACTGTCTGAATCAAAATTTGAGTCACAGTAATCTTTACGTCTTCTCTTACTTCCTGATTGTTCTGTGAAAAACAGGAACAAGACATTTCAGCAAAGAGCAATACTGGTAAAATGTACCTAAAATTTATGACATTTAAAATGCATAAGTTACGCTAAACCACAATTGTTAAACACACCATGCTGCTCCTGTGAGATGGAGGGGATGCGTATACAGACGGTGGTCTCATGGCTGTGCGGTTTCGAGCTGCTTGGGCCATAGACGTTTGCAAATGAGAGGCGTAAGTGCTGTTCTGGGGTGCGAAGACCAAAGTATTTGGTGTTGAGATAGAATACAGATCTCAGCAGGACAGAGGGCGTTTGTTCTCCAAGCTGCCCGCTGCTCCACAGATACTGCTCTTCAACACGACTCCACAGAGAACCTCAACAGAAAATATATTCATATTAAAAAAAAAAGAGCAAGACTGAGCATGACAAGTCAAGCACACCATATTACTGCATTTCATTAATAACCTTTGACAATTTAATCAATTTTAAATATCCATACTACATACACAGGTCACTAATTTGTTTGAAATGTCCTCATAGTTGGATTGAGTCAACAATCTTTTTCAGAATGTGAACAGCAATGGCTATAATCACTGGACATTTCAAAATGACAACCATAGTTTTGTATTTTCCAGAAGTATAGAGAAGTCACACTTCACTATAAAGTTGGTGTACACACTTGGCAGGTTTGGTTTGATTAAAACAAGCATGTGATCAAACATTTACAAGTTTTTACTTGCTTGAGGTTGACTGCATTATACAAGTTGTGACTTATATTCTGGAAAATACGGCACAGTGATCTCTGCACATTTTTTCAGATTTATTAGTGTCTTTACCATCTGGAAGAACACTGGGTTGCCAGTCTTTGAGGAGCTTGTTCAGTTCTTCTCCAAACATTTGATACTTTGAGTCATTAAAGAGGTCATCTGTCCTTCCTTTGTCCTGTAAATGCTACAAATGTGCAAAAACATATATTAGTACACCAATGCACTGAAAGGCATGTGGCTTTAATAAAGGTGAGTGGGTCAGTTTCCAACGAGCAGTCTTATGTGTCCTCATAGCAAAAGCATCAACATCGTGTTTCAGGATGTGAACAGCAAATGATATAATCAATGGACACTGCTTAGACCTGGAATGCTTAAAACTAAGATCTAGTTTACTCGGTTTAGTTTAGTTAGACAACATAGCATTTTTAAACAGTGGGAAAAACAGACAAACAAAGAGTAAAACTTGTCATTTTATTAAGGATTATTCCAAGATTGTTTTAATGTTGGAATGCATACACTGCGTGTCCAAGTCACACACTGTAATATTTTGTTGGATCGACTTTAGCTCTGATTATAGCACACATTCAAAACAATGGCACAAAATGGCTCAAGATCTTCATTTATAGCTTTGGTGGGCAAAAAAAGCATGTGGATAACTCACCTTCTGGATACCGAGACAGAGGTAAAGGAGGCTGTCTGGACTGTAGTGTTCTCCATTGGGTCGACGTACCTCTCTGACAAACCGAGATAAAGACTGATTCAACTCTTCTTGGCTCAAGGACAGGAGACTGCTTTTTAAACTAACTGCTAAAGAAAGAGGGGGGGGGGAAAAACATTAGCACTGCCTTAAAAGACATGATCGTCCTGTTGATTTTATAAAAACTATCGTTAATACAACAAGGCAGGTTTTACAGTAGTATAATTCAATAAACAACTCAGATTGATTGGGAAAAAAGTGCCCTCATAACTCAAAGTGATCAACAAAACTGTTTCAGAATGTGAACAGCAATGAAGTTATAATCATTGAGCACATTTAAACCAAACAAAACGTCCCGTCAATTTAGCTGGTCAATAAAATCTCACTAACACTTGAGCTTAGTTTGTAGAAGACCTTTCATGACTAATACCTTGTTTCTGGCTCTCCTTTCCTTTGGATGGTGAGGCTTCAGTTGTGGCCCATCTTCTCCATGCGTTTAAGCCATATCTGAAGCTTAAGGGGAAAGAGCTGTCTACTGCTGAGGACTCTGCTGTTGGAGAAGAGGACAACGAGGATGAAGACTCTTCCTCTACCGCCCGCCTCTTCTGGCCCTAAAGTAAAAGAATGGCAGAAACATTAGCAAACACACAGTGATGGTTTACAATCAGCTTCTGTGACTCCATGAGCCTCATATAGAACCTCGGCAATCACAACAAATCAGCATGTGAACAGCAAATGGTTTTCTAATCACTGGACAGCTCTGGGCACACTGTTATTGGAGTGGATTGTCTCATTACCCTCCTCCTTGTTCTGGGTCGAGGTGTCTTTTCTTTTTCCTCAGTCAGGACTGGAGGCAAAGAGAAGAGTGTTTCTGTATCCAGACGCTCAACCAGAACGGGCTCTGATGCTAGAAGAGACCAGAGCAAAGTATAATTATTTTATCTGGTAACAGTGATTATATATTCAAAGAAAAACACTCTTACTAATAAACTCATGTAGGCAGATCAGGGTTGGAAATGAAAAATTTAACATTGGCCCTAAAAGTATTTCACTTTAGAGATAACCACCATGCTCATTTGCTGGTTACTGTACCGAGGGGTAGGTCCTTCTCCAGGTCCAAATCTGGTTCATACTTGTCTTCCTCCTCCTCTTCTGAACTCCCACTACCATTTTCCTGTTTAACAATTTCCATCTTTTCTTCGCTACTGCCCTTTTCACATTTGATGTCTGTACAAATGAAAAAAGAATAGGGATTTAGGATGTCAAAATTCACAGGTTTAAAGAAACACACTAAGCATTAGCTGTGTGATGACATTTTGGCGATATTACCCATCTAAATACAAAGCAGCTATGATGGAATGTGAGGGTGAAATTAGCAGAGATGCAAAAACTAATCAATTATGTAAATCAACAACAACTAATTTGATCATGCAATTATTTTGTCTGCTTGTTGTGCACAGAAAACATCCACCAGTCTTGTTTACAGAAGCGAGTAACGCAATTCGATGAGAAAAAAAAAAACGTAGAGTTTAAGTTTAAATTGCACATTCCAAAATGCTATAAACAAGCAAATGCTTTCCACCAAGCGCTTCAACCAAATTCCAAAAAATACAGGTTAACATAGTGTGTCCTGTCAGTTGCTTAACAGATTAATGTGCAGTTTACAATTTAAAGTGTTTGGGACTCGTTTGTTTAGAGCATAACTTACATTTCAGAGCTCTAAGCTTATCATTAAATGCTAGAAAGCCACAAGATTAATTACATCTTGCTTAGTCAAAAGTCCCATGATTGACAACTGTTAATACTTTTGTTATTAATTATTAAAATAAATTTTGTTAAGATATTTTGCGTTGGATGCAAAAATGTAGGTTTAAAATAATGCATGCAACAATAGTAATTCAAGATTGTTTGGAGGTCATTTTTAATAATGGATCAACAACAATAATAATAGTAGTAGTAGTAGTAGTAATAATAATAATAATAAATAATTATTATTACAGCTAATAATAATTAATTATTATTGTTGTTATTTTTATTAATATTATTATAATACACAGGGTTCATACACATTTTTACCACTAAAATTCCATGACTTTCAAGTAAATTTTTATGACCTAACGTTTCATGTAATGTCTATGTATACGTGGTAAATAAGAAATACAATGCACGTTCAAATTTATTATAGCATATCATAAAACACGCAACAATCTATTTTGTTTAAATTTATTTTTATATCTATGTAAAATGTATTTAAAAATGCTTACACAGCACTAATAATGTGATAGCATGTGTTTGGCCAAAGACAGAAAAGGATTAAAAACAATTAACATATATTTAAGTACAGTGGTCCCTCGTTATTCGCGAGAGTTACGTTGTAAAAATAACCCGCAATAGGTAAAATCCACGAAGTAGTCAGCTTTATTTTTTTACAATTATTATAAATGTTTTAAGGCTGTAAAACCCCTCACTACACACTTTATACACTTTTCTCAGACAGGCATTAACATTTTCACACTTTTTTCTCGTTTAAACACTCTCAAAAGTTCAAACTTTCGTAGAAAAATAAGTCCTGTATTATAGAATGAAACCAAAGATCAAAACCTGTTGTCAGGCACAAACATTCATCACTGTCAGCAAAAGGTTCATAAAGCTTTTTAGCTTTTGTGCGGATAACGTTGGCATCCAGCGTAATGTTCTTTTTCCTGCAGTCACTGATCCACAAAGCTAAAGCAGACTCCATCCTTAAGGGGGTCGCACACCTGATGTGCCGCGCACATGACAGTTGGAAGTAACGCACACCAGAGGTGCATATTAGCATGTGCGACCCTCTTTACGATAGTCTTGCTGCGGACAGTTACAATCCTTTTTGCATCCTTGTTGAAACTCACATTGCTAGCGATCGAAGATTTATGTTAATTTGGTGAGCTGAACACATTCTGTACTGTACAGGAGACACAAGGACATTGACTGACAATGGTCTACAGCCAATCAGGATGCAGAACACAATGTGCTGTAAAAAAAAAAAAATAATAATAATAATAATAATAATAATAATAATAAATAAATAAATAAATATATATATAAAAAAAAGCATGTCAAACAACACTAAAAAAATTCTGCAAAACTGCGAGGCCACGAAAGGTGAACCGCGTTATAGTGAAGGACCACTGTATACAGAACTAATTTTCTAAAACTTTTCCAGGCCTGGAAAATGCCACGTCAAAATTCCATGACTTTTCCAGGTTTTCCATGACCGTATGAACCCTGAATACAACATTAGAGTCTTGCTTCAGTCTGTCAAAGGCCGTCTAGGTCTTAAAAGGTTCTTACTTGAGCATTTGGGTTTCTCATCTTCTTGTGCAATCACTTCTGCCATCGCTATTAGATCGGCTTCCAGGGGATCAGAAGGAACTTTGGCTTTGAGCTCTCTGATGGTCTTCAGAATCTGCTCAGCGTTCTGCAGCATGGTTGGTAGAAACACTGGCACAGGCACCTGAAAGAACCAGAACAGGCCAGAGAACAAGGAATGATGTAAAAGAGTAAATTAAATAGCCAAAAGAACAATAAAACTAACATTCTAATAAAAATATATATACACTAATAGCATTTTATTGACTGACGTTCTGAGAGAAAACTCTTACCGGTACAGGTATTGCAAAAGGAGTGGGCGTGGCCTGAGAATAGAGGTTCATGGGTACTGGGACGTAAACAGGAACAGGGATCGGAATAGGAATATACTCCTTTCCAGAGCCCTCCAGATCTGCCTCATCTAAAGAGAAGCGGACATTAAACCTCCTCCATCTCTACCAGAGAGAGATTATGTACTTGTATAGTCACAGAAGAAAAGATGCTCACCTGTCTGCAGTGGTTTGCTCTGCATGTGAGGTTTGCAGTAGGTGGCCTTGGTCATGGTGAGGGGTTTACAGAGCACAGCTTTATTCTTCACATCCTTCAGGATCCCTCCGCCAGCGTACGATACAGGCCCCTGAGTAAACAACTGCAATGGTCACAACAAGAATGGACTCCAGTGAATCCAAATGATTATTCTTTTGGGTCTACTCGTTTATAAATGATTCAGTCAAAACTGACAGCCCCCTCACCATTTTAGATGCTTGGGTTGGTCCACCAAATCCTGCAAGCAGACCAAAGGATTTTTTTATAAACATGATGGCATGAGTCGGACATACATTTCCAGGTGTGGGGTTAAAACTGTACCTAAAGCAGTGTTTTCCGGGCCTTTCTGTGTAGCCATGTTGGGCTCGTTCTGTTGGCAGTAGAAGCGCAGGAGACACTGCTGGTCACAGAATTGCTTCAACTCTGCACGCCACTGCACAGACTCAGTCAGGTTCCCCTGTACCTTACAGCAGTCACAGCGCGCCGCCTAGTGGACACAAGAAAACATACAGGGATTTCAAACGACTGCATTACAGATTTAGGTCAAAGAGCATCTTTACAAGCACACCAAATACTGGTGGCCAATAACTTACAAAACTTTATTTAAATAATTATTTGTCCTGGTTACATGCAAACCAATAGCCCGGTAGTGAAAGTAAACCATGTTATCCAAACTTTATTAAAAAGCTTATTCCCAGTGTAGTGATGTCAAAACACACTGTGTGTTTGAGCCAGAGTTTTCTATATGTTTATGTGAGTTATGATGTTATAAGCATTTGAAACAGTATTCCACAATATCAGCAGGAAAATTATGGACCCATATTAGCAGGAAATTGACAGAACAAGATAAGAACCTTTTTACCCATCTTGTATTTAAAATGGAAATTGATTGATAGATTTTGATGGTCTCCTTGCTCACTGTGAAATTCTATCTCTGGGTGGATTCCCTTAAATTCACAATGTCGAAGTCACATTTACACTAACACAGATAATATTTGGGGGCTAAACTAGATTGAAAGTGATTTCTGAAGGAACAATGCTTCATACATTGCTACGTTAACAGACCTTTTTTCTACTCTCCCAGTTGGGCAAGAGTTTTTTTTAATTGCCCCGCCGACATTTTCATTGGCCAGGAACAGACATAGTGTTCAAATTATCATTTAAGAATTTATTTAAGAATTCATGCTAAATTTCCCAAATCTCAACTCACATTTTGATCAAAAAGCAAAAATCACAAGCCTAAGAAATATAAATTTAAAACATTATTAAAAGTAAGGGAAAAGTCAGTGTTAAGAACAAAGAAAATAAAATAAAGCAAAAGTGAGACGCTAGACCACAAAACCTTTAAACTTTAGTCTTTCAATGGAAAGCTTACTTGTCCTCCTTTAAGATAATTTATTTATTGAAAAAAAAAAGTGGTCCAGTGTCATGAATACAAATTAAACAATAATTTAAGTTTTTCAGGTTTGTGGGTTGTTATGCACATGAATATTAAGCTATTAAACTAAGAACAACCACTTTTTAAACTGACATTATCTGCAGTACCTTTAGGACATGATGCACAGGTCTAATACACTGACACATATAAATTCTATCAAATCAGTGACCGTGTACCTTGTAGTACCAGTCGTGAAACTTTTTAGCACAGGTCTCACTGCAGAAGTCCCTGCTGACTCCGTCTATCTGTTTAGTGACAGATTTCTTGCACATCTGTGTACAGTGGTTGCAAGTCACACACTTCAGACCCAGACGCCTGATGAAATCCTGCTTGAACAGTAGCTTACAGCCTGTAGACAAAATAGAATCATATCACTACTGTCAGAAATTAGAAACATGCCAACATTAAAAATTATTTTAGAAGTCTAGTGTGTCAAATTCATTAGAACATCGTCCTCATATCCTAAAGATGAAATCACAACATATCATGATGTGAACAGCAGTAGATCTAATCACAGGACAACGCGCTATTAAATGTGCACAGAAATCTAACTGAACCCAGAATAATGACCTTCACTACAGAAAGGTCTCTTCACCCCAGAGAACTTCACAGTCTCATGCAGAGTCTTCTCTTCCTGACAGAACTCGCAAAACGTCACGATGCAGTGGAGCTTCTTGTAGTCCTCACAACAGGCCTTACTGCAGAACTGATACACCTTATCCTGCAGAGATCAGATGCGATCACATTTAGGCCACTCAAATCCTTAAGAAATCAGTTCACAAAAAAAATGTAAATTGTCATTTTCTTGTCATTTTCTAATCTGCTACCACAGATGCTTTATATTTTTTTAAAACAGCTTTGCCTTGATGACAACCTTTCAAGTATAATATGTAAGATTTGTGGTGGTAAAATCTGATGACTGTTTTCCTCCTTTCAAAATCCCATCCTTTATCTTTCTGATAAATATAGTGCATCCCTATTCGTTATAATAAATGTCACTTTATGCTTTTTATGTGCAGTGGGATAAATGAAAATGTGCATGCAAGTCCTCACCTCCCATTCCAGAATCTCTGGCTTCAGGTTGAAGGAACTGCGGCAATAGTTACACTTCAGCTGGATGTCTTCAGAAGCTGAAGCAGGAAGTTGTCCATTGGTTGATGTTTGGATTGTGGCATTCTGCATTTGGATAGCAAAGCCACCAGTAGAACATTACGATTCTGTACTCTTACATGGACATTCCTAATATTTAATGAGCCATGTATAAGCTCGAGTTCTTCTACGCAAAGTTCTTCAGATATAGGAAACTTAAAAGAATCCTGAAGTACCTGGAACTTGGTGACACATTGTGAACTGCAGAAGCTCAAAACCTTTCCTTCAGGCAAAGTTGCCTGATACTGAGGTAACGCATTTCTCTTACAGAAGTGGCACGATGGCTCAGAATCTACAAATACAAACAAGATAATACATGAGCAGACATTTATAACAGACATCAGTTCCTCTGACCTCAAATCTCTGACTAGAGTTTGAAGTTGGTACACATCTTAAAAGTAGAAATTAAATTGCCTGACAAGCATGAATGTAACAGTTAATCCTTGGAAACTAAATGTGCATGATATGTGCTGCAGGAGGAATCAGGACAACATTTTGCATATTCAACACGCCATCAGAATTTAGGGGCATTAAGGGAGCACAAATGTAGGCCGCTGGCACCCATGGAGCGAGAGTGACAGCATCGACTCTAGATTCTGATTATCTACTCACTCTGTGCAGCAGCTGTGAATTTGCTCTTGGTCATACAGGCTGTGGTGCAGTAAGACTCCATGGCTCCATTTGTCCCGATGCACTGAGTGGCATCAAATGACCTGCACATCACCTTACAGCCACTACACTGTACTATCTTCCCATGAGTCTTTGAGAACAGAAAAATTAAGAGTAATCATTAAAAAAAAACTAAAACATCAGAACTAGGACTGCATGCAAAAAGATTTCAATTCATTTCAAAACTCAAGTAAAAAATGGCAACTTTAGGTCTGAAGAATTGCAATTTTGCAGTAAAGTGCCATAGATAGCATACAAGTATTTATATGTAAATGTTTTGAAAAAGAGTGTGACATCATACTACAAAAGTTACAGCGTCCGTAGAAATTTTACGTACACAAAGTCTAGCAGCTTAATGCTGGCTGCTTTGAATGTCCAACAACAGAGGTTAAGCTGAAAAAAAAAAAAAAAAATCTTACATACAACACTGACCTGTTTATAGTCCCTGATGCAATTTTGACAGCAAAAGCGTTTCTGCTGACCGTCTATGAGTAAAACATGGTTCGCCGTGGCACGACTAGGCAGGTAGTTCCCACACTGTTCGCAGCAGTTCATGATGAGCCCGTTAGCCATTCGGTAGCGATTAAAGCACGCATCACTGCAAATCTTGTGGGTCACATTCTTGAAGCTCACCTCATGTCGAATCTGAAGATACAAAAACACATCCACAAAATGATGCAGTGCATTTAATGCTGATTTAAAAGTTACAGATTAGCATGTTATAAATAATCAAATTGACTAATAAATTGGTTTAATGGTCTTCTGTTCCCAAGGTGATCGCTATGGCTACACCAAATACAGTCAAGGATAGC
Organism: Danio jaintianensis; assembly: GCA_903798115.1. NCBI lineage: Eukaryota > Metazoa > Chordata > Actinopteri > Cypriniformes > Danionidae > Danio > Danio jaintianensis. The sequence goes on from CAIGQV010000001.1 coordinate 8,125,194, forward strand.
AGTAACCATGGCTACAAGGTTGGAGGCTTGATTGTGCTCAAATCATATTCGACAATGGACAACAATGGAAAGTGGGTGAAAATGACAGTACTTGGGTTTTCCATCCAGTTGCAATGAACTCATATTACAGATGTATAAAAAAAGGAAGGAAAAAAGAAATGAAGTGAGCTAATTCCCTTCTCATTAGAAAACATCTTGAATACCTGGATTGCAGCATTTTAATAAGAGTGAAAATCATTTGACACAACATTCCTAACACAATCAATTTTAAGCACATAATGCAGGACATATAGCCTTGCTGAGTGTGATGGGAATAAACTCACTCTATCGTTTCATGCTGGTCTTCATTAATTAACATTCATACTTTCAGCTTTCCCCATTGCAGGATTCATTAGTTCACCAGCATCACCTAGTTCACAATGACTGGACTGATCATGATAACAGTAATCAATAATGCTTTCTAGGATGACATTGGTTAAAATAAAGTACACAAAGTCCTACATCAGTAGCATAACAAATCTGATCTCAGCGTAAAAAATTAAGCTAACAAAAGCAATTACAGTGAAAAACACTACTGTTACAATCGTTGTGGCTGCGTTATTTTCTTCTGATTTAGACTCCATGTTCTTTGATAGTGTCGACTCTGTATTATAGTTAGACAATCATAGCAGTAGATTTGCTTTCATTTCTGCAAAAGGTAATGCAGTTGTCAATGCAATTTGAAAATGGAAACGATCTGCATACCTTTGTTATACATCAAATAATATCTGATCTAGAATGCTAGCACAGAGCCCTGACTTCACATTCTGGGTAACACTATAGCCTAACCAGGCACAACAACATTCCATAAAGAAAAAGTTTGCCTGATTTATGGCTGTTGCTGGTTGCAAACAGGGTATGAGACATTAAATGCAAATCAAAAGTATAGCACAATATAAATTGTCTGACCTCAGTGAGTTTTCCACAGACGGTGCACTTTGTTTTAAGCTGGTTCTTCTGAGGATTTTGTTTGTTTTCATAAGCTGCCAGGCAGCCTGTGCTACAGAACTCCTGAAATGATTCACTGGAGTCCACCTGGGCCACTATGGTGCCTCCTTTCATATTGGTTATGTCTCTGGTAAGGAAAAGGAAACAAATGTTAGGATGACACTAAATGGTATAAAACAAATCAAGATATTGAACATCTATAAAAGTCTGACCATGTGTAAAGATAAGAGTAGCTAAGCAATTTCAGATCTCTCACTCAAACTCAGATTAAAATGTCGTACTTCTTGCACATGGTGCAGCTCTTTTTGGGAGCGGGCTTATGGGAGAAGGCAGACAGGCAGGTTGTTGAGCAGAACAGGTGGGACGAGCCTTTGCGCTGGTACGCAGTCTGGCCTTTCTTCAAAGGCTTCTTACAGTTGGCGCATGTGACTTTCATGGTGCGCTGTGGCTGCTGGGATCCTGAGGACTGGCAGGGAGGTTTGGGCAGAGGAGCTGCAGGGGATGGCGAGTCCACTCCAGGCTGTTTCTGGTTACGTGGAAAAGAGGCCGACTGGGAGATCCATGAATCTGACGGAGGACAAAAAGATTACAACTCACAAACATTATAACAGTCATTATTAAATTCATCCTGGGTCTTGAATCTTGGTAATCTACTATAAAACATGCACATGATTGGATCATGTGTGATCCTCCTTAATTCTTTTAAGATCACCACAGTCCACTTCTTCAGCATTTACAACAGTAGATCAAAACAGATAGTAAAACTCTAACAATGTTGCGGTTTCCTTTTAATTTGGTTCATTTTCAGAAGGCAACATTTCCTAAAGACCTGCAAGTAAACATTCAACTTATTGGTTGGAGTATATCTGTTTTAATTTGTCTTTGCTCCAAGTTAACCCATCATTTGTTTTGGGAGACATTAGCAAAACAAACACTGGTACTTTTAATGCAAAGCATGCAATAACTCGTCATCCATTTTGATAAAGCTTAGTTTACTGACCCACTGGGTCGGTTTGCCTTCTCTCTACAAGTGAATCATTCCACAGTTTCCAAGCAGGCTGAGACCACATCATTTAGTCAATCTCACAGAGATTATTTTAGTGTGGATCTTAGGCATGTTAACATATGACTTAACGAACCAAACAAAGGAAAAACTGTGCCAGGTTCAGCAACAAACAGAATAAACAGGCAGAGTACAAAGAGTCAGCATGAATGCAATATTATAAGTCTTATTACAAATAAGTAATCAGTGTGTTTCAGTTTTTTGTTCATAATATTAATCTAAACTGCATTTCCCAGTCAAAATTATAGACTTCTCTCACTGGAGACATATGCATGACTAGTCCAATCATTTAGTTCAATAAAATCCTGCTCCAGGAAGCTCACGTTCATCTGCCTCATCTTTTGAGTCCAATGCTCACATCAAGATCCAATCAAAAGCAAATGTATAGAAAAAAGCTCCTCCAACAGTTTCTCTTTCATAATAAGAATTTTTACTTGAATGCATGTTGCAATATGGTAAAAAGAAAATCTATTACTTCTGTATCAAACTGAAATCAGAAAAGATGCAGTCAGTAATCTCTTATTTTACACTCTTTCCTAGTATAAACTCTTCATCTTTGCACTCCATGGACTACGGATAATGGTGCAATGCTATCTGAAAATGGAAATCTGGCATTGTTTTGTCAGTACTAGAGAAAAGTCAATGCAATCCTTATGTACATGTGTTGTGTAGAGGATGACACAGCAGCTGAGTGTGGATGAATTACCAGATTTCTGGTGTGTCCCCGTTTCTCCATTCTGCACAGGCTGGCTTGCAGCGCTAATGCGTCCTGGGTTGAACGTGGGTGAAGGTCTGCCGGTTGTACCCTGGTTCTTCTGGGCCTCTGGGTTTAGGCTGAATGCACTGCTTATCTGCAGTCCGTTCTCAGCCCCCTCCAATTCCTCCAAAGGGGCTGCCGTAGGACCATCCTCGCCTTTCAGCGATGTCACGTTTGTTATCATGAGGTTTATATCCTCTTGAGCACACAATGCCAGTGGCGTTGTTGTTGACGTGTCCATGGTAACCGCTGAAGAGTCCGTACCCAGCGTAGTAACACTGGCGATTTTGATTTCAGAGTCAGGCTCTGTGCTGCTCAGGGCATTCTCCACCTCAGGGGGCGGTGTGGAGGAAGAGGCGGTGCCCTTGAGCTCTGAATCCTCCTCGTCGTCAATAACGATTGGCTCGCTTTGGCTTTTGGCCGTGGTGGATGCAGTTGTGCCGCCGGTAGCTGCAGAGGAGGGAGGACTGGGAGATTTGGAGGAAGCTGTTGCCGTGGTAGCCGACTCTGCACAGTCTTTGGCAGCATCGAGGGTTTCTGCAGGTGTGGAGATAGGGGGCTGTACTTTCCCCTGAGAGTGAGCAGGAGGCTCTTCTACCAATACCACATCGTCATCATTGTCTTCCGAGGCCCTGGGCAGGTCTGGTGCTGTCTGTGACTCTTCTGCAGATGGAGACGGCTCTGTTTCGGGTGTGGTTTCAATTTGACCCTCCTCCTCCTCCTCCCCTGTGACTGTACCTGCCACCTCAACATCTGCTCTGGCTTCCAAATCTCCATCCATCGCTTAGGCAACCACCTGTAGACACAAACACAATGAGCTGAACAATTACCTGATGGAGCCACAAAGCCACAAGGAGGTGCAATATAAGACGACCACTGATCAAGAAGCTAATTTTGTTTATGCTAAATTGATAGCCAAATATGACTAATATAGCCCACAAAACTAACAAATTTTGGTCAGTCTCAGTTAATAACGACAGATGGCAATGTGGTTAGGAATTCATTAAGGGATTAATAAAATCAAATTACAACAAGGTGCCTCTTAAAAAAACTCTAGATTAGGGATAGACGATATGGACTTGAAAATATATCACAATATTTTCTGGTATTTATTGAGAATCCCATTAATGATCATTTATATTTATACACTCAGAAAATAAGACGTGAAATAGTGCTGTGATCAAACTGTAATGTTAACACTTTATTCATACTGAACGCTAGAGGGCGCTCTCGCACAATCACCACATATAGAATACTGAAGAAAAAAAAAGAGAATAAGCAATTTCAAACACTCGACTGATGTTATGAAGTGAATTTATAGTAAAAGTATGTCAGTAAGTCTGATTGTAAACATGATCAGAAATGCAAAACTGTATTGCACACACGCTCCTGTAATAAAACATTGCACAGATTGATTGTACTTATTATTGTCTTTATTATTATTATTACTACGATACGTCTAGTTTATTGTGGACAGAATTTTTACCAGTATATTGCTGATCCTCATTCTAGATTTGAAAGTCCAAATCATGAAACACATAAAAAAAATGACTGACATAGTATATTTAGAACTTTACATATTAAATAGAAGGAAATCAAAATGGCTTACAACTCCAGATTTGGAACTTTAAATGCAAGAAAGTGAAATTGGTTTAAAAGTTTCATTTATGATGTGCAAGAAAGTGAAACTGATCTGGAACTCATTTTTAACATGTTAAATTATGAAATGCAAAAAAAGGAACAGTTGGAATGTTTCAGAACTCCAGATCTGGAACTTTCAATTATTAAATAAGAACGTGAAAATGATTTGGAGCTCATTATATAGAATTCTGAATAGCAAGAAAATTATTACTTATTACGATTCACCAAGAATTCATGACATAATTATCAAAAAACTATTAATCACAGGCTTGTAATTTAATGCTAATTTAAATATGAATCACATACTGACATAAAACATTCATTACTCTGAAGAATCTGTAATGATAAAAAAAACCTATGGCACCAGCTGAAATTTCTAAACCATGTGCAGCAGTACACAAAAATCCGTTTTATATAACTTTACAATGGATGGACTGTCAGAGCAGACATATTTCCAAATTCAAAGACTTCTGGTTGGACTTTAATACATCAAGACTGCAATGCAGATCTTGTAGAGTATCTTGGTCCATTCTCAGGCGTTTACACATAATGCCCCATTTGAGCTGAGATCTCAATGTTGATGCAGAGACTCCTTATGGAGGCAACGTCAAACAGCAAATACAAAAGCACTGCTCAAATAGATGCAACAAACAAGTTATGACATTATGAATCTGTGGGCTTTCCTTGGAGCCTGATGTCATGATCAGGATGCTGAAGAGAGGAAAGCATATGCAGTGTTACAGATCCACCTCTCAGACGTGATATAATCACATGCATATGCGCCACGCGCGTGCCAAGTCTGCATCAGAACAACAACGGTCCCCACAAAACACATCACAGCTCTCGTGGCCCCATAAACCTGCACTTTCCAAACACCAATTGTGTCAATTAGCAACATAATGAAGCCATTTTGGGGCAATTCCTACCATTCACCCCTTGGGCCGTGCCCTTGACTCCGGACCCTCCGTATCCACACACACACCCGACTGCGATCCGCGCGCTGTCAAGGCAACCGGATGACGACGTCAGCACGCCGTTCTTCATAGGCTTTCATTATAATCAGGAAACTCAAGGGTCAACGGGTCCGAAAACTTGCTACGTGAAACCTCCTGACGGGAGGAGCCTCTCAATTTGCCCCTTTTCACGCAAAACACCAGGCCCATGTGTCGGCTGTGCTCCCACCCCTGGCCTCTCTGGCGCATGCAGCCATTGGATTAGCGGCGAAACGAGGGAGGAGAGCCTCCGAGACTGCGCCATTGTTATTGTAGTGAAAAAATATTACTCAGAAGTAGTTTTTGGCGCATAATCGACGGGACAAAACGACACGGAAGTTGAATCTGAATCAGAAGTATCTGAATATGTGGATCATGACACTATAAAAGACGTGGTATTTGAATAACAACACGTGAATAACACTGCGACCAATTTCGAGTCTTGCTATCAGACATTAAACACTTCTAGATACCGAAAATATCTCTATTTTTGACTGGACCCATGACCCACTTTCGGTTTTCTTCAAGAATTGAGTTAACTTGCCGGTTTATACTTGAGTGAAGGTTTAATTGAAGTTACCCCAGAGCGGTAATCAAACGCTAATACGTGTGGCGCCCTGTGGGGGCGCTGCACAGTTAGGAAACATCAACTAAAACGCCTATAGGTGACTAATCACAAATATTTCATAATCCAAGCTGGTCAGATTAACTAGGGTCTAAAACACATCTATCCGCGAGCCACAAGAAACAAGAGTTATTTCCTAATTGGTAATGCATTTGCCCCCCTCAGGCAGCGGGTAGCACTGCCTCACGTCCGCCATTAGAGAGCGAGCGAAACAATGCGCGAGAGCATAGGCAACAGCACCCTGCCACGGCGGAGGGGGGAAATCTCAGGCGGGGTAAAATTGCACGTTAAATTACCCTCGCGTACAAACACAGGTGACCCCGGTGCTTCCCTCGGCTCGAGATCCGTGGCGGATATAGTTGTAAAAACTTTGGGCCATTACGCACAGTTCTGCATCAAAACGCCAGAGAAATTCTTACCGGAGTAGAGCTGGAGACGATAGAGCGCCACTTTTGTGCCTTGACATAAATCCTGGCGCGCATGCGTGAAAACGTACGGACGTTCCAGGCGCGTGGGAGGAGAAACTGCCTGCGAGCTCTTCGCGGTACTCGTGCACGCGCGGCCTATGGGAAGTCCGATACGTTCATGGGAGTCGATTCTTTCGAACAGAAGCGATTCCGTGATTCTATTTTCGCAATGACGTGATAACGCCACCACGTGGGCACTGCCACACTGGAGTAGCGTAATACATACATTTAATAATATAGGCAACGTATACAATTTTGTACGTGTTCGATTTTGATAAGGACGTTTATTGTGACGAGTTCCAGTTGAGCCGACTAAAGCTACGATTCGAAAAGGATACATGTGTGTTAAATAACGCCCATAAACAATGTCTAAACACATTTCCAGTAAGTCTTACTTTTAATATTTTATGCATTTAGGCTATTAGAAACTTACTTTTAATCGGCCAAATCCCCGGTTCTCTCGAAACTCCATTATAATCAGCTCACTCATCAACCTTTAATGGCTCGTTGTGAATCAGACGTGTTCTCGGTTCGTTCACGAGTCAGTGAGTTGTTGAAAAGGGGAACAGCTCTGGTCGAATCATAAACGAACATTTCAGATCCGTTGTGTGAACCGGTTCAACTGATTCACTGAAAAGAATCGATTCAAAAGAAAGATTCACCCACGAACCAGACATCTCTTGAGCGCGCACGCACGCGAACGTTTAACTAAGCAACAATTAACCTAGCATAGCCTATCACGCGTTTAAAACGGTTGTTTGACATTATCAACGACATAGATAGCTAAATTATTTAAATTATTTGATAATCCAATAAAATGACCTTTGGCGGAACAATTTGACCGAGTTCACCCTAATTTAATACAATAATATTGTGTAATTTAAAAAAATGATTACAGCACTAGTGAAAATAAATAATGCCATTTAAGTGTTGCTCATGAGTCGTTCATGCAGTGAAAATGCATTTATCCAGAGAATATTTTTTCCACTGATTATTTAACTTTTTAAAGTAATGGATTAAACACACTCATAAAATAATAATCGAGAGGCTAGTCGCTGTAACTAAAGCTACAGTCTGTATTCGAATAATAAAAGTGAGATGTAAACACTAAGCAGCACATACGGTTGGGTCAAAATATGGCGAACTGCATTGCGTAAGTCATATTTTAAAACCATTTCTGTGATAATTAATTCCACACAACATATAATAAGTGTATTACATAAAACAAGTTTCCTCTAAGCATGAATAATCCCTTTCTAAAGACTGACACCGGTGGGATGGAATCGAGTGACGCAGTTTGTGAAACCGTATGTGATGCACACACTGATACTGTTGGACAGTGCAATAGAACATACAGAATTACTTACGTGCTTTAGAGCCAGAGTTCTACAATGCGTGCTCAAATTAACTTAATCGGACCAAGTTAGAATGAGACTTCTAATTTGATTAAATAATTAGGTCTTTTTTTTTTTACTTTTTTGTTAAGTTGTAGTATTTCGAGGTGACCGGAAGTAACATTCATTAAACGTTTGCATGACACAAACAAATACTCTTGTATTATAGTTCGTAAAAATGTTCAGGTGTAAGTGGATCCCTCGAATGCTTTTTAAAGGGATAGTTCACCCAAAAATGAAAATTTACTCGCCTTTTACTCACCCTCAAGTGGTTGCAAATCTTTATGAATTTAGTTTTTCTGTTCAAACAAAACAATTAAGTTTTAAATATAGTTGGAAACGGGCTGCCATTGATATCCAAGTTATGAAAAATACAATGGAAGTCTGGCTAGGGGTTTCCAACATTTTTCAAAAGACCTTCCCCTTTGTGTTCAACAGAAAGAAAATAAGAAAAAATCAAAACAGGTTTGAAACGAGAGGGTTTAAGATGACAGAATTTTCAGTTTTGGATCAATGTTGGTCAATTTTTCTAGTCCTAGTTGCCACTTTTCATTGCTTAAACATGTTTTAAATGGATAATTCACCAAAAAAAAGTCAATGTTTACAGATTTTCAGCTTTCTTAACTCAAGGGTTTGAAACAAGTGAGTAAATGATAACAGATGTTTCATTTTTGGGTGAACTATCCCTTTAAGACCAACTTTAGTCTTTTATTTTTGGTAAAGGAACATATACTCAAGTAGCTGTATCAAAAATAATGTCCAAGTGCTCATATTACTCTGCATGTGATGAATACATGCCAAATAAGAGTACAAACATATGTGTATGTTTATCAGATGGTAATCAGACAGGTTTGAAAATGTATTTAGTCTTTTTGTTGGAGCCCTTATGGAATATATATTGTGGTCAATTCTATTAGCCATCTCTAGTGTGTTTGCTGGCTACAGGCCACCTTTCCCATTTGAAAACATTTTAAACTGCATTTATTCTGCTTTGTTAAACGGACCAAAGTGATGAAAGACTTTAATGCTGCACAAATTTAGAGAACCGTTTATTCCATGTTGCTGTATTAAAGAGAGAAGACAAAAATGGATTGTTATGGAAATATATGTACAGTTTATTTACTGTAGTCAAATAAGGAAATGAATCAATGAGCAGTCTTTCTCTCACTTACTAATAGTACATTGATGAGACAAAGAGAGGTAGGCCATGAACAAAATAAAAGAACCCTTCACTGTGCATCAAAATGAGCCCAGCTGCACGTTGCCGATCGGACTCTTCAGTTCAGTCAAGTGATTTGATTTGTAATGTGAAATCTAATAAGAAATTAAACTAGGCTGGTGTACAACCTCCATGAAGATACATGAGAAGAGTCACGATCGCTACTAATCTGCATTAAAGTAATCGGTTCTACTGATCGCTTCTACCTGGATGACTTCAACCTTTGTGGATCCTCCTCTCAATGCAATCACACATTAGCCCTTAAAATAGTGTACAAGCTAAACGTACACATTCATTCATTTCTTCAAAAAAAAAAATAGCTTCATTATATATCCAAATTAGGATTAAAATCACATTCTCTGCAAAGAAAATATGAAAGATTGTGTTTCAAAGCACCAGCTTCTGATGTTCAGTCACACTGGTGTCCAGTTTTTTTTTTGTTGTTGTTTTGTGTTTTTTGCGGCCCCTCGAGCGCAAAGCAACAGAGAGACGAGAACTGCTCATTCGTTCCTTCATTCATTCTGCACAAGCGATGCAGACAGAAGCACATCAGACGAGTGCGTGGTCTGGTTAAACACACAGAACATAAAACAAAACAGTGGGTGAATCTGGAGTGATAAATTATTCTATTTTAAAAGAAACAAAATAAAAGGAACACTATACAAACAAGATTTACAAATGACCTTCAGATACAAGCCAGATTTATCATATTTCATGCTGATCTCACGTGTGACCCACAAAAATCAGACCCACGAAAACTGGTTGCAACACTTAGTTAAACAAGAACTTAAAAGTCACGCTGAGATTTGTGACTGTTGTTATTGACCTGTTAGTATTACTGTCTTTCGGTTTATTCCACAAAGTAAAACAAAACCATTTCTAAAGCATCTCATGTTCAGCAGGTGTAGGAAAAGTCTCAGTTTTTAGAGAGGACGAGCTCCTGCAGTGACCTTCACCCTGTGACGTCACTGTAGCTGGACTCTGTATGCACAAATGAGGAGTTTCACCTGTGGAAAAAAGAAAGACACTTTTAATATTCATGAAGCTTGGTTACTTCTCTCATTTTTTAATAATTGTTTATTATTAATGGATATAGTAAAAAAAACTAAACAAAAAAATAAATGAACAAATTACTCAGGCTGATTTGAGAAATGGTTCAAATAAAAATACACTACACAGAATGATTCAATGACAAAATATACAATATTTAGTTTTTTTGTAAAATATTGTCAATGCTACTGTGATAATGTAACAGATGTAGTAAAACATCTTTTATTTGCACACTAATGTGAGCTCTCCATTCTCAGATTTTGCATTCTTTATGTTAATGGAATAGTGTAAATTAAAGTGTTATACATATTATAATGTATTATCCAGAAAAGTATGGTCCGTATGAGTAAAATAAAAGGGCTATATGCATGGCAAGTGTTTTTCAGCCACTGATAAACTTCCAGGGTAAGGTTAATGTGACTATTTTAAATTTCATAAAGTTCTTTTTACAGCAGTGTTTCTCAACCACGTTCCTGAAGGACCACCAACACTGCATGCTTTGGATGTCTCCTTTCTCTGTCACACCTATCACAGGTCTTTCAGACTGTTTCTCAATTCCAAGAAAGCAGAGAACGGACTTGCACTCTCGTGGAGACTGGTCTTGCCAGGTCAGCTCATAAGAACGAACTCGGGAGACCGCGAGAACACATCGTCGCATGACCTTCACGCATTTTTAACGGAAAAGTATTTAAACATTACAGCATTCATACAACGATTTATTGTTTTCCCCCTTTTAATATATATAACACAAAAGACTTACAAATATACTTTGCTCAATACAAATAACACAGATTTTAATACAAATTTCAGCAAATAAACACCCTTTATGTGTTTATGCATTTATTAAGATCTTCATTGTGAAGGTTTACTTTCAGTCTCATTTAGGAAAAATCCTAAGATAAATAAGTTATATCTCTGAACTTTAATATTAAACGGGTATAAAATGCTGCGCTTCCCACCTCCTTTTTTCAGCTGCAATGATTTCTGGGACTTCTCGAGCAAGTTTTCCGCTCGAGTCTGCATCAACGCATCCTCGATATCAAGAACACATCCGGGAACTTTCACGCATCCTCCGCTCTTGCAGTCTTGAGTTTTGTAACTGAACTTTGACAGTTAATGATGACGTTACATGAGAACACAAGGATGAAAGAACACTGAAGAACGCATATTGAGAAACAGCCTCTGTCTCTGCTAATGAGCTGATTATCTGAATCAGGTGTGCTTGGTTAAGGAGACATGGAAAATGTGCAGAGCTGGTGGTCCTCCAGGAATGTGGTTGAGAAACACTGTTTTACAGCACTGTAATGTAATTTAATTAAAATATTTAATCAGATAAATAGACTTAATCATTCATTTAGCATAAAACGAGATGAAAGGCCCCTTTAAACAAGGGTCGTCAGGAGTAGCCATTGAAAATACTGTGATAATAAATGTTCATATTTTAAAGACATGGTGCAGAACAACGGAATTTAATGCAATGCTTCATGTCCGGTGTGAGCCCCACTCACTATATTTTATTTCAATCAGACAGTGAAGATCACTGATTTTAAACAAACCTGATCTTAAATGTGGCAAGTTTATAATGGCATGACAGTTTACCGGATGCACCTGAGGCAGGCGTATTCAAAATTAAAATTCCCTGTGTAAGAATAGATTTGTTCTATCCATCAGTTGTTGACTTGGAGGCAGATCTGAAAGCAAGCTTGCGATTGATTAAAAAAGGGGGCAGAGTTAAGTGGAGAAAATGATGAAGTCCTGCATATGTGCAAGATATTTTCATGTGTGGATGTCATTTGCAATAGGTGCTCTCTGGCTCTTGGTGATCAAACCAATTCATATATTTTTTTCTTGCCCAAGATTGGAGAATTTTTGGTATTCCTGTTCTGATACTTTATCTAACATTTTCAGTATTTCTCTTAAACCATGTCCATTAATTGCTGTTTTTGGTCAATTCTAGGTGAATTTTCAAAAAGAATGCTAATCTTATAGCCTTTAGTTCACTGACAGCTGGAAGATGGATTTTATTGCTCAGGAAGTCTTCTAAACCTCCTCCCACTTTTTTATATGGCTACAATTTATTTGTTATTGTTATTATTATTAAACCTTTGGTTCCTTTTTTGTTCCATTATGTTTTCAGGCTTGCTTACTCAGCAAATTCATTCTTGTACTATTTAGTTTTATTCTCTGCCTTTGTGGTGGTTCATGCTTACTCTTAGTATTACTTTTGTGTAAAAAAAAAAAAAAAAAAACATACACTGATTAACTGTTCAAAATAACATGCACAATTTTTTTTAATCAATTTTAATTTCATGCCATTTCTGATATTTTCAAAAAACCAGGGAATCCCAATTAGCTACAACTAGCTCTTTTACAAATGCAATATCTAAATTATTCACACTTGCGTCAGTACATGTACAGAAATGTACACATAATCTAAGCGATCTCATATAGTTATTGAAGTCACTGTGTAATTAATTACCTTAGCTGTGGGGGACTCTGCCAGACGGATAAACATTTTGTTGGCTCCTTGAACAGGGCTGAAAGAGTAAATGAAATGGCTGTCCTGCAGGGGGAGCAGAACGCAAAGTCAGAAAGACCGAAGACATTCAACAAAACAAAGAGTCTGTGCATTTAAAGAGATCAATAATGACATCAGTGTCTTACCAAGAAGATGGGCAGCTGAAATTTGTCATTCAGGACCACAGCATGGACGCTACAGGGCCCGCAGAGTCTAGCTGTAATCTCATTAAGGAAGTTTGCATGGAAGATAAAGAGTAGAATGCCAGACCCTGTGACAGATAACACAATGATATTAAACACTTTGTTGCCATTCGAAATGACCAAATTTGACACACAGTTTGGTAAGTAAAATTAAGGTTATCGAGAATTTGTGTCACCTTCTCCGGGTGTGTGTTGTGGGGGTTTGTAATTGAACTCCAGTGAAAAGTCTGGTCCCTCGCACAATCTGTGGCAAGCCAGAGGAAATACCGGTTCCAGCAGAGCCAGTCGGGTTTCAAAATAAGCTCTGATTGTCTCCTCCGCTACTGTCGATAACCTGTGAGATTTGTTTCCACACACAAACATGTCTTATTTTCATTACAGGTTGTATTTCTTTTAATATATTTGCCAGTGGTCAGTCTAATATGGCAATACACACTCACGTCTGTACGTGATCTTTGATCAGATCATACACCATCAGGTTGTTACTGAGTTTGGCATAGTACAAGGCAGTGTTCTTGTGTTTGGACAGGATGTTGCAGTCAGCGCCATATTCCAGCAGGAGGCGCACCACATCTGCATTGCCCCTCTTACAAGCCTTAGAAAAAACAATACAGTCATTTTGACTCAGTCCATAAAGCAAGCTATACTGTCTAACAATTAAAGAACGACTTCATATATACATACATACATACAATTAAACTATATATATACACAAATTTTATTGCATTTAAAAAATGGTGGTTTTATTACTTCCTAGTCACCAAAATGACATCATTTTCTGCAAATGAACACTATAAAATAAATAAAATAAAAACTTTAATAATAGAAAAATAAGTTTTTAAAACTTGCTATTCATCCAAAATTTCATAATGGACTTGAAAAAACAAACATTAACTAGCACAACCAGAACAAAAACAATTAATAATGTTATTTTGAACATCAAATTAATAAGCACATCAAAAGGATTTTAAAAATGAATAATAATTATGTGATGTTGGAACAATAATGAGGAAAGTTTTAGCTTAGCCACCACAGGAATGAATAAAATTTTACAATATATAATATTGCAACAGAAACCTTTAAATTGTAATACCACTTAAATTACACTATTTCTGTTTTTTTTCCATCATATAAATGCCTTCTTGGTGAGCATTAGAGGCTTGTTTTTACAACAAAGCAAAATGTACAATTATTTTGAATTTGCATACAGGAAGGAAATCTAGATAACTTGTCGACCCGTGTTAACCATCATGATCAATCTATAGTCAATTAACAAAACCAGTTCTTCCTTTCACATCGATTTAACAACCTTCTCACCTTCATGAGAGCTGTTTCTCCACCCAGAGTTTGGGCATTTACAGAAGCTCCTGCCTCAAGAAGAATGGCCACTGTCGTCAAGAAGTTCTGCACCAAACAAACTGAGAGTTATTAAAAACCCAATGTTTTGCTAAAACGGTCTTGTATCAGTAGATGAAGTGAAAACATCATTGGTTTTCCTGAATAAAGCCGTGGTGTTCTCCACCTTTTCAGCAGCATGCATCAGTGCAGTGGTGCCAGTCTTCTGTCTGGCGTTGACCTTCACTCCTTTCTTAATGAGCAGCCTGAGGATGTCATCCTGACCGCCTGCAGCAGCCAGCAGCGTTAAGGACATACCGCTAGAGTCCTGCAGGTGGCAGCACACACACAAAACATTCAGAGATCTTTATTGACACTACTGGTAGATCACATAACTATTCTACCCTTGATCCTAAACAATATCTTTCTGGATTGATTTAATTAAAATTTTTAATTATAGAAGAAGGCATGTATAAATGAACCATTAACGATAACACAACTGCATCATCATAGCCTATGCTGATATTATTATAATTGTCTGACATAATAGAATGCCACTCATTTGGAAAGTCTAAAAGCATTCACTCTGTGATGAAGCCCATTACAAAGCAGTTAGAATAATTTATATTATAATAATTTCTAAAATTAATTTATAAGTTTTGAAAGCAATGAATTACATTAATACAGTGTATGTTTTTTCACCAACAAACACAATGAATTTAATGAATCACCCAAAGTCACACTTCCGCCAACTATTGACTATTTTAATGTCACACTCATTTATCCAAGACCGACCTAAACCAGTCAAAGTACCAGAACAAAAAAACATAATAAATATTATCATTACCAAAAAATAAATAAATTATATATAAAAAAAAAAATCTATATTGCACACTCCTATATTCTTAAGTTGTATGCACAATTAGGTGATGCTTATCTCAGGGATCAAATAATAAACTGCAAAATTACCCAGTTTCTCTGATGGGCGATTAATACAGATTTCAAGACAGACACGGCAGAGGCAGAAAGAAAAATACAAGCTCTATAAGCAGCACACCTCCTGGTCCAGATTGTAGTCCTCTTTTGAACTAAGAGCACGTTTCACCGCCAAGTAATTCCCATTCTTCACTGCTTCTCGTAGCTCGGCTGAGATTTAAAGAGTTAACAAAAAGCAAAAGGGTATGAAAATGAATACTTACAAAGCTGAAATCTGCTATTGAGGAGAGATGTGAGCTACTGTATTACTCACAGGGAGTTAAGGCTAGGGGAGAGAGATTCTCATCCTCTCCATTCAAGTGTTTCTGAAAGTCCTCTAGTGTCATCCAGTCCAGCTTGAGCTCCACACCAAGATTAAGGGATGGTGGTCCCCTGTCTGTCACACAAAAAGACACAGTTACTAGTTGGTGTTCAAGGATGACCCATCTCTCAGTAACAGTCTGGGATGCCTGCTATATTAGAAATCATGATGATAGTTTCCAATAAATGTATAATAATAATAATAATAATAATAATTAGAATAAATAATATTTAATATTATGTAATAATATAATGTCTATGGATCACACAATATGTGCTATACATGTATAGCTAAAAGTCCAAATTAGTACAGTATGATCAAAAGGGGGACAAATTAATAGCAGTGTTTCTAAAACAATTGTGAATTTGATCTAAAAAGATGATATGCATATCAATATTTATACAAAATATTTTTTCATTATTATTACTTTCATTATTATTACTATATATAGATAATAATATTGCTGTTGTAATATTTCACTGTATAATAAACAAGAATGGAGCAAAAGATGGAAGTTTTAATTTCTTCATTTCCAATAGAAACAGCTAATTTATAAGCTCTTCTCATTGAAAGTATGTGAAGATGGATGGAGCATGTTGCATTTTCAAAAGCACATTACTTAGCAGATGCTAGGACACTGTGGCATTCTTCACTCTGAAACATGCTAAATATACATGTGAGTCTGAGCCACAAATACAGTCCTAAGGGTCAAAATTACTGATATTTCTTTTATGACAAAAATTAATAGAATAATAAAGGAACACAACGTTTTTTTTTTGTTTTTTTTTATATAGCGCTTTTCACAATATAGATTGTGTCAAAGCAGCTTAACATAGTTCTAGTAAAGTCCAGATTTCAGAGTTGAAGTTCAGTTTAGTTTAGTTCAGTGTGGTTTAAATTTCACTGCTGAATCCACTGAAGCGCAGCTCCACAAGTCCCGATCCGAGCAAGCCAGCGGCGACAATGGCAAGGAAAAAAAAAAAACTTCACCAATTGACGAAGTGAAGGGGGAAAAAAACCTCTAGAGTAACTAGGCTCTGTTGGGCATGACCATTATTCTTCTGGCCAAACTTCCTGTGTGGAGCTGCAATCTAGGCGCCGGAGGCTGGAGAAGCTGGACGTCCATCGTGGAGAAGCTGCAGGTGTGAGTAGGGCACCGGCGGGAGGTCAGGCTGGCACACAGGATCAATGCGGGGACTTGTTTTTTGAAAATAGGCTCATTTTACATGTCCCCTATAGTTAACAGTTGGGTATTACCATTTTTGAATTAATTTAGCCGATATTCAGGTCTGGAGGGAGCACCTTTATCTTAGCTTAGCATAGATCATTGAATCGGATTAGACCATTAGCATCTTGCTCAAAAAATGATCTTGGGAAAAAAAAAAAAAAAAAAAAAAAAAAAAATTTGTTTTGTAAAGATCATGTTTCAGTAATATTTTTTTGTAAATTTCCTACTATAAATATATTAAAACTCAATTGTTGATTAGTAATGTGCATTGCTAAACACTTCATTTAGGCAGTCAATTTTCTCAATATTTAGATTTTTTTTAGCCCTTGGATCCCATATATTGAAATAGTTAATCTCGGTCAAATATTGTTCTATCGAAACAATACATCAATGGAGAGCTTATTTATTGAGCTTTCATATAAATGTAAAAACCTCTGATTCTAAAAACTGACACTTATGATTGTTTTTTTGGTCTATTGTCACATTAGTTTGTAAAATCGCACTAAGCCACATTACGATTTTAGTTTTATTAATTGTGCAGCCGTAGAGTAAGCTGACAGTATGTTGGTGCCTATGATTATAAAAGTGTATTTAACTTTACATTGACAGGCCAAGTACTAACCAGGAGTTTTGTCTGAGCGCTCCACAGTCTCCTGAGAGTCCTGATTGTCATCGCAGGTGGTGAAAACCCGTGATTCACTGTCATCCCTCCTTTTCCTCCTCTTGTCCTTCCACCTGGAGTCTTCTGTAGAGTCTGGAGACACTATTGACTCAGCCATGGACTTCCTTTCTAGCTCTTGCCGGGCCTCCTCTGCAAATCTCTGTGCCTCCTCCAGGCGTGCTTTTCTCTCCCGCTGTGCTTCCTCTATTCTTTCCTTCTTCTTTCTCTCCTCTTCTTCGATCCTTTCCTTCCTCTTTCTCTCCTCTTCCTCCATCTTCTCTTTCCTCTTCCTTTGATCTTCCTCTCTCTGCTCCCGTTGCAATTCCTCCTTAGATTTGAGGGTCGGCTCATCTGATTTATCACTTTTCTCCAACTCAGATGATCCCTTCTCCTGTTTCTCATCAACCTCCATGGAGACAGGACTCTGACTGGATCGTGGCACTGATTTGTAGAAAATTAAGTCATTAAATCAGGTGATCAAACAAACATTAAAATTGAGAATGAAACATTTACGTCAGCTACAAATGTATTTTACCATCTTTTGTCTTGTCTGAATCAGTTTTCCGTCCAGGAGACTGCTTTGATGATTTCGTTTTCTTGTCATTTTTGCTGCCACCCTGTAGAAGAAGTTCAAATCACAAACATTACACGGGGTTTCTTAGTGATTGCCAACAAGCAAATGTAAAAGTGTCTATCCAGAAGTCCATGATATTCAGTTATATAGGCATCAAGTTTTCTTCTTTGTCATTTTTCAAAAACATGTACAGCAAAAAGGGGCTGGTCCTTGCAAAAAGTCAATTAGAGGTACTACTCAAGCCTATTACAAAAAAAGGTGCAGGATGTCAAACTAATCATCACACTACGGTTGAAAGGTTAGGTTAAGCAGTAATACATATGTTGTCTGATATGTATACTTCTTTCAAAAACTTTAAACTTTTGAATGGTAGTGTATATTATTTTTCTTATCCAACTTTGTCCCTTACAAGCAACAATTAACAATGATTTCCTAATAATTAATTATTTCAAATCACAAGGCTGAGCCTCGAATAATCCTTTTGTGTCAGCTAGAATTTTCCTTTTATTCTATCATTCCTAATATAATAATACTATAACATCATTGAGGACATAATTGAGCTTTTGGGCTTATTCATAGTCTGCTAAAAGTAAACTGTTACTGCTTTTACAATTTAACTTCCTTTTAATGTTGGAAAGTAGATTGTGACCTTTTGGTAGTGTTTTTTTTTAATGCATATTACTGCATTCATGGATCAAAAATGTAAATAAGGAAAAGAACATGTTCTACCAGAACTTTGGTAATATGTACCTTTGGTGTTGCGCTCTTGTTCTGGTCCGCTTGTCTTCTTGGTGCTCGATCTTTCGCTTCACAGTTCAACAGGAACTTCTCAAAGAGGTTGGAAGCACTAGCTTTGTCACCAGCTTCTTCCTTCGCCTCGTCCTCTCTGGGCTTGACGGGGGCAGTTGATGCTGTAGAGGACGAGGAGGAGGAAGATGCAGAGGAGAGCCTCTGAGAAGACGGAGCGGCTTCTTGACCTTTGCTTTTCACCTTTGCCTTGGGTGCGGGTGTTGCCGCCCCAGTGTCACTGGAATCTGGCTCTTCTTCGCTGCGAGAAGACTTGCTAGTGCTCTTGCTACCAGTAAGGCTCTTGATCTTGTTCAAACCAACTTCTTTGGCTGCCGCCGATGAAACCTCTGTTTTTTTAGGCTTCTTCTCTAGAATCAGGTCTTTGAAACCTTGCAGCTTGATGTCAGACTTGTCTTTCTTCACCTTGACCTGCTTGAGATCACCTCCACTTTCACTACGAACAGGTTTCTCTGTGATTTTTGTTTTAGAAGAATCATTAGTTTCGGTGTTTGTGGTATCATCTGTGTGGGACTCAGAGGGTGCGTCGCTCTTCTCATCTTCGTCTGAAGAATCAATTTCTTTTTTGGACTTGATTTTCTTTTTGTTGCGTTCCTCTCCGCTCTCTTTCTTCAGCTTTCCTGCATCTTTAGGCTTGTCAAGCTTCTTCTGTTTTTTAGGAGTAACCGGGGTGTCCTCATCATCGGAGTCAATGAACCTCTTCTTGGTCTCTTTTTTAGAAGGTGCGGGTGAAGGATCCCTGCTCTCCTCCTCTTCGTCAGACTCAGGAGCAGGCAGAGGCTTGTCCTCTAGCCATTTCTCCTTCTTTTTCTTCTTCTTCTTCTCCTTCACAGACATGTCATCATCCGAGTCCTCCATTTTCTTCTTTTTCTTCTTCTTCTTTTTCTTCATAGGTGACTCTTTGGGTTTCTCTTTATTGCTGTCACTCTCAGAGTCGGCATCAAACAGGTCACTCTTCATCGGAAGCTTCAGGAACAATGGGCATAAAATTTGTATTCAAAAAGACCTTATCAAGTAAACCAGACATTACATCGTCTGTATTAGCTCTTGGGAAAAACTGCAATTATATGAACACATCTTAAGAATCTCACCATGGCTGTTTCTTTTTTTGGCTTCAACTCAGCCAGAGCCTTCTTGTAGGCTAGCAGCACCTCCCTGCAGTCATCCAGGTGCGCTTCAGGTTCCCAGGTGTCATCTTCCGATGAGTAGTTCTTCCATCGCACCCTATACAGCACCTCTCCCTACAAAAATATTCAAGGTCAAAGATTATAACCTGACTATTCCAATCTCCACCAGCATTGCCCTATTTCATGCCCATAACGCATAGTAAGCAGAGTGGAGGGGAAGAAAAAGACAAACATCATAGCTTCTCACAAATGTATGCTGCAGTTCAACACTGCATGCATCAAAATGAATATATTATTGCTGGATTTGCAAGCTGAGAGTATAAGGCACACATACACACAATTATAATTTAATTCAAGAATTAATGCCATTAATTAACTGTTTGCATTGCATTTAAATATTTATAAACCTCAGAATCCCTTTGCGTTTAATAATCGGATAATTAACTTTAAGAGACACAAAACATCACTTACATTTTCTCATATTCCTATGCTTGCTGAAATACGAAAAGACAGAGACGTCTTAGACAGAGTTTGCAGAGGTCAAGAGCGATTTACTGAGGCTGGTCAGTTTAATGCTTACAATAAAGGAGGACATGGCTCAACTGAAACTCCTATCAAATTATTGCAATCGAAGACTGGAGGAAGTTTGGGAGACTTATCAGGAGAGGAGGATGCTCTTCACCGATTAGGAGCCATGACCCTGGAAAAGGAGACCTTGGGCGACCTGCCCAAGTGCTGATAAACAAATTCTTTGCTATGCTTAATTATGCTTCCTGACACATATATCCTATGATTGTAGAGATTTATTACCACACAAAAAGTGTATAACCCTAGTTTGTGAAAATAAATATTTTATTTTGCTTTGGAGAACAAAAGGATTTCATTTTCTCTATAGTGTTGTTTAACAGAGTTGTTTCATTACAATGGTTTGGTCAACATTGGTAGAACCAGAATAAATATATTTTTTATCTAACTAAAAAGGCAAACATCTGTGTATTGTAAGTTTTACACCCCTTGTTCTCAACAGAGAATAAGGTAAAGGATTTTGTTTTGTTCTTGTATTTGCTTTATTCATCTTTTCACTGGATTTATAAATGTATTTTTATTAATCTTCTTCCTGGAGTGGACATTTGACTCATTCGCAGAATCCACCAAGGTACCTTGTGGTAAGGTATGAATCTAATTATTCCTTGAAGACACTACAAAATATGGTCCTAAACAAAACTCTACCTAAGAAATATAGTGAAGAGAGGATCCTGGTACTTTATTTAATTAGGGTACTAACTAAGCGCATTTATTAATCTTAGTTCAAGTGAATTCCTAAATTTACCAATGCATTACAAAAAAAAAAAAAAAAAAAAAAATCAAATGTTGTACATGTTAATGCACGTAAACAAACATGAGCACTTTATTACCTAACATTAATAAACACTAATTAATGCTAGACAATTCTTTCTTCCTGTTAATGGATGTTAACAAATGAAGCTTTATTGTTTTGTGTAACCAACAAAATTATAAATATAAATAGTATCCAACATTATAATTATAATAATATTAATATTAACCTTAACATTAGACAATGCAATTGCTAACATGAGTGAACAGTGAGCCCTAATTAATCAGCAATTTACATTTTATCTTTGTTAAATGTTAGGGAAAAAAAACTGATTATGTTAGTTCCAAGTATCTCGTGTCAGAAAACATTTTAATAATGTATTAGTAAATAAAGTTAACATGAACTAAAATGAATAAACATCCCAGAAATATTTCTAATTTTTAGATCAAGTTGACTAATGCAGTTTAAGTTAACAAATGTCTTACACTAAAGTGTTACCAATAATACTGAGATTTAATTATCCAGCGCTACTATTCAAAGACTGTAGATATAACATGACAAACATTCATATAAATGCAAATAAACATTTGGTTTTCAGGTATTAAACAGTAGTCAGGCTGTAGTATCACATTATTACTAGTGTCGTGCACTACATGACAGACGGATGAGATGGGGGATGTTTATAGGAGGCATTAAGGCAGTAATTAATGCTTAGCAGATGCATCCCAAGCGCCACAGGTTAGTTTCAAAGGGAAGTTCATTATCCGATGCGTTGCTAAGTAACAAACACAGCCAATTCCCTGCTCCTCTCATTTCCTGCGACTCTGGCAGGAGGATTAATAATAGCTGAAGATCAAAGGCAAATAATGTTTAATCCAAAATGACACAGTGCATGGGCTTTCTCTACTCTTTTTTTGCCTAATAGTTTCAAAACACTGGCAACCAACTTAACACTTTTGTGGATGTTGTATGAAATCCCGGATTTATCTGTCTTAAGGCAAGACACAGCAGGTAAATAGGGCTCAAAAAATAAATAGCTATCACCATATTTCCCCATTTGGCTGATTACACAATGAATTGCAAAAAAAGATATTAGAAGTTTTCTAAAAGAACATGTTTAAATATGCAAATTAGGCATTATTAAATATGAACATTGGACAAAGTCAAGTTTGAAATTCTGGTTTCTTTACATGTACAGTCGTGGCCAAATGTTTTGAGAATTACATAAATATTGGAAATTGGAAAAGTTGCTGCTTAAGTTTTTATAATAGCAATTTGCATATACTCCAGAATGTTATGAAGAGTGATCAAATGAATGCATACTCCTTCTTTGCCATAAACATTAACTTAATCCTGAAAAAATCATTTCAGTAATCGTCTTGTTAACTCTGAGAATGTTGACGAGCACAAGGCTGGAGATCATTATGTCAGGCTGATTGGGTTAGAATGGCAGACTTGACATGTTAAAAGGAGGGTGATGCTTGAAATCATTGTTCTTCCATTGTTAACCATGGTGACCTGCAAAGAAACACGTGCAGCCATCATTGCATTGCATAAAAATGGCTCCACAGGCAAGGATATTGTGGCTACTAAGATTGCACCTAAATCAACAATTTATAGGATCATCAAGAACTTCAAGGAAAGAGGTTCAATTCTTGTTAAGTAGGCTTCAGGGCGTTCAAGAAAGTCCAGCAAGCGCCAGGATCGTCTCCTAAAGAGGATTCAGCTGCGGGATCGGAGTGCCACCAGTGCAGAGCTTGCTCAGGAATGGCAGCAGGCAGGTGTGAGCGCATCTGCACGCACAGTGAGGCGAAGACTTTTGGAAGATGGCCTGGTGTCAAGAAGGGCAGCAAAGAAGCCACTTCTCTCCAAAAAAAACATCAGGGACAGATTGATCTTCTGCAAAAAGTATGGCGAATTAACTGGGGCAAAGTCATATTCTCAGATGAAGCCCCTTTCCAATTGTTTGAGGCATCTGGAAAAAGGCTTGTCTGGAGAAGAAAAGGTGAGCGCTACCACCAGTCCTGTGTCATGCCAACAGTAAAGCATCCTGAGACCATTCATGTGTGGGGTTGCTTCTCATCCAAGGGAGTGGGCTCGCTCACAATTTTGCCCAAAAACACAGCCATGAATAAAGAATGGTACCAAAACACCCTCCAAAAGCAACTTTTTCCAACAATCCAACAACAGTTTGGTAAAGAACAATGCATTTTCCAGTATGATGGAGCACCGTGCCATAAGGCAAAAGTGATATCTAAGTGGCTCTGGGACCAAAACGTAGAAATTTTGGGTCCATGGCCTGGAAACTCCCCAGATCTTAATCCCATTGAGAACTTGTGGTCAATCCACAAGAGGCGGGTGGACAAACAAAAACCCACTAATTCTGACAAACTCCAAGAAGTGATTAGGAAAGAATGGGTTGCTATCAGTCATGATTTGTCCCAGAAGTTGATTGAGAGCGTGCCTAGTCGAATTGCAGAGGTCCTGAAAAAGAAGGGCCAACACTGCAAATACTGACTCTTTGCAAAAATGTCATGTAATTGTCGATAAAAGCCTTTGAAACATACGAAGTGCTTGTAATTATATTTCAGTACATCACAGAAACAACTGAAACAATGATCTAAAAGCAGTTTAGCAGCAGACCTTGTGAAAACGAATATTTGTGTCATTCTCAAAACTTTTGGCCACGACTGTATATTGTACATTAAACCCCCAAAATACCATCTTTATAAAAATTTGATATATATATATATATATATATATATATATATATATGTTATTTATTATATATAAGCTATTTTAAAATTGTATATAAAGAATCAAAGATTTTTAAAGAGGGTATTTTGGGGATTTAATTTACAAAATACAGAGAATAGCCAGAAAAACTAAAACTCAGAATGACTGGTAGAATAACATGTTAATTATGACAAATTAAGTATGAACACATCCCTGGTAAAAACCTTCAGAATAGAGATATTAATAAAACTGCAAAGTTTGGACTCTGAAAGTGCTGCCAGATTGAGTATTTATGGCTCAGATCGGAGAAAAACACCTTAAAAATGTGGGTTTGGATTAAAATATGATAAAAACATATAGATGGGCAATTTTTTTTATATAATCTATATATAATTGATCAATATACATTTTTATACATTTCAATATACTGATCAACAATTTTTAGGTTGATCCATATTTTTCCCAAATTTGGGTTAATACCAAGAATTTTGGATGTTTTCTTGTGAAACGCTTCCCAAAATCCATAAACTGACAGGTGCGTGAAAAAACTACAACCTTTTTTGCCTGCAGTTTCACCTTAAAGCAAAATAGGTTAGCAGTAGGTTAGCAATTTTTCAAGAGTCTTGGCTTAAAGTGCTACTTTCCAGCAAGAGCAGTCTCTGTACATGAACAAGGAGCAGTGAGAAGCGGTTAATCACTGTATTTATGTAAACAAGTGAGTTAAAGGCACAATTGTCTGTGTGTCTGCCAAAGAGCAGTAGTCTAGTAAGCACAGGCTGTCAGTTGATCTGAGAGTGGTTGTTACTGGCTCGCGGCCATCACTGACTGCCTCATGTTGCACTCAGGATGAATGGGCACCACTGGGATAAAAATCACGACAAACTCTGAGATTGACATTTAGAGACACAGAAATACTTCTCATTCAAAAAGTCTTGCTGTTACATTGCTTTCAGAGTCAGACATTTATAAGGTCCCAATACAAAAATGACATCGGAATTAACTACGATGCATTAGGTATTTAAAAACGATGTTAACTACCTGACTGTAATGTAATTTTTGTGCCATTGAAATATACTTCTTATTTTCATATTTTCAGCTTTCATTAATAGTTGAGGCTTTGGTGAAAGTTTTTGTGACATTAGTTTTAGCTATTTTAGTGCATCAAGTTAATTGAAAAAAAGTTACTTTGGTAACGTTGCCTTATTTCAAGAAACAACAATTGTTTTAGTTTAAGTTAACTTTAATAACCATGTTCAAAATGTAAACAATATTAATGACAGTTGTGTTATTTTTACGTTCAAATATCTAAATATATAATAATAAATATATCTGTATGATATAACACTCTTATTTAAACTGTAGTCAAGCGTATCCTTTTTATAACATTTTGCTTTATTCAGAGTGACTTTTAAATTTTATTTGATTTTACATACAAATCCTAACTGTTCGGACAAAGTATTTCATGTAATTTTTAAATTATTAAGTGCAAGACAAGAATGGGTGGTCTTATTAAAAGTTAAAATAATAATAATAATAATAATATAAAATAAATTGTACCACAAACAGCTGTGGTTATAAATGAAATAAAAATAAAAAGGCAGCTAAGAAAAAATGGTTCAAATGAGATAGTTCTTAGTTCCTTTAAAAAGTGAACAAATTGTTGCACAAATGAGCTTACAATATCACATTAGCCTCTGTATAGTTAAATAGCTTTAAAGTGTACTTTCATCCACTTCTGAACCATAAGTGGTGAGGAAGATCACACACACAGATACACTCAGTGACCTCCCACACTACAGATACATTAGTGACTGCAGCTCAAAGGGCACAGAGCAGCAGAACATTGGATTTTACATGCTTTGTGAGTTATCTGTCCTCCAAACACTGACCTTGTCAACACTCTTTCCCAAGACTTACTTATCTCAACCAACAAGAATTCATCTGCAAGAGTTGTCTTTTTAGTTACACTTTTTCTGTTCACTCCACATCATTATAAATTTTCCTCTTCGAGTTATTTAATAACAAAGTAACAACCCTCCCATTGTCACACAGCACCTGTTCTTTGAGTTCAAATGACGCACACATCCACACACTCAGGCGTCCACGTGGTATTTCTAGATTAGACACTGGTGAATGGAGCCTCATATAAATAAACTGAAGCAGTCTGGCATGAAGCGATCAGTCATTCTCGCATTTGCCACAGCTGGAACGACACTGTAAAACAGCCTCCCAGAAATCATTCAGTCAACATTTCACATATGCTCAGCAAACCCCAGTATCTCCAGTCACTGAGGTGATGAAAGTGGTCCGTAATGTGATACTCCCCCATCTCTCTCTTTATGAGGCCTTAAGGTAAATCTATACAAGAACATGGAAATCCAGAATCCAAACAGATCCAACCTCCAAAACACACAGCAGAGCTTATCTAGAAATGCTTCACACAGAACAACAACACTATTCAAGGTCTGCTACTGGATTACAAAAGCTACAAGCACAGACTGATCATTTTAGTCTAACAACAATAAATGTTTTGTAAAAGAAAATGCTGAATCAGTGTTAAGCATTCCAGCGTTTAGGATCACGTATTAAGAGCTACACGATTAATAAGTCACGCACAAATGTTTACGAAACTTAGTTCGTTTTTTACACTGTGTGGACATGCATTAGTTATGCTGTCTGATCATAAGCATTGTTTAGCAATCCATCAATATCTCCTTTTTTTTAGTACAATGATCAAAACTAACGTTACTAATAATGTGCCATTTCAGATGTATGTAAACAAACGGTGTATGTAACGTTAAACCCTTTAAAGACTGCACTGCTGTCAACACAACTGCTCGTGTTTGCCATGCATTTTAAGCGTGGGTGGATTTACACTGGGGTTTAAAGTATTAATTTGGCTAGATTTTGAGCTGGTGCGATGTAAACAACAGGAGCAGGGCGCGTTTGAATGTGAATTTGTCTCGCGCCACTGCTCAAACCGGGCGGCGAGCTGAGCTGAGCTAACGTTAACCGTCAGAAAGTTATAGCGAGTGAACACTGGCTCTCTGTGCCGCAGGAAGTTGCTGTTTTAAGGCGAGCAGCCCTTAAAAGCACCAGATCGACTATTTCCTTGGTGTTATCCCATTAAGTATACACGTGTCTGCAGTATTTACTAAGGACCGTAATAGCTACATGCTACATCGCTAGCAAGATGGCATCCGAAGCGACTCTCTCTCTTACCTCCTCCACTCGCACGTCAATAATCCTCTCCACTTCATATACATCTTCTTCATCCTGTTCACTGTCTCCAGGCTCCGCTCTCTCGGCTCCGGACGCCATTTATGCTTTACTTAAGCAGTGTATTGACGCTAACGAGTTGTTTATATATATATATATATGCTAACAGCACGAAGGCCGCACGACAGCCGAACTAGTGCACATACACACGGACACAGCAGCAGAGCGCTGTCTGATAGTACCCTGTGTTGCCAGATCGCGAAGGAAAAACCGACAGAATAAGCATGGAAAGATCTCCCCCTAGGTCGCGTCTAATATGCGGACATGGCAACACAGGTAGTACTACAAACTAGAGGAGTATCCTTGTGTGTGTTGTGCGTGACAGATGATATGACTGAGGTTATCATCTCCCAATGCTAAATATATCACTGGCTTCAAAGACAAGAAAATAGATGGCTTATGTTAAAATAATTAATTTCCGTGCATGATTTAAAAAGTTAAATGTCTTGTATGATTTTTCTGACAAAACAATGAACATGTATTAAAATATGTTGTAACAAAAATAAACTTATTACAACATTTTGATACTTTTAATGTAAAAAATATAACCAAATATGTTTTTATTAATTAATTAATTAATCACTTAAACGTAAATGTTCCTGCATAGATTAAATTGTCATTTTATTGTAGCCTACTGAGAGCAACTGTAATTTTTATATACATATATTGAAGCGTGGGAGGTTAAATAAATACTAATCTATTTATGAATTGGCCTAGGTTTATTATTAATAATAAAAGTTATGTTACATTTTCTGACCCCAAATCTGACATTTTCAGCATGGCATAATAAATGATATGATGGGTATTTTAAGCTGAAACTTCCCAGACACATCCTAGAGAAACCAAAAACATAATTTACATCTGGTAAAAGGGGCAAAATAGGAGATTCAAAAACATATACACATTGATGAATTTAATGACATAATTAAGTGTAATAGTTAAGTGTATTAATATTGAAAATTAATGATGAGCACAGGCTGTTAACAAGGCTTCCTGTGAGCTTGGTTTGGGCCGCCCATGAAGGGCCAGTGTGGGACTAGTGAGGGCTGCCCATGTGGGGCCAGCACTAAGGCGCCAATGCTTTGCCAGTGAGCAAACTCTCAATGGCCCTGCGCTGGTTACCCGCTGGAGGCCCTTAGGTCAACAGTTGGCCGTTGGGCTTCATCGTTCTGTCGGTCGGCTAGTTGGTTTAGTGTGAGGCGGAACAAGACATGAGCTGACGCAAGGTGACAACACTGTTGGGTTTCGTCTGTGCTAGTTGTTTGACGTCAGCTTGGTGTGTACCGGCCCTTATGGTTGTCCTAAGAGATCTCATTAAAGACCAGTGCAGTGCAGGTTTGTTTGCAGGGTAAGTGGTTAGCACGGTTGGCTCACAGCAAGATGTTCACTGGGTCGAGTTCCTCCGGATGCTCTGGTTTCAACTACAGTCCAGTGTCCCCCCCAAAGACATGTGGTAAAAGTGAATTGGATAAAATTGGCTGTAGTGTGTTAATGGGAGAGTGTGTGGGTGTTTCCAGCACTGTGCTTAACTGCTGGGCTGTGGCTGGAAGTGCATCCCCGCTGTAAAACATATGCCAGATTAATTGGCAATTCATTCTGCTGTGGCAACCCCTGATAAAGCAAAGACTAAGCTGAAAGTGAGTGGGTGAATTTGTCTGTCAATTATTTTCTTAAATCCTTAGATAAAAAAGGCCAATTTTATTTTATTCTTTGTAAAGTTGTGTGGAATGTGTGATGTCTCTATTCATTTATAGCATTATGCTGGTTTGCTTGTTGTTTCAAAATATAATCTTCATTTTCAATGGCGATCTTGTGCTGAGGCTACATATATTATCACATACAGATTTATGTGATATCTAAAACTCTGTGATTCATGATCCTCCTCATTATTATCAGTAACACATGACCACCACCATTACAATTTACTGTAAAATCATTTTAATTATAAAAGTCCTGACTGTGTTTTTCATTCTTACAATTCAAATTTACAACAACTTCACAATGCCATTTACAGTCTTGCATAGACTGGTATGACTTTATGCTGGCTATTGAAAAACAGCTCCAACATCTACATGACACATGTAAAATTCAGACATATTGCACAAAGAACTTCGTAAAAAAACATGAATCACATCCACAGATCTGAAAGACAATTTGTGCATGCACTGATTTTTACATTAAGAAGCTATGAAACATGAAAGATGGATGCAACACCCTGGCATTAAAAAACATCATAATTACAATATTTTTTTAATATAAAACGTGGCACATTTTGGAAAAGCAGCATTAGTTAAATTAGCCGAAAACCGCACCTTTACAAAACGTTCAATAAGATTAGCACGTTACAGAAGTGCTAAGAATTGAATGACCAAGGTTTTTTCAATCTGAACGGCAAGTTTTGATGACGTTTAAGTAAACATGATTATTTCTGACACTCTGTCCTCAAATATGATCACATTTAATGCTCAGCAAAAGTGAAGTAACAAAAAAAGTAAAGTATCCCAACTTGAACCAGTTGTGAACCTATGGCAGTCAGTCTCGACCCAAAACCAGACACTTTTAATCACACAATGCAGGTATCTGTAAAATGTTTTGCAAGTTTGTCTTCAAAATATTGTTTCCAAAAGTGATTTGTGAAGATTTTAAATGTCTGTACATGGTTTTATGACAGATTAGCACTGATCCGGATCCATTGGAGCCCTTGCCTGGTGTACTGGACGATATGAGCCATGCTGCTGTGCAGAGTCAACGGTCCAGTTAGCGTGTTCAGATAGTTGAAAAATTCTGGTGAGAATAATTTAAATTACATTAATTAATTTTTAAAAAGCGCACTGCTTTCCCCAAACACAATTGCATAAAAGCTCACCTTTGTTCTCCTTGGCCAGCGTATCAGCAACCTCCCAGTACTCATAACTGTACAGGACACTGTTGGTGATGTTGAGGTGATTTGCTGCCATCTGGTGGATGCGATGTGGAATGCTGATGACAGTGCTTGGTGATCTGCCTGTGTGAGATCCCATTATATTGACTGAGCAAATAGACGCCGGAGGAACAGTTCCTCTGTGGAAACACAAATAGAGGTGTACTGAGTTCTAAACACATCATTAAGCTCTCTCACAGTGATAGTATATTAAGCAGAGCTATAATTGTATCTTACTTTCCAGAATCGTTCCATGAAGGGGGGTTGTGAGGTCCTTTTGGAGAACTCTTAATAAAAAAAAAAAAGATAATAAAACATGTATGGGTATATCATGCCACAGGACAACAGTTTGTATTTGCTGTACAAATTCTTAGCTTTGGTAGCTATTTTTTCAACTGTCTTGCATAATGCCTACCTTGAAGTAGTCTAGCAGGACTTTAGAGTATTTCAGAGCATGGTCCTTTTTAAGTCTGAACATTTGCCAATAAAGAAGAGCAAGACAGCGGAAACTGCAACGCAGACAAAATGTGTGTGTTTTGGAAACAAACGTTTTTGATCAAAATTCAGCAAGTTCTCAAAATGACAATACAGACAGTTGCAGTGATATATTTACCATAGTACAGCTAGCTGTTTGTCTTCCTGACTGGCTCCAGGCCCT
The DNA here is from genome assembly GCA_903798115.1 of Danio jaintianensis. Classification (NCBI taxonomy): domain Eukaryota; kingdom Metazoa; phylum Chordata; class Actinopteri; order Cypriniformes; family Danionidae; genus Danio; species Danio jaintianensis. The sequence goes on from CAIGQV010000001.1 coordinate 8,156,068, forward strand.
GCGTGGCTCTTTAGTCTCATAGCGTATCTAAACCAACACACAGAACATGACAAATCAATACAGAGATTCTGACAAACATAGGACCTTTCTGTTTAAGCATCTGTCAAATGACAGTCATCATGCATAAAAATATATTGACATTAAAAAATATATAAGACATATTGACAACACACACACACACACATGATTTTTTTTATTGTGGCATGTTGATCCTGTCACAGCACTAAAGTTAATGTCACAAAGAGCTATGACTGTTTTCTATTTACAGACATGATACCTTGCCTATTCAATATTCCTTCTGTGCTGAAATAATGCAGAAGAAAAAGAACAACAGAGAGTTTAAAAGAGGAACACATATACACCTTATGAGCTCCACCGTTTCTGCATACATGGTGTAAGGGGACTTGGATTCCAGTGGTCCCTCTTCCATGGATTTACCACATTCCATGAAGGACAAAGCAGCATCCACATAATTCACAGCTTTTCCTAACTTATCTACCTGCAAACAGGAATAGAGAAGTAAATGAGTGAAACCAAACCCTGGATAAATAAAAAAACACAGAATACACAAAGAAGATGGAAATACGCTCTTTAAAAAAGATGCCAATAATGCTATAGAGGAACCAAGAACAATTTCTTCTTATTGTAAAGAACATTTGAATAATCTAAAAACCTTTTAATAACCTCACTGTAAAGAAGTTTTTTAAATGGAAAGTGTTCATGGATGGTAAAGGTTCTGCATGAAACCATGAGTACCAATAAGGACATTTTTCCCTCTTTTGTTTTCTCTGTGACAGATTTTTAGGTTCTAAACTGCTTGAGACATACTTCCCTGCTCCATGTTACAAAGCTATTTAGACAAACATTACAAAATGCAGTGTAAAAAAGAATCACATACTGTTATTCATGCCAGGGTCTCAGAGTAGTGGGAGCAGAAATAAAGGGTTTACATTCGTGCCACAACCCAGATGAGAGTCAGGTTTAGGGGGGTGAGTGTAACAGAGGCCTGCAAGTAGGACCTAAGTGAGTTAAGCCTGACTCCCCTGGTCTCAAGAGATAACTGTAGTCCTTAGCATTCTTATTAGTGTGTCAGCCTCCCATGCTAGAAATAGTGGTGTGAATCTTGCTCACAATAAACTGAAGGGGGCTACATTGGTGCCATGACCCGGTTGAGGGCGAGATTAAAGGGGGTGACCCTAATTGTGGCCAGATAGTAAGAACTGTGTAGTCCTACCTCCATAGCCCATTTTGAGTGATATAAACAAAAACCAAGGGTCCCAACATATTTCACGGTTTACATTTTTAATTTATATAGCTTCAGAGAATCCAAAAAGAGCCACACATTGATAAATAATGTTATGATAGCTGTTTTAACATTAATTATGATTGAATTGCCTCTTGTTACAGTTAAGAAGTAGTTTGATAACAAGCAGGAAAGTATTTATGGGCTAATGACATGACCACATTGAAATGGTCTATAGGGACACCTGTGACTGACACTATAGGCTGCATTTTAGAATGCCCACCTCCCAGACCAAAGACGCAGAGTAGTGGGAGTATCGAAGGGGTTACACTGGTGCCATGACCCCTAATGGGCCGACTAGTAGGACCTGTGCAAGTAAAACCTGACTCCCCTGAACTTAAGTAGCATAATAGCAACTGGCAAAAAAGACAGAATGCCAAAAATGCTGGTTTGAATCCCACTTGAAGCAGGGCTAGTACTACTGCAGTTACATTGGTGCCATGATCTGGATGGGAGTGAGATTGATCTCACTCCCCTGGTCTTAAGAGCTGAACTAATGCTAGAGGCTGTGTTCTTTAACATCCTTGTTAGCTCCCATGCTGGAAATGCAGGATCAAAACAAGTTTAGAGCTGTGGAACCTGAGAGGTTACAATTGTGCTTTGACCTGAACGGGATGAGGTTTTGGGGGATGAGTGTAGGTTTAAGTAATGGTGGCCAGTTAGTAAGTGCTGTAAAACTCACTTCCCCATCATCAAAAGGCACACTAGCAACTGATAGCAATGCTTGTTATAATGCTGCCTCAAATGCCTGGACGTTGGTTCAAATTGCATTTAGAGATGTGAAAGCAGAACCGGAGGTGTTATATATGTAATAAGAGGTATTTGTGTAATAATCTGTTCACAATGTTGTCATACCATAGCGTCTGCTCGATGCTTCAATCTCTTGGCTTCATGCATATAATACTCAGCATGATGAGAGCTAGCATGAGGGAAAGAAAGGAAATATTAGTGAGTACCATGTGAAGTGTTTGATGTTAAACTATGCTGTAGTGTTAATTGAAACTCACACATCGCTAATAGGTACCGTTCCTCTGTAGTGAAGAGGAAGGTTTGGGGGAGGAACCCTCGATCCAGAGAGAGGCTGTAGATGTCCTGACACCCCAATACATTCCACTTCTACCTTGGGCTGCTTCTTTTGGACCTATTGAGACAGTGGTCCTGTTTCAATAAATCTAAATTCCAGAATAGAAAACGCTTCAGTTCTTAAAGAGAACGAAAGCATAAAACATTCTCTATGGAGCTTAAAACATTCTTTATAGAAATAAAAGTTTTTAAAGTCTGTAGAAAAATGGAATGTAGAGCATTTGTACAATGTAAGAAATTCCTTATAATTAAGCCTATGACTAAGAAGTGAGATAAATAAATGTAGAGGAGAAAAACAAAAGAAAGAAAGCTAACATATGGTGTTTGAGTGTTATTTTAAGGACCTGTGTTTTCTGTGCTGTTGAATCATTGTCTTTTTCTGGAGGTGTGTGGTACTTCTCTGCATGCTGAGCTTTCACAGAGTGCTTTGAGAGCTCCAGTATGTTAGATGGAGGAGATAATGGGGACACTGGCCTCTTGGAGTAAAAGTAATCATCCTGACATCTGCATACACGACATTTAAAAAGGGATGTCACCCAAAGAGCATGAGCCATACAGAAAACATCAGATTACACTAACATGTCCAAGTGGGCAATAATAACGGCAACAAATTGACCTTCTCTGTGGTTGTGTTTTGTCACAGGGGCCTTCCATGTTGTCCTTCAATGTGCAAAAGCAATGTTGTAGAACAACAATATTTTTACAGTGGTAATTGCTTGTGGATTTCCCCTTACTATCAATTTACAATATAATATATTTTCTAAATATCTGAATAAAAAATTTACACTGGAAAAAATACAAATTTTTCAGAGCAAATTATAACATCATTACATATGAACTATTATGTATCTACAAAGAGAATGTATACAAGTGAGATTCTTTATCTCAAACATACATACCCGTTTTGTTTATTGTCCACACAGCTTTCCTCAGTCTCATTATGGACTGATGATGGTTGTTTATCTGCACAAGAGTGATTTCTCTTATTCTCTCTTTGAAGGTCTCCATTCTTAGCCTATGACAAAACACACAGAAAAATACAAGTATGCAACAACATCTCATTTTCAACAGAACACATTGTTAAAAATCGCTGAATTGTATGCATTGAATATAGAAATGCTTTTCCCCCCTCACTTTTCTTTTACTTCTGCCATCTCCAGGAGGTTGGTCAGACTGGTTCAGGTGCTTCATTGAAGTCTTGTCTTTTGCCTTTCCAGATGAAGATGAAGACGAAGACTGCCTCTCCGTAAGCTCATCTGCACTAGGGACCCTACCCAGAAGACAGAGGTCTATCCTCACAACAAGTTTTTTCAGGCCTCGATGAGGGATGGTGGGGGACTTTTCAGTTCGGCCAAAAGGAACGAGTGTATAGAGTTTGTGCCTCCCCCCACTGTGTTTTTCTGCTTCAGGGGTACTTAAGCTGGACCTCTCGGGGTGAGTACTTGAGCCTGAATCTTGTTTCTCATACCTGCTCTTTGATACAGTTTTTTTGTTTGATGTTGAATCTGCAGGGACTTTTGCAATGTTCCTGGGTGGACTGGACTCAGAGTCTGATTCAGAGGAAGATGATGAGGATGAAAAGGAGGATGAGGATGAGGAAAATGATGGATGAGTGGGCTTGACGACAGGAGTAGGGGAAGGAGGAGAGAGTGGAGGAGACGGGCTAGAGTCTGTCACATAAGGACGTGAGGAAACGTCTTCGTTGCTCCACCGTCTCTTCTTTCTCCTCTGCTCCTCAAGGTTGGGTCCATTGCATTCCTTTTGTGTGTGATGCTGGCTTGTGTGAGGTCTTTGCTTGGGCTGCACTGCCCTCCATTCAGCTTCCTGTTCCCTCTTCCTTCTCCGTTTTCTCTCTCTCTCCCCTTCCTCAGTTCTCCTATCTTCCTCGCCTTCTTCTTCCTCAGAACTCTGAACCCAGCGACGCCTTATTACCTGCTCCTCCGCCAGTCTTCTATGTCTCTGCTCCTTGCCGGTTGGCACCAGGTTCACTCCCTGGGCTCTACCTTGGCTGTCCACCTCCCGATCCCTCTCTCTAGGTTTTGGCTCTTTTTGGGAGTGCCCAGTTCTGGAAACTGAGTTGTCCTCTAGTTTGAGCCTGGGTTTTGGGCTGGAACTCGATTGGGATGTCTGCTTAGTGCTTGATCGCTTGGTATCAAGAAAGGATTTAGTTTTCGAGCTGTGACTAGATCGACTGTTCGCTTCACTTTGCAATGAGTCCCTGAACTTTGATACGGGACCACGTTCAGAGCTTTTTAAAGTACTAAAATGAGATGAATGCCCTGATTTGGAGGTTGAATTGTGGACTGACACTGCTGTGGGCTCATTGCTTTTATGATTATATTCAATACTATGATCAACTGTAGGTAAAGGTCTGGCTTGTGGTTTTAGGCTAATGCTTGGTCTTTGCTTCAGCGGATGCTTTGAAACAGTTTTTGAAGGTGAGGTAAACCTTTGCTTTCTTGTGGATTCAGAGTTTTTGGCTTCAGGCTTGTGTGTGAAATCTTTGTGTGACTTTTCTGTTGAGATGTGTTTATTAAATGGTTGATGTTGAGGACCAGGTCTGGAGTCTTTGGACTGAGAGTCTTTAGATCGAGAATCTTTGGGTCTAAACTCTTTTCTCTGGATAGCGCTGTGGTCCGGAGGTACCCATGGCCTGACTTTGGGATGATGTGCTGGATTGGAGGCAACTGTTGGCCGTGCAATATGCCTGGGACTTTCCTGTTGAGAAGGATGTACCTGAGTATATATACCTTGGCTAGGTACTGCTTTTGATAAGAGACTTGGACTGGGGCTTTTGGGAGGGTGTGGCGGTAAAGGGCTGGGACTTCGACTCCCTTGGAGGCTGTCTCCTGGACTTGGGCACACACTTGGCACTGGGCTTTGCACAAGGCTAATTCCTGGACTGGGGCATGGACTGTATCCTGGGCTGGGATGAGGACTGTTTCTGGGGCTATAGTCAAATTTTGGACTTGGGACCGGACTTTCACATGGACTGTAATCCTGTCTGGATTCAGATTCTCTGCTCCAGTATCTTCCAGGAGATGGCCCACGATCACAATCAGATTTTGCACTCTGTCGCTGTCCTCCTCCTGGGTTGTAGTCAGTCGACTGATGCTTTTTAGGTACTTTCTCAAGCCATCTGTCCAGCTGCCATTGGGTGGATGGTGGACTTTCCGTCTGGACAGAGAAAGTTGAATCAGAGAAAAAGTTACTTGAATTACAAGACATGATGAGATTAGGATTACTGCTTTTGACGATAAACCACAAGATGACAAGGGTATAACTAAATATATTCCAGAACCTCATTAGCAAAGACAGTTTATGTGTCTAGCTAGCAGTGAACCTCATTCAAAATAATAATGGGAAGCACAGTCAGTCATGTCAGTTTTAGGCTTATCTTAAAGACATTACAGCACTTCTACCTAATAAACATCTCCAGTCTTGATCATACTGGTGTAATTATGGTATATGTGCACAAGATTTGCAAATGCCATTTCTGATTCAATAACAACACATTTTCTCAACAATGAAACTGCAAGAATGGTTCAGGAAAATAGTAATAAATTATCAGAATGAATGAACAGGAAACAAGAGGAATGTAAACAGTGTGTAATTGGAAGAGATATGAAAAAAAAACAGGAGGTGAGATTGTGAGCAAAAGAGAGAGAGAGAATCCAAAAACACTGTGCAGATTCCTAAAACCCTAACAAAACCTTTCTTTCAATTTCACACCATTTTAACAATAACAACACCTCTTCAGTTCACTGCTCCAAACTATTATAAACCAGAAATCTGAAGAAATTAAGCTGCTTACTTTGAAAAAACAACAATTAGATCAATAAAGTAAACCATACAACCTGCTTTAAAAAACATCTGATTTAATGCCACAAAACAAAGCAAGTACTCACTTGATAGCTCTCTTGAGCTCCAGGGCAGACTGCTTTCCCTGCTTGCTCGCCTCCAGTAGCTGACCAGAGCTAATTTAAACTTTTACTCCTCCACTCAAACATTCCCCCTTCCCATCTCTCTCACTTTTCAGCAAAGACACTGCATCTCTTGTGCCCTTTTCCCACTGCCCCTCCCCACAAACCCCCCCTCTACCTGAAACCGTGTGGCGTTTCCAAGCCGTCCTCCTCAGAGACACTGCATGACTACACGTAGATGAAAAACACATGGTGTTCCCTCCTCCCTTCTCCACAGGTTCCAAATAGATGGCATGTTCAGTAATAGAGCCAGCTGTGTCACACAGACACCTTCATTCATATGGGGCTGCAGCCCTATGCTACTGAAACTTTTAATCCATCCTTCTAGCCAAACAGCCCCAATAACCATCAGATAAAAACAATACTACAGCATAAAAATCATCAAATGTAGCTGCTAGCATTGCTGTTTTAAAGTGATGGTTCACCCAAAAATGAACATATCCTTATTAAGGATATTTTATAACGTTTCTTCCATGGAACACAAAAGCAAAAGCAAATGGACCCTGTTTTGTTTTGTACAATCATTTGTAAAGTCATTTGTTCATTGTTCAGAGTAACCTATTTCTGTAAGTTCTGTTTTATGTGACAAAATCAAAGTTGACAAGTACTACTTCCTACCTAGTTAGTCATCTGGGGTGCCACATGTTGACATGACACCCAGATTCTAAAGTCTCAGCGCCTGCCCCTCTACATTCCTCTCCCCCCCCCCCCCCCCCCCCCCCCCCCCCCCCCCCCGCCAACCCGTTTTACCTCATCTGCTAAAAACAACTACTGGAAACAGGGAGAGAGAGAGAGAGAGAGAGAGAGAGAGAGGGAAGCAATGTGAAGCACTAGACTGCATTGCAAAACTATGTAAATGCTACCGTATACCTCTGTGCTGCAGTTCAGGGTTCGTTGTTGGGTCGGTGTCCCGCACCGGGTGTGCGTCCCTGGACTCGGGCTGCGTGAACGTTGACTGCTGCTTGCCCAATCACTGGAGGGGTCTGATCCTGAAGACCCCGAGCTAGAATGTCTCACCCTTCCGGCATGTGTGTGTGTGTGGTGCTGCTGCTGGCTTGACAAGCTGTCAGTCAGTACATACACACAATGGAGAATGTTTGAGAAATAGTGCACACACTCCTTAGGCCACAGATTCAAATGCATTTACACATACAACAAACTAGACTATCGAGTTTAGAGAATTCTAAAATCCTAACAAGTATGCAGACTAAACACTGACAAAATGACAAAATGCTTGGCCTTTGAGTGGTGTGTGTGTGTGTGTGTGTGTGTGTGTGTGTTTATTTGGGGTTGAACATGTTGAAAGGCCAAAAGAAACAGAGGCTGGTCTATCATCTAGCTGTCACATTCCACATAATCTGACCTCTTCAACGTAATAAAGACACTTTATATATATCTATATAAAGACAAACACTAGCTTCTAATGAAAGCTACTACAGTTATAATCACATACAGCAGACAGAACATCACAAGCACACACTTACCGGTCATTATCAGCCCAGGAAGTTTTTTGCTTGCTTCCCTGTTTAACAGATAAGCATAAATAAATGAGCTCTATAGCTTGAAATCTTTAACTTTGTGGTCATAACAAGCATCCTGACCGAAGAAAAAGCCAGAGTCCTGCAGGAACGGCTGAAAGGTCACAAGTCTGGTGTATTTTATGACTCAGACTGTTATGACTCATAAACCTGGAGAATGAGATACACACATGTATAAGGAGCTGTTGCTGAAGGTTAAATAGACAGAGTCAACAACTGAACTCACTCAATTCTGGATTTTAGCAAACACTGATATGGAACAAGTTCAGCAGCACAGATATGGAACAGGCAAGAAGGCAGTGCTTCCTATAAACAAATGTGTAACATGAGATCATAATTTGTTTTAATAGAACACCTACTGAAGTGAATGAGAGGAAGGAGAAGCTACATACAGTTCACTCATGCCTGTAACAGCTACATAATTTCAACCTCAATTGGTTAAACTAGTCAAGTACATGCTATTTTTTTCTTCTTCATTTTATGCACATATTGGCAGTTCTATCCAGCGTTGGACAGAAAAAATATATATTGACTCATAGATATGTAGATATTGAATTATTTAAATAGATATTGAATAATAATAATAATAATAATAGTTAGTAATCAAAAAGGCTAATAAACTTCAACTTAAAGTCTTAAAACATTGAGACTATTCCATTGAAATATTTGAGGTCATTTACAGAGATCAATATTTGTATCCAGCAAAGGTAAATTAAAATGTTACAAATGTTTCTTATGCAAAAAAATCCCGTTCCTTTGATCTTTGTTCATTAAAGGATCATGAAAAATCCCATTTTTCACAAAAATATTGAATAGGATACCTATTTTTAACTTTAATAAAAAGAAGAAATGTTTTCCGAGGGATCATGTGGCACTGAAAATTGGACCAGTGGCTGTTCAATTCAGTTTTGCCATCACAATCATAAATTATTTCTTTAAATTTTCTTTTTTTTTTTTCTTATTTTCTTTTTGAAAGTCCGTTGTGTTTCACAGCAGTTTGTAATGAATGAACAACAGACCATGACAGAAATGGACAGAACAGGTGTTCTGCAGGGCTCTGTCCTCGAACCTTTAGCATTTATTAGTATTTATGTATATTTTTCTGTTTGCATCAGTTATTGAGGTCTCTGGGGCCTTTTATTAATCATTAAAAAAATTTTTTATTAAAATTTGCATAATTTTAAATCAATTTAATCTGTGGATGTTTATTAATTCTATAACTGTCTGTCTGAAATAAAAACTTAAACAACTAACAGTTTCTGTATTTGAATAGCTGTGAGACAGATAATCTCCTTCTCCGACTCCATGAATTATTAAGCTGAAGAACATCAGTTTTTTTTTTTTTTTTTTTTTACTTTTTTTGTGTTTGACATGTTTGTAATGTGATTTTTAAAATACAACTGTTGATCACATAACTCCTGTTTTGAAATCTGAAATGTTAAAATGCTTACATCAACCCATTAAGCACTGCACTATTTAGCTCTGTGGTATTTTTGAGAATCTTATAATTCCTTTCTGCAAATTATGTCAAAAGCATTGTTTGTGTTCTTCTCATTGCGGTTTTGTACTGTGGGTTGTTTGTCATGTTTAAAATCTCTTCCAGCCGACATTAGGAAAGCAAAATACTGTGTTAAATGTTATTTTTTAACACAATAATATTAACACAATAAAATATTTTATTTATTCATTCATTCATTTTCTTTTCGCTTAGTCCCTTTATTAATCAGGGGTCGCCACAGTGGAATGAACCGCCAACTTATTCAGCATATGTTTTACGCAGCGGATGCCCTTCCAGCTGCAACCCATCACTGGGAAACATCCATACACACTCATTCACACACATACACTATGGACAATTTAGCCTACCCAATTCACCTATACCACATGCCTTTGGACTTGTGGGGGAAACCGGAGCATACAAAGGAAACCCACGCCAACACGGGAAGAACATGCAAACTCCACACAGAAACGCCAACTGACCCAGCTGAGGCTCGAACCAGCGACCTTCTTGCTGTGAGGTGAACGTGCTACCCACTGCGCCACCGTGCAGCCCTTATTTCTTTTGTATTGCTTTTTTGTGTATGCATTATGCGTGTTTTATTCAATTCATTTTTCAGTATCGAGCTATAAGAAGGGTACCGTTCAAGATGGTATATAAAATGAAGTTATTAATAGATGATATCTGCTTTTTCCACCCGATTCTTAAACAATCATTAAAAAGGCGCCCTACCTCGTCCTTGTCATCTTCATCACTGCTGAGCTTCAGGTCGTCAGCGAGCATGCTGGGATAGAAAAAGAGAGTCGAACATGAGAGAATGTCACACTCAGTTGACAGAGAGACTTATTCATTCTGCCAATTTGCAGCACATCTGTGTGTGTGTGTACTTTGCATTAATCACATTGTGGGGAACAAATATTCCCAAAAGTATAGAAATTCAAGTACATTTTGACCTTATAGGAACATTTTTTGGGCCGCCATAAAGAAAATAGCTCATAAATCATTCAGAATTAAGTAATTTAAAAATGTAGAACAGCAGAATGCTTTCTGTGAAGATTGGGAAGTCTATGGGAAGTTACCATAGCTGTACAAGTGTGTGTGTGTGTGTGTGTTAAAGAGTTTGCCTTGAACAGTCCTGCCATATGAGACTGTATCACATTACAAGCTTCAAAGTAAAAAAAAAAAAATCATAAACACAGTGCTCTAATGTTGAACAGTGATGTTATTTGACGTTGGAGTGCTGCAGGGCTCCAAACTGCCATGTTAACCTGCCCTGTAATTAGATACTATCTCAGTGAAGTTTATGAGGTCAGAGAAGCTGGTTAGATTGAACAGAAGCCTAACCCTCCTGGTTTTAAACAGCAGTTGGTCCACAGTAGTTAAATTCCAGGAAGCCCAATCTAATTATACGTGCTAATATGTGCAGACGTTCAACACCGAGTTGGTTAAAGTCAATTGTTTATGGTGTACTAAAGTTGCCCATGCAGGCAGAAGCAGTTGAGGCAGGACTGGTGCTTGGTTTCTGTGGATGGATCGGGTGTTGTGTGCTCCACTTACGATTTATGAGGGGCCACGAGTGGACGTGAGGGCATCCTCATAGACACACCGTCCCTCGCTGAGAGAGAAATACATCAGCGTTATGGAGCAGGATGTGCAAACACAACTATATTTGTACAGCTGGGAAACATGTACAGACATTTTGAAGTAATAACACACAAATGTTTGGGGATGCACTGATATTATGTAGATAGTATTGATTGATATTTAATACATTTTTGTCAATTGGATATTTAATTGCAAATGTATGCTATATTAAGGGTTTTGGGTCAGTAAGGTTTAAAAAAAAAGAAATTAATATGTTTATATGGAAGAACATAAAATAAAATTGTAAGTGATAGCAAAGGTATTTATAATGATAATTTCAATTTCAAATACATGCTGTTGTACAGAACTTTCTATTTGACAAAAAAATCCTAATAAAACTATATCCAGCAACTGCTTTTAATTAATTAATTCATTCATTTTATTTTTGGCTTAGTCCCTTTATTAATCAGGGGTCACCACAGCGGAATGAACCGCCAACTATTCCAGCATATGTTTTACGCAGCGGGTGCCATTCCAGCCGCAACCCAACACTGGGAAACACCCATACACTCTTGCATTCACACACATACACTACAGCCAATTTAGCTTATTTAACTCACCTATAGCGCATGTCTTTGGACTTTGGGGGAAACCGGAGCACACGGTGGAAACCCACGCAAACATGGGGAGAACATGCTAATTCCACACAGAAATACCAACTGACCCAGCCGGAGCTTGAACCAGCGACCTTCTTGCTGTGAGGCGACAGTGCTAACCACTGAGCCCCTGTGTCGGCCCAATAATAGTAATAATAATAATTATTGTGGGTTTCCCCCACAAGTCCAAAGACATGCGCTATAGGTGAATTGGGTAGGCTAAATTGTCCGTAGTGTATGTGTGTGAATGAGTGTGTATGGAAGTTTCCCAGTGATGGGTTGCAGCTGGAAGGGCATCCGCTTCGTAAAACATACGCTGGATAAATTGGCGGTTCATTCCGCTGTGTCGACCCCAGATTAATAAAGGGACTAAGCCGAAAAGAAAATGAATGAATGAATGATAGTTATTATTTATATAGTTATCTGTTTTTGGAAATGAACTCTTCATTTACTAATAAATGACTCAAATCAAAAGGTAAATCTAAGTTTTAGTTAATGGACCTGAACTAATATGTCCTAACAATGAAGGTGCATTTTAATCTACATTTACAAAGATTAATAATTACTGTAACAAATATATTTCTTTTAGTTAAAGGTAAATAGCTAAAGTTGAACCTTAATGTAAAGTATAACTGAACCTTCTATTCAAACAAAAAAATCTAAAAGACCCTAAACTTTTAGATGGCAGTACTGCATATTTCACCTATTTTTACATCATCTAATGTTCATGTAACGTTAAACAACTCATAATTTGAATAATGTTGAATCAGTCAATAATAAATCTTAAAATAAATATAATTTTCTTGTATTGTACACTACAATGTTGTGACTCTTAAATTCACATTCGGAATGTCTGACTTTATTTTCTGTATTTTATTTATTAAGACATTTTGTTACTATTTAAAACAAATAAAATGTTTCATAATTCTAAGATGTTTAAGAGTTATTGGCTATAACTTGAATTTTTTTTGTGTACTTATTTAAGTTTAAGTATCAGTGCATCGCAAAAACAGGTGCAGAAAGAGCACCAAATATTAGGTTTTCCCATATAGAAATCGAATACATGGCAATATATGCAAATTACATATGGCATACAAGTTCATATTTAGAGTTCACACGTCACAACAAATATATTTCGAAATATTGCAAAAAATAGCCACTTACATATATTATTTTTCCAACCATTGAAATTACAAACATCTACATATATATTCAAATATATTAGATTGAATTATATATAAAATATATAAATATATATGGCAAAATGAACACATGTAAAATTATGGCTAATATGTTTGAACATATACTGTTTGTTTATAATTCCAATTGTTGGGAAAAAATGTATGCAGCCATTTTAAACCCATATAGAAATCTGATACATGAAAATATATGTAAAATCCAAATATGAACTTGAATGTCATATATGCAATTTGCATATATTTTCATGTACCAAATTTCTATATGGGTTCACATTTGTATATAGCGTGTTTACCATGTCTTTGTCGTCCACTGGGCTGTTTTCCCTCCTGAGAATAACAGAATCATACAATCAAATACAAACAGCATCTTGACAAAACACAGAGGGGTGAAATCACAACAGTTAGTCAACAAATTCTCAAAATTGTTGTATTCAATAACCCCCTTGAATCCAGTTTAACCAGTCCACTCTGAAGAACAGCAGTGGAGAGATGCCCTACAACTGGCCTGCATTGTGCTTTGGGGCATTGCTAGTTGATTTGCATAACTCCTTTAGTGACTCTAGTGCTAAAAAAAACACAGAATTATAGGTTTATGAATGTGTAAAACCCAGCAATGAGGCAGAGGAGGAGAGAGCAGAAATAAAGAAGCAGTTGGGTTGGACCTTATGTTGGTGAGTTTATCATGCTTTCCTGCAGTTTGTAATAAATGGCTGTGCATACCTTTGAGTGGGAGTACAGGAAATGCTGAGTTCCCTCTTCGCCTGGGGGCAGCTGGTAAGGCCAAGACTGGGTCATGTCCTATTCAGGATAACAGTCAAAATGACATAGAAGAGGTTAGGAAAATCAGCTTTCAGAGTCAGGGTCAAGATCATCTATGCAACTGAAACACTAAAAAACTAAAAAAATCATTTTATCAGTAAAAAACTATAAATGCAACAATAAAGGTTTCCTTACTATATACAGGTCCTTCTCAAAAAAATTGCATATTGTGATAAAGTTCATTATTTTCTGTAATGTACTGATAAACATTAGACTTTCATATATTTTAGATTCATTACACACAACTGAAGTAGTTCAAGCCTTTTATTTTTTTAATATTGATGATTTTGGCATACAGCTCATGAAAACCCAAAATTCCTATCTCAAAAAATTAGCATATCATGAAAAGGTTCTTTAAACGAGCTATTAACCTAATCATCTGAATCAACTAATTAACTCTAAACACCTGCAAAAGATTCCTGAGGCTTTTAAAAACTCCCAGCCTGGTTCATTACTCAAAACCGCAATCATGGGTAAGACTGCCGACCAGAAGGCCATCATTGACACCCTCAAGCAAGAGGGTAAGACACAGAAAGAAATTTCTGAACGAATAGGCTGTTCCCAGAGTGCTGTATCAAGGCACCTCAGTCAAAAGTGTGGCAGAAAATGCTGCACAACGAGAAGAGGTGACCGGACCCTGAGGAAGATTGTGGAGAAGGACCGATTCCAGACCTTGGGGGACCTGCGGAAGCAGTGGACTGAGTCTGGAGTAGAAACATCCAGAGCCACCGTGTACAGGCGTGTGCAGAAAATGGGCTACAGGTGCCGCATTCCCCAGGTCAAGCCACTTTTGAACCAGAAACAGCGGCAGAAGCGCCGGACCTGGGCTACAGAGAAGCAGCACTGGACTGTTGCTCAGTGGTCCAAAGTACTTTTTTCGGATGAAAGCTAATTTTGCATGCCATTCGGAAATCAAGGTGCCAGAGTCTGGAGGAAGACTGGGGAGAGAGAAATGCCAAAATGCCTGAAGTCCAGTGTCAAGTACCCACAGTCAGTGATGGTCTGGGGTGCCATGTCAGCTGCTGGTGTTGGTCCACTGTGTTTTTATCAAGGGCAGGGTCAATGCAGCTAGCTATCAGGAGATTTTGGAGCACTTCATGCTTCCATCTGCTGAAAAGCTTTATGGAGATGAAGATTTTTGATTTTTCAGCACGACCTGGGCACCTGCTCACAGTGCCAAAACCACTGGTAAATGGTATACTGACCATGGTATTACTGTGCTCAATTGGCCTGCCAACTCTCCTGACCTGAACCCCATAGAGAATCTGTGGGATATTGTGAAGAGAAAGTTGAGAGACGCAAGACCCAACACTCTGGATGAGCTTAAGGCAGCTATCGAAGCATCCTGGGCCTCCATAACACCTCAACAGTGCCACAGGCTGATTGCCTCCATGCCACGCCGCATTGAAGCAGTCATTTCTGCAAAAGGATTCCCGACCAAGTATTGAGTGCATAACTGAACATAATTATTTGAAGGTTGACTTTTTTTGTATTAAAAACACTTTTCTTTTATTGGTCGGATGAAACATGCTAATTTTTTGAGATAGGAATTTTGGGTTTTCATGAGCTGTATGCCAAAATCATCAATATTAAAACAATAAAAGGCTTGAACTACTTCAGTTGTGTGTAATGAATCTGAAATATATGAAAGTCTAATGTTTATCAGTACATTACAAAAAATAATGAACTTTATCACAATATGCAATTTTTTTGAGAAGGACCTGTACAATGAATAACCGCAAAGTGACCTTTCTAGAATTCCCTGCATGATACTTAACTTTTTTTGTTAACATTGCTATGGTTCTTTTTTTTCTCATCCGTTACATACATTATAATTTCATGTTAATCTATTGCAGGGGTTCCCAAACTTTTCAGACCGTGACCCCCAAAATAACAATACGACCCCCACTGTCCTCGAACATGGTTATAAATATACAAACATTGTGCACACACACACCAATAGGCCTGTATAAACATGAGCATATTGACAACACAAAAGGTTTAACAGTCTAACAAACATATCATTTTTTTATAGTCATTAATTTATTTGTTTATTTTAATATTAACTTTACCTAATGAGACTGGTGGCCACAATGTTTACAGCACAAGTCAATCTTGGTGTAATTTTGGAGACCACCACTTGGAGATCATCCTTCATGATCATTCGTGGCCTGTATTTATTTTCAATGTAAGTTAGTGCCGTAATGTATCTCTTATGAGCATCTAATGTTGTTAAATAATGTTTACTGCATTACCTTGGTGTTGTGTGTTACCATGATGGTGTTGTGTGAATGACACAAAGTGTCTTACACATTTAAAATTTAAAGTTCATCAAATTTTTAGCAACATGCTGCCAGTGGTGTTTTTGTCTGTGTATTAAAAAGGTACAATGTGTAGATGTTAATTTTTCAATATGTTGATGTATTAACATTGTATAAATAAATAAGACAGTATTTTACCATAAACTTAGAATTTTTCTACTCTAATTATATAGATAAAATTCTTGCAACCACAGCTGCCAGTTTTTAGCATACATTTTACTGAATCATTACTAATTTAAAAATTACTGATTATTTTTTAAGCTTTTATATTAGAAATGTTTACATACAAAGTTGTAATTTAAACTTTGAAATGTTTTAATTGTAATATTAAATATTTAAATGTAATATTGCAAAAGTGCATGTCGCAATGTACACATCGCAACGGTTTACAATAAATGAGTGAATCAATACAAAGCTATCTTTGTGTTCCTGCCACAAGCACACCCTCTGAAAGACATTTCAGGACATCAGGAAATGTATCATCTCAACTCACATCTCTGAAACCAAGCAGAGTGGACATGTTGCTTTTCTTGTTCAAAAATATGTAATGATTTTAGGATGGATGCTGAAATATGAGGAAGCGAGCCATGTTAAGAAAGCAATACGACAATAACTTAACTCTGTTTCAAGTGTTTTTGTTTTCCTGATTATTTTTGATGTTTGAAAACTATACCAGTGGAGAAAACTGGTGGTGACATTTACTTTAATCATTTTTTTGGATTGTTTACATTGTTATATTACCTAATTTGTTTTTGTGGTGCTATCTTTTCCTTGAAATAATGTGAAATATACACTCCTGATCAAATTCAAAGTCAAAGTGAAAAATTACAAGTATTCTGTGCATTTTGTGCTGGTGTATCATAACCAGGTTGTGAGTTTCAAAATGCTAATATAAGAAATGAAGGAAGTAACAAAAAAAGAGAGAGCGGGCAATGTATAGAAACACTCAAACTCAAACAATTGTTAATCAGCTGATCAAAAGTTTAAAACCATAAGCCATATGTTGGGGTTAAATTTTTTTCCCCAAATAATGTATCGCATATATTATATATATGACATTATTTAGAATGTTATTGCATCTACCTGTTTCTTCAATATCCCACATCCCTATAAAAAACATTTAGAAATCAATTATTTATTTCATGCCACTTCATGTAAAGGTGATGCAAATGAACAATAATAAAAATGGTTGCTGCAACCAAGGAAACCAATGTAGCTTTATTTCCTATATAATAAATGATGTATGGAACAACAAACACTTTCATGTTATCTTGCATTTAAAAGAGAAAGAGAACACAGCATTGTGAGACAGTCCTGGGAGGTCATTGATCCAAATCTTTTTGATGATTATTTAAAATGACTAAAACAATATTTGGGATGGTGTGCATAGACTGATCCACTGGTAATCCAATCAGGTTCTGTTGTTATGATTTTTTTGTTGTTGTTGTTGCTGTTGTGCGTCAATGATGGCATTTCCATGCAGATTCATTTAAAGTATGTAGATTAAATCTAATGAGGAAATTTGCAGTGTCTGTGATGGTGCTGATGTGTTTTTGAACATTTTGAACAGCTTCTTTTTTTATATGCTGATCATTAGAAACTCAAAGAAAACTTCACATAATTTATCATCTGCATTTTGTTCCAAAGCATGTTTCTTTCTTCTTAGGACCGATAGATTTACATATAAACACATAGAACACCTTATTAAAATACATCAAATATACTGGCAGTGGTATTGATTTTAAATTCCAGTAACCACCAAAAAAATTTCATTTTCTGAGCTTTACTCATAATTGCAGCACGTTTGGAGAAGTAAGGTTTCAGTTTGATGCAGTATATTACTAAACAGCCATTGTAAATAGACTCAATGACCAAACACTGCAGAGTTATTACACCAGGAAGACTTAAAGTATTTGTAAGTTTTGCAGCATTGCAGAAGTTTTTCTGACATTTATCATAATGTGTGTTTAAAAGAATTGCTCAGTAAAACAGTTGATGTGCAATATGTGTCTGTTTTGGTTAGAGAGAGAGAGAGAGAGAGAGAGAGAGAGAGAGAGAGAGTGTGTGTGTGTGTGTGTGTTTGGCACAGAACAGGAGTTTATGAAAAAGGTTATCTACTTCGATAATCATTAGGGAAACAGATGTACAGTCTTTCACTGATTACAAGCTAAAATGAAATTCTTATGAATCAACGAACATCTATATGAGTGTAAAACCGTCATTCAAGTTTCTCTCAGTGTTTTTGTTCTGTATTCAGTTTTCAGAATAAATGATGCATGACTGACTGTCAATAGAACATTTTACAGTGGTAGAATTGTTTTTGAATGATTCTGTATCAGGATTGTAAATCCAGCATGGCTGCCAATTTGGCCAGTGCAACATAAACGCAGCAAAAATGCAACATCAATAAATAAATACTAATAAAATACTATCATACTTTCTTTCTAATTTTAGTCAAGCTTGTAGATGAGCAAAAGTTCCTGTTTCAGTATAGTGAAAATGCTCAAACAGCAACATATTCTTCATTTCAATATTTTCATCACCTCACAAAGACATGCTCACGCTTTGAACCTGAGAATGACCGACCTAAGGTACATGATTTCAGCACAATTTGCAAGCAAAAGAGACATTTTGTGTTGTCAGTAGTGTAGTGATATATGAACTGCATGCTTCAAACCAAAAAGCTTTATATTGGTCAGCACGGCAAAGCTTTATGTGACCAACTTGAACATTCTGTGAAATCATTTGCATGCACATAGTATTAGAATGATCTTGTTAAAACCTTTGAACAAAGATAAATGCAGATAAAATAAATAAAAAAATATCCAGAAAAATGTATATTTTGAGAGGAGACCTGTTAGGCCCTTTAGTTGTAATGTCCCAGTCCTTAAAACTTCGTCTGTAAAGTTTCAGCTTTTAAAAAAAAAATTATTTACTTATTATTATTCCATGCTGTAAATACCCATTTCGGAGTGGAAGCAAAAACACTGTTTTTGTGCTTGTCCCTTTAAATCCAAATGTGTCCCTGCCCCTTTTCCAGATAAAGAAAAAGCTTTAAATTTTGGTTTCTGAATTGGAAACTCTCAAGAAAAAAAACATCTGTTTGCTTTTATCATGTTTTACTGTGCTCATATGACACCGCAGTTCTTCATCATCATAAAAGTTTAATATCTGCATGCATTTTAAAGCTTTGTCAGCTTGACTTAAGCACACTACGTTCTAAGCGCACACATCCAAGGAAAGTAAAAGCCATCTGTCAGAAGGTGCAAATTCTGTGAGTATTAAACTTCCCTTTAGACTCTTGAAAGTGTGCTTAAACTGTCAAATACACGCAAGGTTATGTTACAAATGCACAAAGTTCACATTAACAGAGTCGGTTATGGCTGCGAATGCAAACATCTGGGAAAGAATGATTAGATCTGTGAAAGTTTATGTTAGATCTGTGTATTAAATGACAGTGGAGTAATAGTGTGCCTGCTGTTCTCTATGCTGTTAATATGAATCAAATTACAAAAGAAAAATGAAGACAGGGTTCACACTCTAAAACAAATGTCTTTGCCCTGACTAAAAATAATTTTGCTATTCTTTGATTGTTGAATTTAACAGAAATTTTATTGCCACATCTTTTGGTATGCAAGGACACTGTTCAAATTCCTTTTGTGCCATCTGCATTGTTTTATATTAAATAACATTATATTTGCATATAGAAATGTGTGTGATACCTTGAGTTGCCATAGACATGGCACACAGCGGTGTGATTCACTTTAGATGAATCATGTGACATTCTCACAACACAAATTCAGCCAAAGACTATTTAAACAAGGCTACATTAGTTAATATTTTAACTTGAATTTTCTCAATTTATTTTCTCACTTTAACAATTTTGTTTATTTTGATCATTTTGAGTCGTTCATGTATCAAATATAATGCAGCAGGTTTAATATGATTAAGAGGTAAAAACTTACTCTTTTTGTATCTTTCAGTGTTCCCTTTATGCAGAGGCCAATTTTTGTTATGGTCAAAAAGGTTATTAAGAACTAAGATGTGTAAATTTGTTTATATTTTCAAATCAAAAAAGAAGCAAACAATAAATGCACAAAATATTGGCGTAAATTTAGTGAAAAGTCACTGCCAAAGCAGTCTTTTTTAGGCCACATTAATCAGTTTTTTTTTTCTGAAAAAACCTGATTCAATGTCTGGATTTAGGGGTGTCAAAATGAATAGTTTCTTCGATGCACCGCGATGCAGACGCAGACAATTCGATATCGGTTCAGTAATAGATCATAACCGGTTATTACGTACTGATGTCATTTATCTCATATGCATCATGTCATGGTAGAATACTATAGCAAAGCAGGCGAGGACGGGTAAATAAAATGCTCCAACTACTTAAAAAGCAGATAATTATGCACAATTCACTGCTTGTGAGTTTGCTGGACAGTCTTTCACTGACACTGAAAAAGGTACAGCACACAAGCCGCTATTTCACTACTAGGGAGAAAATGAAAGCTGTAAAACTCCATCTCTGCCTCTCTCTCTCTCTTTCTCTCACTTTGGACATTTGACCTGCTGGCGTGTTCGTGAGGTAACTTTTCCTCTCCTCTTGGCTGTTAAAGCGATACTTGTGGATCCAGACACGAGCATGTGTGTGTAGAGTGAGTTTTCTACACTGCATCTATTACTATTTTGTATTTTGTACTATTATAGGCTGGTTGTTTAGCCACTGTAGACACACATCACTGTTCAAACACCATGTAAAAGTGAATTTTGGATAATATAAATTATCATTAAATACTGAACTTTTCCCCCTAACTTTAGTGATTTAGTTATTTTATGGTGTCACTTGGTGGCCATATTTGCAACACCTCTGGGTAGTTCATCCAAAACCAGCAAAGTTCTGCATAGTACACTTAGATAAGATATAGAAGTACATTTATGCATTGGCATATGCTTTTAACTTAAAATAAAATAATTTCTTTTTAGACTAACACAGTTAAAGAGCTACCGCGATTAAAGATGTAATAGGTGATTGTCTTCAGAAATAAGTTTTGTTACGCTGGTTGAAAGTCTCTTCACATCCTGATAGCAATCATTAAATTAAGTGGTCCAAATGTATTTATATGCGTTTTAATATTCTGTGGAAGATGTAGGACCAAGAAAAGTTCATCCCATCAAAACGTTCATTCCAAACATTATGATAGGCTGTCCTATACATGCCTGTAAAAAAAATGTATTGCATGTCTCTGTGCACTTTGTTCGTGCAAAAAAAAGATTTTTATAATTTAGTTGTAATAGTAACTGTACTATAAAGTTTTCTCTGTGGTGAATGTTACATGATGTATTGTAGACTTTCAGTGCTATCAGGCTAATGCTAGCATTTTCCAAGATCTCCTATTGCACCTTTAAACATCATAAATATGAACCTTTACAAATTGAAAGATTCATTAACACAGATAACCTCACTAGATAATATAACTATTATCCATATGCATACTTAGCAGACATGATCAGATTTTGTTATATTCAAAATACATAGCATAAATGTTAAATAATTTTTTTATCCAAAAGTTTAAGAACCAAAGGTCACATTTGAAATCTTAACAAACAACACTGGCCTTTCACTTTCACATATAAGATAAACACCAGTATTTCTAGTAGCACTGCAGTACAATTTCTTGTTATATTTTCTACTGAGCAAGATATTTCTAGAAAACATACATTATACACATCAGTTGTTCTTCCTAGCCTGTAGCAATATTTCAGAAACACACTCCTCCCTCCAGAGCCTTTCCACTCGTCCACCTGCTTCATTATCTCTCTCGCCGCCTTCAGTCACTAAGGATTCACCTCTCTCCTCCAACAACAAGGCTTCCCAGGTGAACCTGAATCTGCCTCTCTCTATATCTGAGCATGTCCCTCTTACTCTTCTGTCTGAAAACACTCTTCAAATGCTTTGAAACAACCGGAGCCAGTCTACAACACTTCATAATAAAAAACAACTCGATCTCCTTTAAGACTTTTACTAATTAAATCTACTAAGCATACAGTACATAAAAACAAATATTACTTTTTAGAGAACAAATTATTGATTCGATTGTTTTGCTATAATCTATATTTGAAAAAAATTACGATGCCGTAATTTTTTAGTGAATGAACTGAAAAGTATGCAGTGTTTACATGTCCTCCAGGGAACCTCTGTTCAACCTGAAACTAATGCTTATAACATGCAAGATCTCACCCCTGACAGTTTTCTTGCATTTTTGATATTGAGAGGAATGCACACAGCATACATTTACATATTCATCTAGACATCGAGTGAATATATTAGTATGGAAGGATACACTGTTAACGATTTCCTGCAGAATCTACAGTAACTTACTGGCAGCAGTTCTCCAGTAACTTACCGTAAATCATTTACCGCAAAAATACTGTACATTACATTTACAGCACCATTTATCTTGCTGTATATTTACAGTATTGTATATCTTTACTGTAGAATATACTGTAATTTTCACAATGCAACTTTACAATACAGTGCATATCTGTCATACAGTAAAATATGGTTCATATTACAGTTCAATACTGTGTAAATTACATTGATAAATTGTTAACAGTGTACTCTCTACATGAACTGCTATAATCTTCCTTATAATTCTAGTAATTAACAATAATTTCTATGTGCATTCTGCAAAAACTGACCCACATATGACATGTAATTTTATTTTATTTTATTTTATCGAGAAGCAAAATACTTATACATATTTTGCAGATAATAACTAGTTCATCTGACTGTTATGTTAAATTAAAACTATGTAAAAACTAAAAACTGTTATGAATATATAAATACATTTTCTGTCTTTTTTAGATCGATTCCTTTTAAATGAAGTAAAAAGATCAGAGGTACAGAGGTTCTCTAACATCCCTTTCATAATCATTAGTATTTAATACAGTGTATTTCTATTTGTTTGACTATGCACCTTTACATGTAAGTTCTACGAGCAGAGGTATTATATTCTGATTAATGTTTTGTTTCATGATTAATTACTAGGTTGGGCTGTTTGTTTTCACTTCACCCTTTCCCCAGTTTTACATGGGCTGAAGGCTTTAGCAAATCTAAATGTGGTTTTCAATGTCAACGTTTTCATAAGCAGAAGCACTGTTCATGTGCATTGTGCTTTACTGTATGTGTGGGATAATTTCAACACTTTAAAAAAAAGCATTGCATTTCTAGTCCATCTAGTGCATGCATAGAAGTGCAAGTCTTTTTAAGGCTGCTGTTGTGGTCCTATACTGCAGGTAGGCTATTTTTATAGAGAGCATAACAAATGTCTTTGTGGGTGTCTGTCTGTCTTTTCAAAAGATTTGGTAATGCTTATAATAAGTATGTTGTAACCACATATCAACTAGCAGTCATTATTAATATATTGTCAGCTTAATATCTTTTAACATTTATTTTGAGACTGCCCTATTATTACTCTGAGACTTAGTTGACCTTCACTGTAAAAGAAGAAGATTAATATATTCATATATTCATAACAGTTTTTAGTTTTTACATAGTTTTAATTTAACATAACAGTCAGATGAACTAGTTATTATCTGCAAAATATGTATAAGTATTTTGCTTCTCGATAAAATAAAATAAAATAAAATTACATGTCATATGTGGGTCAGTTTTTGCAGAATGCACATAGAAATTATTGTTAATTACTAGAATTATAAGGAAGATTATAGCAGTTCATGTAGAGAGTACACTGTTAACAATTTATCAATGTAATTTACACAGTATTGAACTGTAATATGAACCATATTTTACTGTATGACAGATATGCACTGTATTGTAAAGTTGCATTGTGAAAATTACAGTATATTCTACAGTAAAGATATACAATACTGTAAATATACAGCAAGATAAATGGTGCTGTAAATGTAATGTACAGTATTTTTGCGGTAAATGATTTACGGTAAGTTACTGGAGAACTGCTGCCAGTAAGTTACTGTAGATTCTGCAGGAAATCGTTAACAGTGTATCCTTCCATACTAATATATTCACTCGATGTCTAGATGAATATGTAAATGTATGCTGTGTGCATTCCTCTCAATATCAAAAATGCAAGAAAACTGTCAGGGGTGAGATCTTGCATGTTATAAGCATTAGTTTCAGGTTGAACAGAGGTTCCCTGAAGGACATGTAAACACTGCATACTTTTCAGTTCATTCAATAAAAAATTACGGCCTTTCATTAGACCTAGGACACTTTTTACAAGCTGCTCGTGCATTGGCAATAAAAAAGCAATTAAAAGAAATATTTTTTATATAGCCCTTTTAAGTGCAGTTATGCATAAGCAGTGATTCCAAGCACTATAAGTCGCCAGCAGTCTGGATCAGAGCTCCCGGGATTATTGTATTTAAATATCCTATTAGCATTTAAGAATATACTTTGAATGGAACTGATGTGCTCAATCTGCAGCTCACTCAAATCAAATAGAAACAAGTACAATGTTTGAGGTACAATGACGTTTTGCACCTGAAGGTGATTTCCCATTAGGGGTTTTTGTGGTAATGACTGGCTGATTTAATGTTTGACTGTTTTTGACTGATCAGGGCCAGACAGAATCTGCAGACCTTTTTTGCTATTTCTCTGCAATATATATTTTTTTAATCTGCAGATTTTTAACTAAAAGACAAAAAAAAGACAAATTTTATTGTACACTAACTAAACAATTGTATGCTATTATTAATAATAATACTGAAATTAATATAAAAACTGAATACATATATATTTAAATAAATATGTAGATTGAATGATGGGCTCAAAATTCTGCAGAAATCTACAGATTCCTGTGGGGGCAGATTCCGTGTGGGCCTACTGATCTGTCAGTATGGAGTATTATAAAGATCATGATCTATTATTTTGTATACACTTTAAGGCATTCCAATATAAATAACATTCAATAGTTAAGCTTCTCATATGGTATGTCACAAATATTCATAAGTAAAGAAAACGATCTTATAGTTATAGGACCCTGCAAAAAATTAAATGACAATATGTCATGACAACAAATGTTTTATGTCACTTTAACTTAATGTAATAAGTTAATCAGGTTTCAACTAATTTTTTGTAGCAATACAAAGTTTAACTGCATATTTTCTGTCAGTTTCACTGATTTAAGTTAGAAAAGTCCATTTGATTCAACTAAAAACTTTAAGACAGGAATAATTTTTTTACAGCATGAAAAATATCTATCCAATCATACATAATGGCATATGTTATGAGCTCTCTTCAGAACACACCTTGCACATTGCAGATGAATAAATGCTGCACATCCGTGGGTTACACCAGTGTCACCTTGGTTGTCTGCGCTGAACTGAAATGTACATAAGTGTCCTCAAAAGCTCTCAGTGTAGGGGCTGACTCACACATAGCTGTAGAAAATGTATGCATTTTTTGCTGATCTTTTTGTTTGTTTGTTTGTTTGCTTGCTTTATTATAAGCCTTCCCCACAGCACCTGCTTCATTGCCGTCAGAATGACTGAGAGTGAGTCATCTGTGAAGCCACTGTGTTTGCATGACTGAATGAGTGTGTGTGGGGGTAAGAGAGTGAAATTCCCAAAGTTCAGCAGCTTAATTGTGTGTATTTAACCTTACTCACTCAGTACTTGTCCTCTTTGCGCCCGCAGCTGCTCAGACTGATCTTCAGCTCGTCTCTTCAAGGTTGTTTATTTTTTAATTACTGTTATCCTCACATATGCGTCAATAAATATTAGTACAAGCGAGCCCTATAGTCAGACAGCGCGCAAAATCCCCTTGATGAAATCTGGTCTCTGTGGAGACGTTCAAACTGAGATACTAAGGCGCAGAGACAAACATGATGTAACAGCAGGAGAGGCAGGTGATGATTGCCTTGATAGAGTGAAGATGCTCTCCTGAGTGACAGAAGAGGAAGTAGCTTTTTAAAAATTTGAATTTGAATGTTTCGTACCACCTAATCAAAGATGCGCGCGCCGCACAGCAAAACCGAAAACACCAAGTTGCACCGGAAAACAGTTCAACTGACAAAACAAAAAAGCATGACACCCCAGAAGTTCTGTTAGACAGACAACGCATGATTCATCTAAATACTGCTTTGTCAACATTTATCAATCCTTCACAAGCATTGCTCCTCAGGTAAAACGTGATTAGAAAAAACTTCTTTTGACCACAAAATTAAAAACGCAACGTGATGTTAAACAGACGCTCTCAAAGTTAAAGGTGCCAGGAAGAATCAAACAGGCTTTTTCACAGAAATGCAAAATAACCTTTTGGGGTCCCTAATAAATCTTTTAGCAAAAAGTTCTTCAAAGAACCATTCTGTCATAATGTGAAGAACCTTAAAGGACCTTTTGTGGGGTGATCCATAGATGTTAAAGGTTCTTAATGGGACCATCGATGCTTATTAAGAACCTCTATTTTTAGGATTGTGTGTGGAGGTAACCATAGCAACAGTACGCTGCTCTGTTTCACTTTTCGAAAGGAACATCACAAAACATAAACACCGGATGTTATTTATTTATCAATTGACCACATATTTACAAATCACAAATATAGTCGATAAAGAAAGATTTAGGTTTTGTTTAGAAAGTTGAAAGACCATCATCACAACAACAGACTTAGACTACAACCGACAAATAATAATAATAATATCTATCAAATAAACAACAGTGCCTATCATGTTTTTGCTTGTCTGAAAAACAAACAACAACAAAGCATCAGATTTAATATGACACTTACCTGGGATGCGTGCTGAAGCATGAAACAAACACTTGCAAGTTTTCCCTTACTTCCATAAATGGTAGGCATGCTGAGGTCGATTGTTTAATTGTCCATTTTGGCAGGTACAGAAGCGCAGCGCGGCGCGCCGCACGAGACTGAGCGTCAACAGGTCACGCATCAGAGGCACGGTCGGTGTTTCTGTGGAAGCACGCGATGGGCGGAGGCTGATGTACCGACGGCTACGTGTTGTCATCTAAACATCGCGTCAGCTAGAGCTCTGTGACGGTGCTCAGCGAGGATGCTCGTAAGAGACACGCGTGCGTAAGCAAGAGGAAGGAGAGGAACAGAGTCACCGCGAAACTGAAGCACGAATTTGTCAGAGGAAAAAAAAGTAAAATAAAAAACATCTATCTATCTATCTATCTATCTATCTGTCTGTCTGTCTGTCTGTCTGTCTGTCTGTCTGTCTGTCTGTCT
>CAIGQV010000001.1:8183288-8257260 GCA_903798115.1 Danio jaintianensis
TCTGTCTGTCTGTCTGTCTGTCTGTCTGTCTGTCTGTCTGTCTGTCTGTCTGTCTGTCTGTCGAGTATCACAATGCAAACACTTACAAACCCACTGAAAATGATTAGGCAAGAAAGGACTTCCACAGAATTTCCAGACGTGTATGAATGTGTGCTGAGATAACAGAGAGATACACTCCCGGATCTCTAGTTCCACAACTCCCGTTTTGCTCTAGTTCGCTAAAATGAAAGGGAAACACAATGCAAATTCATTAAGCATTTAAACGTATCATTTATATTTGATATATTTATTTTTAGTGGCTGTGTCTGAGATATAAGACACCTTCCCTCGTCTAAGAACATTTCCCAGCCATTTTATGCTCTTTTAGGATATGTTAACATTTGCCTGACTGTTAGAAAGGTAACTCATTTTGTGCAAACAATGTTTGTCTTTATCTGCATTTAGTCACAGGGCTGGCCCAGATGTGCTGCTTATCCTCCTCTCATATAGTCATGGTTTCATTACTCAAACAGGGCGCTCTTCTTATGACCTTTCAGTTATTACTCACTCTCGTGAAGAGAGAGAGACAGAAAGCCACACCTGCAGGGAGAAAATAATCAAAAATAGATTGAAACCGTGAAAAAGCAAGTGGTGTGTGAAAAAGAGGCAGTATAAGAATGAAACCAGTAATGTTATTGCATATTGCATGCAGTATTAAAAAATACAAATCCCACAGAAGTGGAGAAATTGGACTAAAATGAATCAGTGAAGCTCATTTAAATCTAAATCTCTTACCAAAAAAAAAGACAAAATTACATGCCCGAGTTTAAAAAAATGAGCGTGTATATATGTGTCTACGACACAAAAGAGAGCAGATAAACACTGCACTGTTAAAAGGGAAAAACACTCATAAAATTGCAATTTACAGCAAATATAGCAAAGTGAACTCAGAGAAAGCCTTGTCTGAACGTTTGAAACATCTTCGTAAGCTTTAAGAAGTTATCTATATAAGGGTGAAATTGAAAAAATGAAAGTAATAAAGAC
The DNA here is from genome assembly GCA_903798115.1 of Danio jaintianensis. NCBI lineage: Eukaryota > Metazoa > Chordata > Actinopteri > Cypriniformes > Danionidae > Danio > Danio jaintianensis. The sequence goes on from CAIGQV010000001.1 coordinate 8,184,312, forward strand.
ATAGTCTAAACGTCTACTTTACATTTCACATTTTATGTCTCATATTGCAGATGAGCATATGGTCTAAAAATATGTCTACCAGAGCTTAAGCACAGAAATAGACATTTCCGTAATGTACATGTATTATAAGGGGAAAGAAAAACGTATTGACATGTTGTTGCATGAATTAGTATGCTGCTTGTACTTTTCAAACATGTTTATCACGTTTGCATGCTTGTAACATTACAACACATAGCTAATATGTTATAAATTTGCTAAAAAAAAAAATTCAAAACGTAAATAGATAACATTTTAACACGAATATGGATGCTAACATGGATAAGCATGTTGCTAACATGTTTACCCATGCTACTTTGTTTCTAACATTATGCATGTATGAACATGTTTCAGCATTGTTTCAACATGGCTAAAATGTTTTAACATATATGCTAATATATAAATAGGCCTAACATTTCAACAATAAATATAGCATATTACTAGCATATTTTAACATGTTGCTACTACTTTTTAAACATGTTTTAACATTATGCTAACATGCATCAAAAAATGTTTCATGTTTCATGAAACGTGCTTTAAACATGTCAAAATGTTTTTACACCATGCTAGCAAATATCTAACATTAACACTATAACATGAAGTAGTATGTTAGCATTGCTTCTACATATCTAACGTTTTAACATTATACTTTATAATGTTTTAGCATGTTATCATGTTTCTAGCATCCTAAGAGTCTGACCCAATGTTTAATGAAATTTCATTCAAACTTCTCACATTCATACTATATAGATCATACTTTTCTAAATGTCATGTAAATTCAAATGTACTACCTACTCAAGCAGTAGGCAACTTCAGACATAGCCATTGTGTCTTTTATACACTTAACATAACATCTACACTCGCTGAGGTGCGAGTATGATTGGTAGAGCAGGTGTTGTAGGATTGTGTGTGACACTAAGGAATTTTACAAGTAGTTATTTTATTAATTGTCATTAAAAAAAGCAATGGCAAATAAAAAGGCCCTTTGTAAAACCAAAAATGGGTAAGTAACCCATGGTCAGAATACTGCAATATAAAATTAAATCAAAATGTTTAAAGAAATTCAAGGGGGAAAGGGCCCGCCTACAGAGTGCTCTGGGAGGAGATCATAGCAAGGGCATCCTTAGTTACAGCTACTAGAGATGGTGTCTGGGGAATTGTGGGTAGTCCCATGGCATTGCTGTTAAGACACGACGTTCTGCCCTGCCAGCCGCAGCGGGGCTCCTTCTCTCGTCCTCTGACTCCTGAGATGAGTCTCAACCTCTACCGGTATCCATGGTGACCCACTGGGAACTCAGATTCCTCAAGGTAGCTGTTCAGATGATTCAGAAGGGAGCACGAGTGAGCAGTAAACTGGAAAAGAATTTTTTTTTATACCATCTACTGAGTATAGTTAAAACAGGTTTGCTCAGTGATGTTTTAGTTCCACCATGCCCACTCTAGTCTAGATGAGAAACTTTGATACTCTGAATGCGCATGCATTACTCAGCACTTCTTCATTAATAATTTGCAACTAACTGAGTCATACAGTAGATTCAAAGTCATTTATAAGCTGGACTATTGCAATAGTATTTTGCATGCTGCAGCTCGACTGGTCTTCAATAAGCCCAGGAGAGCCCACTTCACACCTCTCTTCATCTCTATATATGCACTTGTTATCGGTTGCATCTTTAAAACATTGATGCTTGAATATGGAACATCCACAGGCTCCTCACACACGCCTTCTACTTGATCTTACCTCCTGAAATCTTCAATTCGCCTCATGATACAATCACAGAGAGGCATAAAATCACTTTCCAACCTCATCCAGAATGCAAAAATCCCTGACAATATTCAAGAGATGGATGAAAAAACATCTCTTCACTGAGCACTTAGATGCAGTAAACGCCAGGGGGGAAAATCCTTTATAGTTGTATGCTTTTTATTAATTCCTCTCTTTTCTTGCTTACCAAACAATGTTGATTATGTTTGATATGTATTACTAACACTTTTTGTGATTATTCTTTATGCCAAGTATTTTATGCCCAAAGTCTATTTTGTGCAATAGGAGAATAACCCTTGGGTAGAAAGCGATTGCAGTATTTAGTGAATTGGAGGGATTTGTGGAGAATAGATGAGTAGCTTGATGGGTTGTGAGAATTTCACATCTTATAGTATAGTCAGAATTTGCTTTATGAAATTACACTACCTTGCAGTGGATCTTATTTTGCCTCATAAACTGCTTAATTGTTAAAGGCATGATTCAACAAGAAATATGATTTTGGTCCATACTGAGATGATAGCATCTAGTTGCTGAAGGTTTGCCGATTACACATGATGTGAATCTCCTGTTCCACTGTTAGTTAAAAATCCAGGCTAAGATGATTTGAGCTTTGCAGCATGGCATCCAGCTGGAAGTAGCCGATACTTTGGTCATAAAGGGATGGACGTGGTCAGTGAGCATACTCAGTGAGGTTGTGGTGTTTAAACGATACTCAGCTAGTATTAAAGTGTTCAAAAGTATGCCAAAAATATCCCCAATACCATTACACCATCAGCAACCTGCATTGTTGATATACAAGGCAATGTACATGCTGTAGTGTTGTTTATGCCAAACATTAAGCCTATACAATGCGAATACTGGGGCAGAAAGTAAGATTCAGGCAACCTTTTTTCAATCTTGGTTTTATTCATTTATGAAAGGATTGGCAGTGATGTGCTCGTCTGTTGCTTTAAAATTTGATGTTTGTGCTCTTCTCATAACCTTGGTAGAAAGTAATGTTTATTTTAATTATTGTTGCCTTTCTTTCAGCCTGAACCATTCTGTCCATTTTGCCCAGACTTCTAGGATCAACAAGACATTTCCCGCACAGAATTGCAGCTCACTGGATATTTTCCCTTTTTCAGATCATTCTCTGTAAACCCTAGAGATTGAAAATCCTAGCAGATCAGCAGTTTCTAAAATAGCCAGATCAGCCCATAGACTGTGAAAAAGTCCATCACCAACAACAACGCCATATTCTTTAAGCCCCATTCTGATACTCTGATGTTTAAAAAATGTATAAGATAATTGATAAGCTGTTGAACAGGTGAACTTAAAAAGGCTCCAATCAATGTATGTAATGCACATGGTTTAAATGTTTTGGGTTACATTATTAATTGAAATGTATACTTTTATTCAGTAAGGAGACATTAAACTAATAAAAACGGCCTTTCATTTTTATCAGCTATTCATCAAAGAATCCTAAAAAAAAATCAGTATACACAAACAGAACAACAATGATAGTAAAAGTATTTTTTTTTCTTCATAATTTACCTTGGATGGCCTGAGAGGGAACAGCCAATTTTCACTGTTGCGTGAACTATACCATTTAGATTATTAGAAGGCAAAGAATATCATTTTCGAATGTTATGTCAAAGGACGCCATCCTGTGGACCACACAGAAACTGCACTAGTTTGATAAAACAATAAGCTATATAGCTGTATGATTGTTTTATATATACATTTGGATGATTGTATTACATATCACACACACACACACACAGATACACATATACACACACACACACACACACTGATACACATATACACACATGCGCACACACACACACACACACACACACACACACACACACACACACACACACACACACACTTTACCATATCCCTTTAACCAAAATTAAGGTCGTTCACCATAAGCTTTATTTTACTAATCTCGACTGAAAGCACAGCATAAACACGCACAACAGATCTTTCTGTTATGACACATTTATCAGGCAGAGAGCAGGTGAATGTACGCAGTAGACACACACACATGTAAAGCAGGACGCGAAGGCGACTGGTCACATACGGCTGTCTATGCTGTGATGTCATCTGCCGGAAGATGCAGCTTTACTGCGCTGTGACTGTATTCCAGTGAAAGGCGTTTGACAGCTTGTCGGAATAAAGGAAATGGGAGCGAAGCGATAGCATTACTCATCTCCATGGAGCGCCATATAATGAGCCATCCTTCAAATAACCCGTTTTAGAGAAAATGGTGCCCAGTTCAACGACTGGTTAATAACAGACCGCCTGATTTTTGCCCCATTACAGTCATAATACAGTGAGCGTCGACCTTGCTGGTGTGGCCATGAATCCGGCGGAACAAACGGTTACTTGGCTCATTACCCTCGGGGTTTTGGAATCACCGAAAAAGACTATTTCGGACCCCGATGGATTCTTGCAAGCTTCACTGAAGGATGGGGTCGTCCTGTGCAGGTTGCTGGAGCGGCTGCGTCCAGGCACTACTGATAAAGTAAGCGCGCATCCTCCCTTTGACGCACCGCGTTTCACACTTCATCCTCCTGCATTCTTCACCCTACGCACGCGTTGATATGTATTATCTGATAAGTGACCAATTCGTGTATGTTTTGTAGGTCAGAACAGATGTTTAATCCTGTGTGAATGTAAACGCAGCCCATGCGGCAGCGGCAGGTCGAGGCGTTCAGCGCGCGCTAGAGCTGCTGTTGCTCCAGGCAACAACACTGGCAGTCGTCGACAGTATTGTGGTTATACTGAACTGAGGGTTTACGTTTGACTGTCGTTTTTCATAGAAAAGCATTAAATGTTGATATTAACAGACTGTAAATGATAACCTATTTAGTATACGTTATGGAAACCTAAGCATAAGCGCGTTCAAATCGCATTACATGGCTGTGTATGAATAGCATTAATCTGTTTGGTATTATCAAGGTTAGCTGGGTATTCTTCCTTATATTTCTTACATTGAAAATGGGCCACCACTATACACAGTAAACAGACAAAAGCAGATGCGCTTTCTTTTTTAGGAAAGTGTTTTTTTATTCCCATAAGCCCTTGCTTCTTTCCTATGCAATGCAATTTAGAAAGACACAGCAAATGAAATTCCGCTGCAGCTCAGCACGATATTATCTTATCAAAATCATAAGGATTTAATAACAAGAAATCACACAAAAACAGAGTAAAAACAAGTCACAGTATCAGAGTGAAAACAATATATTGAACTGAACAAAATGCCTGAGGGTAAATGCAAATATGAATGGCACAGAGATCTGAATATGCCTTTAGGTCATGATAGGGGGAACTATTCAAGCTGAAAATGATTATTTCCTTTACTTTTTATATAATTAAAGGCAGCACACAACCACTCAGGTATAATGATATCCAGCTTGTTTTCCAGAGCAGTTCGTCTAATCCATAAATAATGCATGGAGCCTGTCCTTCTTGGTTTGGTGTTTTCAGAGGGGGGTGTTTTAGAAATCAGTCATATTCAGGGTCAGCTCTGACAGTGACTAACAATCAATGACAACAATAACCTCTTTTGAAGCTCCATCTAGTTTGCTTATCAAATTTCACACAGACACACACACACACACACACACACACACAATGTGAATAGGATGTTTATAACAAGTGTATATGTGGAAGTTAAAAAAAACCCCTAAAGTTTGCATATTTAAATTAGGAAAATAAGTATTAGTGCACATGATGTGTCGCTTTAGAGTGTAACATATTTCGGGACTTTCCATGTCACCATTCAAAATGCAACAGAACTAACCTGTTAAACACCACCATCATTGAATTATAACTGTGATTAAAAATTATTATTTTTTTAAATAGTGACTTACTTTCACTTTCTTTTTATTCTAAGTACATAAACAACAATGTTTTGGCCCAAATATCTGTTGTTTGAGGGTGATGAGATATAATTTCTCCTGACCATTCATTGCAACATGTAAATAAATACTAGGTTCAGCTGTTAGGCCCACTGACTTAAAGTATTCTTTCCAAGCTACAGTACTCTAGGTATTGTTTGCAGCTCTTAAGAGGATGACATTGCAAAGATGGCTTTATTGACATTGCAATTTGATTTGCTGAGACTCTCATTCTTGAACATCTTTCAGCAAATCTTCTTGCATGACCATCCTGTCATCAATTTCCAGACCCATACGACTTTTGTTTATCTTCAGAATGCAAATTAAACTACATTTATTGAAACCTCAGATATTTCTGTCCCTCCATTGACTTTCAATTCAATCAATTGTCTTTTGAGTAGACCCTGATTAAACAATATAAATTTATTGTTAATCCAATTATTTTTTTAATATGTCCTTATAAATTTTCTGAAGCATGCTTTGGTTTAATTAACATTCAATGAATGGACACCCCATTTATATCTCTGCATTCCTTCCTAGACAAACACACCTTTTACTGCTGATTGGCTGCATCCTGCAACCGTGTTTTAAGTTTCGGTTCAACACTAGGATAAAAAGTGTTTTTCCAAAATCGATTAGTGCACCTTTAAAGTAGGGGTGCTCAAACATGTTCCTGGATGTTCATTGCCCTTCAGAGTTTAGCTAACACACCTGAACCAGCAGAACCCATAAAAACATTTTCATACGGTTCCATAGAGAACCATGCTGTGAAAGTGCTATAGGACTTTAATGGTTATATAAAATATGTATATTTATAAAGTAACCTTTGTTTCTTTTCATTAATATTAGTAAATCAGTAATATTGTCTTTATATATTTAACATTATCTTTAAATAATATTATATTTATCAATGTCATCTTACATCTCTATCTGCCAGGTCTTATATTTTGTTGCCTCTATTAGCATTTTACATTAAAAAATGTGATGTCACTCGACATATTTAGTCATCTGTGAAATTGTAGCATAAATAATAGTGCTCTAACAACAGTTATTAGCTGAATACATTAACAAATGACAAGTGACAATAAACATGAATAAATACGTGAATAATTTAAATGCTAAATAGGAACAAAAAACAGATGCAATGAGATAATGTGATATCTCTTCACAATCCTCTAAGTTGCATGTAGGTCCATTATTGCTTGTGAATCTTGTTGTAGCAGGGTGGAAGTTTATCTAAAAACCATTTCAGCATAAATATTTCTTCAGGATGATATTGTCCTAAATAGAACTGTTACTAGTGTAAAGAACCTTCAAAGAACCATTTGTTCTTTATATGGTTTAAAGTGTTAGTTCACCCCAAATATGACAATTCTTCCTTTGTTTTCTCACCCATGTTGTTCCAAAACCAAAAGAAATGTGAAAAACACAAATTAAAGTTTTTTTTAAATCAAATGTAAAAGATTTTGGTCCCTGTATTGAAAGTATTCCCCTAAAATCATTCTATTAAAAAACATTCTGTAAATAATTTTAATCCTTGAACTAAGTACTTTAATTCAAGATTGCTTTATAAGATTAACATAATTGTTTGAATTATTTGCATATAAACACTGATTAACATACACCATTCAAATTTGGTCATGGAAGCTTAGGCACACTTGTTCGACACGTGAAAACGAGATGCACCGATTGACTGGCCATGGCTGGAATCTGCAGATTTTTTTACATGACCGGTGACCGGCTGGTCATGTGGCTGATTTCAGCTGGTCCTTTTGATTTTCAGTGGTGCACTCAATGTCGTCATAGAGTTAATTAGCTTATTTTTGCTTATTTTTTTGTTATTATTATAATAATACTTATTTATTATTATAATTATAGTTGTAGTCAGAAGCGGCAAAAATCTGTATCGGCTATTTACACTTACAGAAAACCTGAAATGGGAATTGGCTTAGAAAATTGCAATTGATGTATTTAGTGAAAACCAATGAGGTTCATTCCTATGTGTCACACCAGCTTGTTTGGGCTTCTGTAGGAAACAATTATTGGTTGGTTGGCATATGTCAAGCAGGTATGTTGAGCTTCTGAATGTTCGCTGATAAAATGTAAATAAATGTCAAAATGTAATTCTGTTCATAGTCTCTTCAGAATATTTGAACTAAAATGCTTGATTTGTGGATTATTTTCTTGTTTAATGTTTTGAAGCTTTTTTTGGATGAACGCTTTCACTGCCGAGACATTAATGTCATATTTCATGAAAAATATATATATTTATTAAACGATACTGAGTTTCTGAAGTTTGGAACAACACAAAGGTGAGTATTGGTGGCAAATTCATATTTTGGGGTGAACTAACCTTTCAAGCATACACATCTCGATGTAAAATGGAAAAGTGGAAAGAAACAGCTTTCCACAATGACAAACTCTCTGGAGAACTTCTAGGCACAAGTCTCTAGGGCACATACAAAATGGAGCTCTGCTGTAGTTCCTGAAATAACTCTAAAATTTGTAACTCCATGGGGAAAGGCTTTTAGGTACTTGAATTTGTTATTAAGAACAGAATATATTCAAGCTTTCAAAATTGTGCTGAATGGTTCTCAAACAGGAGTGGCAATCTGAAAAACCCAAATGCTGCTCAATTTTTTACAGTGATACAAACACTTGTATTCTGGTTACAGGCTAAACACATTTCACAACTAATCCACCATGTGCTTTCCTCACATTGATAACAAGTGCTTTAATACAGAAAACTCAGTGACTGATATTAGTTTTGCGTTTCTTTAAAAGAAAACTTCAAAAGAGCAACGAACACCAATTCATAACCCCAAGTGATGTATTAAACACGTATAAGAATGTTTTACGGTTGTAAGATTGTTTTGACTTTCATCTCGCTCGTTTACCTCTTAAAATACCTGCTGTAAATGACGGATGCGTTTTAATTTCCCCCGCCAGAGCAAGGGTGTGTTGATCGCGTCCTTTTTACCCCATTGTCTTCGGCGCCCATGCAAACGTCACTTCCGCCTCTTGCTGTCCACTTCCACGGTGCTGCAGATCTTGTGTACTCGCGGTGTGTGTGTGTGTGTGTGTATGTGTGTGTGTGTGTGTGTGTGTGTGTGTGTGTGTGTGTGTGTGTATATGTGTGGATGTGATTATAGTCAGTCAGCTCGTGCACTAGTCTAATGCAGGATACTGGAGCCAGCCCTTCACTCCCAGAGCTCACTTTTCAACTTCTCTTGGCGTTTTCCTCAGATTATTCAAGACCCCAAGAACGACAGCGAGTGCTTGAGCAACATCACGGAGTTTCTGAAGGGCTGCGCGGTGTTTCGCGTCGAGGTAAGCTGCTGTTTTTACTGTACTGTATGTTGCTGCATTGGCGCCACAATGAAAACAATCAACAAAAGAGAAGTGCAGTAGAAAGAGGAGACGCAGCTCTGGACGATGTGAGTGAGATCATGCCTTGCACAGAGCTTCATTTTCAAAGTTTGGTGAAACAAAAGGTTTATAATGTTTTGGAAAATGTAGGTATTTTGTGGTTTATGTGCGTATTGTTAAAGAAATAACTAGTTTTTTGTTGTGAGTTTGAACACCACAACATCGATATTAAGGGTTGTGTCATGTATGAATGGAATTGCTTTGTCCATTCATGTACAGTTTGTCTGTTCATTCGAGATTACAGAATTTGAAGATCTAGTATAGATGTTGGCTTTGTCTTCTGCTTGGTTAAGTTGAACAAAAGTGATTTTATAAAACGTTTCTATCTTTGATTTTAATAGCAAGTACTCACATTAAAAAAAAATAAAAAATAAAAATAAAAGCAAATATAAAATAAATATATTGTAATGTGTTCAGTTTTTAAGCCCTTCTCTGTGAGTAGAAGTCAAATTGTATATGCTTTGTTTAATAAAGTGAACAGGACTTTTGTATGCTAAAACTAAGTATGTTACATGATTAATCAATATCATTTATCCTGTAATATAATTAAAATACATTGCATTAAAGTTAATTTTGTATTATGTTTACTGTCGTTTTCTACAAAATATGTATGTATTATTATTTTTGTAAATATTTATTATAGATTCAGAAATTATCTCTATAAGAGATAATAGAGATGTAATGTATCCCTGCGATGTCAATGCAATTTGACCATTTTTTCCTTTCATTTAAAGTCTCTATTTGTTTATTTTTTTGAACATTTATAGCCTAAATGTTAATTGTTATTTTTGATCATTTATAGCAATTGTTTTTTAGGGATTTGATCACAATATCAGATATTTCTTTTGGAGTAGTTGCACCAAATAATTTGAGTAGTTGCTTTCTTAATTCTTTGTTAAAACATTATTTAAATGCGCTATTGTGTAGTCTAAATGAAAACAAAGCCTAAAAACATGGCACCTTTGTTATTTTATGCAAAAATCCCTCTACATGACAAAATGTTTATATCAAACTATGAAGAAATATCACTAGTTTAGAGAATAAAACCAAAATTAAGTTTTACTCAAACACTTAACTTTAACTCATTAATCCAAAGAGACTTGTCAAGTGGTCTCTTTCTAAACACAGACAGTTATTTGCCAAATTAAATGATTGTGTTTCATTTGTCAGTGCTGTTATATGATAAAACTAATAGTATTATTTAGTATTGATCATATTATCATGTTAATTTAAAATATATGAAAAAACGTCAAGTTTATATGCCTGATTATTGTTATGAACATGCCAGTGTGGACACAAATGTGCACAGAAAGACATACAAAGGGCGAGTGGGATTTTGATCTATGCGCATTTATTAAGGAACAGATGGTTCAGGGTAGTGCTAATGTATTGTCAAGTGTATCTAGATGTGCTGAGGTTGAGGCCCACATCACATATGGAGCTCTTGGTAGCCGCATAATGTCAAAAGCACTCTCTGAACACATTCTGACAATATCTTCAGGAAAGATGCCCTTTTCTCAAGTTCACGGGATATCATTTTTGAGATTAATGCTGTGTGGTAAAGTGTGTAAATCTTGCTTTTGCAGTGAGATCTAGGTGCATATACATCTTTGTTCTGCCAGAGAATCTGTTAATGAATTAATCTCAGAGTTCATACGTGTATAGATCCTCAGAGTTGTGCTTTATTTGTACTGTACTTCATTTTTAATTTACACCTTGTACCTCATTGAGTTATCTAATTTGACCATTTTTGCTTTTTGTTTGTTGTTACATCTCTGTCACAGCAATTTACTTCTCTCTGACCTGTTAAAAGGTGTTTGTTTGACCTGGCAGTGCTCAAGGCTCCATTGGGGTTCATCACCAGCATAATCACAGTCAGTAGTGCTAAATTTTTAGATAGTAAACACACATTTTTAGTTTTGCGTGTCAAACATTACAGCATTACAGCAGATAGTGCAAGGATGTTTGATTGTTGTACCGCCTCAGGAGTATCTGCCACTTCCAGCCAATGTTATGTGTGCAGATTCCAGGATGACGGCCCTCATCCCCACCATTTACATCACATACAGATTATGTAATACAGCTGGACCTGATTGAAACAAGGCTTTTTTAATTGTCTAGGGTTTGTTTCATGCTTTTTTGTGTGTTAAAGTGGGACTTTATAGCTTATCCCCTGTATGGCTCTAAATTTGTGGTTTACAGGATTTTCACTAATCTGCTCAGTTTCCAGTTTGCTCTGCCTTATGAACAGCCTCTTCTGAAGCTCCTTCATGAAGCTGTTCAGCTGTGATGATGTGATCTTAAGCTTAACTGCATCGTGGCATTTTCAGATCTGCAGTCTGACTGTGCGTTTCACTGCATCACACAACTCCCACTGGTATGAATGTTTGATTTGTGGGATCACAGTATAGAATCTTTACCGATTGAATTCTCTCAAATCTTAAGCATGTGCACACTACACGTTTTGAAAAGTGAAGTACAACACGCACTACATGGTGTTATTAATATTGTGCTAATGGTAGTGCATCACACGATCACAAAAACAAGCGAAGAATAGCACAAATGCTAAGTTTAGTGTGGGTGAGAATGTAGTTGGGGAGATGGAGTCAACATGAATGATCAGTTCTTCATTGAGAATATCATATAAGAATTAAACTAGCAGTGTGCACAATCATCCCCTCTCTCGTGTTTTTACCCCTTCACACACATGCACACTGCTATAAGAATAAACAGGGCTTATTAAAGAGTAAAGCTTTTTAAAAATGTGATTTATATATTTATCAAAAATGACATAATTTCTCCCCAGCTCTTCACTTCGTTGATGCATCTGTGGTAAAGTTTGAGGACACGTTATTTTAGCCATGTTCATCCCCATTTAAAATCCTGTATATCAAACATGTTTGATATGATTGGGGAGGCTCCGATTTGTGTGCAAGAAGATGCAACATTAGATTTTGAAATGCTTCAAAAGGCATTTTTGCTGAAAATCAGGGAAAAAAACAACAACAACAACAAAAAACACTGTAATTTCTCTTAACTATAGTATTGCAATTATAGTATTTTCATTGATGAATGGGAAGTTCGAATAGAAGATTCTGTTTGAAAAAGAAATATTTTGTAACTCTGAGAATGTCTTTACTCTCTTTTTAAAAATAATTTAATGGATACATTCTGAATAAAAGTATTTTTCTAAAAATCAGCTTGATTCATATTACCTAAAGCATTTTTTAGTGTGGTTCATGTGTGCTAAAGCCATTTAATTTAAATATGAAATGCACATTTCCAATGCATGGTTGTGGAACCACAGAAGAATAGCCATCATAAATCGATGATGGATTGGATATTCTTCTATGTAAGCTGTAGAAGTAGGCCAACATTTTAAAATAGACGTTACTAATACATGTAGTAAATCACTGAAGGAGCAGCATCACTTTGTAAAGCAAAAAGCTCAAGATGATGCATTGTCCACTTATACACATCCACACACACTTGTTTTTGCTTCTCTCAGGGCATAAAATGTAATCAGAGCGGAAGGTAAAGTGGAAGCTGAAATTGTACACAGCCTCTGTCTATTCACAGAGGAACACATAACTGTCTGTCAGTCAAACAGTTAAAATACTACCAAAGAACAGCACGGGACAGACAATCTAGAGCTGAACAAATCAGATTTCTCACTTGATGAGCAAAGAGACATCAGTGACCTCTAGCTAACCACACCACCTGCTCAGAGGCCAAACGGCACATGCAGCAATGATGGATGATTGTCTCCACAGATGCTGAATGTGGCCTGTTTCATTTTATATACGACTATGACTATGCTGTGAACATTTTATAAAAGATTTTGCTAGCAAAAACAAAATTGTGAATATCACAATATTACAGTGCATTAAAGTCTGTTTGAAATGAATATTTACAATGTTTATTTTGATAGTGCACACTGTTATTCTTTAGGTAAACAATTAATCCATGCAAGTTAATCATTCATTCATTAGTCCCTTTATTCATCAGGGGTCGCCACAGTGGAATGAACCGCCAACTTATCCAGCATATGTTTTACACAGCGAATGCCCTTCCAGCTGCAACCCAGTACTGGGAAACATCCATACACACTCATTCACACACATACACTACGGCCAATTAAGTTTATTCAATTCACCTGTACCACATGTCTTTGGACTATGGGGGAAACCAGAGCACCCGGAGGAAACCCACGCGAACACGGGGAGAACATGCAAACTCCACACAGAAATGCCAACTGACCCAGCCAGGACTCGAACCAGCGACCTTCTTGCTGTAAGGCAACAGTGCTAACCACTGAGTCGCCACAAGTTAATCCACTGAAAAAAAAAAGGTTGTTTTGGTAATCTTTAAAGTCTGACCATTTGCCTCCATGTTTGGAATGGTGATCTTTCTCTGTTGACGTCAGTTTGACGGCTTCAACCACAATATTCTTAACCACGCCCCTCTTGCTGTTAGATTGCTATGAGGGAATGATGCACAAAAGAAAGCCCCGTCCCTTACTCAATATTCAGTTTCTGTTGAAAGTACATCAACATACTGAAATAAAAGTTCATGAGTTTGAGTCCTGGCTTGTAGAACTTTCCCTATCCAGTCCCCTATCTCTCTCTCCAATTTCACATCCTGTCATCAAAACAGGATGCAAAAAAAAATTCTTTATTTTTATTTTTTTTTATAGAAGAAAATTATTTAACTAATTTTGTATATATTTTTGTTTCCTTTTCTCTAAAACATTTTCATGAACGTAAATAATTTTATAAAAATATGCATGGGTAAAATTGGTATTGGAGTGTATGGATGTTTTGTTGCTTGCATATAAATGCGTGGTTATCATAAAAATGTATCCTTTTGTTCATGAAATTGTTTGGTTGAATTGATTATTTCTGTTTTCTTTGAAAAGGCTGAAATATGTTGAAAAACAATATATATTTATGTAAATGTATATGTATTTAAAAAAAAATCTAAGATACATTGAAACTAGCTTCTCATGTTAAGCTCTTAAGATCTATGTAGCACAGCTAGAGTAATTTCCCTTAAGCTTAATGTGCTTGAAATAGGCTATATGATTCTCTCACGGCTTTACCGGACATTTAGGTGGTCTAGATTAATGATGTTATATAATGTTTTTTCTCTCTCTGTAGCCGTTTGAGGCTGGTGACCTGCTTCAGGGCCACAACATCAGCAGAGTCCTCACTACACTGGTTGCCCTCAATAAAGTAACTGCAGGTAAGGGTATCTTTCTCCCATTTCGAAAAGCACAGTTATCAACTGTTTAAAATGTGCTTAAATGTATGTCCTAATGTGCTCTTTTAATAGTTTGTGCTTGTTATTATTCTCTGTGTAGATATTGGCATTGGCAGCGACTCTGTATGTACGCGTCACTCTTCTGCCCACCGGATCAAGTCCTTCGAATCGCTGGCCTCCCAGTCTTCACTGGGCCGATCTTCTAAATTGCTCCATAATCAGTTTCGCAGCCTTGTGAGTAACATTGGGGTGAGACCACTAGACCAACATCGGAAGATCTCGGTCAAAATGATTTTTTTGTGTCATGCATATAAAATTAAAACTACACTTCCATAGCTTGGTGTCAGTACGATGCAAGAAATATTACAGGTTACAATATTAGAGTACAGGAAATATTTATTATGTTTTCTCTGTTTTTCAGTATTTTTTTGTTTGAAATTTAATTATTACACTTTTGATAAATTAAATACAGAATAAATTTATTAATTTAGTTTATTGTAATGTCTAATTAATGCTTATAACAAACCATTAGCAAACCATTAACTAAGACTTGGGTCAATAAAGTATTGATTAGCTGCTTATTAATAGTTAGTAAGGTAGTAGTTGGGTTTAGGTATTGGGTAGGATTAGGGATGTAAAATAAGATCTTACTTTATAAGTGCTAATAAACAGCTAGTATCTTAATAATAGGCAGGTAATAAGCCAAATGGTGTGAGTTGTTAATTCAACCAAAGTGTTACAATTAAATTCTTTCTCATATCTCCCAAAAATTGAACTGACTCCAAAAATTTGAATGACATTAAAAGTTACATTGCATGTCAAGGGTGACATTATGTGTTACCATAGCAATGAAATATTTGCGAATCATTTCAGTAAAAGCAAAGTAAAGAAGGTAGGAAACACTGCAGTGTGCAATTGCTATGTTGGCATATTTTCTTTTTATACAAAGGCAAACATATCCTTTTCTAACTGGTTGTCAGAAACAGCATCTTGTGTACACACATACTAATTAATGCAAGTGGGTCACTTTTGATATTCTGACTTGTTAACACACTATGAGGCTGCATGAAACATGAGTTCTTCCTTTTTTATAGGACATGACGGATAACAGTAACGCTCAGTTAGTGGTTAAAGCTCGCTTCAACTTCCAGCAGACCAATGAAGATGAGCTTACTTTCAGCAAAGGTGACATCATCAGTGTTACACGCACAGAAGAAGGGGGTTGGTGGGAAGGAATCCTCAACGGCAAAACAGGCTGGTTTCCTAGCAATTATGTCAAAGAGGTCAAAGGGTCTGGTACGTGTCAGTTATAAAACATATAAACAGTCTTTACATTTGATCGTCTTGTTAAAACACTCCATCACTCCACTCCATACAGACAAACAGGTGTCCCCTAAATCTGGAAATCTTAACAGCCCTCCCAAAGGTTTTGATACCGCATCCATCAGTAAAACCTACTATAACCTGGTAAGCACACTTGAATTCAGTGTCTTTTTCAAGTGTTGTCATGTTGATTTGCTTCGTTTGGAAGGTTTTGCACATAAATTGTAATCAGACTGTTGATTTGTGAATGAGCACAGCTGATTTGTAATCATTGTTTTAGAAGTGTCTTGTGTAAAAATAGCTTGTTTGTTTTTCAGGTGCTACAGAACATTTTAGAAACTGAAACGGAGTATTCAAAGGAGCTTCAGAACCTTCTGACCAGCTACCTGAGACCTCTACAGATGACAGAAAGGTAACATGCCTTGTGTTTTTCTGCACAAATCTCACTACCAATAAAGGGACATTTCACCCAGAAATATAAATTCTGTCGTAATTTACCCAACTTTGACTTGTTTTTATCAGTTTCTTTCTTCTGTTGGAAACCGGTAACCATTTACTTCCATAGTATTAGTTTTTTCTACTTTGGAAGTGAATGGATACAGGTTTTCAACATTCCTCAAAATATCTTCTTTTGTGTTCAACAGAGGAAAGAATCTGATAAAGGTTTAGAACAACTTGGTGGTGAGTAAATAGTGAGTAAACATTCATTTTTGGGTGAACTGTCCCTTTAAAGGGCCATGAAACCCCCCTCTGTCAGTTCAAGTCTACCTCAGAATTTTTTCAAAAAATGCTACATGATGGGCATGGAGTGCTGAGAGCAGAGGGAGGAGTGGGCATGACTGGCAGATCAGGGGAAAAAGAGGGGGCGAACAACTGTCAGTTGGCTCACAAAATCAGACAAAAAAAAAAATCAAACACAAAACGTGAGGAAACCTATGATTTTATAGTTTACAAAGTTAAAATGCAAAGAAATAAACAGTAAGTAATTTAATGCCCTGCTACATATATGATAGGTTATTCGTAATTTCATATAATATATACACATAACCACAATTTGTTATATCATTATAAAGATAATCATGTTTATATAAACACTTTAAATGAGGTGGACTTCTCTCCTGAATCCCTGGGTCTGAATGCAGACACAGTGGATAACAGTACAGCAGGTCTCTTTCCCTCTCTATTCCAACCATTAGCCCTGCCGGTAATCTGGAGTTTTTAAACATAGGCGAACACAGCAGCACGGATAGGCGATGTGTCTGAATGGTAATGAACTCAACTGATAAAAAGACAAAGTCCGTTCTCGTACAGCTCTTCCGACAAAAATGCTTGCTATACACAAAACAGCTTTGCTGTATCAGCCCTGACAGCATCGCATGGAAAACCATGCAACAAACCCCGTGGATCATGTAAATAAACACATACGACCCTTCATGAACAGCTAAATACTGCGTGCCGTCCACGGTCTCACAGCTTGGCAGGTCTGTCATCAGAAAACATGTGCTGTCATGAATAATTAAGAAGCAGGCTCTTCTCATAGGATAAGAAAACTCAGTCTATGAATAATAATGAAAACCGACGCGTCATCACTCGACTAGCAGATGAGCGCCACGTCACTGATTTTGATCCCGCCCCAATAATAATTTTAAACCCAGTAGATGAAATTAGCTGACAAAAGCTCAAAATTATCCAGTTTTATCCACAATTAAAGCTAACAGGTGCTAATGTTGTCTTTATTGATGCTCAACAACACACACAAATCTGTTAAAATGTCAAAAAAAGTACTCAAGGGATTCTTGAACCTTTAAAGGTTCCAAAATCACATATTTTGCGTTTTTAGCGTCATCAGAAGTTTTTTTTTTATTAGATGTAAGAAGTTGGATTTTTTTTCTTGCTTTCAGAGACAACCTAGTAAGTCAGGAATGTCCTGTTTTTTTTATTTTATTTAAAAGCTGATTATAAATTTACAATAAAAAGTGGTCAGTACACAAATATTCTTTCATATAGCCCTGTTAATGTAGAAAAAACACAATTTCTTATTAAAATTTGATTTTTTTTCTGCATAGGGCTGTACGTTTTTTGTTAATTTAGTATGATTTATTGTACAAATAATTTAATAAAATGTTTACTAATCATTTGGATTATGTAATGTACAGCCTTGATGAGATTAGTTCAGACCAAAATTACCATTTGCTGTTATTTAATGTTGATAAAAGTTACCTAAATCACCCAGAAATGAAAATTTACTCCCCATTTACTGATTCTCAAGCAGTCTTTATTTAAATTTTTTTCTGTCTTAAACACAAAAGAAGATATTATGAAGAATGTTGGAAACCGGTAGCCATTGAATTCTGTGGTAGGAAATAAAAATACTATAAAGTGAATGGCTACCAGTTTACAATATCCTTCAAAATATCATCTTGTGTGTTCAACAGTAGAAATAAACTCTAAAAGGGTTTGAAATGAAGTTATGAACTGTCCTATTAATGTTTGATCGGTGACTAACAGTTCTCATTATTTCTTTTAGACTGAGCACCGCAGATGTAAGTGTCATTCTCGGGAACCTGGAGGAGATCAGCACTTTCCAGCAGACTCTGGTCCAGTCACTGGAGGATCTCACCAAGTGAGTTTCATTCTAACCGTGAGCTGCTGTGTGATTCCTGCCTCTGATCTTGAGTAATTTACAACAGGAGCACTTAGTGAAACTGAGACTCAATCAAATGTATCAAGTTTCGACTCCTAGATGATGAAAATAGACCTGGGCAGTAACATAAACCTGAGGTCCATTAAAGTATACTCTGAGTTGAGTATCACTAGATGTTTCTAATGTTTAAACTGACCTCTAGTGGTAAGTTGTTTAATGAGTTTGGAAAATTCTAGTTTTTCAATATAAAATTATAAAATCAAGATTAGCCAATTAGAGAAAGCAAATTGAACATTCATAGAAATTAATTTTAATTATTATTTTTTAAATAATGAAACTATTAGACTTAAAGAGATAGTTCACCCAAAAATTAAAATTCTGTCATCATTTACATACCCTTCACCTGCCACAAATCTGTTTGAGTTTTTTTTCTCCTGTTGAACACTATTGAAGATATTTTGAAGAAAGCTGGAAACCTGTAACCATTGACTTCCATAGTATTTGTTTTTCCTACTATGGAAGCCAATGGTTACAGGTTTCCAGCTTTCTTCAAAATGTCTTTTAGGTTAGAAAAAAGCAAATGTGTATTTGCTGCTCTGTTGAGACCTGTTTTTTGAATACAGAGTTTTCATACTTAAACTCGTACTTTATTATGTTTTCTAAAACAAAAATTGGTATCACAGCAAAAAAGGAGGATTTATTTGGATAAAATGGAAATCTTTCTGCCACTTTTTATTGCTTGCTTTATTACTTTATTGATCTTTGCTGAATTAAAATATAATTGTTTTTATTTAGAAATAAAATAATTTTTAAAATTAACTTTTGAAAGTGAATCTGCAAAATAAAGTTTAAATTGAGTCTGTACATTTAAGCTGTTTAGGCAAGAAACCCTAAGAAGCAAACTCAAGCAGAATGTAATATGTGTATTGATTCTCCTCAATGTTGTGTGATTCAGGCTTCCAGAGCTGCAGCAGAAGGTGGGAGGCTTTTTCCTCAACCTCATGCCTCAGATGAGGTCTCTTAATGTGTCTTACTGCTCCAACCATCCGTCGACAGTCAATGTTCTCACCTTTCACAGGTACGCCACCCCACTGTGCTCCGATTTCACACACAGACCTCTGGTGTAATAATGGTTAATGTCTAATTTCTGTCTCCACAGTGAAGAACTTGGGGAGTTCATGGAGGGCAGGGGTGCGTCTGTACCTGGTATTCTCACACTGACCTCTGGCCTCAGCAAACCCTTTATGAGACTGGACAGATATCCCACATTACTGAAGGAGCTGGAGAGACACATGGAGGTAGAAGGGAACAAGAGAGAGAGTCTATGTTTCTTTGGAGCTTTGAAGATGATCAGCATTTCACTATGTCTATGTCTTAATTCAGGAGGGTCATCCAGACAGGACGGAAATTCAGAAATGTATGACGGCTTTCAAGAATCTCTCTGTGAGTTTCAACTGTGCCTAGTTAACTAAAGCAGACTGATGTCCTCAGGTTTTTCTGCTTCAGTTTGGTATACCCTTTTTTATGGGAGCCAGCCTTTTCAATGCATCGCCTTGCTGTGGTTTACAGGCACAATGTCAGGAGGTACGGAAACGCAAGGAGCTGGAGCTTCAAATCCTGGCGGAGACCATTCGCCTCTGGGAGGGCGAAGACATTAAGACTTTGGGTTCAGTGCTGTATATGAGTCAGGCCATGGTACAGAACCACGGCTGTGAGGTGAGACAGCACCACATCTGCTTATTTGACCAATACCAGACAGTTAAAGTCAGCATGAAATTCAATGTCTTTTACTAAATTCACAGCTTATATCAAATTATGAACAATTGGTTCATGCATGTTTGCTGCAAATTTGACTTTAGTTTTAGTCATCTGAATAGAGTGGTGCAAGAATGACGTTAAAATCTGGAAGAATAATATGCTGTGGGTCCCTTTGAGATTTACCTGTGGGGTTTTATAATAAGTTTTTTTTATGTATGAGAAAAATACTTTTCGTGGTAATAATACATGCACCCTAAAAGTTCATATTTACTTACTTATTACAAACATTTATATTAATGTTACTTTTATTAATACTGTATTATTATTATTACAAATGTTTTATAAAATGCACATAGCATCTTCAAAATTCAGGTTTTGACATGAGTACGTCTACTTTTCATTACTGGGCAAAACCTTAAAATATCATCATGTTATTTTTGAAGCTAAATAACAGCATGAAAGCTTTATAAATAAAAAAAGACCTGTTTTTGAATAAAAATATTGCAGATAATTGTTAATTTTCAGTCCTCCAGTTACTGTCACTGTGTTCTATCTATATACATATAATAATTATTGTTTTCCTAGGAGAAGAATGAGCGTTACCTTTTGCTGTTTCCTCATGTTTTGCTCATCCTGTCTGCCAGTCCAAGGATGAGTGGCTTCATCTACCAGGTCAGAAAGCAGCTGCTGTCAGATCTGATTACTACACAGCCAAATAAATCTCAATGTCCCACTCCACCACCCTCTAAAATCCACTCAAACCACAGACTTTCAACACAAATGTGAAAAGGCACTTGTGCCTCCAGCACAAAGAGAAAACGTCTGCTTTGTTTTTCTCAGGGCAAGCTACCTTTGAGTGGGATGACTGTGACCCCATTAGAAGACTGTGAAAGTCATAAAAATGCTTTTGAGCTCTCAGGTGAGAACACGCTGACTCATATTTTTTTTACACAATCAAGTGTATTTGATCATTTGTGGTCTTTCATTGACTGTGCTTGTATGTGCTTCTCCAATAGGAAGCATGTTTGAGAGGCTTCGGGTGATCTGCTATAACAAGCAAGATTTGCACGACTGGCTCGAGCATCTGAACCGACAGACCAAACACACCACCATGACGGCCCCCAGCATGAAACCGCTCACTGTCCCCTGCCACACAGTGAGTCGCCTAGTTAAAAATCACATCTCAAAACACAATACATAGTATTTTAATTGTAAATATAAATAGTACAGATTTGACACATTTACAATTTTATAATTTGTTTTCTCTGTTTTAACACTTTTATTTCTGCTGTGCATAAAGTAAAACAACCCCCATATTTGTAAAATAGATATGAAGAGATTTACACAATATTCAAGTGATAGTTCACCCATAATTGACAATAAAAGTTAGCATCCAAGATGTAGGTGACTTTTTTTCTTCAGCAGAGCAGTCCTTATCTTTAAGAGTCAAAACAAAACTAAAATACCTTATTAAAATTCATACAAATGGTACCTGACGATACACTGAGGTCTAATGAAGTGGTCTGTGCAAGAAACTGAACATTAGGTATATTACATTCTTTAACATTTAACTAATAACATTGTAACCATTTTTAAAGTTTTTTTTTTGCACACACTGATCGATTCGCTTCATAAATAATTTGCTTAAATTGTCAAATGTAAGTGCCAGTAGCCTTTGACTTGCATATATTGATCATTCTAAAAATCTTCTTTAATGTTCTCATGGAGAAAAGAAATCACCTACTGTACATCTTGGATGGCCAAAATTAACAGCAAACTTTTTGGAAAATCACCCCTAAAGTGAAGGGTAATTCTTTCTTCCTTTTGGTTTTAGTGTGAAATGTGTCCTAATATCATTCACTTAACTGTCAAAATCTTACTCCACTAGCTCCCGTCTCACCCTCTGACGCCCTCCAGACATGCAGAAAACCGGGGCCTAACTGTTGCTCCCGCCTACCACACCCTACCGCACCCCTCCTCCCATGGGACCCCTCACAGCACCATGATGTGGGGCCCACTGGAGCCGCCAAAAACCCAGAAGCCCTGGAGCCTGAGCTGTTTGCGCCCAGCACCTCCACTCAGGCCCTCAGCTGCTCTCTGCTATAAAGAGGTATTGTAACTTCCACTTACAAATTTAACATTAGATATACAGATATTATAATAAAATGTAAAAATCATTACTTTCTATGATTTCCTTTGGTATAGTAGTCACCATTTTTTATACTTATTCAGTTATATTAAAAAAAGGTTAAGGTTAAAAAAAGGTAAATATGGAAGCTATGGTTTAATGTTAGTAAACATCCTGATTCCACCCATCCTGCTGATAAAAGGTATTTCTGAACAAGTTAGCTTGATTTAAGTATTTACCGACAACCTTAACCTAAAGTTATGTATAGCTATTTATTTAATTGCTGGCAAAGGGCATCCATAACCAATAAATGCCATGCATGAACACAGAAAAATTTGTGTTTTTTTCCTGAAAGATCTATTTTTCTATGTTTCTGAAAAATGCAGTTAAATCCAATTTGCGAGTATGAGCTGACGTGCTGAAATGTCAATCATTCATCACTTAGTGATGATCACTTTAACGTCATTACATCCTTTACCTTTTCTGGCCTCAATGTGTTCATTCAGAAAAAGCTAAATTCTTTCATAACTTTGGTTTGAGAAGTGCGGAGGACACAAAATGAGGGAAAACTTTTTCGCTTTCGAATCCCATTTCCTGCATTTACTTACATTTAGGGAATTATGGTGATTAAAAACTTTCAGAAAATGAGAAAGAAAAGATTTAATTTCAAATCAACCTGAAAAAGTAAAGACAAACAAAGACACATCCACCAAACTCGAGTCTTTAGAATAGAAAAGCTAAACGCTTTTACGAACTATTGAATCACTATTTTGGAATATTAGTTGCAGATAGACAGCAGCAAAATGAATGTTTTAATTATATAAAATGTTTATTTTACATTTATAATGGTCTTTCATGCATAAGTTAATGAACAAATTCAAATATTTTAATTCCTAGTGCCAATTTTCTGTACAGCAAAAATACCTAAATGTTAAGCTGATGTCAGCAGGTGTAGCCATATAGTGTCTGACAGAAAATATAGTTATCCTGGCCTGAGCTAATATACTGAATCAACCAACTCGCCTCTCCTTTCTTTCTTTTCACCCATCATTATATCATAGTCATCTGTGTTTCATTGTAAACAGGAGTTTAAAAAGTGTGGGGGACATGTACCCCTTGTCCCCAGTGAAAATTAAACCCCTGCCAAACCTGATCCATGTCCGAGGCACTTGTCAAAGTTTTGGACCTGAACTCGCTCAGGTCTCTGGTCAGACATCTGGTTTTCTGATCTAACTGAAGACCCATGAAGACCTAAAATTTCTACGCAGCTCTTGTGTGTTCATGATTTTAATGCCAATTGTCCACAATGGACTGAAAATATATAAATTAGACAACATTTCCATGCCAGAGAAAGAAGAGTCTCAGCCACAACTACCTGTGGCATAATCATCAAGGACCAATGCTAGTTTGATGGCGTTTACCAGCTTAAGAGGAGGTTTTTCTGAAAGGGTGATTTGGCAAGCTGTTCCAAACAAACGTCGTTTTGGCCTGATTTTGTTTAAAATGATGCCACACTTCAGTTTTGCTTGAAGTATATTGTGGTCTTAAATCTCCTTTTTACCTTTCTCTGTTTGATTTTTCTCTTTCTTTTCATTCCTTCTCTTCAGGACCTCAGTAAAAGCCCCAAGACTATGAAGAAGCTGCTGCCCAAGAGAAAGCCCGAGAGGAAGCCGTCTGACGAGGAGTTTGCACTGAGGAAGAGTAAGACAGCTGGTTTGATAAGGTTATTGGTAACGAGAGTTTCTGAAAGATGACGAGTCTGATGCAGCCTCTGACCCGTGCAGGTACTGTAGCTCTGGAGGAAGACGCTCAGATCCTAAAAGTGATCGAGGCCTACTGCACTAGTGCCAAAACCAGACAAACGCTCAACTCAAGTAAGTTCCGTCCACGGCTCCGCACACATCCGTCTCTTTTCCTCTAAGACATTCCTCATTCATATCTACTTTTCTATATGTTAACATAGAAGTCTTGAAACTGAAGTCTTGATCTTAACAAGGTTTTTCCTGGATTTCTTATAACAATGTCCTCTCTCTTTTTTCCTCATCATTACTTAATGTTCATTTATCATGACCCCATTCCCTATGTTTTCATTACGACATTTTCATGCATCTTTTATTTTTTTATTTGAAAAATTAATTCATTTTCTCTGGTTATTATTGGTTCTTTCACCTATGTGGTCGGCCCCATTTTATTTCCTTCCACTTCCATTTGCAATCCGCCCTTCCCCCTTCATTCATATGATTTAACGCCCCTCTCATCATCCATGACGGCCTCCTCAGCATGGCAAGGCACTGATCTCATGCACAACCACGTTTTGGATCAATCCAGCGCAGATTCTCTGGGCCGCCGTAGCAGTATCTCGAGGCCCGAGGCCACTTCTGACCTCTCAGAGGACTCTGACTATGACAGTATATGGACGGCCCACAGTTACAGGATGGGCTCTGTTACCCGTAAGAGCTCCTACATCTCCCACCAAAATTAATCTTCCCCTCACTCCTCTTATTTCAAATGACTTGATATTTATTTGAAACTATTTATTTATTTATGTATTTATTTAATGCCCTGTCATGATGCATATTTATTTTGGTCATTTTAATTTATTTATTTATTTATTCATTTATTTATCAGTGTTGTTTTAATCACACCTTATCATTTTCTGCATATATACTGTATGCACTTTCCCAAAGCAGTTCCCTGTTGCCTTGACATCTCAACTCCCCAAAACCACCAACCTTACACAACCTTTTTTTAATTTTTTTTTTTACTTTGTTTGCATCGCATACAGTATTTATTTAAGTGTCCTTTAAAAATGTTTGTATTCCTTCATTCCCTGAAGTATTGAATTATTAATGCTGTTGAGGTTACAATGCACTCAGAAGGCAACATGGACAGGTTCTGCTGTAAAAGAAGAGAAAAGATTATAAATCTCTTACAATGTCTGTAAATATTAGAGTATTGTCATTCATTTAAAATATGTGGTATTTACTTGGACTCTGTTTACTGAATGTGACGATTAGATTGAGTTGAATAAACGAGTTCATGAAATTCATATTTATGGATCTCAGATGGCACCTCGGACAGTATTACTGAGGACGTTTTGTTCATAATTGTGTGATATAAATGTATTTATTTTCAAATTGTAAATGTATTTTGAATGATTTTGGACTTTTTGTATGCTTGTATCTAACATGTAAGTTTACAGTGGTGTCTATAGTGAAAAGTATGGAAGTTTAGAAAAAACAGGTTGACTTTAATGTTGGTTGAAATTCTATTCCATTTAAATCAGGTGTGTGGATGGTACTAGTCAAGAGTTCTTCACCATTCATTCAAGACTCTGTCAAAGCCTCAGTGTTTGATGCTTTTCTCTTTTATGTATGATTCGTTTCTGAGACGAAGAAAACCGACTTGCCAATTATTTCAAGAATGACAAAGAGTATAATTCCTCTTGTTATGTAACTCCTTGTGATTACGTTTTATTCTGTGGTTCAAAAAAAAAGAACAAGAAAATGTGAATATTTACTACTTTTTTTTTGTCGGTTGTTTCATGCAGATATTCTTGAAATCGTTCAACGGAGATACTTAAGTGATGTTGACGTGGTTTGAACTAAGACATTATTAATGTGTTTGTTATATATATGCAGAGTCAAATATATGACAAAATGCCACAAACATTGTAATATACATTTGAAATAAATCTTGGGTTGTTTTGTACAGTATGTTTATCCTTTCAGGAATTAATCTCTTGGAACAAAAAGTGCTCTTTTTTCATTGAAATGTTGGTTGTTTGCTTTTATTTAGCTTTTTTTATTATTACTTTTTTTTTTTGTACCTGTTTTGTTTACAGGTGTTTTTTGTGTGGTTGAGGAAAATTTTAGTTTTACCACCCTTCAAGGAACCCCTTGGTCCTTTTTTTTTTTTCTCTTCCTCTGAATGCTTTTATTTTTCTTGGATGATCCCTCTCTGCATGACTAACTCCTGTCTCACTCACGCACAGTCCTGTGTAAGTTTGATCCAGTCCAAACCATTTTTTGAGGGGCACAGTGGTCCTGTACTGAGCTAATCGATGAGTCCAACTAAACTAAACCACCTGAAATCAATTTGCGGGGCTTCTCTTTTTAACACAGGACAGTGGAAAGATGCCAGTCCAGCACTGATAGTTCCTGGCGACGAGAAGTTCAGTGTAGACGAGTTGAAGAGTAATGGTCAGACTCTTCTGGAAGAGAAGTAAGACCACATATTTGTCCACCCTCAGAACAGGCTTTATAATATATGTAAAGAAGATGGTTGTTTGTCAAGGGAACACATATTCAGGAGCTTATACATTAAAACTAATGGCATTAAATATTCAATTTTTTCCTTAGGAGCCTTGTGGATGTTGTTTATGCACTGAGAGATGAGGTACAAGAACTTAAACAGGTGAGTGTTGAGAGGGCTCTTTGATGTTTTTTAATTATAATTATAATATCTTATAGAAAGCTTTAATATGTATCAGTTTCTGTTTCCTAGTTAACTGATTTTAACCTTCCAACAGGACTATAAAAAAATGAAGAAATCCCTGGAGGAAGAACAGAGAGCCCGGAAAGATTTGGAGAGGATAGTTAAAAAAATGCTAAAGAATATGAATGATCCTTCTTGGGATGAGACCAATTTATGATATTGGTTGCCCTCTTACTACAGGTTTCTTATTTTAATCTGGATAAATGACCTGGAAGCCCTTATAGGTCATATAAATGTAACTTTTTCACGGACATGGGTTAATATGAGTCTGCAGTAGCATAATGAGGTTACGTATTTGACCTAATACGGCTCAAATTACCATTGAAACCAGAGATTTTTTTTATTTTTATGAAAATGTAACGAAATTGAAAATAACTTCTTTTATTGCTTAACAATCACGATAGCATCGGGTGGCATGAATGTTTTCTGTTGAATTTGTCTTCCACCTGATGTTAGGTGCCGAGAAGACACTTCCTCAGTCAGTTTGGGATCGTGAGTGTCCTGTTTTTCTACAAAATTACCTTTATCGCTACAAAGATTCAAGAGATCATCAGATTTTACAGGTACATGTGGTTTTTAAATGGCTTTTATTCAGATGCACACTGATTTAAGATTTTGAATCTGTGAATACTTTCATGATGTGAACTTTTTCCATTCCATTTAATTGTTTACATGTAATGCAGATGTTGATATTTAATCATTATTTCAACAGTGTGTGCAAACAGCAAAGCAAGAGTTGCACTATTTGTTGAATGTGGAACATGAAGCTGATATGTGTGTCAGTACATATTTTAGGTGCCATTGTAACTCAAGCTGTGACGGGAATTCTTTATATCCATCATACCTGTGAAAAAGAGCTTTTTTCCTTTTTTTTTTTTTTTCTCCCATCGTTCGAGTTATGACTGTACATTGCAGTGTCATTTATTTTGCGTGACCAAAGCATAAGCCAACCTCTTATTTATGAACTTCACTATCTGTGACTTTATACTGTACTTGACATTTATTCCTTATAGCTCTTACAAAATAACCTCATCTGAATTCATGTAGGATATTTATTTAGTGTTCTTAATCTCAGATCCATGTTACTGTAAATTAATTCTGTAAATAAAGACAGTTTATTTGCTTCTTCAGTTGCATATGTTCAGTTTAAATGGAAAATTACTGAAAACTTGATTATACACCTAAAAATAGATTGTTATATGTTATGACGTGGGTCAAAGACAAGACATTTTGATCTTTGCGTCAACTGAAATTTACTTGTGTCATTTATTAACAATTGTATAAAATATTATATAGACTTAGTCTTTTTATATGCCATCAAAGGATTCTTGTTCCAAATATGCTTGACTATATATAAACTATTGTTACACTGAATTACATTTTAATGTCTTCTGTAAATAATGGTAAAGCTTCATTCAAATTTATTGAAAACAAAAAGAAAATATTTTTGATGCTTGAAAACCTAATTAATCTTTGACCTTTATACACCACTTAAAAGTTTATTTATTAATGTTATTTTGATGCATTTGATTTTGTACCAGTCTTTTACAAGTTTTTGTACCATTACAAATGTCTCAAGTCACTTTTTTTCATTTATAGAACATCTTAAACTTGCAACTCTTGAGATCATGTTTACCACATGAATAATGAGATAACTCATCTCACACCCATGTTAACTGTGTGTGAACGAACAGACATGTTTGGTGCGTTAGCTCAGGAGTTAAAGTTAGGTTTCTGTACTCTATCAAGGGCAAGGGCATAATGACAAGGGTGACTTTATGCCCTTTATGTCTTTCGTCGGCACACAACAGTTCTGGGTGAAGGTTGTGCATGCGCCAGGCTCCATTACAGTGACAAGGCAATCTAGTCCCTTTGTGGGCGATGATTCTACTTCATTGATTTACAATGGAAAGGATATAATTTTGCTGGTGTTGGCAAAAAGCTCAAATGTCAGGCTTTTCAGAATGCCAGCATTGCCTTGTTCGCAGATGAATAAGGAGAAAGTCACCTTTTGTCTCCTGTTAAATATTCCTGCATAAATACAAAGGAGCATAATGCCCTCCTGATAAAAGGAAGCCCTGATTTATCCTGATTTATCCTTTAGTGTATAGATAAAACCCGCAGATAAATGCCAGGTTGGCCTTTTCATTTTTGTTCTCTGAGGTTCGCTTTGCTTTTTGCAGCATATCGAGTTTGGAAGACGGGTGTCGCTTTCAGAGACACTATGGTTTTGTGGGAAGGACACAAAAGATGCTTCAAACCCACGTTAATGAAATTCATGTTGGTTTGAAGTGCAAGTTTAGGAAACAATGCAACTGAACAATGCAAAAACTTTGACTTCCAGCTATTATCATCCAGTTACCTGTTGTTGAAATGCGAAAGGGGTGGCTGGACTCGGTGGACATGGAATCAATTAGCTTTTGACCAGTCTATACACACACACGCACACGCATGCTTGTCTAAGACCTTGTCTCTCCCTTTCTTTCTCTCCTTTGGTCTATTCAGTAGCCTGTGATCATTTAGATTTGACATGCATTGTGGCTGAGCTGGTCTCTCTCTTTTGCTCTCTTTCCCTCTCCCTCTTTTGCTACTGTCTGTCATTAATTTCCAGGCTTTACAATTTGCCAAAAA
Organism: Danio jaintianensis; assembly: GCA_903798115.1. Taxonomy (NCBI): domain Eukaryota; kingdom Metazoa; phylum Chordata; class Actinopteri; order Cypriniformes; family Danionidae; genus Danio; species Danio jaintianensis. The sequence goes on from CAIGQV010000001.1 coordinate 8,213,672, forward strand.
AGAAAGAGAAAAGAGTGAGTGAGTGGTGGAAGGATAAGAGCTCAGTGTCCTTTTGAAGGGGTTTGTTATTGCACAAAAACAGCCGCCCAATAATTTTTCGTCAATGTTTAACTCTAAAAGCTTTTCCCCGTCAGCTTTTGAAAAGAAGAGCAATAAAGCCCTATTCATACGGACTGAATAAAAACAGTCCTCTGGGGGCTATGACCGAAGGGCTTCTTTTCTTCTGCCTCTAATCAAATAGGAACTGAAATGAATTAGAGTTTTCTTATGAAAATAGCCTTTGTTGTCAGGCAGGCCGGTAATTCATAAACAATAAGCAACGTCATTGTGTGGCTAGTAATATATTCATGCTGTGGAAAGGCTAGAAGGCAGTGCAGGACTATGGCTCTGTGAATGAGGGGAGGGAAGGATTGGTCCTGGACTCTTCATTTGCAGTCTTCACAGTGGGTGGTTCTGGTAACCACCAGTTTCTCTGCATCTCTCTATTTCTCTCATGCTCCTGACGTGGTCTTCTCATTTTCCTCATGCTCTTCCTTGTTTGCTTATTTCTTGCAACTCCTCTTATTTTGACCTTTCTCAAAGGCCTCTTGCTCTTCCCCAGTGGTTTGACCTGCCAGGTTTTTCGTCTGCTCTTGTGTTCCCCTCCCCTCTTCTTTCCTCTGAGCAAAGGTATATATTCTGGAGAACTTCTGGACGGTGTTGTTGGATTCTGCTCCCAAACTCATCTCTTTGGAAAAAGTATTGGATTATCTGAACCATGAGGAAAGTGTTGTGGTCAGTGGGCAAATGGACTACAGCGACTTGGATCTGGACTTGGACTAAGATTGGATTGGCACAGACCTGAGGAAAAAGTGTCTTCTCGCTTATTATGGATTAATGCTGCTCTTTTGGTGGACCCGGATGTCTTTTCTGTCAGGTTTTTAACGTGATATGGCAAAATTGATTGTTTAAATTCCATCGTTCTCTTTTTCTCTTCTACTTTGAAATTAACCTTGGAGTTTTTTCTTGGAGGTTTTGACAAGGCTGTTTCCGTCGTAAGTTACTTGGAGCTTTTTAAAATAAACTCATGACTCTATTATGGCACAAGATTTCCTTATGGCATGAAATTTTACATTTACATGATGGGACTTTACAGCAGCATCTACTTGAGCCATGGAAACAAACTTTAAAATGTCATATTCTGAGTGGAAAAACAGGACTAAAAAAATTATATATGTATACACACCAGAACTTCTGGTGCTGCGTGATGACACAAATAAATCACCAGCTATCAACAGTACGTGAGTCTTTCTAACTGTTGTGGTAATATTGAGAGATTTGTGGCTTGTGTACACTTCAAAAGCTAATTATCTGAGTTGTCAAAAGAGTTTGACAACTATTTGGGCGATTAAAAGGCCAATTGATGGAAGAAAACTGTAAGTTCTTTTAATTTTCTTAGCAGAAGCAGCTACTTAAAATAAGTGATAGGAAAACTCCTGTTTTGTTTTGACAAAAGTCTTTAAGAGAAGGGTAATTTCTTCTCCCACTCGTATAGTTTTCATACACTAATCAACTTTATAAACTTTTAGATAACACATTAAATAGTTTTAAAACCGAGGACGATTCACGAAAACAAATTCCTCGTATGTGTGAACATACCTGGCAATAAAGCTCTTTCTGATTCTGATTCATTCAAAATAAGCACGTGCACTTTGACGAGTCAACGACGGTTACGCCTGAACGTCATTTTTCAGCCATCGCTTAACCTGTACGCCAGACTAGACGACGACGTGTTATTATTTTCTTAATCTCCACAACATCAAAATATAAATCAGCTGCTCCGATCCTACCTGTCAATCAGTTGTTTTCTCGTTAAGCTGGAATGACTGCAGAACTGCAGCTCAACAGCAGGTGGCAGCTTTGCTCTATGAGAAATTCGAAGAAGTGAAGCCATAGCCTAAAAATAGCGCGGCAGCAGGTAAGAATCGGAAAATAGCGGTAAAACAACATCAGCTTTGAGACGAACTTTTTACACAGGCAAGTAATGCTTTTTGAGCGGGCGCTGGACCCTTTCTTCATATTTTATAAACATAAATTCCTGTTTTTCTATGTAAATGCTGTTGTGCCACCATATGTTTTAGACGATTATGGGTATGGAGCATGCAGCTTATTGAGATATTTTAACTGCACACACACCGTATATAAATCAATGTTTCATATAGTAAACACTAACGTAAATGGGCTCTATCCTACGGTCAGCACTCACTTATCAATTCGAATTCAATAAAAGGAAAAAGCTAAATCAATAAAACATCACCAAAGTTGTAGTTGTACTATAATATTTTCATGGCGTATGGAACACATTTTAGCCTACTGTTGAATTGTGACATGTTATTGGTTCTTTAAGCAAACGACCTGTTAAATTGTCTTACGGTGTTAATGGATAGTTTATTGACACGTTAATATCCTGTCATATCCTAACTTCGACACATACCCCTTAAAACACAAGCAGCAACTTCTATACACTGTCAGTCTCGTGTGCTTTCATTGCATCTGTTTTTCAACAGAGAAATTGAATGTTGTTCAAGGATGTTTTTCTGCAACATTTTATGAAGGAGACCGGCTTTTTAACAGCATACGAGTGTATCAATTTACTGTTTTTGTGCGAACTTTACCATGGAAGGACAGTTCACACCAAAATAAAACTTTTCTCACTCTTTACTCACCCTCAAGACAACTGGTAGCCATTGACATCCATATAGGGATAAATATTTAAACGGCTACAGGTTTTCAACATTCAACATTTTTGTATTCAATAAAAGTAAGAAAAAACTCAAACAGGTTTGAAGCAAGTGGAGGATGAGTAAATGGTGACAGAATTGTCATTTTTATGCCAATTGTCCCTTTAAATTTGGATGTGCAGTAGCTGTACTGATCCTCTAGAGGGCGCGCAAGACCGCCATAAACATTTCAAACATCTGATCCTTCTGTGCTTCGATGATCGTCGCTTGACAAAAGGGTGAACAGTTGATTATTTATTCGGTAAATACCAATGTTGAATTTGACCACATAGCGAACACACTTTAAGTACAGAGTAGCTAATTAAAACTCCGATTTATTTAAAATTTTCAATTGTGAGAAAAAAAGATTGTTGTCCTATTATAATTAATACTTCACCTCAGGTACAAACAATGTCTTTGTTTCTTTTTGTTTATCCAGCAAAAACAATTCCACCTACATTACCAGAAGTACAAATGTCATTGTTAAGGATAATGAAGATTACATTTATTTGACAATTAAACATCAAAAGCTGAGTCAATATTCCCACAAATGAATCTAGCAAAGGAAACACTGTGCGTTAAACAAATGAACAATATCAGTAGAAAACAGATTCTGAATTTCAAACCTTTCCAGCATTTAACCATGTATGATCACGATAATGATATTAGCATGTTTAACTTTAAATTATATTCATTCAAAATATAGTTACATGAATTAAAATATAGTTATAAGCTATACAGGGATCTCTCTCACACTTGTATGTTAATGTTCTCTCCCAGTTTTTCTTTGTTGGAGAGATTTTCGTCGTATATACAGTTATGGAAAAAGAAATCAAGAGACCACTTGATAATTCAGAGTTTCACTGGATTCAATAGTTACGGCTTTGGGAAATGTGGTAAAATTAATTTATTCTATAAAGTTTTGATAAAAAATAAATCTTCAAAAATTGTAATAGAAATGTAATTTAGAGCATTTTATTTCAAAGAATCTCAGTTGTTGAGAATAACAAATGTTTTCATTTGTTGTCATTGAAAATCAGGGTTATCATAGCAAATATTAGTCTTTTACCTGGAGTTAAAACATTTGTATTGTCTAAAAAGGAATATAAACATGTTTAAAAATGTTGCAGTTTTAGTTTTTACTATTTTATTTTCACAGAAAACAAAATGCTTACTGTAATGTTTATACTTATTTTTAGAGAACACTATACCAATTTTTTTAACTTCAGAAGTGTTAAAAAATCTAACTTCTTATTCTGACCAATTGTTATTTTCTTAAAAATGCTCTAAATGGAAAAATAAAATAATACAAATATTAACATTTTACCTAATAAATACTTAATAAATCCAGAGAAACCGAGAATTGTCAAGTTGTCTCTAAATATATATAATGTGTGTGTGTGTGTGTGTGTGTGTGTGTGTGTGTGTGTGTGTGTGTATATGACACAAACATAGGCGAAAGAAAATCATGTCATTTCTTACTACCTGGTTTTACATTTCACAAATAGATGGGCGTTGGCATGGGAACCTGCCCCTGGCTGCTACCTGAATGAAGGCGCAGGGCCTCTGCGAACAGCGCAGTCAAAGGAGTGACCCAGCAGGCTGCACATTTTTACCTACAGCCGTATCCATGACAACAGCCCCATGCCCACAACCATTGACCAGTTGATTGACAGATGTCCAAATGTCAACCACTCCCTCTCAGGTAAACCGTCCAGGCGTTTGCATTTTCATTTTGTTATAGCTGATATCCTTTCCTTTGCTTGCACAGACTGTTTTTATTTTACTTCTTTTGAGCTCGACAGGGTCACAGGTCATGCACACTATTTTTTTTGACGTGAGTGTTTGTATGTGCTTTTACTTTCTTTTTAAATTGACATGGGCTCTGACTGCCAGCTCGCTGGTTTACTTAACGGGTGTGTTTTTGTATGTGATGCGCATTAGCAGAGACAGATCCGCTATACAGAGCTGGGCCATCTTTCATAGCGAGAGAGACTGTATTAATCCATCTTCTCGGCCTAAAAGAAGCACTGTACTTAAAGTAGCACAGTCTCTTCCATATTAGAGCGTCAAAGTGGAGATTCAATCACAGTAATGGTCAGCGTCTCACGGCGCTTCTCCATCGATCCAGGGGACACTGTATTGGCTGCATTAGTGAAAAGGAAATTGAGTGCTATTTTCTAGTCGTCACAATCTATTTGTCATTCAGAATTGAGACATGCGGGTCTATGGTTTGAATATGAATGTCAGAGCTGGTCTGATGCGTCTGTGTGTGCTTTTATAAGAATATGTGGAGCAGATGTATATGAATGTGTTTATATTACAGAACCCTACAGTGCATATTCTTTGTAAGGTTAGAGAGATTTTCCCTGTAGGGTAGCCTATATATTTGAATTTGTATATATGCAATGTGCATGCGTACATATTTATACACAGACACACCTATATAAATACGTAAATAACCTTGAGTGTGCATTATATATAATACACATACATACACAAACAACGTTTATTAACCTGTTCAAATTATTATTAATAATCATTATTATTATTATTATTAATAATAATCATCATCATAATAATAACATCATTAACATTATTATAACAACATTATTAATTTCATAAATAATTATTTATTTTGATGGTTCAGTTATTGAAATTATTACTGGAACTTTAATATTAATTTGAATGTCAAAATAATAAAATATATTTAATAGAATTTAATTGAATATAGTTCCATATCATTTGAAAAATATGTTCGGATAATTTTTATACACTACAAAGACCATATATAAAATATTAATTATATTCATATATGTATGTATGTGTTTCATATAATATAATACAGTATATCCTGCTCAAATAAATAAGCTCTTTATTAAAATACTACTACTACTACTACTACTAATAATAATAATTATTATTATTATCAGGAAAGTATTTTAATAATTATTATTATTATAGTAACAACAAAAATAATCATTTGATAATCAAAATAAAATATTACATTTGTTTTTAATGTACCATATTTACAATATAACACAACTTATATAGTCCATGTGTGTGTTTGTTTTTGTGTGTATACAGTATATTGTATCACACGCACACACACACACACACACACACACACACACACACACACACACACACTTGTAATACTCTGTAACTGAATTAGGTCACATTTGTCTCCAACAGTTACGCAATGTTTCTCGATTGTGTTTTAAAGCATATTAAGCGTGATTAAATTCAGGACAGGTTATTTGTTTTTTTTAATAAAGGCACAGGGAGCACATTGCGCGCAAAGCCCTTTTGTTGTGAATCATTACGAGCTCTGTAAATTCTCTTATCTCCAGCCCTGATAACCCATTCACAATCTGGCCATAAAGAATTTGATAGGCTAATTGAATAGGGCTTCGATGCACACTTTTGTAATAGAGCATTATAAATCTGCGAGGAAAGTGACAGGGCTACAAAAGGGAGCGCTTTAGGGCGAGACTCCCTCCCTTTCACCCGCTGACTTTACAATAAGTTTTGCAGCTCTGAATGTTGGGCTGTAAAAGAGTGCTCTCTGCTTGAATCGATTGCCCCCACCTAACAAGTCGTCCGTCCTCCACCGCGGAGAGAGAGCGAGCGAGCGATGGATTTGTTGAGGGCAGTGATACAGAGGCCTGCCTGCTATCTTGATCCTTCATGTGCCGCAGGGCCGTATGGACCATTAACCCTCACAGTTTTATCTAGCGTTAGTGATTAGCGCCAAGACCTCGCCAAGGCCTATTGACGGCGTGTGTACGTAAGGGAGATGATGTACGACTATTACCCCGCTAACATTTATCTCCTTTTGTCTGTCTTTTTGTATTTAGGGAGAGAATTAGTGGAGGTCTGCTGATTTTCTGATGGGATGTTGATAGCATTATTTGCCAGTTTGGGGGGAAACGCTTGCCTAATTTGTCTCCTCTCTTGTGCTGTTGGATGAGGTGCAGTAGCTTTTTCATTTGGGCTGCAGCACAATGGGTTGCTGCTTTATCTGTTTTAAGCACATATTTCATATTGCCTTTTTTGCCTTTTTTTTTTTTTTTTTTTTTTTTTTTTTTTTTTTTTTTTTTTTTTTCTTCTGGCAAAAATAAAGTTCTTACTATATATTAATCTGTTTTATTTTCTGTATTAAAACCAATCAGTATATTAAGATATTCTTTAGCAGAACAAAAATGTATAATTGTATTTATTGTCTTCTCAGGATACATTTATATTTGGTTAGAAAAAGAAGCTGTCAAATATTTACATTGCAGATTGACTGGAAATATGTTACAGGGCTGCATGATATTGGAAAAATCTGGCATTGCGATATTTTGCCATATGTATTGCGATATGAATATAATTGCACCTGATGATTTGAATATAGCTCTATTTGGAAAGATTTCATAATTCTAGATCGACTGGGATGATCAAATCTTTTTCTATGCAGTGACTCTGCATAAAATATAATAGCATATAAAAGTACAACAACTCAAAAATAAAAGTTAAATAAACAGTGCTTTATGGTTTTCTGGAGAGTCTAACAGTATTCAAGTACAGAAATTGAACAATCAAACATATAACAACATGGTCATCATTGTATAAATAGTTTGAAAAAATACTATTTAATAATATCTTTATTTTTTAATCTTTAATAAACAATATAATCCAGCAATGTGACTATTGCGGATACACGCATTGCAATATCGATGGCCAAACGATATATATTGTTCAGTCCTAATATGTTGACATGTCTGAGTCATGTTGTTACATGATATGGGGTTTTAGAGAAGAGTCTGGTACTTTGATCAATTTAAACATTAGCGAAATTGTAAAACGATGTAATTTATGTTTCAAAATGTCAACTGGTAAAAGGAATTAAACTTTGCCCATATGGGCAAAATAATGGTCCATTTTTGAGGATGACAGATATATTTAAAAACAAAACGAACTTGAATATATTAAGCAAAATACTATTTAAATACCTAAAATAATAAGTGATTATACTAAATTTGATGCCATTTTAAATGATTAAAAACACCTTAATGGTTTGAAGGAGAGTGGCAAACGATATAATTTTAAATTGGAATTAATTAGTATTTTGGTCCTTTAAAATTCCATTAATATCCATCTTTTATTATGATATTAAAAATGTGTATATAAATTACTTTTATACATACATATGTATGTGTGTCTGTATGATGAGAGATTGTAGAGTTCAATCATAGTGTTTTTTTTTATATTAAAGAGTATGAAAAAAAGAGTGGTACATTTCTCTCTTTGTTTTGAATGGTACTTGCCTTTGCCATTCTCAGAGTTTTTTCAATAATTTATTTATTTTTCAGGGACAGTCATTTTAATAAGAGCTCACACAAAGGTGTTAATATTAATCATGTTTTCCCCCCACTGTCATTCATGCTATTTCTGGTTAATACCTGCTCTGCTTTGTTATTCAGCTGGAAAATATTACAGCGGTCTGACACCCGTGTAAATGTTTTTCTTACTAAAGTCTGTCTTCTGTTCATTCACATTAGCACTGAATCCGCCATTCAAAGTACAGTCAATTAAGCATTCTGAAATCCACCCGGAGTTCACAATCAGATCATTAGGCAAGTTTTACTGATGGTCAGCCTGGATGTCCTTTGCTTTACTTGTCTGAATGCGCCATAATATATTCTTTCCATCTCATGAAATTAGATATATTTCAGCAAATGTTGTTCATATGCGTTTTTATGAATTTTAACGGATTTCAATTTTCTTTCTTCTTAGTTTGCCATGCACAAAGTTAGAAAGCTTGAAATAGGTGCATGCCCATGTCTAATACGAAATGAGGAAATCAATGGAAGATGGTCTGAAATTGTTCATGTTTAGCTCTTTTTAGAAATAATATTGGTTTCAGATAGCATCTGCTTAGTTGGTGAGCGGTGCCCATTGAGGCTCAGGTATAGAGTTTGACCCTGATCTGCTGAAGGTGAGACACTGCAGGTGAATAGGTAAAAAAACAAAACAATAGTTATCGCCATACTTGCCCAACTGATTGATTATATTAGGAATTGAATTGATAACATTTTTATAGCACATTTTCAAAATTTTATGTTTGAATGTGCACTAATGTCCATACATTCTAGCACAAAAGGATACACAAAAATATTCCATACTTTTTTTGCCATATTGCAGTCAATGGGTTTTACTGAGGGGATTATGGGAATTTTTTTATCACTCCATAGTTTGTAAAACTGTGAATAGGCAATAAAAAAGTTTGCATTTATCTATTTTTGTAGAATAAAATGTTGTATACAATCATTCAATTTATGCATGAACAACATATGCCTATAAAAGGTAAAAGGTAAAAACCTTCAGAATATACAATAAAAGAATAAAGTTTGCTGTCTGTTTGTGTTGCTGAAGTGGAGATTTATTTCTCAGAGCAGGAGGATAAACTCATATTGAGAAAACAGCCTTTTAAAAAAAGTATTTGAATTGAAATCTAAAGACACAAATGGTTAAAGTGCTATAAAAGGAGCACTTGACGGTGTATAATAGATGCTTTTCTTTAAATTAGACTGAAAAGACACTTCATAAAAAACTAAATTGACTGTTTTCGCCTTAGTGTCTGTTACTTAAGCTCAGTAACATTTAAGCGAGGTGTTTTACTGATGTGGACGTACAGTCGGCAGTCTGTGTTTTGTTTCAGCTCAGTGCGCTGGGCTCAGAACATATACACACTCGCTGCACTAATATTTATGTGTGTTTTATCTGTAATGGTGTTTAGTGTGCTCTTGAATGCTGAGGGTTGTTGACAGTGAGAGGGAGGTGTGCGCTGCCATCACTTTACCTGTCAGTGCGAATTCACACACGCACACGCACACACACGCACACACACACGCACACACACACACACACACACACACACACACACACACACACACAAACCTGTCAGAGAGGACGCTTTGAGTCAATGGTGCTACATGGAGAGGCCTGTAATGGCGTCTATTTCGACACAAGGGCTGTTCTCTTAAATTGAGTGACACTTAAATTTCTGTCCCTGCAGCACAGACAGTGCAATTTACAGGATTTGGTGACTTCATTTGTTTGTTTATGTCCAAACTGGTTAAACAGCATTGAGTTTAATTGATGTAGTGGACATTTTGCTGATGTGAAGCTAATTGTCTTTATTTGGTTGAAGAGGTTGGAGAACTTTCCAGACTTAAATCAGATTGTTTTGGTCAAAGGGTCAATGATGCATAAGAGAATTGATGATAAGGAAAAAAGATGATTGGAAAAATACTTTAATATATAATTTAAAATGGTTTCTAGGAATGACTTTTTCTGTTTTCATGTTGGTTTCATTGGTTTCGAGACCTTTCTACTTTTTTTGTTTTTGTATATTTTTTTAATTATAGTTTTTGCAGACATGGAAGAACAAAGACAGACAGACAGACAAACCCATAATGTAACAATTTTCTGTGCAAGATGTTAAATAAAGCATGAAAGCCAGACCAAACTAAAAAAAAGGAAAGTGGCAACATACAAGACATGTATGACCTACAAAAAGAAAGTAGAATAAATGTAAAAAAAAAAAAAACCCTTCAAATCTTTAAAAATTAAACAACATTATTTGTCCTTATTTTGTGTTAGAAATAAAAAAGACTGGATCCCACATTTTATCAAATTTTGCAGAGTTCCTGTAGGTGGCGTATCTAATTCTTTTTAAATCTTTGTACTTTTTTTTTTAAAGAAAAGCTTTTATTTTTAACAGCTGTAAATATGTCATATGGTGTAACCATCTAATAGCGTATTCTTTACTCCGGGAATATGTGTACACATCATAATAATTATTTTTTAAATAATATTTACTATTAAATAAGTTTATTATTATTATTATTATTATTATTATTAGTAGTAGTAGTAATTAGTTTTTAACTTTTTAAAATGTTTAATGATACAATTAATTTTTTAATTATTAATTCATACTTATTGTGGGTTTTTTTTTTTTTTTTGCACCTGACTCAACCTTGCCTTGTCATGAAAGGTCAAATTATGTAATATATTTTCTTATTTTTTATTGTTATTTATTAATTCAGATTTGAATGCTTACATTTTGATTCACTTCCATTCTTGATTCAGTTCAGTGAATATAGATTTATCACAAATTAAACACTTAAAAAAAAATGTTATGTATATTAAAAGAGAACCTACCTCTCAAATGCTTACAATGAGTAGTCAGAACATGAAGTATAAAATATGGTAAAAGATTGATTCACAGGTTTTGAGAATTGATATACTTTATGGAAAAAATCTATTTAAAAAAAATAATTTTACTTAATAACCTTGACACATTCATGAGGGGTCTTCTTTTTATTTTCCTATTTTATGTTTTTTAATCTTCTTGTTGGTTGTACCATGTGACTTGTTGGACAGTTGGCTTGATGGACATAAAATCTTTTTAAAATAATATTTTATTTCTTTTTAATAGTAGCAGAGTAAAATTTTTTTATGTTTCATGCATTAGTTGACATGAACTGACAGTGAGCATTATATGTTTTTCAACATAATACATCGCTATTTTTGTTAACTTCTGTAAAAATGTTAATGTTGATGATAGTTCATAGTGCATTGGCTAATGTTAAAAAATACAATTGTAGGTTGTATTAGTAAATAAATAATGTATTAGTTAATGTTAGTAAATTACATTAGCTAAAATGAATAAATGCTGTAGAAGTATTATTTCTGGTTATACTGTATTGAAGTGTTATAAAAACATTTCAATATTGTTATTATAAGTTCAGTTTTATCACCATGTCAGTTTTTTGGCCTCAAAATGAATTTCAATGTAAATAAAAAACAATATATTCATCACAGAATCATAGAAAAGGTGTATTCAAGTCATTGCATTTGGATTGTTATTTTTTGCATTCAATTAATAGAGCAGAACAGTGTTCATTTGTAAGCTGTTGGTCAGTCATGGGAAGAAGACGTCATTGTGCTTGTTGGAACGTAAGGATTGGCTGAAGTAATAGGAGTAAGATTTGAAAACAACAAGCTGTGTGCAGTTGTGCAGTTCTCATTTCTGTTTGTAGGTGGTGCTTTAGTTGTGCATTTGGCCTGAAAGAGAATTTACAGTTGACTCCATAATAAAATATAATCTAAAGCTTAGCCAGCTGAAATCAAAATTTCAAGGAGGCCTTAATTTCACTTCATTTTGTCCTTACCTCAGATCACATTTTCTAGCTATTGTTTGCACAAACGTTGCCTCATCCAGCAGCCCCTCAGTTTCTGAACGCTAATCAAATTCAATTTGACCTCCAGAGAAACTGCGCACTTTATTTTCACTTCTATTTTCTCCAGCTCAGGAACGTCCTCTCTATGAAGGTGTATATGTTTCGTCCTGCATCCATGTGTTTGTATTTTTCAAAGTGTGCGTGCGGGGATGTTGTGTGTGTGTAAGACAGAGATGCAAGTGATTTTGGCAATTGCTGAAGTGGGATGCAAACTCATCTTATTTACCAGAGAATAGGCCAATTAAGGGCGAGTCGGGAATGAGCTGCGGTGCAGGAAACCAAGTGAATGTTCCATTGATTAGCGGCGTTCGCTTAATCACAGTCTCTCATAAGCTCATGTGCCGCTGTCAGCTGGGGTTTGCTCTCCACTCATTTTGGAGGAGCAAAGGTTGGGGTGTCAGCGTGGAGGTGACACAGGCCAGTGATTACGTTTCCGTCTCCTCAAAGGCATCAGGATGTCATCCAGAAAAATGAGGCGCGATTAGCTCCAGCAACTTTTCCTGCCGCATGAAAAACAAGAATTCCCATTTTGCAGGAAATGGAAGTTTTCATTGAGGGAAGGCTCTGAATGGGCGCTAATGCTGGCGCTACGCGTGTGTTTGTGGAGCGTAATGGATGGTGTAAAACATCAGCGTGCATTGACGCTCTTTCTCCCAAAGCCCTGCTTCCCCTTCTCTTTTTTTCCTAGCCTTGCCTAAATTTGCGCAAATTGAAAAGCGATAAAGAAGCAGACTCGTCTAATAAGCATTACTTATCATATTAATTAAAAGAGGATGACACAATATGGCTGACAGCTGTGGGTTTTGATTTGTTGTGTTGCTAATGTGACACTCATTATACAGGTCATGGTGAGACAAAGCCGCAGGGGTAGCTGTGGTAACATGCAGATGCAGAGACTGAGGCCTGCTTCACAAACACTGGGGTCTCGCCTAAACAGCCCATAATTACCTCAACGCGCAGACAAACAGTAACCATGGAGAGGTGAGCGGCAGTTATGACCTCAGAGTGGGACATGGATTCAATTCTGTAATTGTTTTTTTAATGGAATTAGTTTTCGGCAGATTTTTCGAGAGGATCCGTCTTTCTGCGGGCAAGCTCGCGTTCAAAGGCGCCGGCGTTAATGACGGGATGAATGCTGAACTGGCTGCGCTCGGCCCTTTATCTTCCATCTCGCTTTCATTTTATGAGGTTTGTTGAATATGTAGAGCAGCGCAGAAAACATATTAGCGCTCTGACCCTCGAGGTGACTGTATCTGCCCGTATTGCACCTATCCTGTTTTATTACCAGCCCGCTATTCATTCGCGTTATTAAAGGCAAGCGTGCGAGTACAGATGGAGCTTTTGGTGGGTTGGAGAGTTGTGGGTTTCTGTGAAGGTGCTGGGACTCGTGACAGATGATTTTTGGGGACTTCACTTCTGAAGTCTTGATAACGGACCTCTTAAAGGAATGTTTCAGCGGGGATTGTGCTTATGTAAAATCACAAGCTTCACTCTTTTGAGTTGAGAAATTCCTCACACCTTCATTTCCATTTGATCACTGTAACATCAAGTAAAACAAGGTAGATTGTTTAGCTTAAGTGAGCATCAAGGAAAATATTGCTCTTAAATTAGTCACTAATATGTAAAAAATCTGAACCAGAATGGTAAAAATAAATGAATAAATAAATTTGCTCTTATGAGGCCAATGTGGGACTTATTTCTGAGGTGACTTCTGAAGTTTTGAAAATAGTTATATTTATTTCAGAGTGCTCATTTCATAAACATTATTTTGACTTGCGTCTCTTTAAAATAAATGAGGCACCTACAATGGATGCGAAGGTGGCCAATGAATACATTTTAAAACTGGAGTATTCAGTCTTTCTGTCCTTTTCACTGACCCCTAAATACAATAATCTACCTACATTTTTTTTTTAATCATTTATATACTTTTAAGTACACTATTAGGAAAAAAAACAGTACCAAATTAGTGTTCTTCTGCTTGTAACAATAGCCGAACATCCATGCTTTGCATGTGCTATAAGTTACATTGTGTTTTTTTTCTTTTTGTTTACTTGCAAAAATGGACAGTATGTGATACCTTTGCTGTGTAAAACAGAAAAAGTGAAGTAACTTTTTTTTGTGAACCAAAGTAATAGGGGGAAAAACATGTATGTTACTTGCCTTAGACATCCTCAACTAAACAGAGGTGCTCACACATGTTTAATAAATTTATTTACCTGTTAGAGTGTAAGCAATACACCCTTATAATAAAATGCTTATTATTTATTTTAAACCTTTTTTTTTTGCTTTTCTTCGTAACATATCCATTTTTCCTAGTTTATTTTTGCCATAATCAATATTATGCTGTTGATTGATTTAATGGTTTACATGTAATATTTTGTATATGTATAAAGAAAGAAACAAAGAAAAAGACAGGATTCTTTTTCTTGCCAGTTCGAACATGGAAATGAAGCAGCATTATGCAAATCATTCTATATGTTATTATATAAGGAAAACCCTTCTTTAAGCCTTTTGAATATTCATACAGTATCTCCATATATGTGTGTGTGTGTGGTCTGATATGTTTGTAACATAATCTGAAATAACTGACAAAACATTTCCACTTAATACAGCGAAGGACGACAGGGCTTGGTGAAGTATTAGCCAGCGCACTGATCTTAAAGTCCTCTCATGCATATTGATCGTTGCGTTGGCATGCAGATGATGTTGTTGGCTGCATACTAAGAAGAGATGCTTGTGTGTATGTATATGTGTGTGTGTGTGTGTGTGTGTGTGTGTGTGTGTGTAAGCATGTGTTTAGATGAAAGACAATACAAGTGCATGTGATGGCTTTTCAGTGTGTGGCCCCAGAGACGGGACGTTTTCTGCCTATTTGAGCATTTAGGAAGCCGCTGGAGATGCTTCATCAGCGCCGCGGTGTATTAGATGTGATCTGACAGGATCTTATGGAGATTCGGGCACAGACCAGACAGGGGAGCGAGCAAGGGGTCAGGATTGGATGCCCTGAAACGCCAGAGGGCACGGCGAGCTGGAGGTCAGCGTGGTTGGGTCAGCGCAGAGGTGATCCAATTCCCCTCCAGTTTCAGCATTTCTAGATTGTGTGAGATTGTGTGCGGGTCCTTTTGAACTCGCACTGCTCAGAGGTCAGCAGAAAGAGATGAAGAACCATAACGTATCATAACAACACTGTGTGTTTGTATGCCGGTGTGTGTTGGTGTAGCTATGGTTCTTTTTAAATTGATTTCCCAAGACTTGAGTGACAAGGGTCTGATTTTAGAGCACATATGGAGTATATAGGTTTTGCTGTTTACATGTGTGAATGTATGTGTGCATGGTACATTAGTGTTGACGCTTGCGAAATCTAAGTGACATTGACTGGGCCAGACTGTAATTAGGGATGGGGTTGGATGGTCTGTGAAAGCAATGCATAATGGGATGTTTCCTCTGACACTGAGCATTTCCCAACAGCTGCCTGTCAGTCTGATCTCGGGCCATTTAAAAGAGGACACTTTAATTAGTCACAATCCCTAAAGGAGCCTCTCATTCGTGCCCATCTTGATGTAAATCAGCTTTCTAGCCATCACTCTTTTCTCCTTTCACCGCTTTTTTTATTTAGTGCTTCCCTCCGTCAGTCCATGGCTCCATCATCTTGTCATTTTATTCTCCTCAGCACACCTGTCTCTCTTTCTCTCCATCCCTGAAGTTCATTTTCCGTGCTCTCACCGGTCCCACCTATTCATCTCCACCCTTTCTCATTTCCTTCATCTCCATTTCCTTCAGTCCTCTCTCTCAGCTCTGCCAAGACAGCTTGACCAGTAGCTCTATGTTGGTTACCTATGCTATCTTTTTACAGTTGACATCACATTTATTGGTTTTGGTTCATTTTGTCGATATTATATTAACCATACAATTTAAACTTATTGTTATCTAATATTATAACCTAATTATTATCCTAAAGAATGAAGAGAAAAGCATAATCAATAGGATTACATTTTTGAAAAACAAACAAACCTTAAATTATTGTAATATTGGATCTTTACCTGAAAATATTTAAGTTAGTGCAGCTGTAAAATGGCATCTCTCCCCCAAAACATATACTGTATGTAAACGATATTGTAAGACTTTAAAATGAGGTTGTATTAGTTGATGTTTTTATTAATGTTTGTATTTATTAACATGAACAAATAATGAACTACATTTATTACAGTATTTATTTATGTTTATTAACATTGGTTAATGAAAATACAGTTGTTTATTGTTAGTTCGTGTTAACTCACTAATGTCAACTAGCAGTTTGGATTTAATAATGTATTAGTTAATGTTGAACTATGAACCATAAATGCTGTATTGTTCATGCTTAGTAATGTTAGTAAATACATTAGTCATGTTAGTAAATACATTAACAAACATTAACTAATGAAACCTTATTGTAAAGTTTGACCAAGATATCATATAATTATTAAATAACTATTAAACTAATGTAAAAAATATACATTTAGCAATTTCAGTGTTTATAAATAAAGATTTGTATACATGAATACAGATTCATACACTTTTCTACATCTGAAAAGTTGTTTACAACTTACAAAAGTTGCAAATCATTTACATTTTAGATGATGTCAATAAGCCAATATTGCTTGGTTTTGCATCTAAAGATGCATACAAGTAAATGTATGTTTAGTGTAAATATACATATTTTTCTAATTATTTTATTAGCCCATATATAATAATAGCTATAACTAAAACTTTTCTTGAAAGTTCCTCCTTAAGATAAAGAATTATTTTATCTTTATTATGTCCCTTTTTCATGAATCTATAAACCAGCATGGAAATGTTTATACTCTACAGGATGCTTTGCTAATGTGCTCAACTTTCACTCACTCTCTCTCACCCTGCTCTTGTATTTTCAGTCAGACACCGTGTTGGCCAGCGTGGTGTATTTTCTGCTGACCCCAGGAGTGTTTTTGTGTGGGAGGTGACATTGTTTCCTGACCCTGGGGAGATCCTGTCACGGTGCACACTCATCTGCTCTCTGATTGCTTTCTCTTTCTCCTTGTTTTTCAATAGCGCGCTGTATCTCTCCCTTCATCTCAACGCGCTTTGCCTCATGAGGAACAGTTTCACCTTGACCGGCTCAGAGTTTGAACCCAGCACCTTGTTGCCCTGTCCTTAGAAATACAGGTTGTTCACGGTCACTGAACTACTAATGACTGTTATTTAAGGTTCTGCTTTTTCAAGCATCTGCAAATCGAAAGCGGCTTCTCTATGTATAATAAACATCAGCGGTAACCTTATTTCTGTGCTGTCTTGTCTCTTACCTTGGTTTCCACAGCACATTAGAGTTGTTTTCTGGCAATTTTGTCCTCTTTCTTTTCTGTTGGTTTCTTTCCATTGTTTCTGCTCTATTGTGAGTTTGGAGAATGGAACATCATTGCTGCGTGTTTCCTGTCAGTCACGTTCGTTTTAAAGGAGAGGGTGAACTCATCAACTGTTGACTGTTGTGGTGCCGTCAGAGCTGTCCATCTCTCAGTGTCAGCTAGTGAAGTTGTCATTTCCAGTGTCATTCTGACATGGAAATAATCAAGCAGAGTCAAATATGTTTCACCCTCCTCCTCCTTCAGCACCATCTTTGAAAATGTTTTTGCTCCTACTTACTAACCTCATGCGGCTTTCAGCTTGTTGATCCCCTTTATGAGGCTTCGTGAATTTGATATTGAATCTCTTGAAAGGTTATGACACATGATTAATGTGTTTTGCATCCATTTTCCCATCCTGTGGCTTTTGACACTGGTGTGCCAAGGTTATCTTTAAGACTGGGTTACAACACAGAATTTCTGTATCTGAAAATCTGAACAGAGTTTGGCAACACTTTATTGACCTACTACTGATGACCTACTTTAGACTATTTTTTGACTATACTCACAATTACATGTCAGCTCACATTAGTATGTGAGTTAGGGTTGTTGTTTCAGAATAAGTTCGCTTACTTGCAAAGTTATTTAAGCCTTGCTCAGGCTGTCATTTAAATTCTGTTTTTGATGCATATATATGTGATGCTCATCAGTGTCACCTTTGAGCCAGCTGTCCAATCACGGTGGAGGAGAGGCAAGTATTACATAGTATACATAGGCCAACAGTTTCTACATCAAGCACATCAAAGGGAAAAAAATGGCGGATAAATTTATACTGCTGTACATTATGCCAACATTTTCAGATGGAGACTAATTATATGTGAAATCAGTTAACAGTACTGACGATATTCTGTCCCATAGCAACCGAAGCGTTTCTCTGGCAAGATGCTCTCTAGTGCTTACAGCTGTGTGTTTTTTGAAGAGTGCTGGCATTTTTAGCTCTTTAAAAATGCTTTAGTTGACATTGCTTATAGCCCTAATATTGACCTTTTTATATTATAGCCATTGGAATCTTTTTGGCTCGAGACTTCCGGTCTCATTCACTTCCATTGATTTTTAGACATTAAAAACTGCTTGTTATGCTGCTTGATGTTGCAAATGATATTTTCCTATTATATTATTCTACTTTTTATGTAGAGTCATGTGTTGAATTGTCATTTGAAACAAACATGAAAAAAGGAAACCATAAAGTGTGTGGAATCATAATCCGAAACTAAAAAATCTCATTCTGGTCCCATAATATTGTATTCAGTTTTCTTCTAAATCTAAACATTAAGCATAAACTAAAAACTGAGGTAACAATTGGCAAACATTTTATGCATATTTTATCCTTTAAAGTTAGTATTTCATCTCAGCTATCCTTAGCAGCATATAGATTTTGCACATAAACACATAAAATTTTTTGAGAGTTAAAGAGTATGATAGTTCAAGAACAGACAGCAGCTCTAACACTTTTGTATGATATAACCTGCTGTGTGGAAAGATGTGTTGTGCCGGAGCTCGTGGTTTGTCCATTAGACGGGGGTCAGTTTCACTTAGAGAAGGCTGAGACGGAGCCCTTGAGGCTCTGGAGTCAGAGGTTGAAGGTAACATAGAGAGGCTTTTTAGATCTAATCCTTCTGAGGTACTGTAGACTCTTCATCTTCAGACAGATTAGGGTTGATCCAATATAGCTGCCAGAGGGATTACTGGCGGCTCTGTTTTTGTCATGCCCCCTTGATCCTTTTTTTTGTTAGGAAGTGTCCCCCTGAGTCTCACATCAGATGTCTGGGTGCACTGAGGCTATATGTTCACATTACAGCTCTTAATGCTGAGTTTCAGTTTTTGGCTCAGATCTGATCCTTGTGCACATTTATCTGTGTAAGAGAAGCGTGTCCGTCAACAACTGCTCTTATAGCGATTCCTCACATACTGATGCTCTTCTCTAATAGTTTTTTAAGCTCTCTCAGACTCAGAGTGTTGTAGTGGTTTATAGTTTTATATGCTTTATATTTTATATGACATATTTGAATCATGCTGCACATGTGGGTGTCTTTGGGTATAAAACAACAACAACAACAACAACAAAAGCATAACAACAACAACAACAATAATAATAATAATTCTTATTATTATTATGGTTATTATTATTATTATTATTATTATAAAACAGTTATAACCACTGGAAAAAGATTAATATTAAAATCCCCAGAATTTTTTAAAATAATAATAATGTTAATGGGGCGGCACGGTGGCTCAGTGGTTAGCACTGTCGCCTCACAGCAAGAAGGTCGCTGGTTCAAGTCTCGGCTGGGCCAGTTGGTATTTCTGTGTGGAGTTTGCATGTTCTCCCTGTGTTTGCGTGGGTTTCCTCTGGGTGCTCCGATTTTCCCCACAGTCCAAAGACTTGCGGTATAGGTGAATTGGGTAAACAAACTTGGCCGTAGTGTATGAGTGTGTGGGAATGCGAGAGTGTATGGACGTTTCCCAGTACTGGGTTGCGGCTGGAAGGGCATCCGCTGTGTAAAACATATGCCGGAATAGTTGGCGGTTCGTTCCGCTCTGGCGACCCCTGATAAATAAGGGACTTAACCAAAGGAAAATAAATGAATAATGATAATATTAACCTCAAATCACCCAAAATATCCCACTAATATTCACATTGTTTTACACAACAACAACAACTAATAAATAATGAAATACAATATTATTACTATTCTGAAAATTGTAATAATTTTATAACATAATTTGAACAAAAATAGCAATAATATATTTTTTTGTAAACTATTGTTACTCTTGTGTAATAATAATTGTACAAATGCTTTTGCTTTTTTCTCAAAGTCGATCTACTAAAATACCTATTTGTAATGCTGTGTCTGCTGCTGCAGTATGTTGCAGGGTGTTGATGAATATTAGTGGTGATCCGTCATCTGTTAGTGATGGACTAAAGGACTTTATTTTTTGTTTGTCCTGTCATCTCCAGCTGCTTGGCTCCACCTCTACCTGTTTACGCCAATCACAGGCTGACACACTTGTCACAAAGCCACAGCACTCATTCTACATCTCTGATGTAAATAAGTCCAAAATGAAAATTAAGAATGTCACAGTGCAGCATCTTACATTTAAAGGGAAAATTGAGCCAAAAATTTAAAATCTCTCACCATTTACTCATCCCAATGTCAGTTCAAACTTCTGTGGAACCTAAAAGAAGTATTTTTATTATAATTATTATTTTGCCAATGCAGTTTTAAGTCAGTGGACACCAAATCTGTGTGCTTGCTAACATTCCTCCTAATCTTCTTTTGTGCTCTGCAGAAGAAAGAACAGCTTCTAAAGGAAGACAAAGCGTAAGCACTGAGCTCTGACAGATACATGTCCATCTAATCATCTGTTACGAGCCATATGTGCTGGATTTTAATATAGAGCTGTGTTATTCAGGACTGATGTCCCATGAGTCTCTGTGGAACCGTCAGGCTGATGAGACAGCTTTATTTTTTCCCTTCTATTAAGTGATTTTTAATCAACCCAATGTTTGCATGGGGGTGTCTCGGGGGACCTGACCAGAACGGATGGCTTTTGGAAGGGTGAGCCCAGGGGAGACCGGCTTTAACTCCTGCAGATCTGGAGATGCTCAAGATGAGGATGTCCTGTCAGAGACGGCGTAATTAAAAGGTTAAATCTATTGCATTAAACATCATTGGTGGGAACCACATCACATCAGTGCACATTGCTTTCTCAATTCTGATCAGCTAATGTGTGTCATGAAGGTCTTTCAGAATGATATGAAATATTTTCAGTTAAAAAACGATGATGGTTTTAGTGTTTTGGCTGATCATTTACATGTTGGTGTCTTGGAAAATTTATGAAAAGTTTATTTAGCGAAGTTCTGCACTGAAAAAAATGAATGCAAACAATTTATTTGGGCTGAATTTAAATAAACAAATTAAGTTGAACATTATTAAATTTAATTTGTTTGCAACTACTTATCTTAAAAAAAAAAAAGAGTAAATCCAATGAATAATTTTTTTTCAGTGTGTAAAACTTATGTTATGCGTAGGTGTGTTACGTGTTCAGTCTATAGTCATGTGCAAGTACTAGTCAACCAAAACACTAATTTAGGACTACATGATTGTATGTGCACAGGCATGTAGTGTTTCTTTAGCAAGTGGCATCTCCAGCTACAGGCCTGGCATACATACTACAGTGCTTTTAGTTGTTTTTGAGGAGGATGTTGATGTTTGGGAACAGAGTCTTGTGAGACAGTTATAGGTGTTTTTTAATTAAATTTGTTTGAGTTTGGCTCAGATATTTCAGAATGACTAAAAAAGCCCTTGAGATTATGTTTGCTTAGGGCGATTCGCTGGTTGGTCCAATTAATCACTTTTTTTGTTGTTTTTGATGGTGCACATCAATTTATGAACTCTTTTCACAGACTGATGACAGGTTTTCACAATTACTAACAAAGTAAATGTAACCAAGTTTTTCATATATTTTTTTTAATTTTCTTTTTTTATTGTTTCACATTTACAAAAAACAAAAACAATGTACTACACTGCATTTTGTGTTTTATTAGACTTGGCATTAAAAAGTTAACACTGCTCTGTGAGTGGTTTTAATACACAGACTGAAAGAGTTACAGCAAATGTAACTATTTTCTCTCTTCTGACCAACATATTCCATCTTTACATTGTTTTTGTATTTTGTCATAGAAACACACCCATGGATTACTTTTCTTTTGGTTTTGGGTCAAATGCAAAAATTCTGTATGTTGTATTTTGTTTAACACTAGAAAAGTAAAAAAAATGCACCTTTGACAAGCCCAAAAAATGTGAAATACATCTGATAAACGTGTTTCCATCATAATTTATATGCATATTTTCTTACTGGATAAAAACTATTTGACGTAATGAAGCACATATGCTTTTGTGTGCATCTTGGCATTTCCATCCAATGTTTTTTTATATGATTATGAGATTTCCCAACCTGGCCTAAAGAGAAAATATTTTATGTTTCAGCAAATTGGTGGCTAATTTTGCTAATTTTAGTGGCAAATGAATCTGTAAGAAAATGTATGATTAAAAAAAAAACGAATGTAGCGAAAGTTTTTATACAGTCCAGTTCTGCATGAACATGCTTTATACATTTTACAATAATTATAGTAAGGTACCTGAACCTGCCCCTCAGACTAACCTTAACTCGTGGAGTTATCTTGTTTTACCCATGCTTTCTTAGATAAGTATACTTTAATTACAGTGTAAGATCATGTTTGTGCATGTACAATACAATAAAGTGTGCAGGGGCAATTTAGTTTAACCCAAGGACCCGGTATGATGAAAAAATACAAGAAGTCAGAGTTGCAAACTTTACTGAAGAAAATACTTTGCAGTTTTCATCAGCAGAAGTCAGCTTTAACACTTGCAAAGAGTTCATAGGCTCAAATCAACAGCAATTATACTCAAACAGAAAGGTCACTAACTACATCATTCCTTTAGGTGGAAAGATTCTGGTTGGATGAAATATAGATATATTTAGACAATCTCCACTTATAGACTTCAAATTCAAAGCACATCTCTGATGATTATTTAGGTGATGCTCTAGGCCCAATCTTTGGAGTAACATGTCCCACCATGACATGCTCTTCCATTGCCTTATTAACACTTATTAATACTTATAACGCAGAAAATATAAAGCCACTTCAAGGCTGCAGGTGAACTCCTATCAGACATGTTTCTCAAAACAGACAGGTAATGAATGAAAGTCTCTTAGAGAACGAGAACAAGGAGTACAAATAATGTTAGGTTTAAACTACCATAGTATCATAGACTAATAACTTTATTAATTAAAATATGATTACATGCTGATTAATAAAAAGCATATACAGGACATACAAGGCAAAATTATTAGCCTTCCTGTGGAATTTGTATTCTTTTAAAACATTTTCGCAAATGTTTAACAGGCCAAGGAAATTTTCACAGTATTTTCTATTATATTTTTTCTTTGAGAGAAAGTCTTATTATTTTAGTTTGATTGAAATAAAAGCAGTTTTGATAAAAAAAAAATGTAGAGTCAATATTATTAGCCCCTTTAAGAAATATATTTTTTTCGGTTGGCTACAGAACAAAAAAGTGTTGTTGTCTAATGTCTTGCCTAGTTAGCCAAATTAACATAGTTAAGCCTTTAAATTGCACTTTAAACTGAGTGTTAGTATCTTGTAAAATAACTAGTAAAATATTATGTACTGTCTTCATGGCAAAGACAAAAACGAAAGAGTTATTTGCAGTTGATTATTAAAATTGTTATGTTTAAAAATGTGTTAAAAAACATTCTCAATGTGTTAAAAAAAATTGAAGCATCAATGAATACAGATCCCACTCCTTCAAATGCAAAAAAAAGTGTTCAAAAGCATCCAAATTAAATGTACAAATTCACACAAAATGAACCACTAATTCATCAAAATCTAAAATACTCACAAATTGCCACGAGATTGTTATGGATATCTCAAAATACATCTAAAGAAATATGGGACAGAAATGCAGCTATCAGCTCAGTTTCAGAGAGAAGGCTGCTGCATTTCATTTCATCTTATTTAATCTGCTCTTTGCAAAGCGACCTGCGGGCCACTGCTCTCCATCCCACTTTATTGTGTTACAGCCTCAATACACTTAGCCAATTCCTAGTGTCGCGGCTAAGAGAAAAACACACACGGGCCGCCATGGCCTCTGTGGCAGCTTCAACAGAGAACCGATGTTGTGCTGACATTTATTGAGTATAAGGACACTTACTTTCCTCCATCCAGTAAACCAATCCTCGTGGCAGTGTGAAAAGCGAGGTAAATAGCACTAAGTTTCATGATACATGTCTCCGTTTATTCATATCGGCTGAAGTTGCACGCACACGCATCCTTCTGCAAGCTCGTGCACACGGTCCAACAGACAACGGCGGGGAGATAACTCCTAACTTTGTTTTGACACTTTTGATTAAGGACCATTGAAGGGACACCTGTACTGCGGAGATGAACAATAGCCGGGCCCCAGGAGAGATTGATTTTCTGCATGAGAAGAGGAGTCTTTGTCTAAAGCCACACGCTCCTTTCTTATGCTAACGAGCCGTGGAAGATTTCCAATTCAATTTCACCTGAGCGCTGGTCAGCTCTCGGCTCTTTTGTGCGCCGTCCCTCGAGCCCCCGACGCGCTCGCACACGCGCACCCAGCTGCAATTTGGCTTTGGTGGGTGTGGAGTCCGCGGGGAGGCAGGCGGGAGATTGACAGCTGGCTTGGAGGTGTGATATCTCTTGCTCCTGTTGCATCACTGGAGAAGCGGTGTCAAACTGCCAGGCCTTCACCTTAAAAGGCGGATGAGGGGCAGGCTGGGATAGATCTGAAACACCCCGATGCTTACAGTCTGTGCCTGATTTTACAAAGCTATTAGTGTCAATTCTAATTTATCCGTTCTGGTGCGATGCATATAAAGCTGCGCCGACTTATCCTGGGCTGTGCCGAGATATTAAGAGCAAATGATGACAATAAGCTGCACTTATTTCCATTTTTATTCATGCTATTGCTGTAACTGGCAAGCATTGTTGGTGATGCAACAATTATATCCAAACAATACGTGTTGTAATCGTCAATGATGACTGTGCCTTCGTATTTGCAATCACAGGCTCTCTTCCAGCAGTTGTGCATTGTGACTTTAAGTTCTTAATGGTGATTTAATATTTATCGCTGCTTGTTTTATTGTATAGCCTGTCTTATAAATGAGATCACTTTGGTTGTAGATTTGAAGACTTTTTTCATCCTTGTGTTGTTCCAAAACTGTACTTTTAATGAAATTATTCATGAACTTTATGAAATTCTTATTGTTAATGTATATAAGCAGTTATGACATTATTTTGTATTATTTTACAAAAGCGTTTCTATTTTTAAATAAATAATAATAAAAAAAGATCTGGGACAACTTTGGTTTTTAAACGAAGCATGAAAAGTATAATTATCAAGCATCGTAACCTATAAAAGAGCAACCACTGCCTGAAAGGTTTGCAGAAAACAAACTTGAGATACTAAACATACAAAATATTTCCCACTTCCAGAACTAAATGTATCAGCATTTAGATAAGAAATGAATTATCTGCAAACTTAATTGAAAATTCCCCTTATAAAGATGACCTTAATTAAATGGCGCAACGACTGATTACAATTTTGTAGCGACTGAATGCAGGAAAAATAATAGAAAGAAATGCTCATATTAATACAATGCTCACCCTCAAGCAGAAAAATTAAAACATGAAATCTAATACAGCTCCTTTACTATTTCAGTTCTGCTATAGAAATTCACTAGCGATTTGCGCTGAGTTAGTCAGAAAAGCAAGAGCTATTTAATTAATTTCTCTCAGATGATAGAAAAGCACACACAGAAGAAATGGATCCAAATAGTGCTTTGTTTTGGGTTAACAAGCACAGAGCAGCACTAAACCTGATGACCAAGTCAGTCAGATGATAAATCGTCTTGTTTTCAACTTCGAGAGAGTTTGTGTAGGTGAATTATTAAGGTCGTTTTTCCTTCCAGATTTCGTTTACACGATTAAGTGTAACTATTTAAACATTTTACTCGTGTTTATTTTTACTGAAGCGTTGCCAAATCCTCACGCTTGGCACCTCGAATGGCTTATGTGAAAACAAGAAATTTATGATGCAATAATCTGCAATTATGTTGTGCTATCATGCAAGAGTGACTCAGCCATTAACGATTTTTCCCCCATCGCATAGCGAACTCTTAATTAATTTGTTGCTTATTTGAGCGTATGAGTAGCTGGTTTTCGTTCTGTATCGCACGTCTTTATTAGGTAATTCCATACCTCAGCTAAAGCAACATGTAATCTTTGCCCGAGGAAATGATATATTTAGTGGCAGGGGTATTGTTGGGCCTGTTACTGTGAATATGAAAAATAATTAAGGCTGTTTGATCCTGAATAGACGCATGACTGTTCTTTGAGATGTGCTTTCTTTGGACTCAGACTGTAAAATCGTTTGAGTGCTGTTTCCTGTGGCTCTTTGCAGCATCCAGTCTGCAACACGCTCACCTCCGTTACACGCACCAGGCCCTACAGGCCTCTCTCAGAGCAAAAGGGAGATGACTTAAAAGAATAAAGGAAAAAAATATATAACAAACACCATTCCTCCTGGGTTTAGTGTCTTGGTAAAATCCCAAATCCCCTCATTTTTAATTTTTTTTAGACTCCAATGCCGATTCTACGCTTGCCAATCTCAAGAACAGGATTTCCTTGGTCTGCTTCCCATATTGCAGTGTTTCAGTCTCCCTCCTCCTCTGTGCTGTGCTGGAGGGATGATTAGGGGTGTTCAGATTCTGCCCCCGCATGTTGGTTACAAGATGCCCCCTTCTCCTTTTCAACATGCTCACAACATTTGATACCTTCAGAAGCCGCGGTGCTCACGTGAACACTTGTTTTATTAATCTGGCCTGATTCGCGTCTTCACCAACTTGAGTCAGTGATTACTAAATTCAGGTCTCGGGCTTCTTTGGCATTTTTAGGATGAGAGCTGATTTGGGGCTGGTGAATCACAGGACTGTCTAAATTAGAGCTGAGAGATAAAAAATGAATTGAATAATCAATCAGCTCAACTGAATGTCCGCTAGTTCAGGTGGTTTCTCATGGAGTTTTCTTGTCATATTTTACAACAAGACAGAGACGATAAATGTTCTCTTCTTTGTTATCAGTTTAAAAATGAAAAGCTGAATTTGCAGTAATTCAGATTTTGTTTTTACATTTTTATCATCCATTTTTTAAATGACAATGCCATATTTCTTTGTGTTTGTCATTAAAGAATGTTAATTTTATGAAGAAGTAGTTATGAATGTTTTATGAAAATAAATCTTTGTTAAAAAATTGTGCATTTAAACATTTTTGTTCTTTTTTTTTTGAAATATGATAAAATCATCTTATAGATTTCTTTTATTAAACAGTTCATTTTCAATTAAATTTATGAATATTTAATTTAACTTTATCACACATTGCATTGTTGTGTATAATTAAATACATAGATTATGAAATATATGGAATATGCAAATTATGGAAAATTCCTTCATATTATCACAGCACAATATACCATTCAATGTGGTCTTGTCATTGGCCCATGAACATTTCCTGTTTGTTATCAAACTATTTCATAACTGTAACAAGAGGCAATTCAATCCTAATTTAATGTTAAAACAGCTATCATAACATTATTTATCAATATGTGTCTCTTTTTGGATTCTCCGAAGCTATAGAAATTAAAAATGTAAAACAGGAAATACGTTGGGACCATTGTTTTTGTTTACATCCCTCAAAATGGTCTAAAAATACATTTGTAAAAAAAAAAAAAACTACTAGCAGGACATTAGTTTTTGTACCATAACTTACATAAACAACGCAGACAATGTATTCTTTTAAAGTACAAAAATTTTGTACAAAGTTGTAAGAGCAGAGAAATGGAAAAAATATAAAAAAAAAATGGAAGAATGCCTGCACTGTAAAAAGCATTTAGTATAATTTGCTAAAAGTGTGTAATCCTGTTGACTTAAGTTTTGAAGTATTACATTATTAAGTAAATGAACTATGTGTGTAATTAGAAAGATAAAGTCAACTTAACATTTCCAAGTTGCAACAGGTTTACTCACTTTTTTAAGTAAAGTAACTAATCGCTTTTTACAGTATGTGAACGGTGAGCTACGGGCAATTTCTGTTAAAATGTAGTCACGCAGCGGTTAATTAACATTCTTTACAGTGTTGTTAGTTGAGAACGTTTCCCAATTTTGGGACAGAGGAGGTTAAGGAACAAAAAAAATGTGCTTGTTTTGCCCCTGGTTTTTGTCCACTATGAACTGGAATTAAGTCCGTGGCTCAGACACACATGACCTGTGTCTGAGTTTTAGTCCCCTAATGACCATTGAGGCTGTCATTCAGTGACTCCGGCTCATACATCAAAGTCAGACACTCTTACCAACCACTGTCCTTTCATCTATAGAAGATGAATGTAAAGCTGTTATGTGATGCCTCTCAAGTTCACGTGTAAGGTCAACAGTCACCCAAGGGTCCATTTGAGACCGGTAGAGGAGACCAGGTAAAGTTACACCTGTTAGAGGAGACAGGTGCTGCGCTAATGAGTTAATGACTCCTCCTCCTCTTCTTCTACATCCACACCGTTGTCCTCTATGTGCTTCTAGGAATGGGCTATATGCACAGGGACTTTTAATTTTGAATGAGAGATCTCTTCACTTCCGATGAACTGTCATGCCATTATAAACTTACAGAGTTTAAGATCTGGTTTGTTTAAAATCAGTGATCTTCACTGCCTGATTGAGATAAAATATAAGCACTGCATTACATTTTATTGATTTAAATTTTTGATTTAAAAACCGTTTTTTTCAATGGAGTTTCAGCGCTCGTCTGCATTGCATTTTAGACTGCTAAATGACTGAAAGTGATATCATTTAGTGACTAAATGATGAAAGAATTTAACAAAGTCTATTTACAGGTTATATTTTCATTAAATTACATTATAGATGTTGTAAAAGAAACCTTATGAAACAAAAAATAGTCACATCAACATTTCACTGGAAGTTTATCAGTGGCTGAACAACTCTTGCCGTGTGTATAGCTCATTGACAACTTCATTTTCACTTCCTGTTTCAGTTAGTGCTATAAATTATTTGGTTTGTAATTTTGGCAAGCACACGGGTTTGTTATTTGGCTTTTATTTTTTTTGACTTTTATTTTATTTCTGAAGTGGGTTGTATGTTATTTTGATGGCCCCTTTTACACATTCTGTGCACTATAAGTAACATTGCATCTATATATACTAACTCTCATACGACTTTTAATAATAGTAGACTGGCAGGGTTAGGTTTCTATTAGGTTAACCCAAAAATGTCTGTTGGGAGACCATCACAATAAGAAGTTGGCAGATATTTGGCAGTCTACTGATATTCTAATGACAGATAGTTGACATGAGATTACTTATTGTCAACAGAATTTTGAAAGTGGATAGTTTTACCACTGAGGTGCTTTTTTGTTTTAAAAAAAATTGAAGTTTTGTTGTGGTTGCGCCTTGTGTTCACACTACTTTTCAAACTGAGTTTTTTGAAAACACTAAAAACCCAGCCCAATTGTTGCGGCTGTCAACAATTGCTCTCTGACTGGTCTTCTGGATTATTGCGTATATATTGTTCCTTGATTCATCAAGCCCCTCCTATATGACCATTAACCAACCAGCAGAAGGCAAGTACACTCAAAAAATTATGTTTGCTGTTTGTTTAAACTACTTATTTAAAATGAGCTGAAACAACACAATTATTGAGTTTTGTTTTGGGACAACTTAATTGTTTTATTTTCAATCCACTTGAAGTTGTAAAAACTAATAAGTTAAATCCTTTATCTTGTCCCAACACAAATCGATTGTGTGGAACCCAGCATTTTTTACAGTGTATGAATACCATCAAAATATGTGCATGTCCAGTGAGGCTGTATAGTGTGGATGGAGATCATTTTTCATTATTGTTTGGAGATAATTATGTCTGGACAATGAGCGTTTTGATTCTAAAATGCCATTTTAAAATGAAAAGGCAACTAGTGTAAATGGCATCTGAATCTGGCACAGGTCAGATATTTTGCATTGTAACTTCAATTTAAACTCTCATATTCAAACTTCAAACAAATGTTTGTGCATGTGCGTTAGTTTAGTCCCATGGTCAATGGATTAGTGTCTGTCAACTTTCTCAGCAGTGCTGATTCCAGAAATACTTTCTCTATCTTTTTTTTTTATAGTGATTTCCATGATCCTTTGTACTGTAGCTTTGCGAATGACAAATTGAAACCAATGGGGAAATAAAAAAAAGTATTCATTGAAAGTTATTCAATTAATACTTTAACTATTGAAAGTTTAAATGTGCATATTTCTACAAATATTTAAGTATTTTAAGAGTGTATAGGGAGAATGGAAGTGGAGCCATCCATCCATCCATATATCCTTCCATCCATATCCAGCAAAGTAGTTTGTGTGCTGTTCTCCTGCAAGCGTGTGTCAAAAAGTATCCAGTAGACCCCTCGTACTGTAAGCGCATTACTTGACCTTTGGTGTATACTTGATATGCTGTAATTGTTGACCGGAGGGGTTGTTTATTGGATAATGGGTTAGTCCGGCAGCATTTATTGGTAAAGAGTGGCTGGCTATTGGCATGCAGCTCGCTGTAATAGTGTAATGTGGTTGCTGCGGTTGTGTATTGGTCGGACTGTTCATTGGCGTGTAATGGGATCATCCCTCTGTGCTGCTGGATATCATCAAACAGCATCAGTGGAGGGAGTGGATGATGCACCGGGAGATGAGAGGGCCTAATCCTCTCCCTCTGCTTTCTGCTGGAGGGGGAAACTCTCTCACTCTCCGTCTCTCTCTCTCTCTCTCTCTCTCTCTCTCTTTCCCTGTATTATTATCCCATGCTTGGCGTCCTTCCCCTGCTTCTCCCAGTGCCAGCCAGTGGGTAGAAGAGGCAGCAGGGGAATTTAGAGTCTAAATATACTCACCATGGGTAAATATGTCCGCTCACACTGAGAGAGAGCAGAATAATCCTACAGGCCTGAGAGAGATTAGAGATTTCCATGTTTAATCCACTCTCCCCCTCCCTCAGGTTGGCTGTTAGCAAGTGGCTCCTCTCCGCTTGTCATGTTGTTTTCTTTCCTGGCATTTAATCAGAGTTTTTTTTAAAGTTGCTCTCAACATTCAATTTCTGTTTTTTTTCTCCAATGGACTGAGAACGAAAGGACAGGAAGAAAAAACGATAGCTGCCATTGTCATGAGTTTCTGTACTTTAGCCAAAACATTGTGGACATCAAATGAGAAGGTAAACAAAAGTTGTGAAAGTGACATGTTTTTAGTCAAATCACTCAATTGATTCTGTTTAAAGGTTTTGCCAGCAAAGGAATGCATATTCTCTAATAATTTATTGGAATGCATATTCTCAAATAAACTAATTCTTGCTTATTTATAGTAATTATCGTTGTTAAAGTAGTTTATATTTATGAATGAGTAGATTTAAGGGAGCTAGAATGTGGTTATGATTATAAAGAATACAGCATTATTTTGTTAAACTAATATGTAGAAGTATTAATAAACAGCCAATATACTAATATGCATGTTTATAAGCAGCTAGTTAGTAGTGAATGTGTTCTCTAGTCGAAACTGTTACCAAAAAGTATTTAGAATCATTCGTTCATTCATTCATTTTCTTTTCGGCTTAGTCCCTTTATTAATCTGGGGTTGCCACAGCGGAATGAACCGCCAACTTATCCAGCATATGTTTTACGCAACGGATGCCCTTCCAGCTGCAACCCATCACTGGGAAACATCCATATACACTCATTCACACACATACACTACGCACAATTTTAGCGTACCCAATTCACCTATTAAACTGGCTCGAACCAGCGACCTTCCTGCTGTGAGGCGATTGTGCTACCCACTGCGCCACCGTGCTGCTCCGTATATAGAATCAATTACATTAATCTAAGAAGTAAAATATTTAAATATTAGAGTAAAAGTTGTAACCCTTTACAATAGGGTTTCATTTGTTAGTTAACTACACTAGTGAACAATGATAAATGTTAATTTTGAGTTGACTTTTTGCATTTACCTGTCTTATATCTTAAATTAAATTTGTTTAGTCACAGCAGTTGACAAATATCATCTGCTCAGACTAAAAACAAAACAAAAAAAGATTATTTGTGCAAGAGCCTTTGCTGCCACTGTATAAAATGCTTAAAGTGTTAATTGTCCAAAATTATGCAATGGCAGGTGGCAAATGTTCTGAGCAGTGTAAGACTTTTTAAAGCATAATTATTAATTAATAAATTAATTATCTGTACTTTTTATCATTTCTTGTATTTTTTATTTAAACTGATCATACATTTTGATCAAACTTTAGTCACAGCAATAGACAAACTGCTGTGTCTGCTGTGGGTAAACAGTGTGTAAACAACATTTGCTGCAACTGTAAATATTAATATGAAGGTGTGAAACAGCCAGACTGAAAATTTAGCAAAATGTCAAATAATAATATTCAAAATGTGCAGTTTCAGCTAAACAAATGTACTGAGCTCTTAGCAACAATGATATAATAAGCTATTTATGTAATTACAAAATTGCTAATGCTTTTTATTCCACATTCATATATTATTAGTAAGGAATACTATTGTTTTTATTCCAGTTTAAACTAATTAGTTAATAAACAAATTTTTGTATATTTTGCCAAAGTGCTGATTTTGCATTGACAGTTTTTGGCAGATTTAATTACTAATCTGGAATTTGCGATCCCGCAGCAGCCGTTAAATCCTCGGTGCTGGAGTGGTGAATCAGTGCTGTGTGATACGGCTGCGGTGCTCAGTATGCAGCCCGAGTCAAGACTCTGCAGTGGCTCCTCAGTCAAAAACAGCAGTCCCTGTTTTTATGCAGTCCTTGATTAGTTTACTGTCGCCTGATTAGAAATTAATTAAAATGATGAAACAGACTCCAGAGGGGAGGTGGAGGGACGCTTTAAAGGGGGAGGGGGCTGATGACTTTCACACAGCCATTGTGCATCAGTCCGAAGGGATGCACTGTGGATGTGTGTGTTGTGTGTGTGCGTGTGCTTGTGTGTGCGCGTGTGTGTGTGTGTGTGTGTGTGTGTGTGTGTGTGTGTGTGTGTGTGTGTGTGTGTGTGTGTGTGTGTGTATATTTGTGTGCACAATAATCAGAATAGCACTTATGCTTGTCAGAGAAAAGAAGAAGGCCGGTTATGTGGCCCCTTCCCCCATTGCTTTTTTTGGTTCTCTTTTGCTCAGGCTTTCATCTGCTTCTTCCACACTTAAAGTATCTTTCATTTAGTCCAAATCTGAATTATAATTAAACACTTTCAAAATATACTATTTCAATAGCTGTGGCTGTGTGCAACATGTTGTTTCCAGTCTAAAAGTGCACCAAAACATGGCAGACATACAGCCAGACCTGGAGTTAATTATCAGAATTGCTGTAGACAAGCTCTCTAACATTATGTAATGATAAATACTGTGCCATATTAGAGGCTGATAACATCAGTGTTGTGGATAGCAAGCAAATTGCAGCTCCATAAGCGGTTTATACAGCTGTTGCATTTCTGCATTTCACAGATGAATGAACCTGTAATTGGAGACTAATGAAGCCCGGAGGGGCTGTGTGGAGCGGAGCGCTCACTTCGCTATTTATTTAACTGTGGACTCTTCAGATCAAAAGGCTCCTGTGTTTACCCCATGGCTCTGTGGATCATCTTTTCAATTTAGCCTGACAACCGCTGAACAGCAATCCCTCAGAGACAGACTCAATCTCAAATAGGTGAAGAGAGAGAGAGAGTGGTTAGAAGTGTGTGTGTGTAGGAGAGAGAAAGGGAAAGGTGGAGGAGACAGCCATAGTGGGCGGAGGGAGACGCGGGGAGTATTGTTTTATGACAGGAATTTATTTGATAGAAAAACACTTGAATTGTCTTGAATATTGACATGCTTGTCATAGTGTCACATTCTTTAGTGGTTTTCTCGAGTGATGCGGGGATTGACAATCTGTCTCACGAAGCGCGCCGCTGATGTAGAAACCACTGGTTGCAGACGTTACTTTCAGGTTGTGGATGGAGGAGCAACAACTTGATGTTTATGGCTGTTTTAACGGGACAGTTCATCTAAAGTTGACTGTCATCATTTATCACTGAATGTTATTTCAATTTAGAATGATTTCTTTCTTCTGCAGAAAGCAAAATAAGAAATTTTTAAGAATATTTCAGCTTTATTTTCTGTGTAGTTGTAGTCAATATTGTCCAAAAGTTTTAAGGATGTAATTGTAGTTTAAATGTAACCAAATAACTGCCGTGTCAAATAATATTATGGCGAATTTCCATAAACAACAGGAGCTGTAGTTAAACCTGGTATATATATTTATATTAAGGGTTTAACGGTACATGTATTCGTCCTGAACCGTCACGGTACGGGTCACGGTTCAGTTCAAACACTCCCATGATGAATACAGTCTGTCCATATGTGCCAATCTCTTTAGTTAGGTGGAAAAGACCACAGCAGTGCAACAACTGAGGAGCCATTCAAAAAGAATGCATCTTTGCATCTGAAAACGCAAGATGCAGTGCTCAGAAATGGTTCCGCCATGTTACCTTTGTCATGACGAGTTGGTACACAGAAGCTTGCAACTCTTGTACCACCTTCGAGTTCTTCTGATTAGTCCACTGCTAACTGACATTGTGCGCCACAGCAAGTAAAAGTTCAAAGAACGCGGAGCTCATGTGTGAGGTGTTGCAGAAGATGCGGGTATATATTGGTCACGCACGTCCGTTAACCACTTACATAGAAAAACAATGAAAATATAACACTCTGTCCTAACTTGTGTACACGCAAGTGAATTGTTTCTCTACATACATGCACAACATTGAGCACCTGCTGTTATGACTGGACCTCCAGAGATTTCAGTTTAGAAGCTTACTGAATCTATGCACAATTACTATTTTATGTTTTTAGCAGAAGGTAGGGTTAAACCTTTGAAAGATGCAGTCTCCTAATTATACAGTTTTATTTTTCATTATATTTATTTTGTAATTTTTCATCAGAATAAGCTCTTCAGTTCTGTAGCTGATTGTGACAAAACACTTCTGCCTGTTCAAAATAAACAGAAAAAAAGCATGCACTGAGGATTTGTTTTATTCCTGTTTTACCGTACCCATATCCAACCATGACCCCAATAACGAGGTACGCACTGAACCCTAATATACTGTATACATTACAAAGAATTAGGAGAATCAAGATATATTCATATAATATATAGTTATATTGTTTTGTCACACAGGGACAGGTGTTTCTATTAATTATATGCTATTCATTGTTTACACTAGAAAAAATATATACATTTACAGTAAAATTATGTATAGTGCAATGCAAAGTCAAACAATAAAGTTACCCTTTTATGTACTGTAATTGTTTTTCTATATATATTATTTTAAACACTGGTCAGCTCATGCATACAGTGTCACGTTACTGGGAGGTATTGCAGACAGGACAAGATGAGTAGGATCCATGTGCATTTAATGGTGAGACATCTTACAAAAACAGGACATAGTGCAAAAACAAAGTAACAAAATAACAAAACATTAAACTAAGATCATAACTAAGACAAAACATAAACAAATAACAAACTATACAATACCAACAAAAACAGGGCTAGGAACTCATGAAGACATATAACGAACGAGCAAAGACAAGACGGGTGCAGGGTATATTTATAGTCCAACAAATCTGTAGTGAACGGGATGCAGCTGCGGAAGTGATCAGTGTAAGTGGAGACCGGGTGTGTGTGACGGAATGCTGGGAAATGTAGTTCGTTATGATTTGTAGTTCACCAGCGATCTCTGAAGTCCTTGATCGCTGGTGAACATGACATACAGAGCCTGAATTAAATAAGATGACGTGTTAAGAACTATATGCTTTGATGTTACATGAGTGTCACATGACTTAACACCATGACAGCATTAATAACTTCAAGCATGATGTTATTGGTGTGCAGCCATATTTGATTTTTTTTTTTTTAAGTTTGTTGATAAGTGATTTAATTTGATAGTGACAAACCATTTAAATGTTACTTTTAGGTTTTGTTTATGTCCTTTTGGGAGATTGAATCATTCACATTCCCACTAACTTTGATTGCTAAAATATATTTTAAAAAGAAAGTGTTACAGGTTTGAAATAAGGGGGCGTATATGATGACAGACTGATGTTTATTTTTGGGTAAACTTTTAAATGATGTTATATGAGTGTGTGATACCAATTTAGTTGGTGTTTTCCCACTTTTCTTTGACAGATTTGGGGTTGAGGATGGGTTAATGTGTTTGGGACGTGGAAGGGTTCTGATACATTCACAGCTACACACACTCTTCCCTTCGTGAGCTGCTCCTGATGCATGGTGGTCTTTATAAATGACTGTGCAAGCCTAATTGGAAAATGCTTTAAATAATTTCTAATTAGATGGAGTGTGGTTGTAATTGGGTTGGTAATCTCTGGATTAATTAGCAGTGCTGTGTAATGTGTGTGTATATGTGTGTCTGCGCATGTGTTTGTGTGTGTGAATGGACGAATGAAAAGGGCCTTACAGGTTTCTTGCAGACCTCCAGCCACTCAAGGGCTTCTGTGTGAAGCGGAGGCCCCAACAGAGGCATCTTTGTTTGGCTTGTTGTTCTGTGGGTGGCCCTGCTGCACTGAGAGACACATTTATTTCCCAGCATTAAACCGAGCATGTCAAACTGGCCCAAACCAAATGCTCCATTCTCTACTTACTCCAAAGCACACTTTTGCTTCTTAAAAAATCTGCTTCAGTCTGAGTTGGGAATGGAGCATTTTAAGACCAATCCTCTCATGCTCTTCGATTTCTCTTCCTGTCTTCATTTCCACCACTTCCCTGCACTTATGCTCTTCTCCTTGCCCCTCTCTCTCTCTCTTTCTCTCTCTCTCTCTCTCTCTCTCTCTCTCTCTCTCTCTCTCTCTCTCTCTCAGTCCCCAGTCCTCCTCCAAACTTGCTACCCTTGTACACAGTGCTAAGTGGCCACTCATGCAATGGATGGAGGAAATGAGGTGAGCTCTGGGTCTCTAGACACATCCCCCCCCCTCCCCCCCCTCTTTACTCCATTCTTACCTCACTAAGAAATGCAGGAGGAGAAGAAAAGGATTGAGAGGCTTCTGGAAACTTGTTGCCTCAAGGCTGTTATTTAAAATATTGATTCAAGATGGTCCTAAGCATTTGAGGAATTACTCTCTGTTATGCGGATTTTCATTTAAATTCAGCTGGACTGCAGTTTGTATTAATTGTTTTTAATAAATCTTTTAAAAAGGATCATGCTGCGTTCTGTTTCTCTGTAATATCATTCTCTCATTCATAATTTCCAACCTCCTGGAGAACATACACTCCCACACTGACTGCTAATATCCTGTAATTTTTCCATTTATGCTCAGTTTCTACTATATGTAACCATAAATTATTAAGGAGCACTTAATTACACATCTTAACCACATTTCTACAGTGACAAAGAGGCTATGCATAAATATCTTAATAACATGAAGTCTCATCTCTGAAGATGTTTAGCTGGGAATGCGGCATATGCACAAATAATTTCTGCTTTGATTACTCATAGAATAATATGCTGGAGAAAAATTAAAACAGCATTGCTGTTGTTCAAAGATTAAACCATAATGTTAGGTTGGCGGTTTGATACCCAAAGAGGGCGTTAATAAAATGTATCCTCCAGTGCTACAGCCATTCCACCAGGGCTTGGGTTTTCACTTCATGAGAAAAATAAAGTCTGGCATAGACATAGCTTGGCAATACTTGGAAGTTTGAATTTGAACCATGAATTTCACACACCCATACTGAAGTATAATAATGTTTATTTATGTGAATATAAATACAATTGAATTGAACAACCCCATAATAATAAAACCCATCTCAAATAGCAGTGAATTGGTATAACTAGAAGAATACTAGAGTAAAACAAATAATAAAAATGTTAGTGGTCCAAACAATGTGTTATTTATTACATTAATTAATTCAAATGATACAATAACAAACACATCAAGCAGCATAACTTACTGTAGTACTAAAACCTAAATAAATAGATGCATAGAATTGGTAGTATTTAATGCCAGAGTTTGAATCCACCTTTGCTGGTCCTGTTCTTCTGTTGTTTTCTCATTTCAAAGGAGATCTCTGAGACATTTATTTTAAATAAAAATTATAAAAAAGTACAAGTAAAAATAAAGCGTTTATGGTTAGAGGTAAGTGTAGGCAGGACTTTATTAAGCTAGTATGTCCATTTGATAAATATTCTCATTATGGTATTACTACATAATGTTTTACAATCTAGCAAAGGTGCAAATGTCAGCCACTAATTCCAGTTAGTACAAATAGCATTAAAAACACTTATTGCAAATAAAAGTAAAATGAATGATTGCTAAAATATATTTTAAAAAGAAAGTGTTACAGGTTTGAAATGAGGGGCGTATATGATGACAGACTGATGTTTATTTTTGGGTGAATTTTTAAATGATGTTATATGAGTGTTTTACAACCATACAACGTTTATGGTTAGAGGTAAGTGTAGGCAGGACTTTATTATGCCACTAAGCTAGTATGTCAATTTGATAAATATTCTCATTATGGTATTACTACATAATGTTTTATAATCTAGCAAAGGTGCAAATATCTGCAAATATAAAATAAAATGTTTACCTATAGTGACAAAATAAAATTGACAGTGTAAATTGCATAAAGCTAAGGAAATACTGCTATTTTCACATAGTTTAAAGACCATCTAATTGCACTCACTGCAAATAAGACACTGCCTTAATATAATATGAAAGAGTCCTTGAAACAGTCATCATTTTGCAAGCCTCTGTTCTTAAAAGTTAAAGTATGTGTAAAGGAACATTTTGTTTCTCACCTGGTCAACCTTAATCCTGACCTGTGTGCTTTATTCTAGATCCTAATGTATATAGGGTACGGCTGCTCCCCTGGCCTTTTCCCTGACATTTATTGGGTCTGTGCAAGGACATGCCCTTTTCTCCATCTCTCCAGTTCCTCCCTGTTAATCGGGAGGGTGGATGGGGGGGGTATTGGGGGGTGGCGAAAAGCAGGCAGATAAGCCCATTGTTTGGCCTGACAATGTCCTGATGATACGGCCAGAGAGGATCGCTAGCCTGCGCCTCCCCTTTCAGAGCCCGCCTGCCACCAGAGAGAACTCATTACTACAGAGCAACCAGGTTAATTAGCTCACAGAGAAAAAAAAAAAGAGTAGGAGAAGACCGACAGAAAGAAGGAGAGTGAGAGAGAGACCTCGTGGCATCTTAAAGGAAATGGACTGACATCTGTATTTACTTGGGAATAAGTTTTTATAAACGGATTTCCGAGGCAACTGACAGGCTACTGACATGAATGTTCACCTGCTCACCTCTAGAATTCTGGGTAATATCCGTACTGTTTGTCTGTCATAGACTGTTAGCTTCCCAAAGGCACTGGCCTTGCTTATAAAAAATATGTTTTACTCCCAAAAGTTTGGTACTTCAATTTCATTGAAGTGTAGTTTAGAAACTGATCAACAGGGGGAGCTCTGCATCCCCTCAACTCACAGCGTTTAGCAATATATAAATAACCCGCAATCAGAGGTTATGCAGGAGCACTTTTTTTAATATGCACTGTTACTGATTGATCCTTTCTTTTTGTCTGTATGTTTACATCTTTATGTGTGTTCATCAGATGTATTTGCAAAAACTGAACTAGAGCTCCAGTAGCTCATTGACACTAAATACATCAAGGTCAAATTCAGGCAACATGCATACTGAAAAAATAAATGATTTAAATGACGTTTGGAATAATATGTAATTTGGTCAGTGTCTGCTGGCTGAATAACTGTAGATGTGTACAAGGTTTGTTCCAAACCTCTATTCCTTTCTTTCACATTACACAAAGGAGGATTTTATTTGTGTATGCAAGAAAATGCTTTCATTTATACTCTTTTTAAATGAACGAGTACTAGGACTGTCAAGGTTTGGCAAAGAAATATATATATATATATATATATTTATATATTTAATAAAAAGGGCTTAGATGACTTATAGTGGACTATATATTCCAATTCTTCAGAAACAAAATGGTGTGTAACAAACAAGTTTATTTACATATTTGCAAATTAATTCACTTATTTATTTATTTATTTATTTATTTATTTATTTATTTATTTATTTATTTTGCATCAGACAAATCAGTGATTGTATTGATTCGGTGTGCAAAACCATTTTTAATCATTTGTTCATGAATCCTTTGTTCAGTTCACCTCAATAACTTGGTGATCAGGTTATAGTTGTTAAATATAGGGTAGGCAGTCTTAAATACGTTAGCAATAGCAAGCTAGTTGTAAAAGCATAAGATCCGACCTCCAGACTCTGCCACGGCTTTTTTTTTTTTCAAATTCTATGAACAGAGAGAGGCAAAGCAGAGTCTGCACAGCAGTGAGTTTTGAATGCAATGTTTTAGTTGGTGGGACAGCAATAGAGTGCAAATTACATAACATTACAATGCTAACGAATGGAAACTTATTTACTAGAATGAAGATGCTGTTAATGCTGAGCTAATTAGTAATGGTACAAAAACTATGTAAGATAAATACTTCATGTTTGCAAAATCCATAAAAACAAATCAAACCATTGTAATGATCTGTTCAAAAGAAAAAAAATCTGATCTTTGAGTCTTTGCAGTTGCTTGGAAAACAGTATCAGTGTTAATTCTGATTTTGAGTCTCTTTCTTGATTCAGAAATGTGTCATACTCTTTTTGTTTTGCTGTGCCAGGTGTTGTTTTTTCAAGGGGAACATACCGTAATATAGCTGCCTTCCATTCTTGCTCGGTCTGCATAGCATCATGAATCACACTGATGACGTGTGAATGTATGTGTGAGCAGCGTACAAATACATAGGCTGACAGACAGGTAAGACATCTTATCATTGCA
This sequence comes from Danio jaintianensis, assembly GCA_903798115.1. Lineage (NCBI taxonomy): Eukaryota > Metazoa > Chordata > Actinopteri > Cypriniformes > Danionidae > Danio > Danio jaintianensis. Next base: position 8,254,708 of record CAIGQV010000001.1, read on the forward strand.
TTTGTATGGTCCTGAGCCTTCTACGGAATATTTATATTTAGTCCACTTTAATTATTGCTGTAAGGATGTGAAGAGACTTTCAACCAGTACTGTATAACAGAACACTTGAAGTTGTTCTGCGAAAACTAACTTCAATTTCAGGCTGAAAAGACTTGCAATACAACAAACAAGTGTTATGTACCACTATTATATTTTTATATATTAAGCTGGCCTTTCCAATCATTGTTATGCATGTAAATGTACTAACCGAGATTTATATACTTTCATTTATATTTGCATTTATTCATTTAGCAGATGTTTTTTTCTAAAGCAACTTAAAAATAGGGAATATAAGATGCAATTTATATTAAGAATTTAATAACATAAGAACTCCTGTTGACATTTCTTTCAAATTTAAAATCAAATCTAATTTAGAGCTTTTAGAGAGGTGTTTAAAAGCATTTATAATCAACACAAAACCAATGTTTTAACTTCAGTAGACTTAAGAAATCAATATTTGGTGGAGTAACTCATTTTAAATCAAAACAAATGAAAAGGTTTATTAATAAGACCAGTTGCCAAACTGACATACACATTTTATTTACTTTATTTTTTTGCACTCAGTGCCTGAAATAAAAACATACGTTAGAATGACATGAGAGTGTGTAAACGATTGCAGTCATTTTTTGGTGTAAATTTAAGAATTTTAATTATTACCGCCTAGATATCGTGAGCAAATATTCACCAACTGAAATGAAATATGTATTTGCAGCATGTATCTGAAAGTATCCAAGTCTACATCATGACATCTATAAAAAAATCAAAATAAAAAGTGAAATAGAAATTTGAAGTGTTTCTCCAAAGCCGTGTGTGTGCATCCTTTTTGATATTCCTGATAGTCAGCTTGATATCAGCTCTATTAAATATCTGTGTTTCTGCAGCATCGCAGGCTTTGTTAGACTCTTACCTTCATCAGTGCGCTCCATAATTTGGATCACAGGGGGTGAGACACCTTTCAGCCCAGTTACTTTGGAGCCCGCATTAGAGTACATTACTGAAATAGGGCACGACAACAGGCACCTGTTCAAGTCCTCTATAATCTTCGTCAGATTGACTCTTACCTCCCTCTCTCCTATACAATGCCATGAAGATGAGAGAGATCTAGAGGCGTTTTTTGCCCCTTTCTATATCATTATCCAATCATTTCCCATGTGTCTGTGATCCTCCTGATGCAAACACATGCACTCTGCAGATGGAGAAATGATAGAGTTGGCGACGCCGCTAAACTGCACTCAGATGAGAGCTGTCCTGTCCATTTGCTAGAAGTTCTTGGTCAAAACGCTTTTAACATGATTTAAAACAGTCATATTTGAGGCACTGTAAAGAATCAGAGCTGACAGGCAGAAGTTCTGCCTGCAGCATACAAATAGAACCGGAAATCCAGTGTATCTTATATAATGTCTCATTTAAAAGGTTTTTAGGGAGGCTATGGGTATGTAAGAATTTGACATGTATTAATTGGGATTTTATTGCCAGTGATATTCCATGTCTTCCTAGGTTGTTCATAAAAGCCTGAAAACTGTTTTTTTTTTTTTTTTTTTGTGAATGACTCTACTCAACATCTTACCAACAAATTACCAAACGTCCATATCACGAATATTACCAGATGCTGGCTCATATCACCATGCTTTCTTGGCTGCTGATTTCTCACTGTCATTTGTCTTGTGCTTTATTTTGTTAGTGAGAAAGAGGGCAGCTCATATTTTTTTATTCATCTAAACACTTCTATGCAGTGGTTGGCTGGATGTTTGTTATAGGTATATTGCTCAAAGATTTTAATAAACTCTGTTTTTGTTCTTCAAATTAAAGTACAAAAACCTTTGCTGTGAGTACACTCAAAAAATCAATTTAATTTTTTTACTTAATTTTCAAATTTATTCAAAAATTTATGTTCAAATTTACTTAAATTTGTAAAAACAATTACGTTAACTGATTCGATTTGTGTTGGGACAACATGAAGGAATTGTGTGGAACCCAGCATTTTTTACAGTGTATAACATGGCACTGAATCATGCTTAGTCGCTTGTACATTACAGGTGCATGAGTGTAAGCACAAGCGATAAGTTGCTGTTTGCAGTTCACTTAATTGTCACTAATAATTATAATTCCAAATACAGTCTTCACTTCAAAAAATGCTGGGTTCCACACAATCGATTTGTGTTGAGACAACATGAAGGAATTAAGTTAACTTATTCGTTTTTACAAATTTACATGGATTGAATGTAAACAATTAAGTTGTCCCCCCCAAAAATACTCAAGAATTGTGCTGTTGCAGCTCATTTTAAATAAGTGGCAGTAACAGCAAACATCATTTTTGAGTGTTTTAAGCTGGCATCTGGATCCACAATTTGTAAAAGTAAAAGTTCTTTATTGGCGTTTCTGTGTTCATATAGACATCCATTGAACCTTTCAAATGTGTCAAAGTGTCTTTCTAGTGGATTTTTTAAAGATTATTAAAATGTTGTACACACACACACACACACACACACACACACACACACACACACACACACA
>CAIGQV010000001.1:8257270-8267321 GCA_903798115.1 Danio jaintianensis
ACACACACACACACACACACACACACACACACACACACACACACACAAATCCTAATTTAAAATAACTGTTCACAGAAGGGTTTCTCAGAAATGTTTCTTATATGGCATTGCTATACAGAAGCCTCTTTTGGAACTGGAGATGCACAGGTGTACTGGAAGCTGATATTTATTAATCAGTTTCAAACCATCCACATGTTGGCTATAGCATTTAAAAAAGCAGATAAAACAAACCAGTAATTCATTAATTAACTGCTCGAAGTTGCAAATATAATGTCTGTTGCTAGGTTTTTTTGGGGTAAAGTAGTTAAATACTTGCCAAAACAAAATCTGCATCAAAGAAAAAAATACTACTACTAATAATGTTAGCCTGTTAAATCTAATCCAGTTTTATCTAAAATGATTTAATTTGAAGATGTCGCAATAAAATTGTATTGGTTAATGCATGCGTTTTTGATCTTTGCTAATTTAACATGATGAAAACAATGATCTGTTTTAATGGCAAAAGATCAAACAAATAAGCAAGTAACAAATATTGCTATCAGCATCAGAGTATTGTAATCTTTATCTATTAAAATCTCTGCAGGAAGAACATTTAACATCCCTGGAAATGCCCATTCGACAAAGGTCCCCTTATAATGGAAAAAAAACTTGGATCTAGATTGCACTTAGAAAATAAAAATACCTCTTTTAAAACGTTTCACTAAAAGGTTCTTTGGCAAAACCAAAAAAGGATTTGTCTGAAAAGCCACCTTTTAGAAGCTTTATTTTTAGGAGTGTACATTGGGTTTGCTTTTTGTCCAAAAGCAACAAGATGCGCTGTCTAAGAAACACCTGCTAAATTTAGCAAACGTTTTACAGTTTGCTTTGGCCGCATGTTATTGTTCTCTTACAGTATCAGCCAGGCAGCATGTGTGTCAAACTGTGAACATTATCTGCCTAGCACAGTATCAGAGCACAATCCCATCAGTAGGCAGGCGTAAGGGCCTGTTTAAACAGCTGATGGGAAATAATCCTCTCAAATCCTGCCCTTTGCAGTGTTTACAAGCGTGCGTGCGTAAATGTGTGTGTTTGTGTGTGTGTGCACGTGCCTGTAAATGAGGCCGTGTTTACCTACACCGGCTGCAGTGCTCCTTTATCCCGGTTAAGTTACAGGTTTGATGGACTGATTTCACTTCTCCTTCCCCTCCCCACAGCCCTCCATCCGTCCGTCCCCCCCCCCCCCCCTTCCCCCCCTCCCCCCCCCCCCCCCCTTCCTCCTGTCTCTTCATTCTCTCTTTTCTTTAGAAAGAGCGAGAGGAGATGAGTGGAGCAGAGCGAGAGAATCCACAGCCATTGTGTGTCAATCACAGTGTGTGTCATGGTCTCTCCCCTTTCTGGTGATTAGCTCTCTTAGAGCAGCTCCTCCGTATCTTCCCCAACAAATGCATCCAGTCTGCAGCCAGCCAGCGAGGCCTTGAGCGTGAGCAGTACACACACACACACACAATCCAATTACTCACCCTTTTTGTAACACCCAGCTAACACCACACAACACACTAACCGTACTATAAATTACTATGTTACCGTGCAATTCTCCCACCGTGACCACAGAACGGCCGAGATGTTACTGTCAGGAATATGATGCGGTGTTACAGCTGATAATGTGCACTTTAACACTTCAGAAGCAGATTTTCGTAGTAGCACAACCCAATGAGTATTATAGTGGAAAATGTTCCAGTTTGGCTGATGTTTGTGTTATTAGAGAAGTGTATTAATGTAAGAGGTACGTCCACTCATTGACTCTTGCAGACGTCTGTTGTTTCCACCATTGTGCGGTTTGTCAGAGAAACTTCAGCATACACTTTCCTCGTGGGCAGCTGGATTGTATGCTGGTCCAAAGCAGGAAGTCTGGAAACAGAAGTGCTCTGTTGTTTTGGTGTCATTCCCGAGGATGTGGTGAAAAAAGTACTTAACAAGGATTCATCTTGTCCCTTTTTGTTCCAGAGTTGGTGGTGGTGCATCGAGATTCACAGGAGTGTGAAAAACGGAAGTGAATCTTCCAGAACAACAGGCTTGAAAAATGACTTTCCTGCAATCAGATCCGTAATCTGGCAAATCACCCACTCATATAAAAATGTTTGTAGATTTAGTGCGATTCAGTCCGCTAAATAGTGCTTCGCCGACGAAAGTGAAGAAACATTTATTTTAACATTTGATAATACAGCTCATCTTTCCTTCAGCTCCAGTGGCTGTTTGAAGAAAAGACAACAGACACAGAGTTCAGCTGAAGGAAGAGGTCAAGAACAGCTATTTTCTTTTTGTTCTTGAACACATTAACCTTGCTGTTCACTACATTAACACGGAGGAAAGTACTTATAGACTAAGAAAAGTGAATTGTCTCAAAAATGTGTTTATGATTTTATTTAGACATACCGTTCTTTCTAGAAAGGTTATTTTAGGGAATAAATGAAGGCTTCAATAACAGACTGCTGCAGAAGTTTTAATTGTTGAATGCAGTAAAAGACTGATGTGTTTTCACTTCAGCTTTAGCACGGATCAGTTTGGCTGATGTTTTTAGGTTAGAGCTGAAATCTATACAGTAATCATGACCTGGGGCTGGCATTCCCACGCCAGCTGTGGTGCCATCTTACCAAAACAGAACAGCAGAAAATCTTCTTTTGTTCCCAGATGATCTATATCTAAGATGCAGCAATGGGAGAAGATTATGAGGATAACAACACAACATGGCACATGAAAAAAAGAAAAGAATTTCTCTGAATATAAGCATTTTTTATTTTCAAAAAAAGAAGGCAAAGAAATGTGATTTGATTTGGTCTTTAGAAATTGAAGGTGCTATTACAGTAACTGCCAGCAAGCAGGTTAAATAAACATCTATTGAAGTATTTTTATTATAACGTATACTGCCTGAAAATGCAACCCTTAAGTAAAACATACAGCAAGATTATTAATATTTTGTGTTATGCTTGTTTATAATCCTTCAAATTAACAATGCATTTTATAAACGCGATGTTTAATCATTGCATGTGTTTAAACGTGTCATTTTGCCCCCTGAATCTCTAAAATTATATTATTATTTAAGCCCCTTTGGTGTATTAAAATAGATTTGCTCTCCGGTAATTAGTTCTAAATCAGATCAAATAATTTGTAGATCAAAATTTTATATAGAGTTCGAGTAGCTATTTCATATATTTTTTTTATTATTAATGCACGATTTATTTCTCTCTCCTGTACCCCATAATTTGTGTGAAATGGGCTAATGATTTAAATATCTCGTAGCAATGAAACGTGCTTCGGTGGCCGCGAACTCTGATGTGTGAGCGAGCACCTGGTAAAAGTGATCGCGCGCTTGCTCGCGGTAATGACAGGCGCGCGGATAAGCGGGATCACAGGGCTCGCGCTTGCGGCGGGACACTCGTGATGGAGCGGCTGCTGCTGTCTGACACTGGGAGATTAGCGGTGAGCAGCACTTTCAGTACACGCCGGTAATTTGGGTAATTTTATTGCAGGGTTTGTCTATCCTGAAATTACGGCGCCAGTGTCTTTGTGTGCGCTGTAATTTCCCTGTTTCCCTCGCCGTGATTGAAGTGAAATGGAGGCTACCGGCGGCCGTGTTTTCTCTGAGAGAAAAGCTGCTGCCTCTCACAGTTTCCCCCTTTCCTCCTCTGCCTCTCCACCTCAATTCATTCACCTCTCATCTCTTTTCAAGTGAGAAATAGAGAGCGAGTGCAAGAGTGTGTTACTTCGGAGGAAAGTGAAACACAAAACTGAACGCGAGGAAACGAAATCCCGTTTATTTGAAAAAGCTATTTAAAACAAAATGCGTCGATAATTGCTGACTATTAATCTCTTAATTTATTACCCCATCTAATTGATTTTTATTCTAAAATAGGTCCATGTTATTGTCGATAGCTGAAATAATTTTTATCTAGCAATCAACAAAATAGCGTTTAGCTTCGTTTAGGTGTTTTTTTTTCTATGAAAGACATCCATAAAAGGGGCCTTCATTATTGCATGGGGGAAACTGGGGGCAATTGTAACATTCAATTCCTCCAATCAGAAACAAGCTTGAGTGAAATCTTTTTAAAAAGTATGATGAATATATCTCCACGTGATTTAATTGGTTCATACTGTTCTTGTCTTACCAGCTAATTAATGAATTGAGTAAATCAAAATTTTAATTAGTGCACATATGTTTTATAAAAAAAATGACTAGTCCATTTTAAGTTATCTGTGAGTAATTAAGGAACACAACCAACATAAAAAAAACATTATAGGTGTCCTTTAGGTTATTACTAAAATATACCATGCTTAGGAAATGTTTGACGTTTTTTCGTAAAAATAGCAATATGAGCATTGTGACACTTCTTCTGTCATTCAAAATTCAAGACAATTTGTGCTTTAGATCATGCAGCTGCTCTGTAAAAAATATCCATTAATTAACAGGTTCCATATTTTGTGGTTCACATGCTGTTTTCTGTTTATTTACGGTTGTGAATTGCATTATGGTAGTTGTATCTCTGCTCTGTCGATGCTCTGTTTTGATGTTGAAAATTCAACACTGCAGATTATTTTAAACTTTATATTAAACTTTAATATTTTAAACTTTTAAATTAGTTTGTGTTATTAAGGCAGCAGGGTTGATTTATCATCGTTGTCTAATGTAGTTAAATATCACATGCCTGCCGGCTGTATGCTGTCGATTTGGCCATGATGTGATATCTGGGGCCATGAATACTGAAAGCATATGGCAGGTTCTCCTATAACAAATAATGGTATAGGCCTACATTTTGTCCTGATTGTGGCCAAACTGTTAAAGCCTGTTCAGGGTTTGAAAAGAGGTCTGTGACAAAATGCTCTGTTCTTTACCATGGAGACCCGGGTGGCACACTCTCCGTTTCTCTGGTAACCGAGGCCTTTCTCTGTGGCGACGGCAGTTGAGCTCCCAGGGAGAGACAAAGGAGCGACCGGCACTGGTAATTTCTTATCTGGAAAAAACCCCATTAGTGCCTGAGTTTAACTGGAGCCCACTCAAATGTAAGGAGAAATTATTGGCATGCAGCCCTGCTGATGGGTAGGCGGAGGGATGGAGGGGCTTGTTAGGCCTGTGTGTGTGTATGTGTGTGTCTAAGGGTGGGGTGTCGTCTTGTGCCTTGTCCCCTTCTTAGTTATATCAAAAACAAACATACACGTAAGTTGCTGTTTCCCTTAGCAAACACGCTGCTGAGACCAATGATTATATAGTTTTTATATTAAAAAGTGTATGTTGTGTGTGTATATATATATGGAGCCCACTCAATATATATCTATATATATTTATATATATATACACACAACATACACTTTTTATATATATATAGTGTGTGCGTGTTTTTGTTTTTCAAATTTTTTTTCGGAGTGATATGATGGTTTCACACAATTATGAGTTTCTTTGCTCTGTTGAACAAAAGAAGATATTTTGAAGAAAGCTCAAAACCTGTAACCATCGACTTCCATAGGAAAAACAAAAATGCAATGTTTATATCAAAATACAAAAATGTGATATGTATGCATGTGAAAAATAATGGGTGTTTGAAGTTACTGTTTGTGTTGCAGACAGATTGGGTGCAATTTAATCTGTTTTAGTCAGCCAAGGCTCATTGGAAATACGTGCATCAGCCTAAATTTTAGCAAAACATAAGATACATTGTTCTTGGTACGTTTTTTTGGACGTTTAAGATGACAAATCCACTAGAGGATGCTGTCCACATTTTTGTGAATCTGAAATTCTACTTGGGGTATGTTTTGTACATTTCAGATAAAATGCTTCTTGTACACATCCACAAGAAGGCATGGCCTTGTCGTACAGTTCACTTTGCGAACCACTCACCTAAACCTAACCAATTGTGCTTTCAAATGCAAACATAAGAGAAAAGTGCAGTGGGACCACATAGTTTTACCTTGATTTTACATTACTTACATATTTTTGGTGGAACTGTGCTTCAGCAAACTAGAACTTGAACGCTCTGCATCACAAGTACAACACCTTACAAAGTGAACAACTGAGCAGACTGACCATGTCAGAAAAGTGTGAGGCAAACATATTCCATTACAAATAGACATCACGTAATTTTGTGATATTTTTTTTGGTGTTGTTCAAAGACCTGCATGAAAAAAATCCTTTATTCATCAATATGTCCTTGTGAATATCATCTGTGGATGAAAGGAACAAAAGTTGTTGGCATCATTCAATCAAATGATCATTGGCGTTCATTTTACTTAGAAAGTATCTAAGTAAGTAAGTTTCACAAAAAAGTAAGCTGAGGCATGTATTTCCAATGAGCCTGTGTTGGTTTGAGATGTGGCGTTCTTCTATACATTCTCCATCTTAGATTAACCTCATATAAAGTTGTAAGACTTCTGAGTCCAAGTGTGTCATGATGACAATAATGATGTTTTCCAGCATAATTTGAAAATGCTGGGAAGTTCAGATATGGTGGTTGGGGATAATGAGTAATGACTGGTTGGGGTCTGTTTTACAGTAGAAGCCCACTTGGATTGGATTGATTGCTCAGATTGACAGCTCTTGCATTTATAAATTGCTATAATGGAAAAAAAACTGTGGAAAAATCAACACTCAACCACAAGAATCTTAATAGTTCTTATTTGTTTACATTCTTAGTGTTCAGGATTTGTACAAATAAATAATGAAATAAATAAAATGTAGTGTCTCGTTTAATTGTGTGGACCAGCTGTCAATCAGAGTGCCATCATGGCCCATATCTATAGCCTCGCCACTACAATAAAGCAATGACTAAGTAAAAAGAGAGAAGTATGAAGGCGAGTCAAGTGACTATAGAATAGAGTGATATTAACTTCTCTGTAATCCCCACCAAAAATGCAGCGACACATCTTGTTGAAATGGCACAGGCCGCCCCTCTCCCTTAGCTGTGCACTGATGTGACATTTGACAGAATCGTTTGGAGAATATCTCTTTCTCATCCCGCCTGCCATTCTCTCGTCTTTTTCTCTCCCTCTCTCTTCATCCATCTTTGTCGAATACACATATTCAGAGGCAGAGTCGTACAAACAGAGCATTTAGGATCAAGTAGCCATTAGTTGCTTTGAAAGGATGGAAGGGAGGCAGGCCTGGGTGGCCAGAAAACATTTTCGCTCTCTTATTGTTATTTTACTCTCAGACTTAATAGATCTTTCTGGAGAGAGCAAGATCTTTTTCTGTATGTCAAGATTGCTGCTCACTTGAATTCCTCACTGTTTTGAACGCAGCCCATATGGCTTGTTTGGTTACAGATGAGTAAATATAATATGTAATGGTTTTTGTTTCGATAAAATAACCTTGGGATGATGAACACTCCATGAGACTCCATTAATGGACTTTGTGTATGTGCTGTTGAGCTGACACATGGGTCAAAGACATTTTGGTGTCTGCGTCAAATAAAATTTACAAAAGTGATGTTATATACACAGAAAGCACATTGAATGCAAGTGAAGTGTCTGCTTTCAGATTGCATTTGCGGAAAGTATGTCAAGATATGGGTGAAATAATATTCCATTGTCAATTGACAAGACAGATATTTATGCCTATAAAAAATATTTTGACCTGCATTTATTTTATATATAAAAGAAGTGATCATACTGAATTTGATTACATTTTAATGGATTAAAAACTTCTTGCTGGTAAATGGGTAAAACCTAGTGGTTTGAAGGAGGGTGGCAAAAGTAAATGATTTGAAATGACATTTAATTACTGTTTCGGGGCTGTACTGTGATGCTAAAATATAAATATAAATTTTAATGTCATCAAATGATTTTTGATCTAAATATTCCTGACGTTATTATTATTCATTCATTCATTTTCTCTTCGGCTTAGTCTCTTTATTAATCTGGGGTCGCCACAGCGGAATGAACCGCCAACTTATCCAGCATATGTTTTATGCAGCGGATGCCCTTCCAGCTGCAACCCATCATGTGTGTGTGTGTGCATGTGTGTGTGCGTGTGCGTGCGTGTGTGTGTGTGTGTGTGTGTGAATTAGTGTGTATGGATGTTTCCCAGTACTGGGTTGCAGCTGGAAGGGCATCCGCTGCGTAAAACATATGCTGGAATAGTTGGCGGTTCATTCCACTGTGGCGACCTCTGAATTAGAGACCGAAGGAAGGAAAATGAATGAATTATTATTTATGATTTTCATCACATTATAGATTTACATTATAGCTGCATAATTTTCATTTTGTTGCATCAGTTTTATTTGTTGATAAAAAAAATAGTGAGAAAAATATTTCGTTAAGAAAAATTTAATGTATATGACGAATACAAGCGTAGTAAAATCTAAAACTGGATGGAGCCAGTAAAAATGAGATAGAGTGGGAGACATTTGACATTGTATTACATGTCAATTACTTCTTTTCAGACATACAAGATGGTATGTAGCCTACAGCAAAACAGTTAGTTATTTATCTTCTTAACAGAGTGCATATGTAGCAGATTTTGCTGGGGGGTAATAGCTCAACGGCGCTGAAAGCATCCCACTGTGTTACCCCTGTTCTCCTCCCTCCCCGTTTCCTCCACCTCCTCACCGCCACCCCCAAATTTCCCAAAGTGTATCATTGCCCAGTCTTATCAAAGACTCACAACCCCTCTCATTAATATGTAGTCCAGACTGCTGACTCCAATGCATCATTGTCTAGCTGTAGAAGGCGGGCTAATCACTCAGCTCCTATCAGCAGGCGGACAGAAGGCAAGCAATCATGTCTGTCAGCCAGCAGGGAATCATGGAAGATCAGGAGAGGTTAAACAAGGCTGACAGACGTGATAATGACGACTCGCTTATAAATTAAGATGTGGCGATGATAAAGAGGAGAGCTGGCCAGAAAAGAAAACGAGCAACCTTGCACCATCTCAAAACCCAAGAGCTCTGTTTTGCTCAGAGTTTGTTGCACCATCGTGCTTTTTTTGGTGGGGAGCTGAATGGGGCTGTACTGAATCAGGACGCGCATCTGATGATATGTCCAGCGAGTTTGCGCTATCTGACAGGAGTCTCCTCTCTGACAAGAGCCGAAATTGGAATTAGGCGGTGGAAGAGACAGAGGGGTTAAGGAAAGAAAGGGTGCTGTAATATGCTGTAATGAGTCGGGGAGCATTTTGATTGCCAGTATAGTCCAGTCAAGCCGCTATCTTCCTCTTAGATATAGAGGCAGTCAGCTGCGACTTCTTCTTCTTCTTCTTCTTCCCTACGGAGAAGATGAACTCTTATCTGATGGGAAGTTTTTCCACTATATCTGTGTAATTCCAGATAAAGCGGAAACAGAACTGACATTTTCCTTCTGTAGCGCGACAGATTAGCATTGCAGGACCTTTAGTGAAAGCTGACAGGGAATTAGGAAAAGCCGGGGAAAAGTAATCCACCCTTTATTTTCCTTTGTTGTGTGATAGTCTGTTTGATCATAGCTGTGAGTACATGAGATGCCTCTCTGTAATTGATAAGCTTCCCGAGGTGCAGCGGATTTCGCTCTGTGGATGATTACATCACTCAAAGCGCTCTGTTCTCACTCTTCCTATATGAAATCTCGCTTGTGTTTGCATCTCCGTTTGTCTTAGCGTGTTTGTTTGTTTGTGCATGTCAGAGGTTATTCCTATTTCCTGTACTTTAAACTCTGCTTCAGCCGGGGTCAGAGGTTAAAGGGACAGCGCAGTGTTTGACGCCCCTCTCATCCTCCATTTGACAGTAAGCACTCTCAGCTCGCTCTTCCGCACCACCACACCTCTCACACACTACAACTGACACACACAAACAAACACACATTGCTGAAGGGGTCTTCTCCAACTGAAATCAAAATCATTTGGTGGTTTTCAGTCGTCGCCCTGAATGGTGGAGATTTGTTTCACTTCAATGTTTTCTGCTGTCTCTGTGTGCTCAAGTCTGCCTAGAAAATTTGTATTTAGGAGTTGGCAAGTTGTAATTACGATGTCAGTTGAGTTTGGTCAAAGCAAGATGGTGATGTGCCATGAGAAACAAACAAACAAACAAACAAACAAACAAACAAACAAACAAACAAA
>CAIGQV010000001.1:8267331-8298325 GCA_903798115.1 Danio jaintianensis
AAACAAACAAACAAACAAACAAACAAACAAACAAACAAACAAACAAACAAACAAACAAGCAAAAATTACATAATGGTGTTAACCTATATTTTCTTTTTTTTAAAGTTATTTTGGTTATGTTACTGCAAAAAGCATTAATCTGGACAAAAATGTGCATTTGCATTGGGATTTTATCAGTAAAACCTTCTTCTATTCTTTGTAAATAAAATGTTGGCAAGAATTGAAATTTCATTCTGTTTTCAACTTTTCAAATTATTTTTGCCATTTTGGCTTCATTCTGTGACATTCAGCCTATGAAGCAAAAAACTACTTTTTTCTTGTTTTCTGCTGCTGAGCACCAAAGGCCATGTAATCTACTCATTGCCTTTAAAGAAGAATTAAACATCTTAAAAAGCAATTTAGTACATGGAAGATATACTATTTAAAAGGTAGAAGTACATTGTAAAAAGCGATTAGCTGAAAAAGTGAGTAAATCCCTTGCCTTCAAATTATTAAGTGAATAAATTGTGCGTAATTATAAAAATTAAGTTACGTGAAGTTAACAGTTCACAGTTAAAACAGAAATACTTAGTTTTTTTATAGTACCAACTTGTCATTTTTAAGGCAATGGGTTTACTCACTTTTTTAATTAGTCACTTTTTAAAGTGTATGTATAAACAAATGGCCATTTCAAGGGTTAAATGCTTGGTTACAATGTTTTTTAAATTAGTGTTACTCTGAATAACTTCTACAAAACAAATTAAAGATTGTGCATCAGTGTGTTATTGATATATATTTTTGGTTTTATTCATTTTTAAAGTGCTGAATTTTTAATTATTCAGTGTGTCAGAATGCTGTGGTGTGATGTAAATTAACATTATTTCAAATCAATACAGATGCAGAATCTACTGAATCTAATCTGTTTTGCGTTTTGTTTCAATCAGAAACAAATCATTCTTGTTGATGAATCCCAACAGTGTTAACATAAATGCATAAGTAACATGTTTGATGTTTATTTATCATAAGCTTCATATTGGATTTGACCTTAGACTTTTGCACACCGCAACAATATGCTGTGGAGTTTTCCACTCTGTCAATATTAGTCAACTTCTGCTTTTCAGCCTTAAAAAGCAGGCTTTGTATTTATATTTCAGGAGACAACATGCACAAGAATCTTTGTGCTGCACTTCTTGTATTTATCAAGCAGTATCAAGACATTTGTGATCCAACAAGAACAGTTTGTTCAATGCTTCATAGGCCATTAATTAATTCAGACTAGTCTACTAGCCTGATTGTACTTCCCAACAAGTTCCAAGCTTCTCATTTGTAATGACTTTATGGTGGCTTTCACGTGTTTGACTTGTAAATAAGATCTTTCCGACAAGACTTGAACACATCATCTTTTTCACATTGCTTTGTTTATTTTTTCAGCAAAATGTTACACTTCTGTTTGAGCAGATTGCAAGAATAGAAGCATCTCTGGAATGCAATTTTTTCAACAGAGATAGAAAAGGAAAGGCATCTCGGGAAAATGAAAATTGTTCAAACTCAACGTCCTCTTTTTGGTTATGGGATTAATGATTTTTTGATTCTATTATGTCAGCTGTTAGTGAGAGAGAAAGAGGGATAGATGAAGAGAGACAGCTTATGCAGGCAGAGATACTGTATGTCGTTATCGTTCATTTTTAAATTCCTGGTTAAGGCAGCAAATGTGGTCAAGATGCACTGTAATAGCAATGTTATGCAGGACAAAAACTGCATAATGTTATAAACATCTAGATGAAGCAGGAAATTACAAACGGAAAGAGCCCAGAAGCCTCCCACAATAAATGCTTTGTGTTCTTTAAAAAGGACACAGCAAGAGTCCTCAGTAAAGGAAATCGTATGTACACTTATGTAAATTCATTGTACATCCACTCCTCCGTTGATCCTATTCTTCCAAGTGTATAAATTTGATAATAAAATTAACAGTTTTTTTCACATGAGATGGAACATACTAAGAAATGTGAAATGCTTCTGGCTTGTAATGTGGGACAAGAGCCTCCCATCTATTCACAATCACTGTACTGAAGGGTAAGGACAGTGCAAGGTTTTGCCAACTTCCATTCAACAAATTCCATGAATTCCTCATCTTCTTTATCTGAAATGTCAAAGATTTTTAAAAAAATGATTATTTACATTTATTTGAGCAGGAATGCACATGTCCTTAACCTTAAAACTTTGCGCGTGCCCTGAAATTGTATAGACTAATTTGATTTTGCTTTTTTATTTGGTATGTCTGTTCATTATGAATTTATATAATAGCCGTCAATGCAATACCAAAACACTGGCTTTTACATTAAGCTTGCCAAAGAGCATATTATAGTAGTATCATTTGAAAAGGCATGCTTCAAATCTAATTAATTTGTGTCAATGTGGTTTATTTTAAAGAATATTTGTCTTAATTTAAATACTTAGGAAAAATGTACCATGAGGTAAATTCATTAATTGAACCCATATTAAGTCAATGGAGTAATAGTACTCTCTTAGTCGTTGCAACGTTTTTTATTCAGGCAGTGAAGTTAATTAGCAGTTTCAGAAACTCCAAATGTCTTTTCTGGTTCATTGAGCCAATCAGCCCAGGCCTTGCTTAATGAAAGAGTTATCTTTGAATTGGATTGTCAACTAAGCATCTTTATTGCATGATTTTAGCACAATAGAGGGTATTAATTGATTTTATTTGAGTTCATAGCTTAAGTTTTAACTTAGAACTGTATATTGGTATATACTGTAAAACGGCACATTTCAGATCTTTCAGCAATGTCAAGTTAATTTTTCCTGCCAAGCAAATCTGCCCCTTCATTTGGGTAATAACTATTCAGGGGGCTTATAAACAACAAACTTCAGTTTTCTGTAAAATATGGATATCACTTTCCACAGCGGAATGAACCGCCAACTTATCCAGCATGTTTTACACAGCAGATGCCCTTCCAGCTGCAACCCAGTACTGGGAAACATCTATACACACTCATTCACACACACACACACACGCACACACACACACACACACACACACTATGGCCAATTTAGTTTATTCAATTCGCCTGTACCGCATGTCTTTGGACTGTGGGGGAAACCAGAGCACCCGTCCCGGAGGAAATCCACGCGGGGAGAACATGCAAACTCCATACAGAAATGCCAACTGGCCCAGCCGGGACTCCAACCAGCGACCTTCTTGCTGTGAGATGACAGTGCAAACCACTGAGCCACCGTGTCACCATATATATTTGATATGTGGATTGATATCAAAATGGTTTTCATTTATTTTTTTCCAAGACAAAGAGCTCTCAGGTTAGCTAATTACCTTATAAGTCCATTGAAATCACCACCCATTCAAACATCTCTTTGACACTGATTTAACAAGCGAACGTGATGAGACCAGTTTTCCTGTTTGTTCATGTGACATTTGATGAAAGCTTATTGAAACCATGTGAATGAATGACAACATTGATGAAACATTGGAAACCAGCTTTGGCTAATGTAAAGATGTGTGATAGGTCAGGATTTTATAGCTACTGTTACATTTACATCTAAATTGAAATGAAAGGCTTACATTTTAGAGCCAACACTTTTGATTAAGTAACAGGTGACTGTTTAGTGAATTCTTATGGCAGCTTTTCATAATTTATTAGTAGTTTCTCCCCATTTGCTGACAACAAAGCAGAGAAGATAGATGTGTGATTTTGATTAAATGGATAGTGAATCAAAAAATGAAAATTTGCTGTTGATTTACTGACACCAGGGCCTATATAGATGACTATTTACTTAGTAGAACATTATGAATAATCAAGGACCACGGTTTCAGTTGAAAATCTCCTTGTATATTCTACTAAAGAAAAAAGTCACCTACATGTTGAATGGCCTGAGGGTGAGCAAATCAACAGATTCTTTTTTATTTTGTGCAAACTTTCCCATTAGAATGCTAAGGTGAAGTTTGCAGGCATACTGAAGAGTGTAAAAATTATTTATAATAATTCTTTCTGGGTTTTCCCCTTTAATGGACAGGACAGTGGAGATTGCAGACAGGAAAGTAAGGGAAACAGAGAGAGGGAAAGGACCTTGAGCTGGGAATCAAACTCGGATCGGCGTTAGCGCCTCAGTGCTATGTGTCTAAATGTGTTTAAATGTAGCATATTTTGTTCTTATATATAAGACGTTTTTTCATAAAATCATAATTCCTAAAAAAACTAAATTGTTTTGCAAACAGGTAAATGATCTTAAGCTGTTTTTAAAAGTAGTTCCTTGAAAGGGGTATTTTGTCATCAAGAGCTGTCTAAATGTAACATTGACAGATTTGCTTGTTATTGTTTATTTTCTCTTTATAGTGAGCAAATCTGTTGTTTATAGTCAGCACACTTTTCTTTAAAAATTCTTTACTGGCATCAGTGGTTCCGTGAACATTTTCATTCAACAAAAGGGATCTTTATAGCGAGAAAAGTTTCGGAAAATGTTTTAGATTATTAAAATGTTCTTAACAAATTAAATATTAAAAATGTTTCTTTGAAGAACCTTTCAATAAATGGTCCTTTGGGAAACCAAAAAGAGAATTTCTATGCTGTAATATCAAGTTAACTATTAAGTTCACTATCCCTTCACATAGGGCGACGCGGTGGCGCAGTGGGTAGCACAATCGCCTCACAGCAAGAAGGTCGCTGGTTCGAGCCTCGGCTGGGTCAGTTGGCATTTCTGTGTGGAGTTTGCATGTTCTCCCCGTGTTCGCGTGGGTTTCCTCTGGGTGCTCCGGTTTCCCCCACAAGCCCAAAGACATGCGGTATAGGTGAATTGGGTAAGCTAAAATTGTCCGTAGTGTATGTGTCTGAATGAGAGTGTATGAATGTTTCCCAGTGATGGGTAAAACACCGCTGCGTAAAACATATGCTGGATAAGTTGGCGGTTCATCCCGCTGTGGCGACCCCAGATTAATAAAGGGACTAAGCCGAAAAGAAAATGAATGAATGAATGATCCCTTCACATAGACCAGTTCATCTAATAATATTCTTGCATCTACTCTGCATCTGTTTAATTAAATATCAATACACCCTTTACCTGTGAGTAGCTGTTTCCAGAATCATATCTGACGCTAAAAACAGTAAAAAGATACCAAACTTGTTTACACCACACAACTTGTGCTGGTATTTTGATTTGACTTCATCACACAATGTTCCTAACAAACGGCCACTCTCAACGAATGACATTTTCCAATACTTTCCAGAGCACAGCATTAGACAGTCAATCTGATACGTCCTTAAAGGATGAAAGCAGTGAGAGTACAGATGAATCGGCTTAATTAAGTCTCATGCTATCTCTGAGCACAGTACAGTTAACCCTTGTGGCGATATTGATGAGCAAGGTCTATTATTGACTATTGATTGGATGTTATTCCAATCAGGGGGTAATTACGACCCTAAATCCTGCATGGGGGGGATCAATGATCTGGGTTTCAATGCATCAAACATCACAGTCTCCACTGGTTTAAGTCCCAGCAATAGGGGTGACAGATGTCCTATCCGCTCTAAGTAATCAAATTGATTGTTTCGCTTACATACAGAGAGACAACAAGAGACAAAGGTGAATGTATCCAGACTCAGTGAGCAGACAGAATAAGCTGTCAGACTTAATCCTATAAACCTGGTCTCCAGACACAGTGTATCAGAGCCCGCACCTGGGGAACCGGGTAATAGACAACCAGTCAATAAGTACGCTTGAGGTTAATCACACTTTGGATGCATGAGTAGCTCTTAAAATCCTTAAAAAGCAGAGATATACTTCGATTACATTGATATTTACATCTGGTGAAACACTAGAAGAGTAGGAAAAAAATAAATATATCTGGAACACCTTAACGTAATCTGCTTTATTTGATGTTCTCATGTACTTGTCATGTGATTTGTGCAGAAAGAGGTAGATGTTGAACAGCTGCTAGAAAAAAAAAATGTAAATGCTAAAAGGCAAAGATAAAGATAGAGAACTGAAACCGGTGTAATGGATTGAATATGGCACATACAGTATGTTCATGTGAGAGAGGGAGGGTGAAAGAGGGAACGAGGAGGGGTGCAGATTTGAAAGAGGTCTGACAGAGGCGCCCCATCAGCAGCCCCAGGTGTCAGTTGGTGAAAAGGCGAAGATTCAAATTAGAAAAATTAATAACAGTGTGCTAGATGGGGAAGGAAAAAAAACACATATTTTGGAATACAGCTGTGACAAGACCAGAGGAATTAGTCCAATTTAAAGTGGTAATTGCTCTGCTAATTCCTCTGCTAATTTCTTCTTCAATTTAACTAAGGATGATAGCATAAAAGCTGGAGAGTCAAGTTTAACCCTTTCAGAGAGACCTCTATTTTTCTCTCACACACACACACACACACACACACACACACACACACACACACACACACACACACACACACACACACACACACACACACACACACAGACACACACAAATTCCTGGTCCATGTAAATCCTTAAAATCTATTTTCTGATCCTTAATCCTCATTATTATTCTTCCTTGTCTTCCTTTTAACCCACATTTTGTTTATTAAATTTGGAGCAAATTTAATATTATAAAAAAAAAAAGTAAATAATGTGCTAATAAAACCCAGAAGACGAAGAGAACAAGCATACAAAGCAAAAACAGTTTCCGGAGTGAGGGACAATCTTTTGTCATCCTTCAACTCTCAGTATCTCTTTTCTGAATATCTCAATTTTCTGTTCTGAATTGAATAACCTAATAATTTGTTGCTTGAACTATGTAATCTTGAATTTGTGTTTAATGTGTAAAAGAGTGTAAAGTTTAAATGAATTTTCTCCATGACCTTTTGACATTGTAGTGTATTTTTCTTTTTGGTGGTAATTGATTTTTTGTGTGTGTGTTATTATTGCTGTAACTTCATGTTTGAAACGTCTTCTTTTGCATTTATTCAGAACTCTAAATCTAGATGTACTTTGTGGTTAGTTTGACCTTATTGGGAAGTTTGCATCCCATGATGACTGATGGCTTTCTGATCGGCCTTAGAAAACCAAATGAATTGCTCTTAAAGGCTGATATGTATTGAATTTGTTTCTCATCAAGCGCTTGTGTTGCCAGCATTTGACAAGGAAACAATCGCTATTACTACAATGGGCTGCAGTGGCTTTTCTTTGTGAAAACTTCAAATTTGATTAGATGAAGCGCTGTCAGTTTGATTTCACATTCATCTTCATTTTTTTTTTCAAATGCTTAGTCTTTAAAATTAAATCTCTGAATGATTATTTCATGATAAAAGCCATTAGATAATCCCAAAGACAGAATAAAACACATACAGTATAGCACTTTCTTCTATATGTCAATCCCGTTTAATCTGTTGCTGTCAGAGATTGAGATAAGTGTTTGCGAGACCAGAGGAAATGACTCTTGACATGGTTCTGTGTGAGTTCAGCCAGTCTCTTTAATTCCCATCTGTCATGGTTAGTTTCACAGTTGTCATCTGTTTTGCTGCTGCCCGGCGGTCTCGCTGTAACCTTTAACCTGAATGCATTCTAGCTAAATCACATTAGCAGCCCCAGTGTTCTTTAGCTTCCCTTTGAACCAGCTGAGTAAGACATCTGTCCTGTTGTGTTGGAGCTCGACGGCCTCGCTTGTTTCCTCATGCTCCCTGTCTTATCAGATTTTATGCTTATTAGGTGTCAGCGTGAGGGCCCTGGAGCTAACGGCCAAAGTTCAGCTCCATCTGAAAAAGCGAACTAAGATTTGGGTTGTCGCATTTCAAATGAGAGCGATTTGTTCATCCCCATCAGCGTGACATGGCCTTTCTCTTCGACTTTATCAGTTACAAATGTCAGCGAGGAAACAACGGTCCTGATTCCTGCATGGCTAATTGTCGGGCCTTAATTAGCCTTGCAGAACAAGGTGTGCAGCTCGTTGAAGAGCTTCCATTCAGGGAGCTTTCAGAGCCCGTGATGCAGCGAGTGCCTAACAGCAGATGCAAATCTAAAGAACATGCTATTCCTATTCAGGTGCGTCTCTCAGAGGAGTGAGGGGGGTCGTGGGTAATGGGATAGTGAAATGGGGGGATGGACAAGAGTGTGCGTAAGTGTTATTGGGGGGAAAAAATAATAATAATATGTCCTCAAACACAAATTTTTGTCACATTGTGTTGCTGTCTTAAATCAAGGTTGTTGAGGACCTATTCAAAGCCTTTGTGCTCGTAGTTCCATTAATGGTATGGGCTATTTTTATGGACGTGTGTGCACCATTTACTGCATAGGATCAAGTGCTCACCTCTGTCACTGGGGTGATTTCAGGGCCTAAAACATTTAGTCAATTGCCAGTGACTTGAGAAAACCAGTCAAAACTAATCTATGTACATTATTTTATTAATTCATTACATTTAATTGCTATTATTATTATTATTATTATATATATTTTTTGTAGTAGTAGTAGTAGTAGTAATTAAAATATTATTATTATTATTATTATTATTATTGAGCATTTTACAGTTCAGTTAATATTAAAGTGATATTTCTTTAATGATTAGTTTTATTGTTTGTAATTGATTAAATACTACTAATGATACCACTGCTACTACTACTACTAATAATAGCTATTAATATACTAATAATTATTAACTAATAACTATATAATATGTTGTTATAGTTATTATTACTACTATTATTATTGCATGTTCATGTGTAATTAACTGCAATTACATATTTAGAGATTTGTTTGGTTTGGTTTGGTTTGTTTTGTTTTTTGACACTTTGAAATGCTTTGTTTTATTGATTGTGTATTTATAAACCATTCTCATGATAAAGTTGGGTTGATTTTGGAAGCATGTTGCCTTTTCAAATGCATGTTAATTGACTCAAAGTCACAGCACTTGCAGAGATGAGGTTCTCATAGAGCAGCATTTACTGTGAACTGAGCTGCTGAAAACATTATCATGAGCTGCTTATGTAAAGCTTACAGTACTTTACTACAGATTACATATTTATATGTAATATAATATATATTTACAATACTATATATAGGCGGCGGGTATATATATCAGTGGGTATCGCTGTCGCCTCACAGCAAGAAGGTCGCTGGTTTGAGCCTCGGCTGGGTCAGTTGGCATTTCTGTGTGGAGTTTGCATGTTCTCCCCATCTTCGCGTGGGTTTCCTCCGGGTGCTCCGGTTTCCCCCACAGTCCAAAAGACATGCGGTACAGGTGAATTGAATAAACTAAATTGTCCGTAGTATATGTGTGTGTAAATGAGAGTGTATGGGTGTTTCCCAGTGATGGGTTGCGGCGGAAAGGGCGTTCGCTGCGTAAAACATATGCTGGATAAGTTGGCGGTTCATCCCTAATTAATAAAGGGACTAAGCCGAGAAGAAAAGGTATGAATGAATGAATGAATGAATACTATATATATTTAAAATGCAACCTTTGCCAGTTGTTAATCATGCTAAACCATAACTTGTTCTAGCAAATAATGTTTATTAATTAATTTAAAAAAAGTTACTAGCCTACTTGTGAATAACAGTGTTTAATAAACTAGATTTTTTTCAATGCATAGCTGATTTACAAGTGCCAGCTTCAATGCAGTAGAAATATGCACAGCAATTAATGTGATCACTATCGGAAATTGGCTCTTTTATTAGATTAATTCTGTTTTATATCAGACCTCCTACCTTAATTCTCATGTCTTTTGCTCTCTAAAAGTCCTTTACAAATATCCTCTCCTTTGAGACTGCATTTCATTCTCTTTACATTTGTAAATATATACTAATAGACTGCAAAAATGTAGTTACCTTTTCATGCTTCACCGCAGAGCTGTTGTCATCCCGAAAAATAACATAGGCGGTAGTCGACACACACAATTGTGCGCAAATGCACGCTCTCTGCTCTTCTGCATAGCTGGATGGCAGCTCTATTTAGTGTGGCCTGTGGTGCATGGCAATTTTGTACTGTGTTACAGTCAATACTGATGTCTCCATCTGAAATAAACATTGTCATTATCGGTATTCACAATGGATTAAATTACCTCAAGCTTCTCTATGGCAGAGCTCAGCGCAGCATCTTATTGTGTATGTAACAATGGCTGAGAGATGTGCGCGCCCAGCGTTTATCACTCCACTGCTGACCTGTAGAATAACTCGGGGTCTCCATTCGAACGTATGGCAGAGTTCGTGCTGTTACGCGATTGTGTGCTTGCCGTTCGCAAGTTTGCTCCTTGGGCCTTGAGAAGACAAAGAGCTGCTCAAGCAGTATCTTCAAGATCGATAATATGCAGGGCCATACATTGGCATCTGCGAGCTGACGCGGACCTCACCTGTCCAAGCGCATGTCTAACTTTTTCAGCAGATCATGAGAACATAATTCCTCACTTTGGACTCTGGAGGGACCTGTGGTAGCGGGTTGAAGCTGTGGCATTCTCAGCCCAGCCGAGACTATATTTGCAGGCACAATGGTGCAGTGGTGCATATTCCACTCAAGGCCGGGGCACCGAACTCATTATGGGGTCACAGCGCTGTATAATGGAAGTTTAGTCAAGGCCACATGACTGAGAGAGTGTGTGGGTTGAAACCGTCAACCTGAGGACACACATAGACGCAGCCTTCCACAGCCCTTCGCTCGCTCTTCATGAGGCTGAACCCAAGGACAGACGCCATTCAAACATTGCTCTCAGAATTCACATTCAAACCGCCGCAGCTCTCAATTAGTGTTTAGCTCATGAGAGCCACCTTGAGCTAGCATGAGAGGAGAGGTGGGTTTCAATATGGCCCGGCTGCACAATAAACGGGTGAAAGTGGGGGGTTATGGTGTTCAGGCACAGCAGAGGTGGCCTCGCATCACGTTCTCCCTCATTGTCTTTTTTTTTTTTGCTTTATTTTCTTTCTCATTCTTCCCATCTTGGTTGACTCTTTAGTTTAGTAATCGTCATCAACAAGCACTGAGAAAGCTGTCAAAGCGAATCAGTGTTTCTTATTTGATTTCATTTTCACGTAAGTTAGGGCTCATCAAAGCATTTTCTAAAACTAATTAAATTCAAGGAAATTCATTTTTAAAGTCAGTGTAGTTCGGTCGTACCTTCCAACGATTTTTCTGCTTGACCTGGAGCGATTATAGTTTTTCATCTGTACTGTAGAACAGACCCTCCTATTAAAAATATATATTTTACCATGTATTATTTTTATTTATGCAGTCATGCATATGTGAGTATAAACTGTCTTTACCTGCAGTACGAAATCATCCACAAGCTACACATAAAGAGCTTCTTTATCGCTGACAAGTGATAGAAGACATTTGCAAGTTTTGTTTCCAGTGGATTTCAGGAGATATCCACCTCATAAAGCATTTTTTTGTTTGCTTTTTGTTTCAGAGTAAAATCATGTTGCTGTTGTTAGTGTGAGAAACTCCTCCAAACAATTCAGTGCACGAGTGTTCACTGAATCGCAAGCAATTTCAAACTTTTCGTAGTCCTGACCATTAGAGTTAGATCAAAATCACTCTTCTGATTCAGTATATGGTAATCTCTGTTGGCATAAGGATTTGTTCAAACTGGTCTAGACGTGTTCATGAGCTCAAGTAGCTTTTCATGAACACTTAAAGTGAAGTGATTATTGTAATGTTTAAATTGAAAATAATAAATATATATATTCTATAGCTAACAAGTAAAGAGTATATTTGGAGGATTGAGAAGCTCGTGTTAAGTGAACTGCAGGCAGAAATGAATAGCTTGTGGTCGCATATGTGTACATGTAACATACCATAGACTAAACATGATTCAGTGTGTCAAGGCCCCAGTTGAGTGTCTTTGGACTTTTTGTCTGTCAGCCATTATGTAGTCTATTTGTAGATTTCTTCTTGATTACACCCATTCTTCTCAGGTGTGTCTTGTTATCTTATTAGCCCTTATGTTATACCAGTGCATATCTACGTTTTTCTGCATATGTTTTCTACATTTTAAATTATGGGTGATAAATAATCAAATGTATAAAACATATATTAAATTAATTAATATATACATATATAAACATATATTAAAACATATATTCTATAATTACATAAAATATATAAAACATATATTAAATAAATGTATATATAAAATAAAAAAAATATTAAAAAAAATATAAAAGATATATATATAAGGGTGGCGGGCTGCACGGTGGCGCAGTGGGTAGCACGTTCGCCTCACAGCAAGAAGGTCGCTGGTTTGAGCCTCGGCTGGGTCAGTTGGCGTTTCTGTGTGGAGTTTGCATGTTCTCCCCGTATTCGCGTGGGTTTCCTCCGGGTGCTCCGGTTTCCCCCACAAGTCCAAAGACATGCGGTATAGGTGAATTGGGTAAGCTAAAAAATTGTCCGTAGTGTATGTGTATGAATGAGTGTGTATGAATGTTTCCCAGTGATGGGTTGCAGCTGGAAGGGCATCCGCTGCGTAAAACATATGCTGGATAAGTTGGCGGTTCATCCCGCTGTGGCGACCCCAGATTAATAAAGGGACTAAGCCGAAAAGAAAATGAATGAATGAATGAAATTGTCCATAGTGTATGTGTGTGAAATGAGTGTGTATGGATGTTTTCCAGTGATGGGTTGCAGCTGGAAGGGCATCCGCTGCGTAAAACATATGCTGGATAAGTTGGCGGTTCATTGCGCTGTGGTGACCCCAGATTAATAAAGGGACTAAGCTGAAAAGAAAATGAATGAATATAAGGGTGGCACGGTGGCTCAGTGGTTAGCACTGTTGCCTCACAGCAAGAAGGTCGCTGGTTCGAGTCCCGGCTGGGCCAGTTGGCATTTCTGTGTGGAGTTTGCATGTTCTCCCCATGTTGGCATGGGTTTTGTCCGGGTACTCCGGTTTCCCTCACAGTCCAAAGACATGCGCTATAGGTGAATTGGGTAACCACAATTGTCCTTTGTGTATGAGTGTGTGTGAATGTGAGAGTGTATGGATGTTTCCCAGTACTGGGTTGTGACTGGAAGGGCATCCGCTGCGTAAAACATATGCCGGAATAGTTGACGGTTCATTCCGCTGTGGTGACCCCGGATAAATAAGCAGAAGGAAAATGAATGAATGAATGAAAAATAAATATTAAACCTCATTAACATTGTTAAAGTACATGGCGAGTGGCTGATGTCGTTTTGCAGTCACAGTCACAGTTCAAATGTTCCTTTTCAAACTATATGCTAGTTATTTTATTTTCAAGATCTGAGGTAAATTATCTGCTGGTGCTTTCAGTAAGGCAATAAATGTATTGTAAAACAGTGTTCAAATGGATACTTCACTTTAAAATTAAAATATTTACTCACCCTGAAGTGGTTCCAAACCTTCATAATTTTCTTTATTCTGTCAAACACTAAATTTTGAAGAAAGTTGAAAACCTGTAACCATTGATTTCCATAGTAGGAAAAACAAATACTATGGAAGTCAAAGGTTACAGGTTTCAAGATTTCTTCAGAATACCTTCTTTTGTGTTCAGCAGAAGAAAATAACTCCTAAAGGTTTGGAACAAGTAAAGGATGAGTAAACAATGACAAAGTGTTCAGATTTCAGTGAACTATACATTTAACAGAGAGTAAAGCACATTATTAGCACCTGAGGTGATCATTGTCATAATACTTTATGCTGTTGTTCAGCCAGGACATCACAGAAATTGAAACTGTTTCTATAAGAGAAACTTCACGCATTACCACTGCGGATGGTTAGAACTCCTTTTAACATGAAAAAGATACTACTACTACTACTACTAATAATAATAATAATTCTAATAAGTTGCCTTTTAATATTTAATAAATTAACTTTGAGGAGTAAAGTCAACTCACTGTACTTAGTTTTGTAAAACATTTTAGAGTTGGATATACCCCAGTGTTTCAGTCTTGGGTTGTGAGTCTTTGTAAACTGTTGTTGTCTTTCTATTGATCAGCTTCTTTGTTTGTTTACCCTGGATTCTTTGTATGCTTCTTCTTTATATTCTTCTTTATTCAACTTCATTGCATTTGGATCATCTTGTCCCTTAATTTCCTCCCTCCATCGTAACATTATGCCTTGATATATCAAAAGTAGTGTTTTGTACTACTTTGATCAGGCTTAAAATGAAGTTGAAATATCTTGAATGTTACAAGTAAGAATTTTATGTTATAAACAAAAGAGAGGGGCGGCGCAGTGGGTAGTGCTGCCGCCTCACAGCAAGAAGGTCGCTGGTTCGAGCCTCGGCTGCGTCAGTTGGCATTTCTTTGTGAAGTTAGCATGTTCTCCCCATGTTCGTGTGGGTTTCCTCTGGGTGCTCCGGTTTCCCCCACAAGTCCAAAGACATGCGCTATAGGTGAATTGGGTAAGCTAAATTGTCCGTAATGTATGTGTGTGAATGGGAGTGTATGGGTGTTTCCCAGTGATGGGTTGCAGCTGGAAGGGCAGCCGCATGAAACAAAAGAGAGGCGCTCAAATGTGTACAAATGCCATATCCTCTTCTCCAGATCCCTTCACATAAAAAAACAGTCTACAGGCTTTTATAGACCTAGGAAGTTTTTTATTTTTTATTTATTTTTTATTTTGGTTACTGGTTGTACACATACTGGTAAATAAGAATTAATGCATGAAAAAGTGTAATACACCTGGAAGATCACAAAAACAAAACATGGACAGCTCTGAGAAGAGGCAGGGCTAAATATGTTAAAAAGGCTCAGAAAACTAAATATACTGTATACAAGGTTGAAAATGTAAAGGGTTGTTCATTCCTCTGTGGCAACCCATGTAAAGCAGGAAATAAGCCGAAGGAAAGTGAGTGAGTTAGTTGGAATGTACAGTCAAAAAATGTACAGTTGGAAAAATCCAAACCACAAATTGTGTTATCTAGGTCTGCTTGTACAATTTTAGTCATACTTAAGAATTTACATGCATGTAAATGTACTACCTTGGGCAGTCAACATCATTTTTTTTGTCGTGAACCAGTAGCTTTGCTAATAACAGTGAAGATAGAAGCATTGAAAATCTCCTTAAAGAGTAATGCAACTGTAAAAGTGTGGCTTCTTCCATATTTATACGTGGTCCCTAACTCCGCAGCTCCTGCACCCTCCCTTTTTAAACTCTAAATTAAAGGTATAGGGAAAAGCCAAGCCTTTCATCTTTCATCTTGCTTGCTTGTGTGTGTGTGTGTACCTGTGAGCATGTTTGTGTGATTGTGTAATAGAGTGTGCATGCATTCATTTGTGTGTGTGTGTGTGTGTGTATGGTATGTGTGTGTTTGTGTCAGGGAACCAATAAACGACGACTAATAAGCAGGCCTCTTGCTCCCTCCACCTCAAGCACCAGGACCTTAGACAGCTCTTCCCTCGCTCTCTCTCCATCTCTCTCTCTCTCTTTCTCCGTCACTCTCTCTAACACCTGGCAAATATTATTCATGGCTACAAGGGCAGCATTTTTGAAAGGACCAGTTCAAAGGCTTTGCCGCTGAGAGCAAAGTGAAGGTGTTTTTGAAAGACTGGAGTGCACTTTTACGCGTGCTGCAGTGCACAGGGCCATTTCCGCAGATGAAATGGTGGGGGGGAGGGTGAGCTTGCGTCCGCATCCCTGCGTTTGAGTGTCAGCGTATGGACTGTGGCCATGTAATAACAATATGGAGCTGAGGAGACAAAAGCACGTTATAATTTGTTTTCAGGAGCCTGTGCATTTAACTCTTAACGGCGCAGACACACTGCAGGCAGCTGATCTCAGCGAGAAAAAAAAAGAAAAAGCTTATTGTTCCCCTTGCCATTCGGGATTGTGACCAGGCCGGGGTTGGGAGTGAAACCAATCCTGAGCAGGGTTAACGAGCCAACAGCCCACTGATCATCAGGCCAGCTAATGAGTTCTCTCACGCAGCCCTATCACATGACCTCTGGGGTCACATGACCCATCAAGCCCTGTCTGAATATTTCATTTAGCTGCAGATTAACACCAATCAATTAGTCATCAGAGCACGGGCCAGAATCAGTCGCCTGGAATACCACGCTCATAAAGAAGTTCAGGGGTGAAACCTGCGATCTGCCCTACAGCGTGACTGTCACTGCACTCTGTGGGATATTAGCCATCAGGATGGACAGGGTAGGGTTGCACCAGCTGGCCATTAGGTCTTAAGCTATGTTTACACAAAATGAAAAAAAAAGTTTTCCCTTGTGTTTTGAAAAAGTTTCATGACACAACAATGTTTTCAAAATGATCCATATTTACCTGTGAAAACGGCCAAAAATGCCAGAATTTGGTACTAGTAAACAGTAGTAAATTGTACATGTAGGGCAGCAACAATGTGCCCCAGCTTGGTGCACGTGTCTATGTATAATTTGCCATTTTTGTAAGATGCGTCTTCACTTTTGGTTGTAATGTGAAGTAAATCCAACACTTTGCTGATAAAACATTACAAACCATATAAACATCAACACTACCTCGTACTCCGGCATTGTTGTTTATGTTTGTTTGCTCTTGCCTTTAATCAGCATTACCCTAAAAACGTACCATGGACGCACATGACGTTTTCAAAGAAACTCATTTTTTGGTGTTTACGCAAATGGCAGCGTCTTCAAAAAATTTCACTTTTAAAACCTGTTTTCAAATGATAGCAGTTTCAGTCACGAAAACTATGCTGTTGTGTAAACAAACTGGCAAAACTTATAAAAAGTTTCTCATTTTTGGCTGAAAAGCTTGTCTTGTAAATGGCCCCTTAGAGATGAATTTGCACTTGGGGCTAAGTAGCAACTAGTTAGTAGCGCATTTAATTGGAGTGTACATTTATAAGTCAGGACAAGTAGCATTCATATTTAAAACTGGGTTTTACTTTATTTTGATTTTACATCTGCTATGCGTCCAGATGTGTCTCTTACAACCACTTGTGTTCAGATTTCATTAAGACCCTTTCTTCATATTTCATCATACTCTACAAAACTTTCACAGGAGCACTGAGTGAGTGGGAAAGCTACAGTATGGGGATTTGAACTACGATTTCAGTTGTAATCTGTGTGTTTGGGTACAACGCAGTGAGGTATGAATACCTTGTTTTGGTGCTTTATCTCAAACTCACCCCACAGCAATTCTCTCTTTCTTGCTGTTCAAATGCATTCAACATGAGTGTTTACACTTTTTATAACCAATCAGATTTAAATGCATTTGAATCTTTTTCTGAATGTGGCTGAAATTCCATTTACAGCCATATTTAGCAATGTCCACTTGTGACTTTAAGTAAGTTTGCAAGTACATCAGAGAGTATTAGTAGTAGGGCTGCACTATATGTTGTTTCAGCATCTATATCATAATGTCATATCCACAATAGTCAGATCGCAAGATCTGCAATGTTGAGTTGGGATTATAGTTGACCAGACACTATAGTACAGAATCCAGGATGTGTGAAATCTTTTCTCAAAATTTCTCAGCAATATTTGTGAAAGTGTTTGTGCAATTTTTTGTATTGTTTTGCAGTGAAAATAAAATATACACAAATTTATATATCTTTGTTCTTCATTAAATTTTTGACCTTTGGTCTCTGTAATTTATATAAAAGAAATACAAGATAAGCAAAGAGAGGAACATAAGTGGTTACATCTTAACCCTATAAAGTCATTTAAGACTATATATGATCATAAATATACACAATTTTGTGATCGCAATAACATTACAAGAGTCATGCTGAAGTATATTTATCAAATATGATATATTTATTTGTTCAATCAATCAGCACTGTAGGCCTACTGAATTGCACTGCATAGAGCAATAAAGTATATATTTATATTCATTCTAGAAATTTGCACTAGTCTTATACTATTATAGAAATACAATTCCTTTGCATTCATTCACTCGTTCAATTTCTATGAAGTATCAAGTAGCCTAAAATTATAATGAATCAGAGCATATACAGTGCATCCGGAAAGTATTCATAGCACAAATGTTTTTATGTTACAGCCTTATTCCTGTAATGTATTCCTGTAAACACAGGTTTATTATGTGGAGAATGGTCAGGCAAGCAACAGTCAACACAGGAGCAAACAGATGTATACAGGCAATCCAGAATCGTAGTCAATGAGCAGGCGGATGGTCAAAGGCAGGCAGCAGACATGAATAAACAAACAAAACAAAACAAAGCTAAGATCGGTACATGGCAAGGGAAACGCGTCGAAATGTTCACAGTAAGTATAACAAGACTCAGCCCAGATGAGTGTGTGAGTGCTCTCTTTATAGTCCATGTAATCAGTTCATGAGCGGCTTCAGCTGTGAGTGTTTGCAATCAGTCAGATCTGACAGTATCTAGGCCAGCTGTGTGAGTGGTGCATGACTGGATCTTGTAGTTCTTTTGCTGGCAGATTTGTAGTTCGTTAGTAAACTGTGTGTTTATCAGCGATCTGCACAGGGTGGATCGCTGGTGATTGTGACAATTCCAAAATGGATTAAATTCATTTATTTCCTCAACATTCTACACACAATACCCCATAATGACAATGTGAAAAAAGATTTTTTGAAATTGTGGCAAATTTATTAAAAATAAAAAACCTGAAAAATCATATGTACATAAGTATTTGCAGCCTTTGTGCAATACTTTGTTGATGCACCTTTGGCAGCAATTACAGCCTCAAGTCTTTTTGAATATGATGCCACAAGCACCCGGAGGAAACTCACGCGAACACGGGGAGAATATGCAAATTCCACACAGAAATGCCAACTGACCCAGCTGGGACTCAAACCAGCGACCTTCTTGCTGAGAGGCGACAGTACTAACCACTGAGCCACCTTGTTGCCCCTGATAGAAGTTTAGCGATTGATAAAAAAAAAAACACTGACTAGTTCAAACAGACATTGGTTGAATGCACATTCTGAGCATCCCATCACATGATGCAGGTCGCACACTGGACTAAAAGCAGGATTTACTTTTGCCAGTCTCATTGCCAGTGTAAAAGTGAATGTACTGGCCAACAGGTAAAACACAAGGGTATGTATAATCTTATATCATTCATGTGTCCACTATTGTTACTTATTTCATAAGAGACTTCCATAAATATATCTAAGTTATTCATAGATTTGTAGTTCATGTTTCAGGTATACAACTAATTATATAAACGTTGCAAGCCGCCAACTTAGGTGAGCTAGTGAATAAGTAAAACGGTCTGACAAGTTGGTATTAGTGGTTAAAACACCCTAGAAGTGGAACTTTAGGATAATGCATGGACACGATAGACCATGATGACTTGCAGCTGTCAAACACAAGAGCAATAGTGGAAAAAATTGCCTCTCATTTCCAGCAGTTTGCTGTTAAGTGCTGCTCCCCACTTATTTGTCAAGTTTGGTTACATAAGATGTGTGTATGCAGGCCGTCATTAACTATTGATGTTGAATTAGTGAGGTGACTGCTAAGGGTCAACAGCCTGACGTCAGGATTAAGTGTCACCTTTTTGCTGCAGGGCCGATCAGGTATCAGTGCTGTTTTCTCCGTATAGCCCACGCATTCGCAAATCTGCTGCGTCTACCGCACGTCTCTGGATAAATAAGAGAATGAAAGGACAAAGGCAGAATTAGGAGGAAAACAAACATTTCTTCACCTTTCAGAGTGCAGTGGGGGTGGGAATCTGTGATTTGATGGGATTATGTGGATTTTTAAGATGAGAGGGGGTGGACTCAAGCCTCCCCTCAATCTTTGTGTATTTGTGTACGCGTGTGTGCGTGTTTTTTTTAACCTCGTCTTGTGGCACATGTATCCTGTGTTTTAGCAAAGAATATGACATGTCTTAAGCCCGAACATAAGAGAATGTCGGTATTAGAGAAATCCTCAGAGACGGATTCTCCTCAGTTGGATCCAGAGAAATGCCTTTTCAAATGAAAGACCCTGCCAGCTGTATTGATCTGTGAGTGTGTTTTTCCCTCCCAAAAGCACATTTGTCTGATTTTTACACACCGCAAGAAGTCATTTGGGCCAAAGGAATATCGTAGATAACATTCTTGGCCAGTTGATCTTTAAACAGTTTAGGATGCTTTCCTGATGCACGTTCAATCTGTTACTTGTACTTTTGAACTTAATACTATAGTAACACTTTTAATGAAACCCAAAACTATTGTCAACATGATACATTAGAATGTGTCCATTTTTTAACCTATTACATACAGAATACATGGTAACACTTTAATTTAAGGTACACTTTCCATGCACATACTATAGTAATTACAATAAATTATGCATAATTACATGTAACTAACCCTAAACCTAGCCCACATTCTAACCCCAAACATATAGTAAGTACATGTAATTAATATTTCTCAGTTAAATGAATAGTTAACTACGTCACTTTAAAATAAAGTGTAACTGAATACACAGAATACATTGTCAATGTAACAATACCAAAAAAACTCTTGCAGATGGCATATTTAGACCAAGAATTTGATAAAGCATAATTTGATGGCATATTAAAAAAATATTTAAGATTTCAACTGCAGCAATATTCATTGTGATCTTTATACATTGCCATTATCCTTCAAATCCACTAGGTGTTACCCATTTGTCAGTTAGAAATTTGTCATCATTTAAAACATAATAAATGTATATTCTATTTTAATAATGCATGTCAGAATAAGCATGATGCTTCATTTTTACGTAAAAATATATTTTAATGGCATTTTGTGTTTCTTTTTATCCCATACATAAGGATACGGATGCACTGATATTAAAATTGTACCTCATCTTAATAAGGTAATAACCACTAAATAAATCATAAAATAAAATACAAAATGTAAATTTAAACATTAGAGTGTATGATGGTTGATATGAAAAATGTAAATTAAATTTGCTAGATTTGCTAAAGATTACATTTATTATTATTATTGTTATTGTTAAGCTTGGTAAGTAATAATAATAATGCTACTAATAATTATAATTCTTCATATTTTGTAGTTATTATAATAGTTATAAATGAATAATAATTAGGTTACATTTTTCAGTGTCCTTGTTACAATTTAACTATTCATTTAACTACCGCGTATTCTACTTACTATATGGTTAGGGTTGAAGGAAGTTAGGTTAGTTGCATGTAATGATGCATAAAAATGGTAATTAATATATTAAGTAATGTTTTATTTTAAATGAGTGCTAAAGGTAAACTAATGGATGCACTGATATTGAAAGTCTTACTGATAGCTGACTGATAACTCTTTGTATTTAAAGTCTGATAACCGATATATACTGATATATAGAGTATACCATTCATGTTCATGTTTATAGGCCTAATTACAAAAACAAAAGATAAACAAATACAGTGGACAGCTGATTTATTTTGAAACCTTAACTGCAGAAAACAAAGAAACTGCAAGAAAACATCTTCATCTTTCTTTTTGTAAACTTCGTTTGTGATGTCCTCCTTTTTCAGTGGAAAAACTCCCATGTTGCTGACCTCTTGACTTTCCTATATCAAAAAAGTTTTGAAAGTGCTTTTCGTCTCAGTGAAACATCTGAAATGTATTAATTGGTGGAAATTGTCCACAATTCATCCATTGATAACATTAAAAATAATAATTTACTGGCTGATACAGTAATAGCAGCAAATATATATCATGGATCCCTAGTAGTATGAATACTGATGAATTAAAACAAAAATCTATATAAGTCCATTACAAGCTGATAACTGATGATATCGGTATTGTACATCCCCAAACATGGGTAAAGCTAATAATGAGCACTAGTATTGATACAGTCCCAGTTAAGACAGAAACAATCTCCTGTGTGTGATTTCTCGGTGAAAGGCTGTTTGTATCTGCGATTCAGGCTGATTTATTGTGCAGAGTTTCTCAACGTTTTCTCATGGATGATAGAAGTGGTGTTGAGTATCCCATTCCCAGGCTGTTCCAGGGTGGTTACTGTCTATCTGAACAATAACGTGGGAACTGACTCTGAAATCTATCAGATAATGACCCATCTCTGTCAGAGGAGAAATTGCCAAGGAGTTTGCCCAGCTTTTTGTGTGCGGCTTTCTAATTTCATACCCTCCCCTTCCCTCCTCTCCCCGCTAATCTCCAAATTTTCCTCTCCTATGGCTGCTTGAAAGTTTACATGCTAAATAATAATGGATTTACCTTGCACCGTTACCAACATGAATTTTTTTTTACCTGTGACATGCCGTTCTCTCAAATAGTCCCTCTTCGCCACTGAGCCGGAAGCTCCCTGGGGAGGCGATCAGGTTATTAAAAATGAATGGGAGAAGGGAAGGGGCGGTATATATTCCCTTTAATTTTTGTGTATTATTAAGCAGGTGGCTGAATATGATAGTGCTGGCTGTCATGTCTTTAATTAGGGGCTATTTTCCGTCAGCTCGACTTACAGTGGAGCTCTGCTGTTCATCTGGAGTTCACACGGCCGCTGGCCACCGCTTACTCATTTCATCCAGTTACTCCCACCTGCAAAATAATGCACGCTTAAGATAACTTGCACTGTTTTCGAGGTCAGAGTTGTAATAAATACATACCTTCGTCACATGACATTTGCAAAAGTGATTTTATGTACATAGAAAGCATATTAAATGTCTACATTAATGCTTCAACTAACTTTTGCTACAATGAAATGTCAAAATATGGGTGACATAATGTTCAGTTTTCATTCAGTGTAACAGATTTATTTATAATTTAAATGTCTCATGAAATTAAAATAAAGTTTTTTAGATGTTAGTATCAGTATTGTTAGTTTTAAGGATATCTATAACCTAGTGTGCTCCAAAACAGTGACAAATTTTGCGTTTAGAAGATATAAAACTGATATAAACATGTAAGGCTTGTAGTTTGTCACTTCCGCCTAAATAGATCAAGGTTGTTGTTTTTTTAGGTCACCTCATACTTCAGTTTCTCATTGAATCGTGACCAATCAAATGCTCTCTAGTATCTGACATGCCCTGCCTCCTTCAAGACACTTAACATTTGATGCGCTTGAGCTCAACCACTCTCACTGGCAGAGCGGTGATAAAGCAAAACGCTATTTGCTGTTTTATAAACTATGTCCCACCCTCTCTTAGTGTTTCGGTTGAGATTACATCAAACATCGAATAAAAATGCACTTTTTAAAGCACTTCACGGGACCTTTAAAATATTATTTTTCATTTAAAAATAAAACAAATACTTATTCTGATCTTTACCAGTGGTTTGAGCAATAGTGGTGAATTTGAAAGATTTAAACTTACAATTTGTTTGTATTTTTTGGCTGCACCATAAGCCTTACATGATTGGCCTCAAACTCAATTCCTAAGGGTCCACACAGTTTTGCTCCAACCATAATTAAACACAGATGATTTTGGATCTGTAATCGCACCTATACCCTCATTCACTACTCTCTACATTAATCCACTAATATGGTCTTCTTAGCGGTTTGAATGGAAAGAGTGAGTGAATTTGAAATCGAGTGGTGGTTGATAAATCCCTCAGGACAGACTAGATTTTAAACTTGTAATGAAACAAAGCAATGAAGTAATGAAACAAAGTATGTTGATTTCTGTCATGTGTACAAAAACATTACTAATTAAATAATATTTGTGTACTTACATTGATATGATTCTGCTGAGGTTGCTATCTTGTGGTCAGACACGGAAATTAATTCAGTGCGCAAACTCTCACAGTGCATTATGTGTATTTTCCAATTGTTGAGCATGCATGGG
The DNA here is from genome assembly GCA_903798115.1 of Danio jaintianensis. Taxonomy (NCBI): domain Eukaryota; kingdom Metazoa; phylum Chordata; class Actinopteri; order Cypriniformes; family Danionidae; genus Danio; species Danio jaintianensis. The sequence continues at coordinate 8,290,947 of CAIGQV010000001.1, forward strand.
TTGTATACTCGTTGTTGCGGTGCATTGTGGGATTGATTGACTATCCACTATGGTTTTGGACAGCACTAGAAATAGCTGCTGGGTATAGGGGTGATTTCAAATTCAGCCAAAGTGTTTAGGATTGCTAGATTCTAAGCTGGTGTGAGTTTGAGCTGAAATGTGCAGAGCTGTGGCACCCCAAGAAGTCTTTTAATATGTCTTCAAATTATTCTTATTCTAAATATAATTTGTTTATATTCAAACTATCGTCACACTGAATTATATTTTAGTGTGCGTCTCCTATAAGTCAAGGTAAAATGTATGACAGTCATTATTTGTTTCTCAGTGAAAAAATAAAATGAAAGAGTTCAGATTTTAAAGCAATATTAAACTTTAAAAAAATGACTCTGACCTTGTGCTTTTACATTTTGATTGTAAGTCATATTTTAAGCATTTTATTTGCATTTAAAGTTATATTTTGTTTCATTTTTTGATTGACAGTTATTTGGTACACTGTAAAAATAACTCTTAAAGAGCCCTTCCTATGGGTTTTTGAAAATTACCTTCATGCAGTGTTTAACACAGTTCTAAGTGAATGAAAACATCCAGCTAAGGTTTAAATCTGAAAGTGTACTGTGTAAAAAGCTATTGTCTTTGAAAAAAAGAAGAGTTGACTCAGATTCGTTTACACGAATCTTTGTTCATTTGGATCTTCAGCTGTTTCGCCATGACGTTTGAAAGGAATATTGCTCTGCTCACTTGTTGTGTGTGCAGATCCGGAAATACTCGAACCCCTGTTACTCAAACACTGTAGCAGATTGTGGGGGATGGGATTGCATTATGACACTCTGCACTGTGAGACTGTGATAAATAAATGGATAAAGTTAATTTTCACAACACCACAGTATAGCCCAATCTTGTTCTGTGTTCCTGTCAATGTAATGATGACTGCTACAGTAACCTACACTACAATGTGGGATTCGCCGGTAGTTTGTTATGAAAGGAAGGGTACTGTTGATGTTCCTGGGGCTTTGTCAGACCTTGACAGGTACTTGTCAGTACCCAGTTTATTTGGACCATTTGTTTCTTTCTCCAAATCATAACCTGTAAGTATGATTAAAATGGTTGCCTCTGCATAATGCATATGTTGCATGTAAAATATGTATTTAGTGTGTTGTGTTTGCGCCATTCAACTTGTACTGTATCTCTCTGGTTGACTATGGGGCTGTTCACATATTGTGTCTAAAACCCTGTGGAAAATGCTTTTAACAAATTCCCCTTCACTCCTGTGGTGTCTGTTGTTGCTAAGCCACCATTAGCTGCGCTTTCGTACCGGATGCGAAAAGCACTGCGCCATGAACCCTTTTGTGTTAATTTCAATGGTTTGAGCCACGCCATTGACCAGAACACATTTCTGGCAAGCTTGCGCATGTCGATGTTCAAAACATTTGCCGTTGTGTCGATTAATACTGAATTATGTTATTGTTATTTCTTGGAGCTATGGTCAAGAATAGAGTTATAAGCTGCTGTAACTGCATTGCTTTATCAAAGTAAGGGGCTTTGAAAAATGAATCACATCATATGGGAGTCGTTGGGATAAATACATAAAATTAAATGCATATTATGAGACAATGAGTGTGACCTTGCATGCATATTAGCCTGTTGTTGGGGACCCCAAAAACCAAACTATGACCTTTTATAATGCATAATACAGGCATTTTACTTATCAGTTTCCTGTATTTTGTGAGTTGTGTGTTTTTTGGTTTGTTTATTCTTTTAAATTGCATTATGTAAATGTAGCTCTGCAAATTTTATTGACATTTTTAGTAGTAAATAGAAATAAACAAATCCATAAAATAACAGAAAAAGTACTGGCCACTCATACCGATTTTTGTACTGCAGTTTACATGAGCAACCCAGGCAATATATCATTTCCCCTACTAAATCATTTCAACTATTAAAAATCATTCATTCATTCATTTTCCTTCGGCTTAGTCCCTTTATTCATCAGTCATCAGTGTCGCCACAGCGGAATGAACCGCCAACATCCAGCATATATCCAGCATATGTTTTACACAGCGGATGCCCTTCCAGCTGCAACCCAGTACTGGGAAACATCCATACACACTCATTTACACACATACACTACAGCCAATTCACCGGGAAACCGGAGCACCCGGAGGAAACCCACACGAACATGGGGAGAACATGCTAACTCACAGAAATGCCAACTGACCCAGCCGGGGCTCAAACCAGCGACCTTCTTGCTGTGAGGCGACAGTGCTAACCACTGAGTCACCGTGTCACCCCACTATTAAAAATGTATTTGTTAATTTTTTCAGTATAACACTTCATTTTAAGGTGTCCTTGTTACACATGTTTACATACTTACCATACACTTAATTATGCATAATTACATGCAACACCCTGAAAAACCTGCATTCTAACCACAACCATATAGTAAGTACATGCAATTAATTAATATTAATCAGTAGGTACATTAATAGTTACACTCTAACAAGGACGCCTCAAATGTGAAAAGTTGTCGAAGCAAAGTCAACCTCTCATAATGCAATTCAAAATGGAAAACACCCATCAATCATAAAATATGGGACAATTTGTTAATGAACAGATTTTTTGCACAGTGTAGTTCTAAACAGGCATTCTCCTCCATCTAGGATCAGTTTTACTTTCGGAGAACTTTCTTAGGTTTTAACTGTCAAGAGGAATGAATTAATCATTAGATCTCAGTGTGGTCATTCTGATGGTTTGGATGGCCACTCATTACCAGTTAACTCTAGCAGTGGTTGATTTCGCCGGGCTGATTTTGTCTGCTCAACACTTGCTCACAGGTTGTCACAACAGTTGAGAGTGATGGTGTTATTTTGTGGCTCTTGCCGTTGTTTATTGCTCGGTTTGGGGTATTTCTAATGATTGTTGTTATTCAGCTAAATGAGGCAGCAATAATTAGTGTGCGGCTGATAATTAGGCTCCACAGGGCTGTAAAAGAGAAGAGGATGTGGATGTGGTATAGCGAAATACAGGTGGATTATCTGACAAAACCAATTCTGCCCGTTTTTGTTTATTATACAAATGATAATATTTAGGGATGCATGAGTTATATTGGAATTTTGTCTGCCAGCAGATTCATGTTTAGATAACATGTGCTAACTAATGCCAACCAATTAATCTTTAAAAACACTAGTAATAATATAATTGTTTATTTAATATCTAATGAATACCTGGGGCGGCGAGGTGGCACAGTGGGTAGCGCTGTCACTTCACAGTAAGAAGGTCGCTGGTTCGAGACTCGGCTGGGTCAGTTGGCATTTCTGTGTGGAGTTTGCATGTTCTCCCCATGTTCGCGTGGGTTTCCTCCAGGTGCTCCGGTTTCCCCCACAAGTCCAAAGACATGTGCTGTAGGTGAATTGGGTAAGCTAAATTGTCCGTAGTGTATGTGCGTGAATGGGAGTGTATGGGTGTTTCCCAGTGATGGGTTGCGGCTGTAAGGGCATCCGCTGCGTAAAACATATGCTGGATAAGTTGGCGGTTCATTCAGCTGTGGCGACCCCTGATTAATAAAGGGAGTAAGCCGAAAAGAAAATGAAAGAATGAATGAATAAATACCTGTTAAATGTGTTTATTTCTCTTTCACTTTTACCATTTAAAAGGATGATTATTATTAGTAGTATTATTTACATGAAATAGTTTTAAATTTTGGCAGTTATTGTTATTGGCCCTGCCATTTATCACATAACATGAAACAAGTTATTGGTCTATCAGAACATTGGATATCTGATGTGCATTGCTAATAATAAAGAATAAATTTTAAATCAATCCATTACATCCATTGCTGCTGATTAATACCCGTAAACACTTGCTTGATGCAAAGGTACACATGGTCTAACAGGGCTAAAAGATATACATTTGTACCAAAAGAGGCCACACGGTAAATATTATTAACTAAACAGTATAATAATATACCTTTTAAAATTTCCAGCTACTAATATGTAACTTTACGGTATTTCAGAATGGATGCTTTAGGCACAAACATGTTTCAAAAGGTACATGTACTCTCCAAACTGGAGAGTACCTCCCCAATGAGTTTAGAAGTAGCACACTGCAGATAAATTCTGCATAGATTCTCAGGTCATCGTAGTTGCTTTAAACTGTGCAAATGTGCAGTGAATGGGAGAGCACAACAAATATATTTTTTTACAATCCTATTTGCTGAAATAATAAAAGAAAAACTGCATGATGGAGTTATCAAGACTTTGTGTGAGACTGATAGCCAGAAGAGAGAACAACGTCAAAGTGTCACATGCCTCGCACAAGCGGTTATTCGTTTTTTTGTGATTTGATGCAAAGGTGATAATAATACAGACATAAACACATATAAATGTTCATACGTTTAAAAAAAATCTAAAATCTAAATATTAAACATTTTCAAGGATTTAAAATGCTGATGACGCATCATATGACGCATCATAACAGTCTTGTGAAAAGGGTCCATTTTTGCAACGTAACAGTGATTGTAGTAACAGATACAAAATACTAAAGTCCAAATCAGGCATGTAACACTCCCTGGTGCTCAACAAGTGAGTATCCAGTACACTTAGAGAGTCAAAGAGAGTTGCTTATGGCTTCAATATCACATTGGAAAGGTTCAAATCTCTCAGACACACAGGCTCACTTTTAATACGATGATTTGAACAAGTCTCTCCTCATTTCTCCTCTCTCCTCTCTTCTCTCCTCTCTCCTCTCCTCTTCTCCCTCCTGCTCTCAACATTGTGTTGGTCTATCTGATCCTGGGCTCTTTTGTTGCTCTTTGAAAAGCCCGACCCGACACTCATTATTTTCTCCTTTATCTTCCTCTCTGACGCTCTGATTAGGGTGGTCGGGTTTGACAGTCGCCTCCACAGAGATCCTATCCATTACGCTGTCACCAGGGGCAGTGTGTGTGTGCGTGTGCATGCGTGTGCGTGTGTGTGTATGCATGGGTTTGTGAGTGATAGTATCTGTTTGTGTGTGTGTGTGTTTATGTGTGAAATCATTGAAAGCAGATGCACATCAGGACTAAAGAGGAGGGATGGTATATGTTTATGTTGATGTACAGGTTTATTTGCTATAGAATCTGTGAGGATAGAAACAATGACATGAAGGATTTTGCTAGGATTGTCCTTTTGTTAGATGCTTCATTTTTATTGCTGGGTTACACTTTATTTTATGGTGTTCGTGTTACAGTGTAAATGTACATTTAAAACTGAGTAATATTAATGAACATGTACTTGCTATAGGATTTGGTTTAGAGATAATTACATGCAATTATGTGTAATTTACTGTTCTTACTAAAGTAAGTGTATCATGTATTACATGTAGCATGTAACAAGGACACTGCAACCGAAATTCTAGCCATTCATTGCTATTACACTTTATTTTATGGTGTTCTTGTTACACTGTATTCATTTAACTACTCAGTAATATTAATTAATTGCTTATATTCACTGTATGGTTGGGGTTATAATACAGGTTATGTTTTGAGGGAGTTGCATGTAATAATGCATAACTAATTGAAATTACTCCAATAAATACATGGAATGTGTATCAAGGATACCTTAAAATAAAGTGTTACCAGTGTTACTGTTTCTTGTGTTATTTATTATTTTTGTTTCACTTCATTCAAGTACAGTACATGTAACAAGGACACTGTAACACAAATGGATACCATGGTTACAGTGTTTACACTTCATTTTAAAATGTTCTTTTTGCAGTGAAACTGCATCAAAGTATTGATTAATATTAATTAACAACTTGTACTTACTGTAGGGAGTTTTGTTAGGTTTAATAGCATGCAATTATGCATAATTTATTGTTCCTACTGTAGAAATTATACAACCCAGGCTCATTCTGAAAACATACCGCTATATCAATTTCTGGAGAGCGCCAAATACGTCCCAGGAGCTACGTTTTTTTGCAGTTTTTGTTAAAACTAAACAGTTTTTGACTAAATTTCAAAATAACCATGATTTTTTGACAAACATAACAACATAACATAACAACAAACATATTGTTGTACTTTCAAGCGTCTTGCGTGTTTGGTATCCCCTATTTTGGACCAATGTATTACATCACTAAACCTTATTATGTTCTGCAATTTAAACTAAACCACGGGCCACAGAGGCATTGGATTTTGTTTACATTTTGAAAGCTGTTTTACAGAGCATACGCTTGATGTGTTGCCATGTCCACTGATTAGAAGAATCTATGGGTTGTTGTTTAGGCTTGGTTCATAAATCAATAAAGAGTGATTAGATACAGTACAGCAAGCAATATTTTGGTATTATTTTAATAATAATAATAATATTATTTTAATATATTTGGGTTTATTCAAATTTTTGGGTTTGAGAGAGACTCATCTGCTGTATATGACAATTTACTGTTATTATCATAGTAAGTACATATGTAATAGGGAAACTGAAATGAATTGTTTCTGTTATTGTCTTGTTCATCATTTTGGTTTTGTTTTGGTGCAGTTTTTAACAGTATTAGTAAGTGCTACATGTTAACAAGTATTAGTTAACATAGATATTGTATGATTAGGATTGGTTTAGGGTTAGTTGCATATACAGTAATTTTGCAAAAGCACATGTAACAGGGCCACCTTAAAATAAAGTGTTAATGAAGTGTTTATTGTATTATTTTATTGTGTCCTTGTCACAGTGTTCATTCATTCATTTTCCTTCAGCTTATCCAGCATGGTTTTCACACAGCGGATGCCCTTCCAGCTGCAACCCAGTACTGGGAAACACCCATACACACCCATTCACACACATACACTACGGCCAATTTAGTTTATTCAGTTTACCTATGCAAACCCATGCAAACACAGGGAAAACATGCAAACTTCACACAGAAATGCCATCTGACCCAGCCAAGATTCAAACCAGCGACCTTCTTGCTGTGAGGCGACAGTGCTAACCACTGAGCCACCATGTCACCCTTTGTCAAAATGTACATTCTTTAAGCACTGAATAATGTTATTTAACAACTTGTACCTACTATAGAATTAGGGTTGGGGTTTAGGATTAGTTGCATGTAAATATCCATGATTTACTGTTGAATATAAAAGTGTAAATAAAGCGCTACGAGTGTTATTTATAAAACTATATTTAGACTGTTTATTATGTAATATATATATAGTACAAAGAAAAATATTTCATTTGTTTCATAATGAACTGTACTGTACCATTTATCTCCGAAAACATATTTGAAATTTGGTATTTAATAATAAATAGATATATAGGGAGAACAATACCCTGTATAAATGCAAGTCTAATACATTGATGTGTGTGTGTGTGTGTGTGTGTGTGTGTGTGTGTGTGTGTGTGTGTGTGTGTGTG
>CAIGQV010000001.1:8298335-8330213 GCA_903798115.1 Danio jaintianensis
GTGTGTGTGTGTGTGTGTGTGTGTGTGTGTGTGTGTGTGTGTGTGTGCGTGCGTGTGCGTGTGTGTGCATGTGTGTGTGTGTGCATGTGTGTGTGTGTGTGTGTGTGTGAATATGATCATGAGTGTTTTGGAAGCTGAGTGTTGAATGTCAACAAAAAGTGTTGTATGAGCATCAGGAGCCCATCTCCAGCTAATTACGCCAACCTCCTTGTTAATTAAATCCTCGTTAGAGGTGGAGGCAGAGAAGCTAATTAAACTGCGCTCTCCTTTCATAATTGCGTGATGATATAGAAAGGCATGGACTGGGGGAAGCGCTGTTGTGGATGGAGTGAGTTTGTGTGTTTTCTGGAGTGGAGCAGAGCAGACTGTGTTTTGTTCGGTCTCTCTCTCTCTCTGCATCTCTCTATTGCTCTGTCTCTCTCTGGAGGCTTCTGCCTGCTCCATTGTGTCAGGAGGTGGAAGGGGAATAGGCAATATGAGCACACCACGCTTTGCTGATGCAGCCAAACTATTTTGGGCTATCCTCTTGGCTGTCATTTGTTGTCAAATGACCTAGTCCTGGGTCTTTTGTGTTGCTCTAATAATTGTGTGTGTATGTGTGTGTGTTTGTGTATGTGCGTGTGCGTGTTTTGGCAAAGGCAGGGAGTGAGAGAACAAACAGAAGTTAAGTTATTCATTAATAATAATATATTAACAAGAAGATTTAAGAATTTATTCAGTAATATTATTTTGTATATTATTTAAATATTATTTTCAGTAATGTATTTTAGCACATCTAAAGATGTTGTATTTCAAGACATTCATCTGGTTTTGTCCTCAAACAGCTCTTGTGTGAAGGACTAGTTCTTACACATCTCATCTGACGCCGCCTGTTTTGTTTTGATTGGATTTTTCTATGACTGTTGTAACTGTGAAATTACTGAATTCGTTCAGCATAGTGATAATGCGGCCAAAACCTGCCTGGAACTACTTGAGCTGTGCATTTATCTGAAAATAATTATACACAAAAGTTCATCAGCCAATCAGAATCAAGCATTCAACAGCCCCGTAGTACAAAAATATTATTATAATGCGGTATATTAAATATATTACTATTTAGTAGGTTATAATATTATTAAAACATTATAATTATTATCAAACATTACATGTATTTTACTGTAGACAATGTGTAATTTTATTTCTTGTGAGTTTTTCTTTTTTGTACAAACAGCATAAACTGAATTGTCTATTTCTAAAATAACATTTTTCTTTTTTCAATTGAGTAATTCAAGTTAAGCAAGACATTTACATTCATACATTTACATGTATTTGTTAACTATCAATTTTTGTGTTTTAATTTGTACAGTAACATCAAGTTTGGAACTTTCTTTCTTTTTCATTTAGCAAGGATGCATTATATTGTTCAGTGGCAGTAAGGTCAAATTTAGAATGCTAGAAAAGATTTCTAGTTCATAAATGTTGTCGTTCTGAACTTGCTATATAACTAAGAATCCTGAAGAAAAAGCATCACAGGCTTTAACATTGATAATAATAGTTCTAAATGGCATGTTTCTTGAGCACCAAATCAGCATATTAGAATGATTAATGAATGATTAATTAATTTTACATTGCAGTAACGAGTTACATGCCTTGAATTCCGTCTGACTTTTGACCAGTTGTTTTTCTTTTCTTTTGTGTTTGACAATAATTACATTCAGAACAGTGGTAATGCAATCAATCAATTTTGTCATGATAAATTAACCTAAAGAAGAGAAAAAGGACAAGGGTATTGAAAAATGCATTGTTGTTTTTTTAGGTCAGTTTGTAATCGTGTAAAATGAAATGAAAAAAATGTAGATACTTTGCATCTGCTGTAAAAGGATGAGTTACTTAAGCTCACTTGAAAATGAAATGCTTAAACGTGGAGATGCCCATATTTGTGTATTATTAAATATGGAAACATAACATTAAGATATGTGCTAGGGCTACACAATATATTGTTTCAGCATCGATATTGCAGTGTGCACATTCGCATCGCATCGCAAGATATGTTCAATGTTGAATCTGAATTATAGTTGACCAGGAGCTACAGAATTGTATTTAATTGCTGTAAATTAAATCTTTCTTACTTTCTATTTTTGCCTTGTTTCTAGTCCAAATATCTACATTTTTAAAGCAAAAACATGTTTTTTTTTACTTACCCTGCTGGCAGATCATTTAACTTCTTTTAAGGTAAAAACTCTTAATTTTGACTTATTTCTTCTGAAGAACACAAGCAAAAACAATTTTTTTAACAAAACAAACAAAACAATATTTTTACTTGATATAGGAATTTTTTGATATTTGGACTAGAAACTAGACAAAGCAAAGTAAGAAAAGCATTTTTTGCATTGTGATTATTATTATTATTATTATTATTATTATTATTCAATTTCTGTACCTCAATACTGTTATACTGTATTATACAATACTGTTTCAAACTCAAAATTTTGTGTATTCGTATCGCAATATTTATCGCAAACAAATTGCAATATCAATTTTGTCCAATATCGTCAGCCCTAATATGTGCCTTTCTTGCCGCTAGATACAAATCTAGTTATGTTTGAGTATCATTCTTTTTTATTTTAACACATTTTGTAATTTTTTATGTCTGTTTTATGTTTGTCAACATTTAGTAACATTTACTCACATTTAGTTTTATTTTGTGTACTTCATCCATCACTGTTAATAAATAGATGTATAAATAATATGCCTCTATCAATGTTAAAATCAAAGCTGTACATCTGGTGTTTATGATTAAGCTGGCAACATGATGTGGTGTGTTTTATCTTTGATGAACGATTGCCCAGAGAGAGACATCACTTCATACAACCGACCCTTTTTAATAGCATATGAACTAACATCATTAAATGAAAGCTCTCCTCCTTTATCCATCTCTCTTTCAAGCAAACCTCACCAGGTTAGAGCCATTTTTGTGTGGGCTGTTTCAAACAGTAAGTCAATTAGAAGACTCTTCCTCATGTCATGTCATCCTTCTAGATGTATTGGTTGCGTCTAAAGAATCAGCTGCTTTGTGTTAGCATGCTGAGCTAATACAGGGTTTTTATAGTGGACGCTGTAATGAGAGCGTGATCTTAGCCCAAGCGTCAAGTAAAAGAAAAGATTATCAGGGTGTCACAGCTGGAGAAATGTGAAGGACGAAAGCAAGTATGCACTCATATTATAACTTACATTTAGATCCGGATTTATGGATTTGTTTGTTTTTAAACATTTATTTTGTCATCGTGTGTAATGGTCTAAATGCCATTAACTCTTAAATCGCATTATCATAACCCAACAAGACAAAATATAATCAACAATGTTCACCTGACTTAATGGAATATGCATTTGCTGGCGAAGTAATTATCTGGGTTTGCAGGAAATAAATGTGTTCTTTTACTGGATGGGACTGAAATAAATTTAAACATTAATGGGTGCCTTGATTTGCATCAAAATAGTGTGTTATTGTCCCTCAGTGTGGGCTGATATTGGATGTGCATTTCTGTCGTTCCAAACCCTCACAATTTTAAAACGCGCAGCAAAGTTAAATATGCTGATTAGAGGCCTTATCTGCGACATGGCCCATCTCATCACTTCTGTCAATGCCTGCTTCATTTAAAAAAAATGCATTTTAAAAACCCAGAGTGGGTAATCGAATATAAGTGAATTAGTGGGTGGTTTTTTTTTTTCTCTCTTCTTCGCTCTCCCACAATTTTAACCTCCGCCAGTTGGCAGAAAATATAGCTGTAAGCAAAATTTAGTGGGGGCTTTTTAGAGGACCAGGCATCTCAGGGCATCAGGGGGCTCCTTAGAAGCTACTAGTCAATAGGAAACTTCAAGACATAAATGAGAAGCGAGAGAAAAGAGAGAGAGAGAGCGAGGAGGGAAGAAAAGGGCAGGTGTAGGTAGGGGGCTTTGATCCACTCAGACCTCCTTTACAATGATGACCTCATTTCAAACGCTGGGAGCCAGAAGAGGGACTGTTACGCTCGCTCAAAAAGTGCTGGGGTACCACATTGACCCTTTCTCACGGAAAAAAAAAAATGGGGTTGGGGGGGGACCAAAGAGCTTTAATTTGGCTCTGGGGAGGCCCCTGCTAAGGGACGGGCTGCTCCCTGTTGTCCTTAGGCTAAATTTGCGCCTCCTCCCTGGGGAGAGCAGGGGTTTGGGGCAGAGCGAGGGGAGGCATGCTGGGTCATTGGCTGGTGTTGACTTTTTCGCTGAGAGGCTTTTCGGTGTGTGTTGTTAGCGTGTCAGCTCTAATTAGTGTTGTGTAGTGAGGGTTAAATGAGATTACACAGTCTTCAGACCCCGCTGCTCAGCTCATGGGCATGTTAAATAGCCATTTCACACACACGCACACACGCACCACACACACACGCACATACACACACAGAGTCACAGTTGCAGTTTATTCCAGCCACTGACACCTTTGCTAACCGTTTGGATTCACAGAGTTTGATTGTGATTAATGAAGTGCTGTATGAGATATCTGTTGTACCAGGCTGTATGATTTTTATGCACATTGTTAATGGATCAGATATTGTTTAGGCTATTTTTTTTTAAATATTCTGTCTTCATTTAGAAACTGAGAGTTTTAGAAACTGCAGTTAATTTAAGCCACATACAGTATTAGGTGATAATAAGTGACTCATTTACATTTCTGAGTTGTTGAAAATACTGGTTATTCTCTGATGTTTCTCTTGAGTTTTTTTTTCAAATTTTCTTCATTAGAATATTTTGCATACAAAATATCTGTTATATAGGCAGCTGCATAGACCTAAAATAAAACCTTTTTGATAAGGTTTTAATATAGACTTCTTTTATTTTAAACAATGTTAATGTATTAACTAAAATGAGCTAACATGAATAGTACTTTTTTCAAATTAGAACTTGCACTGCATTGAAAGTGTACATTTTGATCAGTTCATGCCTGTGCAGATTTGCATGTTTGATTCTGCCGTTGCTAATGTCATGCTTTGTATATAGAAAAGCTTTTCCAAACTTCTGGTTAAACTGTTGAAATACTTTCAAAATGAAATAATAATAATAATCAATACTTAATAATAATAATAATAATAATCATTCATTCATTCATTCATTTTCTTTTCGGCTTAGTCCCTTTATTAATCTGGGGTCGCCACAGCGGGATGAACCGCCAACTTATCCAGCATATGTTTTACGCAGCGGATGCCCTTCCAGCTGCAACCCATCACTGGGAAACATTCATACACACTCATTCACACACATACGATACGGACAATTTTAGCTTACCCAATTCACCTATACCGCATGTCTTTGGACTTGTGGGGGAAACCAGAGCACCCGGAGGAAACCCACGCGAACACGGGGAGAACATGCAAACTCCACACAGAAATGCCAACTGACCCAGCCGAGGCTCGAACCAGTGACCTTCTTGCTGTGAGGCGAACGTGCTACCCACTGCGCCACCGCGTCGCCCCATAATAATAATAATAATAATTATTATTATTATTATTATTATTATTATTGTTGTTATTATTATTATTATTATTATTATTGTTATTATTATTATTATTATAAAAAAAGAATTAAATAAAACATTTAAAAGCAGTTTAAAATAGTATATTATGATTAAATAATTAGTAATAAAAAATAAAATTTGATTAATATGATTAATCAAATGATTAATATTTAACATTGTTAAACATGTAAATGGTTATTTGAGCTAATGAGTTGTTATTGACAGGTCAGATATGGCTGTCTCTCTCTTATTTTTCATTTAGCGGGGTGCAGTAATGAATGTATTGTAAGCCGCATTAGTCTCATGCTGAAAATCCTCATATATTGAAGGATAACTTTTTTCTGCCTGTGTGTAATAAGATTAAGGTTATTAGGAGAGGTGTGAGCCATGGCCCCATGAGGAGATGAGATGGGGGATTATGCCCCCCTCCAAATCTAAAAATGAACTTTATTTCAGTAGTCACATTGCGTCACTCCGATCACACCTTCAGACACTACAAATGCACTTGTGACTGATGATACAACTCCATACGATGATCTCATTTCCAGCAGCATGTTTCATAACACTCGTCTTTTGTATTCTGGCACAAAATAAACCAATAAGGTATTAAAAACGTCAGATAAAAGTGACAACATTTGTCTGAAGGCTAAGAATGATGGCTCAGAGATTTGATGGACTCGCATTCTTTTTGTTGCAGAGCTTGAATGCTGTGGAATTTGCCATTAGCAGCAAATGCAATTAACTGATGCAAAATGACTCTGACCAATAGAACCAGTAAAATAAATTCAAATTACTCACCTTAGTACCTCGCATATCTTTCCGAGAGCTCTACAGAGCCTTGTAACAACTTGCAAAATTTCTCTGACCTTAAACATTTTTAGACAAGCAAAAAATAGAAGTTTGGATCAGTGTTTGACAATTTTAAAAAAGAGAGTTGCTGTTAAATTAAATTAAAGGGGAATGGATAGAACTTCTGTAATACTTTACTCAAATTTGTGTCATTGTAAAATTGTAGGACGTTGATATTATTTTTTTTATTGGTCCATAAAATAAAGATGAATGGTAAGTTTTAATAAATCCATTTATTGAAAAAGGTCTACATGGTATAAACATACTCAAGACTATCTTTATCTGTCTATCTCTCTATCTATCTGTCTGTCTGTTTTTATATTAAATTCAATTAAATAAATATACTGTATTGCACTGGTTCAATAAAATTATTTAATATCTAAATATTAGAGGACAGATTTGCTGAACTAAGGGAACTTTTTTGTTATTTTTATGTTTATTGTTATGGAAGATGCAATAAAATACTATTTTTTTCCAAAACATATTTTAAAAAGTGTGAAAAAGTCCAAATGGAAATCTAAATAAGTTGACTTTCAAATTTGAAAATTGTATTTCAAAAAATATCTTTCAGGTAGATTTTTTTCCACTAGTTTTCTATTCATTTCCAATGCAGTCATTTTTGACAGAAATCAGCAAAAGTATGAATACTATTTTCAGCACCATCTCCATGTTTTTTTAAGTGCCAAAACCTTTACAAAGTTCCACATCATTTTAGTAAAGTAAAAAATGAAAACAAACAAAACTTCCACACATGTAGCACACAATGTTCATATGCTAAAAAAAGATCATGAGTACGGTTATGTCTCTTATGTTTCTAACAAATAACGTAGTCCATCACCTCCTCATGCCTCTCATACAGTAGGTGCTGTTTCTTCACACTAGCGAAGGCTGCAGGGGCTTCAGCGTCTGTATAATTCTCAGAAAGTCAAGCATAGCATCCGTCAGCAATAATAGGCACAGCTGAGAGCTCTGGTGCTAACAAGGCCTAAGTGGGAAAGTGGTTAACAAGGAAACCACGGCTCGGTCTCTCTAATGCCAGCCCTTCTTCTCCTTCCTCCCCCTCCATCCACTGCATAGCAACCATTGTGCCTTCACCTTGCGCCCAAAATGACATGTTTACTCTTGACCAATAGCACCGGTGTACTACATTAAAAGGCATAGCATTGAAATGCATTAGTGCCGTAAGATCCGTTCATCTTGCACTCTTTTCTCCATCAGGAAAAATCTCCATCACGATTTCCCTTTGCTTACATTTTCTTGTCTCTCTCTCTCTCTTTCTATTTCCCTGTTAACGTCACCCTCATCTTCTTTCTCGTCCTCCCTCCCGCCTCTCGCTGCCTTTCTCTGGTGTTTGGGGGTCTTGCCTGATACCCATTAGCGTTAGGGCTTATTACCTGGGTAATGAGCGACACAGTGTCTAATTAGCCAGGGCTTGGAGAAACTGACATCACTCCAGGCCTGGAGCCGCGGCTGCCATTAGCAGAGCTCCTCTAAGTGATCTGTCTGTGGTCTGTTAAAACCATTACATTCATTATGGATCAATCAAAGGAAAAGGTGTTGCGGCTAATTGAGGAGTGGAACAATGCGTAAAATCTTGCCGTAATTGATGGGTAAAAAATGAAAATAAGAAAAACACCCCATCGATGTCTGGATAATGGGTATATACGCGCTCTGTGTGATGGATAGATTTTCTTGCATAATGGATGATTGGTTTCTGAGTGAACATCCTGTGTCTTTTAATGAAATTATCCGGAGCAATACCTTAACATGTCCAGTGAGAAGAGCTGGAGGATTATTTGAAGGTTAGGCAAGTTAACTTTTCATGGTAAATGTTCCTGGAACATGGCCGCTTTTCGGCGAAGACAATTAGGGGAAAATCATTCATAATCACTCGTTCTCTGGTCGCTTTTTAATGAAGTACACACTACTGCATCTTGATTTGACTATATATTGTCTATGTGTATTGTGTGTGTGTGTACAAATCTATTTTTGTTGTATCTTTGCTTTTATTCATTATTGTGTGTTTGTAAAAATGTTTTTTTATAATGATGACACGGTGGCGCAGTGGGTAGCATGATCGCCTCACAGCAAGAAGGTCGCTGATTCGAGCCCCGGCTGGGTCAGTTGACATTTCGGTGTGGAGTTTATATGTTCTCCCCGTGTTCGCATGGGTTTCCTCCGGGTTCTCCGGTTTCCCCCACAGTCCAAAGACATGCACTACAGGTGAATTGAATAAGCTAAATTGGCCGTAGTGAATGTGTGTGAATGAGTGTGTATGGGTGTTTCCGAGTGTTAGGTTGCGGTTGGAAGGGCATCCGCTGCATAAAACATATGCTCGATAAGTTGGCGGTTCATTCTGCTGTGGTGACCCCAGATTAATAAAGGGACTAAGCCGAAAAGAAAATGAATGAATGAATAATGATGACATTGATAATAATGTACAGTATATAATTATTTTTCTTGTTGTTGTTGTCTTGCAAGAAAACAAGTAGGAATTCAGAAAATTTAAGGCCAGACATTTGTGCTCACTGTGTGTTGTGGGGCATCCATTTGGCATCCATTTGATAAGATTTCTTATCAAGTGTCCAAACTGTCTTTTTTATTTGGGAGATTTGGGACATCCAGCTCCAGTGTGACACATTTTGTCTTTAATTTGAGAGATTTGGCAAGTTAGCACAAACAAGGCTGGTGAAGTTGATGTATTTGATGGCAGACTTGGAGAGCAAAGGAGGACCTCTTTGGACTTAAAAGCCCCCACACGCTTTTAGATTTGACCCCACAATTTTTCTTCCCTTTTGGTCTCATCTCCTCATCTCTCTCTTTTTTTGTGCATCTTAAATATACGAGGCAGCAGACAGCTCTGGACAGAGATATGAGGAGCCTTCAAAGCCGTGTTGTGACTGCTGTTTCATCTCAGTACAAAGGGTTATGCCGAAATGTGTTCCGCCTTTCAGTATATTTTGCATTTATGCTAATGATGCATAAATCAACAGTGCGCTTTTCTCTGCACCACCATATGAATCTGTAAACAAACCGAGGAAGTTAAGCCGTCAAATTTAATTTAACTTTTTCCATGAGCTGCGTCCGAGAATCGTCTTGACGTGTTGACTGTAAATTCCCAAAAAAATTTCATCCACATAGAGCCATACTTGTAATGAATCAAGTAACCTAAACGATCAGCAAACATGTATGACTTCACTCAAACTAATCCTCATAATGAGCCCATAATTACCTAAAACAAGCAAATAATTCCACCTAGCAGACCTATATCGACAAACACTAATGAGGCCTGCTAGTGAAGGGTTACTGTGTGTGTTTGTTTACACAGGAGAGTGAGAGAGCCTGGGAAGAGCCATGGCAGAGGGGGGAAAAAGCGGGATTATTTGTAATTACGTGTGCCAAGTGTTTAATGCAACAGATTGGACACAATAGCGGCGGCAGAATCAGCTGCATATGAGTCCTCCATTATCCTGCGCTGGTAAAGTTGGGAGACAGATTGCTGGAGTAAGCAGCACAGACAGGCTTGACACCTGCTCGCGGCGCTCACGCTCATGCCACCACTGGGGAGAGGAAACCTGATTAACCGCGCTGTGCTAATAGAGAGAGGAAATTAACACAGCGGTATCCTGGTGAAGGAGAGCTACACTCAGAGAGGGGTGTTTAACCACTGGCAGCCAGAAAAGCCATGGTGAGAGATTAATGAACTGTGCAGTGATGGAGCTCAGAGTCATGCTGTTGATGGGGCTCAACAAGTCTCTGTTTGGGACTAATGATTCGCCGAAGACACTGGATAGTGCTTTTCCAGCTCTAAATTTAAGGCCAGTTAGATGAGGATAAAACTAATCACTGCCTGTTGCCATGTAATTACTTTTTTATAACACTGTTAATTTGCGTAATGCTATTCGGCATATTCGTTCTATTATGTTGTTTTAAATATATGTACAGCGCCCTGCTTGTTATATCATATGCTGGTTTTGGAGACTTTCTGACATCAAGACCCAACTAACCTATGCAATTCTACAGCTGTGGTTGGAGATATTTTTCGGCCACTCAAACCATTCTCTTAACATTGCATTGGGACAAGACAGACACACGTCCTCTTCCAGGCTGATTCATAACACTTTTAGCTGACTGGACTTCTTAGTTATTTCCCTGCGGTTTTCTTAAAGCCACTTCCCTTTTTGTGAAGCTCAACTTTTGCTGCAGATCACATCTGTCTTTGGCCTCATCTGTTGTGATGAATGACTTATTGAGTTTGGCTCGTGTTTTTCGTGTACCTGTACCTAGTTACCCAGGTGTGCTAAAAAAATGTTAAATATTGTTAATATGGAAATATCCTTTACAAATATTTTGCTCGCATGAGTTTAAAGGGGTTGCGGCACTCATATATTTAACTAAGATCTCTTTCTCTCTTGTATTTTATCAGCTCACAGGAATTTTTGCTTGAATTTTAATTTAAATGGTGCGTGAATAAGGCCTTATGTATGCTATGCGAAGAGGAGATAGTATTATTTAATCAGTGATGTTTGGTGATCAGATAGTGTTTTGCTATATTTTGTAAAAGTTATTTTGCATAATAATATAGTAATAGTAATCATAATAGTATGCATAATAGTATAATATTTTGCTCTCTAAGGTTATAATGTTAATAGTATTTTATTAAGTCAAAAAGTTTCTCTCTCTTTATTTACATATTTATTTATTTATTTTTTTGGTAATATTTTGAGCAAAAGGCTTAACAATAAAGAGATTTTTCACAGCCTTCCTTGCTTACCAATTTGCCTGTATTAGTGGAGGGCACTGCAGTTCCCCTCTATGTGCTGAAGTTTAATATGTATGAGGCAGGGAGAGGTGAATTGGATTGAGTGTGCAGAATCGAACTGTGTCTGAGTGTGGTGGTTTGACTCTTTTTGAGAGATTGCCTCCTTTAGGTATTCACAAGTGACAGGCTTTCTTTTCATTGGGTATCATGAGGCATTTGATAAAGTCTAGACTGATATTCCCTTCAATCATTGATAATATCCCTAAAGAGGTCATTACGGCATTTAGCTTGTACCTGAGGGAGAACCTGCTCCAGGAAAAATGCTATTACATATTTGCGGCTGATGGAAAGAGCCTTGAGTTGATGTTTACACTCACGTTAAGTGGGATGGCAAATTGAAATGTTATCTTTCACATGCAGCATGCACATATATGTTAGCTTTACTTTTTACCTGAGCAACTGGCACGGTGGTAATAAAAAGTTTAGAATTTTGATGGTCGAAGGGTGATTGAAAAATATGTCCAGAGTATTGAGAAAGCTCTGGTCAACACAAGACCCTGAATGTGTGTGTGCCATCAGATGGCAATGATGTGTTTTCTCTGTGAGTTTTTCTGAACCACAACACAACAGCTTTCCATTTATAAATACCTGTCAGAAACATGTGGTCACAAGACACTGCTGCTGCCCAGGAGCCTGAATGACATCAGAAGGCTCTTAGAAACACGTTTGTACTTTACTCAGTTTTGTGCAGTTATTGAATAAATAGGCTATTTTGTTATAGTGCAAGTTGTTCCTGTAATTCTATATAATATGACAAAATACAAAATAACCGATTTATTCAGTAACTGGATGAGTATATATATATTTGTTTCAACTTAATTTTAAGTTTTGTTTTGTAGCAAGTTTAAAATAATTTAATTTCAAAAGAGAAATTTTTGAATTAAAAAGAAATGCAAGTAACACGTGATTCCTTTAACAACTTAGTGTTAATGTAAAACAATTTTTTTTTCTTTACAACTTTAAAAATAGTTTTAAAGTGAAATTGACCATGATAAAATATGATAATAAACATTCAGTGAAATGGTATTAAGTTAAATTTGTTTTTCAAGTTTATTACATCAAGTAGGCTACTTGATGTAAGTACATACTTCAAGTATATGATTTTGTATTTTAATACTTATTTGGTACCACTTTACAATATGGTCAGTTAGTTAATGCAATAACTAACTAACTAACAGTGAACAATACATTTATGTTTTTTTATATTTGTTTACAGTGCTTAATAAACAATCAGCTAAATTAATTTGTTATTAGCTTAGTCAATATATATACTATAATAGTAACAAATAGAATGTTTCAGTATATTTGAAATATTTGTTAAATTTTAAATGATCCCTATTAAATATCTTCAAAGTATTTGTCATGTTATCTAACTACTGTTAACAGACAGAACTTTGTTCCTTGTTAACAACAATATATAGACCATAAAGTTAAGATCAGATGTTACTTGTATTACATAAAAATGTCACTAAAATGAAAATATGTGACATCAACTTGTATTTTAATGGCTGCACAATGTAAATACCACTAAGCTAGTAAGTAAACTATTATGCCAATAGCCCAGGCTATAAGAAGAGGTTCCCTGCTCTGTCTCTCTATCCAGTAAAGGGCACACAAAAAGTTTGAAGATGGGGATCATGAAGATTGAAAACCTTTTGGGACATGATTTTTAAATGAAGTAATGAAAATGAAATGGTAAATGAACAAAGTACAAACTTAGCGTGGAGATATCTTATTTTTGTGCATGCAATAAACTTTATTTTCCTTTTCAGTGACAGCAATAAGCTAAAGGGATCTCTTTAACGAATATTTTTACAATTCAGACAAATCGGAAGAGTGAAATGCAAGTAAGAGTGAGAATGACCGGGTTAATTAAAGGTATTGAGCGTAATGCTCTTTAGAGCCCTGCGGCACAGGGGCACCAGGCCAGGCTTCGGTGTTGACGGACGGCTGTGTGAAGCCGCGGAGATGCTGCCGCCGCCGCCGGTCCCTTCTTCAAGTTCGTTTCCAAGGAGGAGAGACGCGTCGCGCCAGGACTCCGCCCCCTTCTCCTGAATGCGCGAGCAGCTGCTTTCAAACCCAACTGCTCAATTCCATTCATCCTCGAGAGGGAACAAAAAAGTGGCTATTTATTAGAATACTTGTTTTGTATTGTTCCGCGTCACACAAAAGGGGCTTTATTATGTAAGAAGGAACCCTTTCGCCGGGAGAAACAATAACTTGAAATTGTCTTTAGAGTCTATAATAAATTTCATTTTCTTGTCTCTCTCCTCAGTGTGTAGTGAGTGGTGGGACTGGGAGCTGGGTATGGCTGGCCTTGGCACACTAAGTGTAGATTTTAGCAAGGATGGCGGTCTGGCGAGTGGCTTTGGCTGGGTTAGGACAGCGATAGAACCGGTAAGGACGATTTTACCTCACTGCAATTGAGGGACTTTATATAGCTAAAAACAAGACTTAGTTTGATATAGCTATTCTCTTCTGGCGAAAGACCTTCTTTGGTGTCTAGTAAGAGACTGTAAATGAATGTTCTTATGTAGAAACTTGATATATTGAGACAGTGATGTCGCTTGTCTAACTCGTTGCGAGCGGAGCAGAAGTTCGGTCCGTCAGCTCGACCTGCGCCTGAAAGCCGGTTATAACGGAGCGCTGTGACTGTCGTCAGTTGTACGGAGCTCGCATGACGTGCTGTTTGTAGCTGTTAATCGGATAACAGATATCAACGCGACATTTTTCCAGCAACAGTCCGGGGATGTCTTTCAGGCTACCGGTCGGTCCGGTGTTTACAACTAGGCGCATTTTATCGGAAATAATTGTCTAAAGATTATAACACGCGCTCGTGTAAAGCGAGAACAAATCTGAGGGAACTCATCCGATTTGGCCCGCTAAGCTTTTTTTTCTTTCATTCATTTTTACATTTGAGGCTTTAAAATAAGAACCTGCAAGGCAAACTAGCCAACTGGTCCGTAAATTTAAATAGTATTTAAATAAATAAACTGTAAACGTTTACATTTATTAGGGTATATAATTGTATCAATTAAATATAAATAGCCGATGTAAGCCAGCGTGATATTTTTGATGAAATGTCTTATCTTTTGTTCCATGTATAAAACAATGCGAGTGTGACTTTTATAGGAAATAAACTTTTAGTTAGAGTTTTGATCAACAGATTGTCGCTATCATTTGTTTAAAAGGATTTCATCTAAAGCCCTCGTCTTACCACAGTCCTTGTTAAGTCAACCTGCTCATAACAAGATCCACACAAAGGACTTAAACAGGCAAATTAGATTAAGCAAGTCTACAACAAATAGCCTAAGTTTAGGACGCTTGTATGTTATATTAAAAAACGTCCAACTAAAAGTTAAATGAAAAAGTTAAACACATTGAAAATATTATTGAAATAGTTTTTTTTTTATTAATACCATTTTATATTTCTTATATTTCATTCGGTTTATTTTGATTATCAGTTTCCACTCTCTTGATAATATGGGATCATAAAATATGCAACTACAGCATGTTGTATCCCCGTCCTCTCATTCAATCTTCTGTCACAAAATTGCTGTCACCTCATTTTTAGTTTTTAGGGTTTTTTCTAGCAAGGACATCTCTTTAAAAAATGTTATTAAAATCCTGTGTTTTGGAAAAATGCTGTAACCCCAGCTCACGCACGTGCGCTAACAGTGCCCTATTGCCCCCAGCGCGCGCAAAACAAAGACTTTGTGAAGAGCGCAACACTGAAGCAAAATGAGAACTGACAAGGTGCGTTGTTCCAGGAGGGTCACAATGCGGTTTAGCGCTCTAATCCCAAGAACAATAAGATGGTTTAAAAATTTTAATAAACGAGTTATTAAATCTGCATAATCTTTACCATTAAACCAAGGAAAAGATTCCATTTAGAATTAATTTCAAATGGACATTTTACGTAAGCTATATTTTTGTCAAATTGTATAGTTGCAATTTAAAGCAAAAAATAATAGTAGTACTTCAATTTTTACTATAATAGGTAACATATGCTATGTAATTATTGGTCATATTTAGTGTCAGTGCTTTCTTTATGGGCACATTTGAAGCAAAAGAAAAAAAATTACTGTGCGAAACCTTTCATATAGATTATTGTGACATTTTGATGCATTGATATTATATAAAACACATTAATTTGTCTATATTTACTGTTTTATTAACATAAATAATAAAATGACTATATGTAGACTTCACAAAATATGTGAAATAAATTAAATCCCGTGTTGCTTGGGAGAAAAAAAAAAACATTGTTCAATAAATGTATTTGAAACTTTAGCCTATCGTTCTTGCTTTTGGTTCACACATTTAAAAAAATTAACATGCCTACATAATATAAATTTAACATCCCTACATAATATATTCAAACGAACCTTCTTTGTCTTTGTCCCTGGACCACAAAAGTTTTGTGTAGGGTTTTTCATGCACATTTTCTCGGTTGGTGGTACGATTGAACTAGCCTACATGTTAAACAATTGTTCTTAAAGTTAAATTAAATTTACGGCCTCATTTAGATCTCGTCTTCGTGTTTGCCTTCCATTCACTTCATTTACTTTTTTATTTTGTGAAAAAAAAACTTTGGGGTTCAGTTTACACTGATCCAATTTACGCACAATAAAGTCTTAGCAGTGCACCACCAGACGGCAGTATCCTAGAATTAAGAACCTCCATTTAAAGTCATGATGTGTACCCAAAACTGTATATTTAGCCCATATTTTTTACTCAAGGAATGACTTGTTCTAGTGCGATTGTGTGTCATTTTTGGCCAAAAAATATGTAATCGAATACGAAGTGAAATAAGGGTCTATTTGCCGGTTTTAACATGTTTTAGAAAGCAAACTGCTTTCATGAGAAATTAAATCCGACTTTTTTGCTTTCGTTTAATAGTTGTAAAATCACAAACAATATCAACATGGCTTACAAGTGGTTGGATACCCTAGACGTTTTTTTACACAAAGATTTGGCAAGACGTCACGAGGGTGCATAGGAGCTATTACAGTTATTATAAAAAATTAGATCGTATCTTGTAATGTCATCTAAATGGATAAAGTCTACCATTTGTCCTCTTGTTCATTTATTGCTACCATTGAAGAGGCTCAAACTGCTACCTCAGTATTTACTCTAGTTTAGAGGGGGCGGTGTTGACCCTTCGTGCACCCCGCCTACTAGTTCTTTCCTCGTTGTCTACGTCACTCGACCGAACTCCATGCAAATCGCTCCTCACTGGAACGCCATTGGCCGCTCGCTCATTTTAATCGCTGTCAAAACGCATCATATGGCCGCCGCTTTAACTAACTCTTCAACTCCACTAGGAAAAGTAACTCAAATGCACGTTCAATTAATGTGGATGTGAAGCGGCAGTCGGAGACGACACTAAACAGGCTACAGGAGCAAAAAGAGAGCCCGAACTTGTCAGCAAACGGTTGGGAATAAGCTGAATTCCACACTTCACCGGAGCTCCACTGGCTCGTGAAGCACCTGTTTCAAGCGGACTACGGAGCGCCGAAAGTTCATGCTTTTTCTCTGCTAGTTGAGAACTTTTAAGCCACTTGAATGTATAGCATGATGATGGAGACAGACCTTCATTCCCCGGGACCCCAAACCAACACGAACCCGGGGCAAACGGGTCCAAATTCGGGGAGCAAAGCCAATCAAGACCGCGTAAAGAGACCCATGAACGCTTTTATGGTCTGGTCTCGGGGCCAGCGCCGAAAAATGGCTCAGGAGAACCCCAAAATGCACAACTCTGAAATTAGCAAAAGACTCGGTGCTGAGTGGAAGGTGATGTCAGAGGCTGAAAAGCGGCCCTTTATTGATGAGGCGAAGCGGTTGCGAGCCATGCACATGAAAGAGCATCCGGATTACAAATACAGACCGAGGCGCAAAACCAAGACCCTGCTTAAAAAGGACAAGTACTCGTTGGCGGGCGGCTTGCTCGGCGGTGCGGGTGGTGGGGTCGGGATGAGTCCTGCGGGCGTCGGCCAGAGGTTGGAGAGTCCTGGGGGTCACGGAGGCTCGGCCAGCGCTGGCTACGCGCACATGAACGGCTGGGCGAACGGCACTTACTCCGGCCAGGTGGCCGCGGCGGCGGCGGCAGCTGCGATGATGCAGGAGGCGCAGCTCGCTTACAGCCAGCACCCCGGCAGTGGGTCTCACCATCACCACGCTCACCACCATCACCCGCACAACCCTCAGCCCATGCACCGCTACGACATGACTGCCCTTCAGTACAGCCCCATCTCGAACTCCCAGAGCTACATGAGCGCTTCCCCGTCCGGTTACGGTGGGATATCATACACGCAGCATCAGAACTCCAGCGTCGCGACTTCTGCCGCCATCGGCACGCTGAGCTCGCTCGTCAAGTCCGAACCCAATATTAGCCCTCCGGTTACCACGCACTCCCGAGGCCCCTGCCCCGGAGACTTGAGAGAGATGATTAGCATGTATTTACCGACCGGGGAGTCCGGGGATCCGTCTGTGCAGAGCAGACTGCATGCCTTACCGCAGCACTATCAGAGCACGACTGCCGGAGTAAACGGAACTGTCCCACTGACGCATATTTGAAACAGCTGATGGAAAGCGATGGGTAACGCGCATTCAGAAACACTCCACCAAAAATATTTACCTCTTTTTTTAGGTTGTCATTGAACTACTTTTGTACAGAATGTTTTATGATGTTCTTGTAAATTAAAGGTAAATATTGTTTCGATTGCAGTTCAGAGAGAAACTGAGGTCTTATCAAATGTATCACTTTCAGTGAAGCATTGTTTAAATATGACGTCTTTAAAATGATTCTGACAGCGTTTCTGGCCACGCCAAGAAATATGCGACACACTGTTATTCTTTAAATATTTAAGTTTCTGTGCAAATTGACTTTTGAGTTGATAATGACAAAAGTCTAGCGTGAAAAACTCAATGAAATGTTTTTGAGAGCCCATAAAGAGTTTCCTGCTTATTACATTTACCAAAACGTTTGTATACGTGAATTAATGTACCAGATTTATGTTGTAATATTTCTTGTAAATTGTGAATAAGTTTTAATATTTCAAAAGACTGGCACGTCATTGCTGCTGTACATAATTTATGACATGCATTACTGCCAGTTCAAATCTTAACCTTGCGTTGATTCATGGTCTAAATAAAATTGGAGAAAAAGTTACTCTGCTCTAAATCGGTGTAAGTTTTGTTACCTAATTCATCAGATTTTCTCATTTAATGTGTTTGGTTTACCATACTGTCTTGTGGACACTTTCTCTTTGTTGTTTGAAGACATTTTAGGCCTATCGGATGGTAATCAGATATTAAGCCTTTAATACATTTTTAAATGTATATTTCATATGCTTTAACATGCTGCTAGTGAGATCTTTCAAAATATCAAAACGCAATTTCTATGTCGGTCTTATCTCATCATAGGTACTTGAATATTTTTTTACGATAAATATACATCGTTGATTTATATGTACATACAAAAAACACAGACACGCAGACCTTTAATGTTGCTTTGTGTTTTTTTTTTTATTTTATTTTTTTTTTTACCATGAATGCGGCTAAGCAAAATACAAAGCAATATCTGAAAAATAATGTCAAAAAACAAAACAAAGATAGTTAAAAAAAATAAAGGTGATAACATTAACAATTAATATTGAATTGCATTCATGCAATTATTAGATTACCGTACTTGAATGTTGTAAATGTCACCTTACAAATTGGCAAAATATTGTTAGTGTGCTAAAAGCACCGGTCTATATGTCTCTGCTTATTCATAATTTCAATAACTGTGTACTCATTTCACAATTTCATTTTCCACAGTAGACTCTGATTGGTGCCTTAGTTGCATAATTTTGAGTAGTTTACTGAAAACAAGCTAATTACGTGTGTATCATTTGGACGGGTTGCATTGACACCTTGCTTTACGTGCCCCGAAATGGAATTAACTTAGAATTTGTCATCTATTAAAATTGACCATTTAGTTTTGTCAACTTGTGTTTTTATCAAGTCTAACGTTTAATGACAGTTCATTTGATTAATTTTGATTGGATAAATTCGTTGTTTATAGCTAGATTTTTTAAATGTAAAATAATTCTTACAATTTACTTTCTAATGTTAAACAGTACATTTGATTTTTTTTGTTGAAAAATTCTATGTTGTTTTTTTTTTACTAAACGCGTTTACAGTATTTAGAAGAACCCATGTTTCTCTTTTTAGACTACTTCTTCATAAACAATTCACATTATATAGGCCAACCGAATAATCAAAACATATGTTTGCTTTGTATAGTCTCTTAAATGAAATGTGTTTGGACGTTTTAATTTCGTATGTTATGTACTAATTATACTTCGAGTCGTATTGGCTGTTTATTCTTGATTCCCTGAGTAGAACTTCTTATTATAATACCTTTGTGGCTGAACATAATGTGATCTAAAGCAGAGACCGAAGGATATTTAACAGTAGCCGGGATCAGCCAGCAGAGACGCTGACCTCTGGGAGAGAGAGTCAAAGGTTATTACAATTACCTGCTGTCTCCCTGGGGCGAGTTTAGCAACAAGTGTCAGAAGTGCAAAGCCGCAACACATTATGGCACCAGGCGTCTTTTTTTCTCGTGTTGGGATGCGCATGTGAGGCCTTCAAATTCTTCATCACACACTTGAAATAAATATGAAACAGAACATGATATGTAGTTCTGCAACTCTTAAAAACATCTTAAATTTAACAATCTCGATATGCAGTGACCATATTGTGTTATAATTGGTAGTTTTTTCTTTGTGGTTTCAGCCACGTTTCTTTCACGATAACAGCTCTTAACTGATTCTGAACACACACTTTCAGTTTCCACTACTGATACCACACGAGAATGTCCACTCGGAAGACATTTGTGTTTATCTGCAGATAAAAAACTACACGGATTAGCGCCGAAAATAGAGAGGCGGAGAACCAAGTCACGGCACTTGCCAGGTTAAAGAGAAGCGTTCTGGTAAATTTAACCAAAATAATTTACTACCCAGCCAAAAGAGGGGATGGCACGCGGGGTGGGATGGGTGAATAGGATGGGATGGAGTTCGAGGTGGGAGGGGTGGCGGTGGACTCGAACCAATAAATCGTCTCAACGTGCGATACCCTTATCTTGTAGCCACCGATATATTCTATGCTGGGAAGCCATCAACACTGCTGGCTCGTACGAAAACTCCCGATCTCCTGCACTCGCTGTCCTAAATGGGGATAATTAGCATCACTTTATCACGCCTCTGCATATTTTCTCCCTTCTCCAAAAAACCCGGTACGCTGCTATTGGTCGCTGCTCTGTCACAGAAGATTACGGAGACAGATTGCACGGAACGAATGTGCTGAACGAGATTAGGGAGGAATAGAAATAGCAACTGGGCCAATAAATTCCTCGCGAGGGCCTTATCGTGCAATTACACGTTGACATGTTTAACAATCTTGCTGCCTCTTAATCCTGCGCCCTTCCAAGAGGCGAGATGCTGCGCCGTAATTTCTGCAGCCTGCGATTCCGGAGCAGTAATTTAAGCATGTATGCAGAACGCCACGAAAAACTTTGTTCAAACTTTTATTCACTAAAAATGTTGCTGTCTTTCAGCTAATTACAAAGTATTTGTTTCCCACCGTAGCCAACGTTCCCTTTTAACCACAGCAGACACAGAACAGGGGCCCGGGTACCGTCGCATGTTAATCAGCCCCATAAGCTTCACCACGATTTTTTCTTGTCTAAATTCCGTCATTATTGCTCAGGAAGAGCAAATTCACTGGACTAATTTAGTGATGCACCCATGGGATTGCTTTTCAGAGGTTTTCTCATGTTGTTGTGCATCACTGAGAATTCAATTACCATTATAAAACGACTGCTGTTCAAAAAGTCTATGCTGCTTTATCTAAATAAATAAATAAAAATTGCTGACCGGTCGAAGGCTGCATGAATTTTCAAGGCGCAAACTGCTTGTTTATTAAACTACCCGTTCGCACCTTAACTGTCTGTTTTGTCTTTCTCTCTCTCCCCCTCTCTCTTTTTCTCTCGCCCTCGTGTTCGGCAGAGAGGTCTGTGTAGGGATGATTGTGAGAGACTCTGCTGGAATTTGGCAGGCCCGCTGCTTGGAGAGGCGCCCCACGCTGTGACTCCCATTCAGCGGTCCAGCGCGCTGTGAGGTTGGGAAGTTTCACTGAGCCGTGCACTCAATGGCTCCACAAAGCTGATTACAAGCCCCAGCGAATTCCTGAAGGGACCGGGCAGCCACGCAGGTGTGCGGGAAACCGGGGCAACCCTTCAGAGTTATAGTGACAAGCCGGGAGACCACACAAAAAGCAAAGAGTCCCGGGAAGTGGCCAGGGATTTGGTGGGAAAAGAACACCTTAAATGTCCTCTCCCTTGTGAGCGAAAAAAGGAAAGGAGGACAAACTTTCCGAAGGCCCATTAAACCGATGCCCAGTCTTCTTAGGAAAGCGGCTGTGCTGTTAGAATCAGACACATATTTCTGTGTTCATTTTTGCCATATGCATTCTGAACAGTCCGGTCTGTAGTAAAGATAGGGGCTCAGGGTTAACGTCGATTCATAAAACGTAAAGGCCTGCTCTGCCTCACCGTGCCCAATTCATTCTCCCTGGTGCGAAAAAATCTACATCAATGAAGCAGACAGCGTATTTAATTAGACCGGAGTCTAACTATCAATTACTCAGGAAAAACACAGGATCCCCAAGGACCGGTAATCAGCGCGCCAACAGTCGGCCGCGCGCTCATTACAGCAAAGCGACAGGCGGGAATAATAATCAGGGCGCGGCGACGCATCTGCCTACAGTATTTCCATCGCTTCCTGTTGCCTCTTAGAACTTTAATAACTCGCCATTTTTACTCAGTTCAGCTCAACGGTAGCTCTGTTGCGGACGGCATGACACTGGCTTAGTAAAAAAAAAGGCCCACTGCCTTTTCTCTTGTAACCTTATTGTAAGAAGCTTAGAGTATCATAACATAAACGGTCTTTTTGTTATACTTCATAAGCAAGCTTTTATCAGAATCAGAAACACTGATTTACCACGGTGCTTTGTTTTTCTTCTTCTTATTAAACACAGTGGGGAAAAGTCGTAGGCCTACACATCACAGAAAATAGTAGGCTATACTTGTTAAAACGTTCAGTGCACTTAGATTTTAGATAATTTTTGTATATCTTAGTTTGCATTTTACTAGTATTGCACACGGGCCTGAAAAGATAATTGTAAATGTAGAAATGAATTAATTTTATGCTTGTTGGAACCAAAGAATCGTTTAGGAATTAAATATCAATTCAGTCACTGACTATTGATCTTGGTTGGTAACCTTGCAACTCTTTTAAACAATAAAGGTGACAGAAAGAACCAAAAGAGCATTTCGATGTGATGATATGGATGAACTTATTTGGTTCCACAAATAACCTTATAGTGAAAAGTTCTTTAAACAACGTTTTTCCCATTGGGTCTTCTTTATTGGCTTTGATGGTTCTACTGTAAATAAACTTTTTGGGAATGAAAAAGTTGCATGGACCTTAAAGGCCCGTCATGGAACCATCAAAGCCAATAAAAAAGAGTGTAGAAGAAAAACATTCGTTTGTACCTTGAGATCTGTAACTTTTGTTTTTCACATTACAATTAGGCCTACATGGTGATACACAAGGTATTGGCATTGTCATTAAATTGTCTGTATATTTTCTCACAAATTAGGTTTGGACAAACACTTGTGAAATATGAAACTTTTGTAGTGCATTTATTGGACATCAAAATACCATGAAAAGTCTACGAGTAAGGACTACTTTCTGCGCTAATTTAATCCTCCGCAGAGTCAACAAGGGCTAATTGAGACCAGCAGGGCGCAAACACCTATTCACCATCACTTTCTCCCGTGCCCTGGATTGTCCCCTTAAGTTTTTTTTGCGTGAGGTTTGGGACTCGGAAGTAACCACGTTGTCTCAATCTATAGATCAAGACTATGTTGACTTTGATTCCTGAATTATACAAATGGCAAAGGCCTCTGAGATTTAGGCATGTTTCAGTTCCCATGCTTAGCCTTATAAATATGCTATAAATCCATTGCAGTCTTGGCCTCACCTGTGTCCTGTCACCCCTGCTGTCCTCGTGTGATTAGAGGACAAAAGCACTTACCCGGCCCGGCTATGGTAGTCAATCAACCACAACGGACTATGCTAATTGAGGGGAAAGGCGAGAGGAAGACGAACAGTGATCCCAATTGTTCGGCGAATTTCACAGCTCAGCGCAGCTGCAATGCTACTGTTCTCTCCCAATACACTCTTCCTTCACTTCTAACACAACACTACTGTACGCCGAAGTCTGTGCGAACAGGAAGGGAATTTAAAATACTCTCGATTTTCCCACACAAGTCGATAATTTAACCAAAAACAAAAGTCTGTGCAAGTAAATAGATAGATGACACGCGCACTAAAAGTTTTAGTGGAGCTGTCCAGGTCCTGAAATGCACAACACCCGCATGTTCTCTGTTGGTCTACATCACGAGCGATACATGCTAAAATATAAAAAAATAATTTAATAGTATAAATGTAGCGGTACTCAGTAGTTATAGTCGTTAATTTTTGCTGTAAATTTCTTCCTCTCCGACTTTTGTTTTTAGCATATCTTTGCAAAAAAGTTTCGCGTGACTTGATCAAGTTTAACCCTCTGGTGCTCCAAAAATGACGGATTTGTATTATCTTGTTTTTTTAGGGGATTTAATGATATACACACCTGTTAACGTTTGAGTATAGACCTGAAAACGAAATGTCCAAGGTAAACTTTTATCAATCTTTTGTTATAAATATTTTGCAACACAGAATTACGTTTTTTTTAAAGATACTTGGTCGATCATATTGAAGTGGGAAAATGTTTTTTTTTTAAGTTAAATAAAAAGTTGATTGTTATGAACAATACACAGAATCATCATTGTCAAATCTGATTTGAAATGCATATTTCCAAAAACACATTTTACTCCAAAACTGAGAAAAACAAAACAAAACCACAACGTCAAAGTTTTAAATTTGAGGTTGATATCTCAAACAAAATGAGTTTTGGTAAAGTTTAGTTTTGGAGTACTAAACATTTCCAAAAGAAATTATTTTATTCTGTCATTTCTGACCATTTATGCTTTTCAGATCATATGCATGATTTTTTCCCCTAACTAGTTCTTGCACTTGCAAGTTCACATAGCATGTGACAAAAACTTATGTACCAGTTTCATACCGTTCTGATGTAAACAATTATAAAAAGATACATTTATTTGGTCAAAAAGATAAAACTGATGATGAAAATGAATGCAATGTTTCTTGGACAAATGCAGTAAAGCATATAAATATGTTAACAAGCCCTGCTTGTTATAGCTAATATCTTGTGAGCTAAAGATGTGAGCACAAATGATAACACTTAGCGCATAATAGGTAATTTATCACAAAGAAAATCAAGAAGTTGTTTATTCTGACATAAAGATTTTTTATATTCAATTTAAAAAACCTATTTATCTACCTCTGATCAGTCTTTGTTTTTCTGTTTTCATTTGGCTTTCTCCCATTTCTCAGCCATTTCTCATTTGATCTCAGAAATCAAATATGCACCTCGAAAACAACTTCTCGCGCATCTACAAAAAGAATGACAACTTTAACTGTAAATTACTTTTTCCTCGCATCTAGTTTGACCCATCTCACAGGGTGCCCTTCCTCTCAGCAGGGGTCAGAAAATAGGCCTGAGAATTGTTTGTGTTTTATCGCTGCTGGAGTCCCACTGTGCTTCTGTATTTTCTGATGGGATAAACTTTGACTGTGTCTGATTGTGTTGCTTTTACATCTGAAAGAGGGAGAGAGAGACAGAAAGAAACAACAATAAAAGAAGTTGATGTTTATGGATTGGTCATTGATTTTGTTGCTCTTGGCTGTATGGGCCCCCCCTTTTTTTAAAATAAAGACAGGCAGGGATATTGGAGCATGTTGAGTGGCGCGGTTTGGATCTGTAGGAGTGGATGGAGTCCGCGTGGACAGTGTCTGACAGTTGAAGTAGCTGCCCTGAGGACTGCGTGACGGATTGGGGGCAGCAGGGTTACAGCTGATAATGACACACCCCACTGAGTGTTATTACTTAAAGACTGTGCCGGGCTGAAATGACATTGTAATGGGACGGGGCTTTTTGTCACGTTTTCACGGCACTGGGTGCTCTCGCTCTGCAACTTGCTTCCCGTTTCTGTGTCCTCTTTTGTCTGCCATATAAATGCTGCCTGTTCCTCTGTCTCTCACTCTTCCCAATTCTTTTTAGTGGTACATGCATCACAGAGACTCACTTTTATGCATGCATAGGTTCCTGGCAGAATGTTTGTGCATAATGTTTACTCTCTGAAAAAGCTGTACTTGCTTCAGTGCATCTTCCAGGTTTACTACTGAATGCATGGTCTGCTTGGCTCAGATCAACACAGAGACTCAATGAGTTCCAACTTACTATGGCTCAAATGTACTCAAGTTTAATGCAAGTTATTATGAACAAAACTTGTTTATGCTTCGACCATTTCTTTTTGTTTTTACAGGCATCAGTACATAGTGTCCTTCTATTTCAGTGAATGAATGCATTTATATAGCACTTGGACAGAGCTGCTGCGTACAGAGCATATAGATTTGACTGGTTTTGAGTGCGTGTTTGCAGTTAGTTTGTGGTCTGCGGTGACAAGCTCCTGGTGTGAGTAAGCTTGCACTCATATTGTGAATAATAAGCAGCTTTCTCTTTAATTGTTTCAGTTCTTACATACAGATGGACTCCCTGCTTTCATTTACAAAGGCGTTTTTTTTTTTAGCCGTAGTGGTTACTTTACTGTAGTACTTAAAAACGCATTAGGAGAGAGCTCAAGTCTTAGGTAAATAAGAATGAACGCACACACTCGTATACATACATACAAATATAAATGGATATATATATATATATATATATAGTTCAAAGACAAAAAGGTGCTTTCATGCTTTATTTATTTGTTTGTTTGTTTATTGTACATTAAAATATGCCCTGCTTCAGTTCATTATTTCCCTGAGCAACAGATAATGACCATCATGCATTTTTACAGAAGATAGCACCCACTAAAATATATATAGTCAGGCATATTATTTACAACAAGAATCATTGGATTATATATTAAAAGGGTCACAGTGCAGCCACTAAATATTAATTAGTTGTCATTTTAAATCTTTATACTTCATCTTTATACTTGCAATATCTTTCAAACCACTTGGGTTTTATACATTTGTCAGCAAAAAAGATAATCATTCAAAAGGTTTAAAAAAATCATTATAGTCACTTGTTTGTATCTATATGTTTTGTTGGGTCTTTTGGTTCAGCACACTTATGCAAATAGACTGTTGTTTAACCACTGCGAATGCAAAGCTTAATTTCAAACTTTTAGTTTTATGAATCTTTTAACAAATCAGTACCATTCTTAAATCCTTAAAAGTTTCAGTTGATAAATCTTTACATTATATGTAATGCTTAACCCACCTAATAACAGCAAGAAACATGGTGTTCTGTTACTTTTGATAACAAAAGTCTCATTTTTCAAATTCTACCCATTTTATCATGAAATTCAAACAATAAATCTGTTTTAATAGGTTTTTTTTTTGTGGAGAGCGGAGCTCAGATGAACTTGATTAATCCTTTTTACTACTAGTTATAGCACAAAATCAGTATGAACGAGCATCTCATTTCTCATATAACTGATCAGCCATTTTTTTAGCCATTGAAAGATGTCAGATAAACAGTATGTAAACAATGTCATAGCATCACGTTTACCTTTGAAAGACATTCAATGTTCAGAGCTTGTTAGTTTACTAAATTAAGGGAATTTCTGCAAATACTTATAATAATACTTAATGCTTATTAGCCTATATTTTCATTGTTTATTGAATGTTAAAACAGTCATTTAAATAAGTTAAAAGATTAAAATATATTTGATTTATATTTTACATGGAAAAATTAAGTTACAGAAGCAGAAGATGTCTACATTATTGTGTTTACTGAAAAAAACAAACACTTTAACTGGTTTTGTAGTAAAGCATACAATTTAAAGTACACGGTCTAAGAATGAAAGAACATCTGGAGATCACATATACAGAGGTAAAACTTGTTGTAGAGAATTGTGTGGAATATATATCCCACATATATAAGTGGATAAAAATAATAATGATCAATCAGTAAAATAAAGGTCATAGAGTTTATATCACAAGAAAAACATAAAAAAATGATAAATAAGTCAACTGAAATGTATATTGCAATAAATAAATAGTTTATGATACACAGGGTTGATATGAATGGTCATATTGCCAGGTTCTTTAATATAGGTTTCCAGGTTTTCTCGAATAGATTCAACTTATTATTTATTATAATCTCTCTATTTAGATAATATTAACTTGTGTTTCCACCTCTGTAAAAGCAATCTTTTTTTTAAGAACCATAGACAAGGAGATAGACTGATATTCAAATCTCCTATGGGAAGGTTCATAAGTAACTCTCAATGAAGCAAGCTTTGGATCTGGAAAAATCTCCCTTTTTTATACACTTGAAAGCATGTCAGCTATAGAGTAATCTTCAAATAACTGTGCAATTTACTACAACTATAATAAGAGTATCAGTGTACCTTCTGCAGCTTTGCATTTATTACATTCAGGCAAAACCTCAGGAAAGATTTTATGTGGCTCACTTTTATACACGTAAAGTCTATGTATAGTTTTAAATTAAATTCAGTTATGTCTATCATTTATCGAGCATCCATGTTTTGTAAACACAGTTCCCATTGTTCCTAAATTATTGTATTTCAACAAACTTGCAAATTATTACTTATTACTCCTATGTAAGTTGGTTGCTGTAGAGTGGTTAGGTTTAAATATGAGATGGTTCACCCAAAAAAAGATATTCTCAAGAAATCATAAAAGTTTATAACCACTCGAGTGTTAGCAAATGGTGATGAAATCTTTTATCTTTATTTGTACTAATACAGAGCCAATATGCAAGCTAATAAGCAACAAGTTACATTTGAGAGTCTTTGGGTGAAAATGTAAAACCAATGTTTCACACATAAATTAAAAAAAGAAAAAAAAAGAATTTCATTATAAAGCAAATCACACGGGTGAAATTGAATTTTAAGCCTTTAACAATGAAGTATGCACAGTTTTTAAATTGAATAAACAGTCAAAACAACCATTTAAAAACACGCATTTAAAAAAATCAGTGGAAGTCTTTTATCTTCCCTGTACTTTATATTGAGATCTTAAAAATGGTCTTAATAATAGTGGATAAATGATCTTCAGAATAATTTGCCATACGAAACACACATGCACTGTGGCCAAACAGCAAGAGCTGCCCAGTATGAGCTATTATGACAACGGTGATTCATGCACATCATTGCAGCAAGTATGAGCAATAACTCTGACCCTGCAACTTTAATGTGTTTACAGGAAGAAAATTAAAAATTAAATAATAATGCAGTTTCTCTGAAGAGTAACCTTAAACACAAAGATGACTTTATGGCTGATGGACTGTTTTAAATGACTGTGGCTCCTCTGTTTCAAATGTGGCAGTATTTCTCTGCGGGGCTGAGGAAAAGCTGCCATTTCTCTGTGAGGCGCAGAGCCAAAACCCGAGACCTCTGCCAAAAAAGCCAATCCTTTTACACTGTTAGGCGAGAAATCTTTTAGTGTGCGCAACAAACAGATGCAAACAGCAATCCGTAGGCATTTTGTCTCTCAGATGCACAGAGTTTGGTGATTATTCTTAGGTGGGGGAGATTAGGTTAATGAGGGGTCAGTGGGTGACTATAAGAAACAGCGGCTCGGTTTCCTCTGGATGTCACTGATAGCTCTTATAGCACATGACCTTTGACTCTGCTTACAGTGAGTGATCAACACACGCAGCCGTTTAGATGGACCAGATTACAATAACAGCACCATGGACACTGGATCCTTTTCACCAGGCTCACGGAAATATATTGTTCGATGATAAGCAAAATCGCAACTAAAGAGGGTCCATTTGTAACAGTGGCTTTAAATACTGACACCTTTGTGTGTTTGAGACTGGTCAATTTGAATCCAAATAATTTCTTTTTAGGTAAATCCTGAAGATGCAACGGTGTATTGGCTGCTGATATTTATCAGCAAGGAGCAAGTTTTTTTTGATCAATTGAAAATCAACAACATATTGTTTACCGCATTAAACACGGGTATTTTTGTTGTTTTTTTCTCCCAGTACAAATATATATTTTTCCAAATCAGGATACATTTATTGGAGAAACAAAAAGAAAAAAAGATATCAAAACAAAGTGAGTTTATGCTTAAAACTAGAAAATTTTTATAATGTTTTCAGAAAACAAGACAAAACAGTTTAATATCTATTTTCATCTCTTCAAATAAGTTAATAAGCAACTTCAACTTTCGACTTTCAAACTTTAAATAACTTCAAATATCGGTATCGCTATCAGAACGAGTCCATACTTTGGTCAAATTTTTCTATATTTTATAAATTTTCTACTAAATACAGTATTTTTCATAAATTTGTGGTTGGATTTTTTTAATAGATGACTCACAAATTTGCATTTATTTGCTCATAAATACAGTAAAAATTTTAATTATTTTACTTATTTTTATAATTTAAAATAATTGCTTCTGTTTTGTTGTATTTTAAAACTTATTTATTTCTCTGAGGGCAAAATGTTTTCCAATCTTCAGTATCACATGCTCTTTCATAAATCATAATAATATGATTTCGTGCTCCAGAACATTTCTTATTATTATCAATGCAAAAAAAAAAAGCTGTGCTGCTTTTATATTTATGGAAACCTTTTTACATATTTCCCAGGATTCTTTAATAAACATAAGTTCAAAATAGCATCTTTTATTTAAAACAAAAACCTTTTTATGTATAAAACTCCCCACAATAATTTTTCTGTCAATATAAAGCATCCACCCCCAATAAAAGCATATTTTTCTCTACTGACATAAAACATAAAGTTGTCTTGCAAGGGGGAAAGAGGGATATGTTTTTTCGACTACAGTCAGATGAAGTCATGCTTTCTTTCTCCAGCATCTCTTTTCTTGCTCCACGAAGTTTAATGATTGCATGCACAACTTTGGCAGAGCACATGATGAGATAACCTTGAGCACATGGTTGATGAACATACCTCACAATAAACATCAATAAGGCTCAGCACCAGCGACTGGACACACAAAAACCAAAGCACACAGTAATAAACCGCAATTTACCCAACAGCCAAATCAATCAGTTCATACATTACCATAATTAAGAGCACACAAGCTATATGACTCTCCAGGTCTCGCTTCTCTGACCTCACCATTATACAACATCTGAAATAAAGCAGGACCATGGTCTGAATGCCAGCATGTAGTGATCGTGTCATGTCCACCCAAGTTTTCGAAGTCCCCCGGCTCGTGCGTGAGTTGAAAAGAGATCAATTTCTAATAAACTTCTTCAATAGGCCAATTTTGCCTTTCACTGGCCGCTTTGAAAGGCTCCAGTTAGCATTTAGAGAAAGAGATGGAGAGCAAAGGATGATTACAGAGAGTACAGTATACGCCACTGAAGGTCATCACTCAAGGATAATGAGTGCTGTATTGAAACTACACCTGTTCCTGCCATCTCTTTTTCCAACCCGGAGAGTTCACCAAATCATATTGATCTCAAAACAACACTACTGATTGACGCTTGCATTTCAGGGGTGCGAAAGGGACCCACATCCTTTCAGAGCGAAGAAATTGTTTTTTTGAAATTTGTATTGATAAAAGGGCGAGGCTGTTCAGGTGCATTTTAATGATCACATTAAAATCCTTTATTTTGTTATTGGCAGAACACATTCATTTTTGAGGACACTGACTGCTGCCTTACTAGTAACCACACAACTAAAAGTAAAGAATCAGGTTATAAACTATTTTGTTAACATATTTTTTATATTAGTAGTTAATAGTTCTTCAGCAGACAACCAACACTGTAAAAAATGCTGGGTTCTTTCATGTTGTCCCAACACAAATTGAGTAATTAACTTAATTGTTTTTACAAATGTAAGTGAATTGAACATAAAATAATTTAGTTGTCACTCCAAAATATAAAAAATCATTTTAAATAAGTAGTTTGAACAAGCAACAAAAGTATTTTTTTTTGAGTGAACAGATTCAAGAACTGATTTGTTTCAGATTGTTCAGAAGAGATTGTTTCCTGTGAGGATTTGGTTTAGAGGTAGGGTTGGGGTAGGGAACTAGAATATACAGTGTGGATAGTCAGTCAGTATAAAAATAATTGCATCTATGGGCTGTCCCCATAAAAATGTCTGTGTTTGTGCTTTTTTACATTCCAGTCATGCATATATTGCAGTAAAAACAGATACTTTCAGTGTTGCAGCATAATATTTTTGTGGAGCTGTAATACATTTTCTTCTAGTTTCTTGCTTGAGATGTCTTTGCTGAATGAAAGTTAAAGAACAAACAAAAAAATCTTTTCCTAAAGTTTTGATGGTCAAAACGTCCCATTTTGCTCAAATGTTGAGTCAACATGGGTAAAATAGTGTATATAATAGTAATGTAAAAATGAAAAAGAAACATCCTTGAAAATGTATGTATATATGTATGTTTATATATATATATATATATATATATATATATAT